>OX415252.1:118830208-120030208 GCA_948329865.1 Linaria vulgaris | reverse complement strand
TGGCGGCACATGAAGGGAATATTTTGAGCGAATTTGGTCGATAAAGCGTCGTTAAAGCGTTGAGGGGCAATTCGCACAAGTAGGCAAAGGTGAAGGACTATAGTGGTTAAAAACAATTAAGAGGCAAGATCAATAAGAGCCCATAGGTTGGGGGTTGATGCTTTTATCCCTATAATATAGTATCTCTCTTTCTTTTTTCTTAGCTTCTTTTTTGAAAGATTATAATAAATATAGTCCATCAGCTAAATTCATTGATTAATTGGTGCATTTTTGTTAACACAGGGTTATGATTCAGATGCTTATTCTTTTCATAACATTCATCTTCTATCTTTTATTAAGTTATATAATAAAAATAAGATTCAATACATTGATTTTTTAAAAAGTGGTTCGTCAAACATTCTTATTTCTAATTTATTTAATTTGTAACTAGTGAACAAATTTTAATTTCATTTATATTAATATTCATTGTTAGTTATTTCTAGTACGGAAATATAACAGTTTGTGAACTGTTGTCTGGGCTTAAAAAAATGGAAAAAAAACTTATTCTTCTCTTTAAAAATGCAATTTAAAAATAAAAAACGAATCGCTGAAATCTTACGTGATAAAACAAAACAACATCTATGATGGGTTTTTTATAAGTAAATATATACCAAAATTACCAACTTAATTATATACGAGTACATGTTAAAATATATGATTATGGATATAGAAAAATATGTAATGCCTTTGTTTTCTTTTCTTTTTTTGTCATAACTGCCATGGAGAGCGAATCAACAGAAATGGAGGAAAATAACATTCCTCCACCCCCACCACCACCGCCGAACTTACCTATTCAAACACTTTACATCTTCACTTCCACTAACGAAGGGGAGCGCAGGTTCCAGAAATCAAAAACGATTACGACAATCGCATGAAACACTCGACCAAGATCATGAGAAAATTTCTCAGGGGAATGTTAAGGTTAATCACATCTTAGAAAAAACATCATAGGACATTGTCTCGCGGAGAACAAAACGCAATGATGTAAGAATTGAAGATCTTACAAACTGCTGAAGAACGCATTTTGATTGAAGTGAGGAATGCAGACTCTCTCATTCCATTCAAATAAGTCCATATCAACTTGGGTTTGAGAGAATGCATGTACAAGAAGTGAAAATATACCATAATCATATGCATTGGTGGGAAACAATGGTACTACATTGCATTACAGACCAGACTTGATCTCACGTGGAAACTCCACAATGAGTTTGAATTGGTTGATCTGGGACATATATGGATTCTATGTTCAGAAAGGTTTATCACCATCAAAGAGAGAAATGATCTTGTCAGAAGGTCCTTGGTTACTTGCAGGGAGTTTCATGACAATATGAAAGTGGTGTCCTAATTTCAAAGCATACACTGATGAGATCAAAAGTACAATCTCATGGGTAAGAATCCTAAATCTACCAATTGAGTATCTCATAGAAGCTATGGTTCAATCTCTAGCTTCTTGCATGGTGATCCCATCAAAATTGATGGAAATACTTATAATGCATCTAGAGGAAACTTTGTCAGATTTGTGTTCAATTACACACAGACAAGCCTCTTGAACTAGGGATGTGGATTGAACGTAAAGTCTATCAGGTTGTATATGAGAATATCTCCTCATTGTGTCACACATGTGGACGGATTGGTCATTTAAGAGTTCATGCCCTGAGAATATTAGTCCCAGGAGAGAAATGGATACTGAGGAAGGAGTAGCACATGTTGTTAACAGACAATCAATGGATGAGAAAGAGAAATGGATTACTGACAAAGCAAGAAGCAGGGAATATAGCAATTGGATGCTTGTTAGTAGAAAGAAGAAGAGTCCCAATGGGACTAAGGAAGTGATAACAAACAGAACCAATTCCAACTCTCAGAATCATGATGGGAGTAGGAAAGATAAAGGAAAAGCAATTATTACAAATCATGAGAGGATTAGCAGACCACTTAGTATAGAAGTTCAATCAAGGAGAATTTTACCTGCTTCTTTGAATCCTAAGTTAAGAAAATGAGTTGTTAATTTGAGTCGTGCAGCCGTTTCAAAAGTTAAAAGGAAGCCAAGAGTCACGCCTTTAAACGCATAATATTGGACCGTTCCAGTACAGAATCACAATTCTTTTGAGATTCTAGCATCACACACATCACAAACTCTATCAGAAGAAGAAAACTCAACAAGATCACAATTCTATTTCATATGGCACATGCACTAGAGGAGGCAGATTGGATTCACCTATGAGAGTTCCAAACTTTTCACAACCAATTCCAGGCTCCAACTATGATCACAAATATAGGAGTTTTGGACATGACAGTGCTAGTGAAAACAATACCACCAACCAATTGGGAAATCAAACTAAATGTCCATAGGATAGAACATTGGGACATGGAACATCTATGGTAGTTGAGGTTCGATCTGACAGTATGGGAACAGAACAGGCAAAGATACCTGATGCTAGAGAGCCTAAGACTGATCATGGCTCTATAGAACATGATTCCAGTTGAGAATCCAGTCCTACCAACCCAACTTAACAGTCCAGGCATGGAGGTGGTCTCTTGGAACTGTCAAGGGGCTGGAGATGAAGAATTTCATCGAAATTTTAGAGATTTGGTAAGAACTCACCACCCTACTGTTGTCTTTGTTCTAGAAACCAGAGTTAGTGAGGAACAGACATGGAACATTGTGCCATTTCTTGGATACAATAGCTACCAAATTACCCCAACAGTAGGCATGGTTGGAGGAATTTGGATGCTTTAGAATGATTTTTAAGTGGATGTAGAGATAACAGACACTGATTTCCAAGCAATCAGTGCTATGATCAGACTAAATATGTTGGAGAGTTGGAGGCTTACTAGTGTTTATGCTCAACCCCGCAAGAGAGCCAAGAATAGAGTGTTTGAGGATTTATCTAAACATGTGAATAGTCACAAGAGATTTTAATGAGGAGCTTTGCTCATGAAAGAGAAGGGGCTGAACTAGATCCTTGAGTAAACTTCGGTTCTTTAGGAAGTTCATGGATGATTGCAACCTTCAAGATCTTGGTTATACAGGTCCTAAATTTACATGGACCAATAAGAGAGGAAATGGTGCCTTGATCCAGGCAAGATTATACCATTCCATGGCTAATCAAGAATGGATCAATCTATTTCCTAAATGTGTTGTTGAGAATCTGCCCAGAACTTATTTAGATCATCATCCCATTGCAACCTGGTGCCTTGGAAAGGACAAGTTCAGTGGAGACATACCATTTAGATTTGAAGAAATGTGGTTCTCTAACCCAGAATGTGATCATCTACTTCAAAAGATTTGGGAGGAGAAAGTGCATCTACTGAAGGCTCTAGATGAAGGTCCTAAAGTCTTAAAACCATGAAATGAAACAAGATTTGGGAACATCTTCACAAGGAAATAAAATTTTGAAAGCAAGGTTAGGAGGAATTCAAAGAGCACTCAGCTTTATAACTAACTCTTTCTTAGTCAATCTTGAAGAAGAACTACTGAGGAATTACATTGTTGTGCTCCAACAGGAAGAAACTTTCTGGCTGAAAAAATCCAGAATTAAGTGGATTAAAGAGGTCTTTTTTTCTAAATCTCAAAGGGCATGTGTCAAGAGACATATCAGTGATATTCTAGGGTTTGGTCAGACTACAAACCTAGGGAAATATCTGGGAGTAAAACTTATTCATGGCATAAATACAAGAGTTGATCATGCTGACACCTTTGACAGGGTTACGAACAAGTTTGGAACATGGAAGAGTAAACTACTGTCTCTTGCAAGAAGGGAGACCCTCATCAGTTCAGTCTCCTCGGTCATACCAATATACAACATGCAATCTACTTATCTACGAGAGTATGTCTGTGATAAGTTAGATAAACTCAACATGGACTACTTATGGTCTAATGATGTTGATCAGAAAAGGATGCACTTGGTAAATTGGAGGAAGGTTATAAAATCCAAGAAGGAAGGTGGTCTTGGAATTAGATCATCAAGACCCTCTAATGAATCCCTCCTGGCCAAGCTTGCTTGGAAAATTATGACAGGAGAAGATACTATATGGAATAAGTTCGTGAAAGCAAAGTACTTGAAAAACTAGAATTTTTCTGCATATGTAGTCAAGGGTTCAAAAAGTCCAACATGGAAAGGCATTGTAAAATGCTTAGAACTCATGAAGCCTCACATGATATGGAAGGTTGGACAAAGAGATAAAATCTCATTCTGGTATGACAACTGGAGAGGAAATGGAGGCAGGTGTGGTTGAGGAGAACATCAATATTCATCCAACATACACTCATTTAAAATTAAGAGATGTTCTAATGGAGATTGGAACTGGGGAGTTCTCCTGACTACTCTCCCACGGGACATGAAAGCGGATATGGAGAATAGAAATACTACTCTCAATAATCGGGAGAATGTAGTGATCTAGGATGGGAATTCAAATAGTAAATTTACATGTCAATCAACATACAAAAAATTCCAAAGAATGCATGAGAGACTAGGGAGATGTCTTATTCAGAATGTTTGGGTCTGGAAGGCGAATGTTAGTTACAAGTTCCAGAGACATGCATCCCTTACTGCCATGTGCTCTCTGTGTGATCACTAGGAGAAGTCAAGACCTCATCTTCTCACGTATTGTCCATATGATAGGAAACTATGGCTATTGATCATACATCCTGAAGACCTTTCTGTTTTTGATGGAATAAAAGATGATCAGTGGGTGAAAGATAATCGGGTGAAGCTGAATATCAAGAATGTACTAATGCCAAATGCAGAATGGAAATGGATCATTATGGCTACCATATGGACCTGCTGGAAACACAGAAATGCAATAGTCTTCCACCGTAAAGAATTGAATGCTCAAGGTAGATTATTTCAAATTATGAAGCTCAACTTTGATCTATATGCTGGCAGAAGGAAGCAGAGACAAGAAACTCAATCAGAAGGCTGGAAAAAACCACAAGTTGGTTAGTATAAATTGAACTCAGGTGGCGGTTTTAATCAGGACTTAAACTCAGGTTCAACAGCTGGTCTTCTCAGGACTGAAGATGGACAGTGGTGTTGGGGCTACTCTCAAAGCATTAAGGCTCCCACTATTGATGAAGTAGAGTTGAAGGCATTAAACAAGGGACTGCAGTTGGCTTGGGACAAAAAATCCCCAATCTTGAGGTTGAAGTACACTCCATGGTTGTATTTAAACTTGTTAATGGAGAGGTGGATCCAATAGAAGAACTTAAAACCTTGGTGATTGAGGGCAAAAGTTTTCTACACATGCCATGGAATTGCATCTTTAAATGGATTTCAAAGAGTGCCAACAAAGTGGCAAATGCTTTAACTAAATTATTAACACTACAAAAAATAGGGTCATTCGCAACCGTCCGGGCGGTCGCGGATGACCATCCGCGACCGATCGGTGGTCGCCAATGACCGGTCGCAGAAGGCCTCGGTCGTGGGTCATCCGCGACCGCTCGGCGGTCACAGTGTCATCCGTGACCATTGGGCGATCAAGGTGTCATTCGTGACCGCTAGGCGGTCGCGAATGACGTCACGAATAATATTCATATTGTTCGTGACCGCCGAGCGGTCATGAATAATATTCATACCATTCGTGACCGTCTAGCGATCACGAAAGCTCCTGAACGAATTAAAAAAATTCGGTAATTTACCAGATTTTTTTTTGTGAATAAAAAGTAAATTTGGTCTGGTTTTAGATATAAAAAGGAAAAGACGTGAAGGAAAGGGTTGGGTTTGGTATAAGAAAAGTAATGAATAGAAGAAAAGTGTTGGGGATTTTTTTTGGGAATGGAAGAAAAGAAGAGAAGAGAAATGGTTGGGGTTTTTTGCTTTTGAAAAGAAACAAAAGTGTTGTAGATTTGAAAAAAAAAAAAAAAGAGGAGAAAGTGGTGGGTTGTTTTGGAGAGTATAATTTGAGAGAGTTTTGAAAATTAGTGGGTATATATAGAATTTGGATGAAAATTTGAATTTCCCATCGAATCCCGCCAAATTTTAGTGTCTTTCGTGACCGCCAAGCAGTCGCGAATGAGAGTCTTTCATGACCGCCGGACAGTCACAAAATCATCCGCGACCGCCTAGCGGTCATGAAAGCATTCGCGACCGCCCGACGGTCGCCCCATTTTCTTGTGGCGGTCACGAAAGACTCTCATTCGTGACCGTTCGGCGGTCACGAATAACCCTCATTCGAAATTTGTTGATTTTTGTTTATTTGTTTAAGTTGTGTTGTTTGTTAAATTGATAAAATTGTTAATACGAAGTAAATTATAAGGTTTTATCGACAATCGCATTTAACAATTAAAACAACTTGGTATATATGATGATTAGTTGTAGAACATAAAATAGGTTATTCGTTCATAACTCGCTTAATGACATCTAATCTACTATATGATAAGTTAATTACTAAAGTTGTATTCATTTATTACTTCAATTCACATGTAATTATGAGATTTGTTGTTAAAAATCATTAACACATCAAGACCGTTCCATAAAATCTACTAATTTTATATGAATGTATTAGTGACCGCCCGGCGGTCACGAAAGACGCGGTCACAAAAGCATCCGCGACCGCCTGGCAGTCACGAGGTGTCTTTCGCGACGGCAGGCGGTCGCCCCATTTCCTTTGTGACCGCCAAGCGGTCACGAAAGACTCTCATTCGTGACTGCTCGGCGGTCACGAATAACCCTCATTTGAAATTTGTTGCTTTTCGTTTGTTTATTTAAGTTGTGTTGTATGTTAAAGTAATAAAATTGTTAATACGAAGTAAATTATAAGGTTTTATCGCACAATCGCATTTAACAATTAAAACAACTTTGTAAATATGATGATTAGTTGTAGAACATAAAATAGGTTATTCGTTTATAACTCGCCTAATGACATCTAATCTACTATATGATAAGTTAATTACTAAAGTTGTACTCATTTCTAGCGGTCACGAACGTCCTTCGTGACCGCCTGCCGTTCACGAAGGACTCTCATTCGTGACCATTGGGCGGTCACTAATAGTCTCATTAGTTTTTTTTTTGGCCTTCTGGATAGTGTCTTTTAAGGCGCGTTGTTTATTAAATTGATAAAATACTTAAAACGAGGCAAATTATAAAGTTGTATCACATAATCGCATATAACAATTAAAACAAGTAGGTATATATGATGATTAGTTGTAGAACAAAAAATAGATTGTTCGTTCATAACTCGCCTAATGACATCTAATCTATTATATGATAAGTTAATTACTAAAGTTGTACTCATTTATTACTTCACATGTAATAATGAGATTTGTTGTTAAAAATTATAAACACATCAAGACAGTTCCATAAAATCCACTAATTTTATATGAATGTTATTAGTGACCACCTGACGGTTACGAAAGAGGGGTCTTTCGTGACCGCCTGGCGGTCACGAAAGCACCCGCGATCGCATGTCGGTCACAAGGTGTTTTTCGCGACCGCATAAGGCGGTGCATAGGTGGGAGTTTCCCGCCTATGGCATCCGCGACCGGTGGGCGGTCGTGGGCTGGCGGTTACGGATGACCGCCAAATCTTGTAGTGCTAGAAGTTGTTACGAGGAGGAACTCTTTTGGGAGTCGCCTCCTTCTCAATGTATTATTTGCTTATGAGCTACGCACTTGATGTAATTCTGTTGTGAACTTCTTTATTTTATATATAAAAAAAAACATTGTTCTTTTTGAAAAATAGAATAATTATATATAATAATGAAATAAAGTCATCGAAATTTCCACATTAAAAATGGAGATTATTAAACGTAATGCAATAGAATTAATTAAGTCGGGCGACAATCGTTTTTGATTGACTAACACGTCCCAGAGACCCAGACCTGACTTTGAAAATGAGGAAAGTTGCAAAACGAGACTGGTCAACAAATTAACCTAAATTATTATAATACTCTAATAATTCATCACAACTTTATCCTTTATTGATAGCTGTCAGTCTTGCCTTCAACATGTAGCATTTAGATACGAAAATAAACATAAGCTAATTACATTTTATCTTTATGTTATATCAATAATTAATGTTATATCAATAAGTACATTACTTCGTCTGCAAAAATATATATATATATTATCATATCATAGTATGTTAAATTGACGTTCAGGAAAAAAGATTGGCGGTTAGGCAAGTTCACTCCAACTCACACATCCATAAATACTATATTTAACGAAAATAATGTAAGTATATATACTTATTTATTATATATAGCTAGTTGTCCAGTTATTTAATATAACACACACTACAAGGCAGGGCGGTCAACAGGGACCGCCCAGTAGCGACTCACAGGCGGTCGCTGAGCTTCAGCGACTGCTGAAGCCATCAGCGACCGCCATTGGGTCGCTCCATGTCCACGAGAACATCAGCGACTCCAACTGAGTCGCTGTTGTCCTCTTGGACATGCAGCGACTCAGAGTGAGTCGCTGAAGGCCTTATTTTGATGGGCCAAATATTTGGGGCCGAATTGGGCCACAATTAGGGCCTCAATATTGCCCTAATTTTTTGGCAGAGAATTCAGCGACCGCTATGCGGTCGCTGTTTGTTCCCTATAAATAAATAAAAAAAAATTTAGCACAAAAAACTGCTCCCTCTTCTCTACCCGACGCGCCCGCCCGAATTGACCCGACCCGACGCCATTAGCGACCATTGCTTGAGTTTTTGCGACCCAAATAGAGTCCCCAACCCCCCAAACCCGTTTCCGACCCGTTACTGCGCCATTTCCGCCGCTAAATCATCCATTTTGGTCCATTTCCGTCGCCACCCCAATCGAGTCCGTCCATTTCCGTCGCCACCCCAACCGAGTCCGTCCATTTCCTCCGCCACCGAGTCCATTTCCGCCGCCTATTCCGTCCATTTCTGCCGCCGCAAAGGTAATTCGATTTTTCCTTTTTTTTTGTTTCTTTTCTTAATTTTGTGTTTAATCCAAAAGTAATTTATTAGAATTTGTGTTAGATTGTTAATTTGTGTGTTAATTTTCTGTTAATTTTGTGTTAGATTGTTAATTTATGTTAATTTTGTGTTAGATTGTTAAATGTTAATAATATTAGTTAATATTGTTAGATAGTTAATTAGTGAAGAATTTAGGATTGTTAAATTAGATTATTGTATGATTAAGAAAAAAAATAGATTTGTGAAGATATTTAGATTGTTAAATGTTAATTTTGTGAAGAACTATTAGTTAATATTGTTAGATAGTTAATTAGTGAAGAATTTAGGATTGTTAAATTAGATTATTGTATGATTAAGAAAAAAATAGATTTGTGAAGATATTTAGATTGTTAAATGTTAATTTTGTGAAGAACTATTAGTTAATATTGTTAGATAATTAATTAGTGAAGAATTTAGGATTGTTAAATTAGATTATTGTAGATTAAGAAAAAAAAAGATTTGTGAAGATATTTAGATTGTTAAATGTTAATTTTGTGAAGAATTATTAGTTAATATTGTTAGATAGTTAATTAGTGAAGAATTTAGGATTGTTAAATTAGATTATTGTATAATTAAGAAAAAAATAGATTTGTGATGATATTTAAATGTTGATTTGATATTTAAATGTGATATTTTTATTTTTACAGAATATACATATATTCGGCATGTCATCACGTAAGACCACTAGCAATATTGGAGGTCGAGGTCGAGGTCGAGGTCGTGAAGGCGGTGGTCGTAGTGGGGTATCGGGTACTGTTAGTGGTGGTAGTGTTGGTCGTGGAGTTGTTGGTGGTAGTGGTAGTGTTGGTCGTGGAGGAGTTGGTGGTAGTGGTAGTGTTGGTCGTGGAGGTGTTATTGATAGTGGTCGTGGTAGTTGCCGACCTATACGGATTGTCCGGTCGGGTCGTCGTGCAGAGCCTAGCGATCCAGCCGAGGCATCCGTCCCGCCATTAGGGTCAGGTGACGGATCTACATCGAGGACACCTGCGTTGCAGCGACAGTTATTTGTAGAGGATGAGGCGGCCGTCCCCGGAGTAGGTGATAGACCCCGATCATCAGACTCCACAGCAGCCCATACTTCAGCTTCAGTTGAGACTCATGTGCCCCCATTAGCCGAGTCTGGCAGACTTCAGACTCCACCACCTGTAGACGACACTGGAGCTGGACTGGTCGAGACTCCAGGACCGAGCCAGACTCGACCCCCGAGGGGGCCATCTATAGGGGTTACGGCCCTTAAAAAAGGGCAGAAGAAGCAGGTTATAGAATTGAAGAGGGGTTGTTTTTCTAAACCCCCGGTCGTGAGATCGCGAAGACGATCAGTACACTCATTCGACAGTTTATGAGTGACTTTTGGCCCTCCTACTTGAAGGTTCCTGAGGGAGTACGGAAGGAGATGTACGCGAGATTTACGGTGAGTTTTTAATTTATTGTTTAATATTTTTTAAATTTAGGGAATTAAATATAGTGTTTTTCAAATATTGTTTAATTTAGTTTATTAATTTAGTGTATTAATTTATTGTTTTATATTTTTCCTTTTTGTAGAATGTCTATGGGATCCGGCGGTCAGAGAGGGGTGAAGTACATTCGGCATACCAGACGAAGGCGAGGGGACTTTACAAGCGTATGATGAACAAGACGAAGGGACAGTACTTCAAGAACAAAGACAAAGAGAAGTATCAGGGCAAGAGAAAGACGTGGATGACCGAAACTTTGGAGGTTAAGGCGGCAGGACACTGGGACACCGATGATCATAAGAAGAAGTCCGCGAAGGGAAAGAAAGCTAGGCGAGGCGGTGTGGAGGACGGCGAGGCACCCGCCACCATTTACGGTGGTTCCATTGACTATGAGGAGATTCGTCGGCGACTGGTATGTTTTTCTAATTATAATTTTTAAGATTATTGTTTTTGTTAACATTTCAATTATAAAAAGAATTTTAACCAACTATTACTTTAAATTTGAAGGAGAGGAATCAGCCCAACCGCACGCACCCTATCAGACATGACGAGATTTACAAGGCAGGTCATACGAGGAAGGTGTCGGGCACTGGCAGAGGTACAGGGACACCGTTGAGGCGGGAGTGGAAGTCTGAGGCGACCAGACTTATTTACGTAAGTATTTTAAATTTTGTAGCCGTTTATCACTTATGAATTAATTTATATTTGAACTAATTAATTTTGTAGCCGTTTATCACTTATAAATTTTGTAACCGTAAGTATTTTGAACTAATTTATCTTTTTAATTATCTTTGAAAATTCAACAGAAAACATACAAGAAGGAATTGAGGAAGAAAAATCCGGACGCCGTAGAAGACAAGGACTTGCCTGAATGGGACGCCGATTCGTGGAAGAAGGCCATAGGGAGGATCAAGAAGGGGAAGGTTCTGGGTATACCGAGCTATGCAGATCCACGGGACTTCGACATTGAGTGCGGTAGGGAGCCAGACTACAGGCGAGAGTTGCTCAGGCAGGTCCAGGAGGAGAACAGAGAGTTGAGGACGACACAGGATCCGAGAGTCGACTCCATGTTGTCCTGGCTCCAGGGTTTTAGAGAGGACATGCACCAGTCTACAGGCCGACCAGTGCGAGAGCTTCCGACATACTTGTTCATGGGGAACGCTATTAAGAGCGGAGGCGCATTTAGAGTTCCGAGGCCGATAAGTCCGAGACCAGATCCTTTTGCTCCAGGTACTTCCACCGCCACCGAGTATGTCGATGATTTTGATACCGATGAGTCGGGGAGTGGGGATGATCTTGATCTGACGGTTGATGAGGCAGAGGACCTTGGTGCAGATGAGGGTGGTGATGGTGTTGAGGATGCTCCACTTGCGACCCTAGATGAGATGTACGACTTGGCGGAGAGTTCTGGTGATGAGGGGGTCGTATATCCGTCTAGTGGTGATGAGGGGGGTCAGTGATCATGTGGCAGGTAGTTGTTTGTATTATTTCTTTTGAATTATGATATTCTGTTTTTTCGACTATTTCGTTTTGAACTATGGATTTTCCGATTGTTTCGTTTTTCGTTTTGTTTATGGTTGTGTTGATTATTATTGTGTTCATTTTTCGTGTTGGTTATGGTTGTCTTGGTTATGCTTGTGTTCGTTTTTCGTTTTGGTTATAGTTGTGTTGATTTTTATTGTGTTCATTTTTCGTGTTGGTTATGGTTGTCTTGGGTATGATTGTGTTCGTTTTTCGTTTTGGTTATAGTTGTGTTGATTATTATTGTGTTCATTTTTCGTGTGGTTATGGTTGTCTTGGGTATGATTGTGTTCGTTTTTCGTTTTGGTTATAGTTGTGTTGATTATTATTGTGTTCATTTTTCGTGTGGTTATGGTTGTCTTGGGTATGATTGTGTTCGTTTTTCGTTTTGGTTATAGTTGTGTTGGTTATTTGTGATAAAACTAATGTTGTCAATAGGGACCGCCTACCAGTCCCCTATGACAGTAATAGGGACCGCAATGCGGTCCCTATTAATACCAGCGATGTCAATAGGGACCGCCCAGCGGTCCCTAATGACACTAATAGGGACCGCAATGCGGTCCCTAATAATACCAGGGATGTCAATAGGGACCGCACAGCGGTCCCTAAGTAAAATTAGTGACCTAACTGCGGTCCTTATTATATATTAGGGACCGCAGTTAGGTCACTAATATTAAACATGGACCTATATGCGGTCCCTATTGCTTTATTAGGGACCGTAATTCGGTCCCTACTAATATTCATCCTTCAAATTTGATCTTTTTTTTCTCATGTTGGTGTGTTTGTAATATTCCGGAATAGTATTAGTTTATTGTTTAATATCTATGCTAACATTAGTGAAGTAAGGTATAAAAACGAATAAAAATTACAACTACCTAGTGATGATTAGTTGTAGAACATGAAATGTATGTTGAACGTTAATAACTCGCTCAATCTCATTCAATCTATTATTTTACAACTAAACTACTATGAGGTTGGTTTGACAATCATTTATTACTTCAATTCACATGTTACAATGAGTTTGGTTGCTAGAATTCACAAACACACCAACATCAATAAAAAAAAATCAAATTTCAAGGATGAATATTAGTAGGGACCTAACTTAGGTCACTAATATGGCAACAGGGACCGCACAACGGTCCCTAAGAAAAATTAGTGACCTAACTGCGGTCCCTATTATAAATTAGGGACCGCAGTTAGGTCACTAATATTAAACAGGGACCTATCTGCGGTCCCTATTGCTTTATTAGGGACCGTAATTCGGTCCCTACTAATATTCATCCTTCAAATTTGATCTTTTTTTTCTCATGTTGGTGTGTTTGTAATATTCCGGAATAGTATTAGTTTATTGTTTAATATCTATGCTAATATTAGTGAAGTAAGGTATAAAAACGAATAACAATTACAACTACCTAGTGATGATTAGTTGTAGAACATGAAATGTATGTTGAACGTTAATAACTCGCTCAATCTCATTCAATCTATTATTTTACAACTAAACTACTATGAGGTTGGTTTGACAATCATTTATTACTTCAATTCACATGTTACAATGAGTTTGGTTGCTAGAAATCACAAACACACCAACATCAATAAAAAAAAATCAAATTTCAAGGATGAATATTAGTAGGTACCTAACTTAGGTCACTAATATGGCAACAGGGACCGCACAGCGGTCCCTAAGAAAAATTAGTGACCTAACTGCGGTCCCTATTATAAATTAGGGACCGCAGTTAGGTCACTAAATTCAAAAAATGTGAAATTTTGGCGAAAAATTTAGGCGGGATTGAGGCGGAAATTTGAATTTAACGAAAATTTCAAAATTTCACCCTCTCCTCTATATATACTCACCACTCTTACACATCAAATTTCATTAATCTCCAAAAAACACCCAACACAAAAACATATCATTTTATTCAACACAAAATCACTTATCTTCTTCAAAAATCACCCAACACAAAAAACAAATCACCCAACACAATCTTTCTTTTCTATTATTTTGGATCTACATTTCTTTTTTACTTTTATATTATTTTGGATCTACATTTTTTTTTCTTACTTTTCTATTATTTTGGATCTACACTTTCTTTTCTTTCACTTGTTTTTTTATTCATTCATCTCTTTGTTTGCATTCATATTTTATTTTCTATTATTAGTCATATTTCATTTATTTTTTACATTTATTAATATTTTATTGTCATTCATAGTTTCATGTCATTATATTAACTTTTTCTTCATTATTTTATTATTTTGATCTTGTTTTAATCATATTTCTACAAAAAAAAAACAATAATATTCCGGAATATTTCCGGAATATTATTGTTTTTTTTCCTCGCAGGCTATTAGGGACCGCAGTTAGGTCCCTATTGCTATAATTAGGGACCGCAGTTAGGTCCCTACTAACACTCATAGAACTCTATGAATATTGGTAGGGACCTAACTGCGGTCCCTAATTATAGCAATAGGGACCGCAACGAGGTCCCTATTGAACGGAACAGCGACCTACTGTAGGTCGCTATTGGGTTTCAAAAATCAGGGACCGCCCAGCGGTCCCTGATTGTCCGGTCGCTATTGACCTCATCAGGGACCTAATTGCGGTCCCTGATGACAAGCGACCGAGGTCAATAGGGACCGGACAATAGCGACCTACGTGCGGTCCCTATTGACCTTCAGGAACCGCTGGGGGGGTCAATAGGGACCTAATTTTGGTCCCTATTGACCCCTTTTTCTTGTAGTGACATGAGGTAACTGGCTTTTTTTTAAACCAAAAAGGATAACATGTTACTTTATAAAACACAAGCAATTATACTGTGTGCAAAAATCTTAAACATTAAAACATTAACCAAGACTTGTAAACGTCTTGCAAAGTTTTCATTTTTGACTCTATAAAATATGATTAAATATTCAAGTGTATTGCAACAGAAAATTTTATGTACTTTCAAAACCTGTCAAAAGAATCAAGTAATATTTCGAGTTCATGTCCGAAAATACAATTCTAATATTTTTCATGTTATCAAAAAATAATTCTAATATTTTTCATATTTATTTAAATTATTGTGGACTCCGAAAGTTGACAGGCTGACCCAGTTACCGGTAGCTGGATTTGGCCGTGATTTATTTCAGTCGCAGCTTTTAATATTTCCATGGCTGACAAATGTCTGACCTCCACGTGGCGGGCTCCACCTACTCGCTAACCTCAAGGCTACGGATCTTACTCGGACCTGGTTTGTTTGACCGGGTCGGGTAATGAATGATGGGTCATTGGTGGTATCAAATATAATAATATAATATTTACTCCTGACCCTATGTGGTGGGTTTGGGTTAGGGGTCAGTTTAGGGCTAAGTATCAAGGTGGAACCCGTTGAGGTATCATTTCCCTCAAGGGGCAAATATTTTTTTTTTGACTCTTTTGTCCTTCCCTGTTTCTAATTTTGATTACTTTTTGGTGCTTTATATTTATTCAAATATGATTTTAGTTATATTAGAGTGTGTTACGGCAAGATACTCTAGGAATTTTATTTCTGAAGTATATAATATTTGTAGCGATGCTATTTCAATGTCATGGAGAAACATTTTATTTTTGATATCTAATAATTTAACTATATAGAATCGCGTTCTACTCAAGCTATTTTCATATAAGACCCGACCGATGTTCCAATTGCATTTTGACCTACTCTCAATCTCTTAAAGGCCTTGATTAGCATCTATCAATGAATATAAAACAAAATATTTGAAGATCAAATTTTAAGATTACAACAAAGTATTTAAACTCTAAAACTCGGTTACCCGAGTAATTATTGATTCAAGTGGACTTAGATACTATATTGACATGATTATTTGTTCTGGAAATTATAGGAAAATAACTTAAGATCATAATTGGTAAGTAATGATTCAAATGCTCAACAAGGTAAACAAAAAAAAAATTCGCAGAAAGTCAAATAGATTACCAAACTTTGGAGAGTTTTATAGAAAATGGGGGGTCACCCCACAGAAAGCGCAAGGCACAAGTGCCACATTTTGTACTCCAGAATTGCTACCATGTAGCTCGAGAATATACAAGCTCTAGACTATGTCTATGACTTGTGATAAAGCCCACAGAGTTACATCACTCTCACCCTAACCTCTAGAGTGTACTATTAACATCCCATAGGCTGAGACAACCCTTACTTCCTCCCTGGCTCCAGTCGAGGACTGTGACCAACTTTCTGGGGTTCAGTGTAACCCTATTTAGCATCTTCTTTAATGGTTGCTTTCCAGCAATTCAGGTCTCTCCTTTTTTGAGAGTTGGAGAGGCAAAGAGAATATTTCATAACATGTGTCCGCTTCTGAATTCCTTTTGACCTGTAGATACAAACACTTCAACACGACAAAGAGTCAAAAAGCTCAAATCATTTATATTTGTTGTAGTCTTGTGCATATAGTTTTTATCAGCCTATAAGATTTCTTGCCCCCTTTCTCAATGAGTCTAGCCATCAAAGTGTGTGCAATTTTTTGATTGTGTTAAAGCAATCTCATAGTTCATTGTTAATCAAGCGAGTATTTACAGCCCCTTCCTAACTTGCTAGAGAATGCCAACTGTTGTTTTACTCTTTATAATCGCGTGACGCTTTGATCAAACCAAATAAGTAAGGAGTCCTTATGTCTTACACCACGCATGACAAGTGCGATATACATTCTACCACGTAAGTGGTGGAATTTCGAGGAGGTCCCTAGCTCTCCTTCAACCCCACTAAGTTGGTAGTCCTCTCCTCCGAGTGTAGTATCACAAGAGGAGTATTTTGAGAAGTAGTAATATGATAATGTTTACACTTTAGCCGGTGTCTCCGACTTCATAGTCACATAAATCTTCAATGATAATTAAAAAGGTTAAAGTTGTGATCCCGACTATATTAAAGAAGAACGGAGTCATAAAAATAATATTAATAAACATGGGCTCTTTCGAAAGTAAAAAATAATACGAAATTAAGGCCATAATACGTTTGAATAAAAAGGAAATAAATTGATTTATTTCATGAGATTAACTAATAAACACATTTTTTTTCAAAAAAATAATAATAAACACCTTATCATGTCCTTTTTCATTTTTGGAATATATTTTAAATGTGAACCAAATTAAACCAGCAAAAACCTAATTTAGCTCTATGCGTTCATCATCACTTTCACACGGCATAGCACCGTCCAGAAAAACGAACGTGATTAGATATCCACTATATTTATGATTTAGCGTGTAAATCATTTTGCTATATTTATTGTATTTTGATAATTTCGACCAGCTTTCAATTTGCAATTTTGTTTGACCATAAGCATCTGATCCTTTTCACCTCTATAGTTTGTGTGGTAGAGAAATGCCAAGAAGAGAATTTTCTATTTACTTTTGTTCTCTGAGTCTCTCTTTTTAATATAGTAAAGCTTTTAATCTCTTTAAATAAATTAATAACCTTCTTTTGTACATCTACATAGGACCCGGGAAAACCATCATAAAATATTATAAACTCTAATTTGTTGGCACTTAATTAGGAACTAGTTCAAGCCTTCAAGGGTGAAAAATAATGTCTCAATATATATATATATATATATATTTGTGTTACTTAAAATACTCATATTTTCACTTGATTGATCCGTAAACTATTAAAATTGCCCACCAATGACTTTGATGAAGGGGGAGATGAGTCCGTGAGGAGAAGACGGTACATAATTTAATTTATTGAAGTGATCTAAAATTTTCAATTATGTATAAGATTCTTGTTTTTTGTATATATCATATGTTTCTTTACAAATATGAAATATTAATATACGTTTGATACTTATAAGTTTTTAATACCTAACATTAAAACTTTATTTCTTGCTTTTAGACTAGTAATCTATACAGTTCTACTTTATATGAGTTGAAATAATAGTTCTGATACCACAAATTTGATCGTGTGGTGCATGAAATTGCATGATCGATCGCCAACACTTTAAAGTTTATGAGAAAATTAAAATTTAGAGCAGGTTAATTGATTTTAAACCGACTTAAATGTGTATATATATAAATATAAATATATTATATATTATACTGAATTAAATATCTCTATCCAAAGAACATTTTGTATTGCAGAATAAATAATGAGTAGCACAAAGGAAAGGATGGGGGTGGGGGACAGAAGTTGAAATGGAATTGGTGGTGGGTTGGAAATCTTGATGGATGGGATATCTTTATTAATTAAATGAAATGGATTGTCCAATTAAAGGGGTGGGTGGGAGCTGATGGATGAGTTTATTATTATTATTATTATAACTAATTAGTTGTTCCACTAAATCTTTAGAATTGCATATACAATTATACATGAAATATAATTGTAACCATTTTCTTTTTTGATTGGTTATTTTTTATTGCAATCTATATCAAAGGTTACTTTTTTGTTCTAAAATTTAAATAGTAAAATTTGAATGAGACATCAATATTATTAATATTTTTATGAGACCAATTGTTTTGTTAACATTCGTATTGAAAAGTTTTGACAAATGTTATTGCGACTTTTGTTGGCGAAGTCTCTACAATATACAAAATTTTGATTTCTAAATTTGACATAATGTTGGAAACTTTTCACGAATAGTCAGTAAATAAATATTTCAATTTCCGCAGTTTTCTTATTAATAATATAAAGTTCATACATGAAAACTTAAAACCCCTTATGATTTATAACACAAAGAAATAATTAACTAAAGAAGCAATATATGTACAGCTGTGATTTTTTTTCGTGTTTATTATTCAATAATATTCCTGCTGTTGTGCGTAATTTTGGATTATTCATAGCAGTGAGCAGTTGTTGTAACAAAGAAAATAGACAGATTTTGATGGTTGGAGCGCATTATTGTGACTTGTCGATGCCAAATTGCAGTTTTGTTGAATAATTCTGTCCATTAATTTATATATGGATTACACTTTTTTCTTTCATATGTAAAGTTGGTTGAGCTATTTATCATCAAAAAAATGATATAAGCATTAATAAAGTTTATGAAGAATCATTACCTACTAATTTGGTGTTGCCAGATATTTATCATAACCAAGTAAATAAACATTAATTGTTATATTAAAGCTGGAATATTGTGTTTAAATAATGTGTTTACACTTTACATACATTTATATAATATCAACTTCGGATTTATCCTACTATGCAATATTACAACATACTATAACTTCATACACTTTTTCTTGAATAAAGAGTTAGGCTAACTCACATGTTGCATACATATATACATATATATATATATATGTATATATATATCTTCGTAAGAATATTAATTAATCTACTATATCCCGCGTGTTTGCCAAAAAAAAAAAAAAACTTGCTAATATCGCCATTACACCTATTGATTATATAGCTATTTAAATCTTAAATTGATTGCCCCCCATTTATTTTCACATAAACCAAAAGATTTCAAATATAGTTCCTTAAAGTTGAGTTTCAAACAATATCAAAACAAATCTAAACGCAAGATCCTTTCCCAACAAAAAAAAAGAATGAAATAGAAAAAGGATTCATACTTGCGCCGTCCCCTCCACACTGTTTTCTAAACCACTTTGTGGAATTAGGCGCAATTTGGTTCAAATTTCGAGTTAAAATTTAGAGAGAGAGAAAAAGGAGAGGTCCACGAAGTAAAGTATAAATGACATGACAGAGAGTCGCGCATAGGAGCTAGATAAACAAAGTTGAAGGCGTCGACTGGGCTTGTCTTTTATGTTCACTAACAACTCCATTTTGTGGCATACGATATGATGTCCAAGATGATGAGTTTTCAGTGTTATTAATTTATCCTTGTAGAGACCATTGAGATTTGATTGAAATAATGATTGCCTCAAAGGCATAAATCGTGTACTTGTAAGAGTTTGTTTGCTGCACAAAATTATAGAATTGTAATGAAAATTTGGTTAATCTCAAGTATTTTTTATAGCTGCATGGGATTTAGTTTTTGATGTTAGGAGTGTTAGAGACATCGTGACTAAGACGTCTACAAGAATCAACAACAAGACGTCTACAAGAATCAACAACAAGACATGCTTAATCATGTGTCGATGACTTAAGATATTAAATTTAGCAAGATCGTGCATATGAAGTTGATTCTCATACACTAAGCATCTTGTGTTAAGTATTTCGCAACGGAGACCGTGTACTTGTGAATTATAATGCACCCACACAAAAAAATAAATTGCATATGTCCGCCCGGGCCGCCCGGGTCGCGTAACACGAAGGAGTAGTAACATATTTTAGAAATTTATGTTCTCGTATCCTTGTTCGTGAATAATAAATTGTAAGTGAAACTAGATTAAGGAAACTTTCACACAAAATTAAGAGTAAAACAATATTGGAACCGTTTAGTTCTGAAATTTGATTATATAACCCGACAGATCCAATAAAATCTATCGAGCTAGAAACAATTTTCACGTGAATAAAATTAAACGATGCTACTAAACTTTCACCAAACATACCACGAAAAAAAATTAAATTTTACACAGAAATGCTGCCTCCACATTTACTCTTCCACCAATCACCCACAATGAACATTCATAAACTCTAACCAAATTCAATCATCTACCACGCCACCATTGCTGTTTTTTCACGTAAATAATCAAACAAAGAAAAGGACATTATTCTGACCAAAACTATCACTACCAATAAATGAACTATAGCAAAAAAATGAAATAAAATATTGGATACTATTAAAGGGTATTCTTGTCATTCACTATACGGCGTGAAAAGGAAAAGAGAAGGGCAGAAGCCTGTCAAACCAAGGGGCAGTAGTCGGTTTGTGGGGGCGTGAGAAGGTAGAGAAACCGATAAAGCTATTCCACCTTCCAATACAAATAATTAACTTAAAATAAATAAAAAATGAAAAATAGTTATATATACTTATGTCTACACTCTACACCCTTGAAGTTCAGTTTAATTGCACAAGCATATGTAATTGTTTGGAAAATTATGGAAGTACCTCTGAAAGCTTTCAAAACATATAAAGATTAGGAAGTATGTGAAATGTTGATAAATATATATAGATAAACCAATACATGTCCAACTTGGAAAAAAAAATGACTGCTTAAATGTGACAAGCGAAGTCAAATGAATAGATGTCAATTAATTAAAACCAATTGCTAAGTTCATGGAAATTTGCAACCCTCAAAATAGAGTAATTTTTTTTAATAATTTATAATTATTGACAAATAGAGATATATCAATAGGCGTACAACCTATATATAAGTTTGTGTTGTTAAATAAGAATGAAAAATCAATGTGATATTAATTCTAGTCAAGCCAAATGAGGTACAGTGACGAATACAATCGCTACTAGAAAAAAGTACATGTTAAACTAGCCAAAAATAGCACATGCATACAAGTGAAGGGTTGCGTTAAAAATATTGATAAACCAATGAATTAGCCTCTCTAAATTATATGGGATATTTTGGGTTGGGCCACGTGACGACCCAATAATAGCCCACGTGGCTCCAAGTCGACCAACTAAAAAGTTGTTCTACCAACAATGTTGAAATACGAGTTGAGACTATGAAGAACTATCATTCGACTTAGTATGTTGACAGATTTAGAAGACCTTACGTCGAAGGGTTATTAGACATAATAGAGATTTTCGAATAACGACAACACTTTAAGAAAAGCATCAGGTTGTCCAAATTTACGAGGTCTAGAAATAGCCCAAGTCACGATAATCGAGATAAGCAATTTTGCTGTTAATACTGTTTTGTAACTCACTATATCGAAAGTAACCCTAATTTTCTCACCATTCAGATAGAACAATAACGAACCACTACAAGTTAAGTTCTTAAATGAGAACAACTTAATACAATGACCTACTTACTTAGTGACATTTCGTCGTTTCTTAAATTTTAAGGTCAATTATATAGTCGTTAGTACTTAAATTATACAACAACAATCAAGTACGTAGTCCCATTACATTATTAATTTATATAAAGTACGAATCAAACGCGAGTTACCTCAAGTTGAACATGTGAATTATTCATCTTTATTTGTTCTCGTTGAGTAATACATTCTCATTTAGGTCCCCACGACCTTCACCTCGTATGAGATAATCTCATTCCATGTTTTTTAATGATCGTCCTCCTCTCGTCCTGCTTCTATTTGTTCTAAATCAAATAGTCTCAAAGCCTCGTAATCGTGCGTCAATAAGTGTTAAATTTGACTAAACGTGGAGTGTCTAAGTGTAATTTATATCCATAAAAGCATATATAGTGTAAATAGGAATATCAACAATAAAGCAATAATAAAAAGGCGAAAATACGAAATCAAAATCTAAAAAACAACCCACACCACCAGGCCATCCACGCCCCTCTCCTTTTCTTTTTTGACGCACACAGTAGAGAGAGAAAGTAGTAAAACAAGAAGAGAGAGAAAAAAAAAATCATCACAAATCTCATCGTTGTTATTCGTTCTTCTCTCTGTAAATATGTGCACACCATAGCCCCTCACCTTCACCAATCCCCCCCCCCCCTTCCCACGGTGGTTGTTGTTGTCGTCCTTTTTTCCCGCTTCTTTTGGTACAATTTTTGCACCATGCCACGTGGCAAAGCTCCGACGATGGCGGTTCCAGCAACCGGAGCACCTGAGATCAGATTCCGCGGCGTCCGCAAGCGTCCGTGGGGCAGATTCGCCGCTGAGATCCGAGATCCGTGGAAGAAGACACGTGTCTGGCTCGGCACGTTCGATTCCGCCGAGGACGCCGCACGTGCGTACGACGCCGCCGCCGTCTCCCTCCGCGGCCCGAAGGCGAAGACGAATTTCCCGACGATGCCTCCCGATTTTGAAATCCAAAACCCTAATTTTGACCAGAATTCGCGAGATCCGTTGGTGGATTCCCGATTTTACCCCCAGGACCACCACCACCACCACCAGGTGCTGATTGCGCAGCGGCCGGCGGAGAGCGGTATGAGCAGCACGGTGGAGTCGTTTAGCGGTCCGAGGCAGCAGCAGCAGCAGTTAGTAATTCCGCTGCCGGTGTTGGTGAGGAATCATCATCATCCGAGATTACCGCCGTTGGGGCCGGATGACGATTGTCGTAGCGACTGCGATTCGTCGTCGTCTGTGGTGGACGACGCGGAGTGCGATATCGCCTCGTCGTCAAAAAAGCTGCTAGCTTTCGATCTCAACATGCCTCCGCCTGTCGAATCGTGTGATGTCGATGAGCTGGCTTGTACGGCGCTCCGCCTCTGAGGGTTGCTGATGTTGTTGTTACTTGGAAGAAGAAGAAGAAGAAAGCTCATTTTAGCTAAATTACTCGGAAATTGTTTTTCTTTTCGACTTTAAAAAAGCAAAAAAAAAAAGAGGGAAAAGGAGAGAGATGTGTATACTCATAGGCAGTCAGGTTGGGACATCGGTTGGATAGGGATGAAAAAGGGGCTGTCTTTCTATATGGGTGTGTTGTTGTTTGAGGATAATTTACGTGTTTTAAGATTATAAACTGAACTTCTAATGTTATGGATGATGATGATAGACGATATTATGATGGATATTCGAGTATGTTACGATCGTAAGTTGTTACTTGTTCGGAAGTTATTGGAGTATGTCGCTAGTCGACAATGTGGTGGAGGAATCAGTTTTTGATCTGTTCTCCCCACTTGTGAGCCGGTTATGAATTTCGAGTGTATTGGTTTCGATTATTCATTGTTACTTGATTGCTATCTTGTAGTCTTATGAGTATGATTTTTCCGGTTCTTGCCGGGATTGTTGATCCATTGCTTGCCTTGTATGATTTTGTAAACTTGCGGATGATGTGATTAAAATAGCTGGCCTTCACAATGTACACGCATCAGTCAGTGCTTTGTGTAGCTGTTAATCTTTAACACTTTTGAAGTCTAGCTTATTATGTTCCATTTCTTCTTGGCTAAAGACGTTTTTTCGTCTTGGTTTAACAAAATCTTTTCGTTTGGTTCGTCTATTCAAAGGAAATACTTTTTATCTGATTTGATGAACGGTTTTGAGTACATGTTTCTGTACTTCTGGATCACGGAAGAGATTATTGTTTGTTTAGGAACATTTGCATACGGTTTTACCAACTCTTTGAGCATATGGGTGAGCCGTGAGCAAGCTGACAGGGTCGTTCATAGTCATTATAATGTCAATGTGGTGGAGGAATCAGTTTTTGATCTGTTCTCCCCACTTATGAGTGTATTGGTTTCGATTATGCATTGTTACTTGATTGCTATCTTGTAGTCTTATGAGTATGATTTTTCCGGTTCTTGCCGGGATTGTTGATCCATTGCTTGCTTTGTATGATTTTGTAAACTTGCGGATGATGTGATTAAAATAGTTGGCCATCACAATGTACACTAGCATCAGTGCCTTGTGTAGCTGTTAATCTTTAACTCTTTTGAAGTCTAGCTTATTATGTTCCATTTTTTCTTGGCTAAAGACGTTTTTTCATCTTGGTTTAGCAAAATCTTTTCTTTTGGTTCGTCTATTCAAACCAAGGAATCATTTTTTATCTGATTTGATGACCGGTTTTGAGTACATGTTTCTGTGCTTCTGGATCACGGAGGATATTATTGTTTGTTCAGTTACATTTGCATACGGTTTTACCAACTCTTTGAGCATATGGGTGAGCAAGCTGACAGGGTTGTTCATAGTCATTATAATGTCATTGCAACGTTACACGTGTGGATTGTGGTGTCTCTATAGATCTTAGTAGCTGCTCGTTGTGGGTAAATTTCTTAATGATTGTAGTATGTTATATGATTTCTTTTTTAATAGTGACGAAGAAAAAATTGAAATTTTGTGATCTAATTTAACACAACTAGTGTCTAGTGTGCTTTTAGATGGTTGTTTTGGGATTTGGTAACAATGGTGCTCTTGTTAGTTCTCTTTGGCAATAAGATGTTCAAGTCATTTAAATCTATATATTCTTGTTGTATGTTCTATGTGAATGCTTGACTTGGGTTGTTTTGTTTTGAGTTCTGTTTCTTTGACTTCTGTCACCGAGGTTGTTGCTTCGTGGTTGTAGCAGAACTAACAAATTACGTTTCTGCAATTTAAATCTCATTTGTTACATATACGATTTACTGTGAACTTTTGTATGGTGTGTTCCTTGTTGACGCAAAGTTCACTTTCAAGTTTCTGGCTGTTTGTCTACAAAGCTTTACCTCATTTTGTTCACTGGACATTTGTGTTGATGATGCTTTTTACTTGTTCTTTTGCGATCTGTGCGTCCATGTACTTTTCTGCACTTTATTTCTGGTTTGTGGAGGAAGAGAGGTGGGCATTCTTGTGCATCCTTGCTTTGTGCACTTAATATACTGAACTACTGTTACTGTGTTAGCCTGGAGGTCGTTTCATCGCGTCCTTGCCTTTCAAATCTATGAATGCCCTGCGTTAAATTTTGCTCACCTAGTCGCATGTACTAACGTGAATGATGGTTGTTAGCTTCCGTGTGCCCCGATGAGTTTATATTTACATCTTCCCATAGCCTCGATATTACTTGCAAATCTCATTTGTTTGCAAACTAACGTTCTTGCAATTAACATAGTCACATATGAAAGAACTGTCTGAAAACTTTAATCGGTAGTTGACTCATCGTTAGTGACTCAAATACAACGTTGCACGGGTTCGGGTACAGCGGTACGGGTACGATATGGTACGGATACGCCGATATGGTCTTTTTTAAAAACAGTCGATACCGGTACGACAAGGATACGTCTATATATAAATAATTATTTATTTATTATACATATTTTTTATTTTTAACAAGCAATAAAATTTAAAACTTAAACAAGAAAAATTAGAAATACACAAAAAAGGTTTAACATTAAAAAAATCATGCATCAAATATGAAAAAAAACATATAAACGTGAATTATTTATGACTAATAAGTTAAACAACAACATAACAAGCTTGAAGATGGCGCATGAGGGTGGTGGTGGTGGTGGTGATTATGAATAGAAAAAGAAAAGTATACTTGTAAAAATAATGAGACATGCCCTTGATAAAAGGAATTTTATTTTTTTATTTTATTTTATATTTGATGGAATTTATATTTAAATATTTAACCATTAAATATTAAAAGTTTATTAAAAAGACCCATAATATTTTCGATACGCCTAAAAAATGTATCGGATACGTATCGAGATTTTTTTAAATTTCAAAATTAAAGGATACGCCACGTGGCGTATCGGATACGTCAGAACTGATATTGGTATCGATATATATTGGGTACTGCATAGCCGTCTTGGTATCGGTATCGGTGCATCACAACTCAAATATCACGCAAAACACCTTAAAGTCTTCAACCGTTCCACCGAACAGTTTTATTTGTTTATTTAAGATTGAAAAGATAAGTTTGTTTATTTTTAGTTTTTAACTCACAGATCTGAGTCACATGGCAACCACATACGTCGATTATATCTAACAATTTTATTCACTTGCCTGCTCAACTAAGCAGACCATAGGCGTTAGGCATATGCATTGTGATTGCGTAACATGAACATATCTTATTTATGTTTTTAGATGACATAGCATTACAAAACTTTCGTAATATACTGATCAGAATTATAGTTTATTCCAATTTCCAAGAAACTTTTATCATTAACGCGATCTCTACAACCTGGGCTCTTATCTATGCGACCCACCATATCGGGCTTTCTCCAGCTGGGTTAAGCCCATATTACCAAGCCCAATGCCAGCTTCATATAACGTGTAACATGTAATGCTGGATTAAAGTACATATGAATCATGACCTATCTAACTGGAGTTTCAACATCAAAAAATTATTATTTTTTATTTAAATGATGTTTCTAAGAGGCTCTATGCATTATGCCTTGAAATAGTCAATTAAGTAGGTGATCGAAGATATTCTGATACATATTTGTTTTGGCTAAGATTTAGTTTAGATCTATCGAAGACTGATATGCAATGTCACTCTTTTGGTTTAGACACCTTGAATTGGTAATACAGTCTCGACTTTCACACAATTCGACCTTGAGGACAAAAAGGACAAAAGAGCAATTTGGAGAGCAAATTTTGACCTTCAGAGTTGTTGCAGCGTAATCTTGTGTGCTGACTTAGAGTAAATCAAACTCCTTATTGGTTATGAGCTAGCTTTGAGTTCAGAAAACCTGCACTGGAAACAAGACACATGAACTAAGTTAGGGCTGACCAAGCGAAGGCACTCTGATGCCTAAGTCAGTATTGGGTCCGTGATGAGATGTGCCTACAATGCAAGTTATAGGCCTAAAAATGCGAAAATATTGCAAAATATGATGAAAACAGGTTAATCGGCTCTAAACTCACTAAACAAGTCAAATTCACTGTATACGTCGAATAAAGAGCATAATAGGTCAAACAAAACTAGATCGAATTATCCCCGAAAAAAGTTGAACCAAACAAGTCGAACAACTTTAGTAAGTTGATAACTCGAATAAGTCGAACATGATAATTGTAGCTGTTAAGGTTGTCTTGGAATGTCTTGGGAAACATACCTCATTAATGATGATTAACCGAGTATTTATAGGCCTAATATTTTCTTAATTATCGGAGTGGGCTTGGTGTTCCCCAGTCTGTGTGGCGTGATTAGCGAAAAAGTCGAATTAGATCCATTAGTCAAAATAAATCCATAAGTTGAATTAGGCCCATAAGTCGAATTGGGCCCATAAGTCAAATTTAGACCAATAAGTCGAATTGGCCCAATTAAACTTTTTATTACAATTTTTGCTTTTTCTGTTGTTGAGGAACCACGTGTCTTGAATCTTGATCCTTACATATTTTGGTGCAAGAAGGCCATGTTGCTACCTCACAATGTTGACATCTAATTAGGAACTAGAATAATATAATTGGACCTTCACAATCCGTTTAAATATGGTTTCGAACATTATTTACTAATTCCAAATTTCATCAATAATATTAATATCACGAATATAATAAAATAAATAGTATCACTAAAAAAATCTATGAACCTAAAATTCCATGTTGCACTCATGTTTCTCACTCCTCTCATTTGTAAAAATTGCTAAGAAGCGTGGCAGAACATTACTTGCCACACATTGGTTCACTTAAATAAATTCAGGGAGAAATGTAGGGTCGAATAAAATATTGTGCATCTGTCAATTATATGGCTTGTAAGCTTTTACAATAAATTAAACAAATTAGTCAATTAAAAAGAAACAAATAAATAAAAACTAAAATATGGTTGTATATCGAATTCATTTGAACAAATTAATGTGAAAGGCGATGCCTATCATACACCTGTAGACACCATCCAATCAATTGTCACACTTTCAAACCTAATCACGTTGACAAAAATAATTTATATTTTCTCCTAAGATCTAAAAACATTATATTTACTCTATCCTAAACTTCTTTATTATTTTTGTCACCGCGAATAATCTGAATAATTTTTCAGATCTAATGCATGAAATGACAAATGATGAAATATGTTTTGTTGCCATCTGATACGATCATTTTGTAATAAAATCATAAAATTTGGAGGTCTCATGTGCGAATAGGAATCGGCAGGTTGGCCACTTTGCTCAATTGAACGAGGAAAGGTACACGTATCATAGCGTACGGTCCCACCCGCCGCAGGATTCATGATATGTTTGTATATAGCTCTCAATTATTGCAGTTAGTGACTAATGATATAATAATAATGTGTTCAAAAGAAGGGAGAACAAGGGATTACTAGAACAATAGAATTTTTATATGTGATTTTAAGAATATGTTCGAGAAATTAGGCAGCTTAATAATAGGATTTAGGGTTTAGGACATGCAACTTAAGAGAATTATGGATGCTCATAAGTCCACCAAAGCACTTCTTTTTGTTCTTTTTTTTTTTAACTATAAAATGACTTGCTGTAGTCATAATTTGTGCTCAACATATCTTGAATATCAAAGTTTTTTTTAGCAATATAGAGGCGAGACATTTTGATGTACTGTATAGGTTATGTCCCGTGACTAACTAGAGTGAACAACTAATCTCTTGGACCTGATCGACCCTTAGATTAATTGATCGACTCATGGTGATCAACTATTGAGGTCATTTTCTTGGTTAATTGAGTTCGATTTTGTAACTTTTGAAGTTTGGACGATATGACTTGACTTATCGACTTTAACTTTTTGTGTGATATATGTCAAGTGATTAAGAGTAAAGCATTAAATCGACTTATTGATCTCTAATTTTGCGATGTTTATTGATGGTGAGTCATTATACTTAGAGACGAAACCGTCTACGCACAATCAACTTCTAACTTAGCTCACATATCGGGTTCGAGTAAAGTTCGATTATAAACTCAAGACGAGATAAAATTAAACTCTCAAGAATTTAATTAGTGTGACGTAGAAAAACAAGATTAGGCATGACACTTAACAACAGGAGGCTTCATTTGTATCCTTTTCACAAATCAAAGGTTTAAAACATTTTCAACGAATATACTTAAATTCATTAAAAAGAAGTGCTTAAACGGTTCTGGTTGTTATGTATATACATTTCCAAATTATTTTCTATGTAGAAAAACCACCGACTTCAAATAGATTTTGAGTCATCATGTGTACATGTCCATTCACTAAGCTATGTGACCCAACAGTCCATTGATTATTTTATGACAGGATTTCAAAAAATAATAATTGACAGTTAAGTATTTGAATGTTTTTGTACGTGTTTAAATATTCTTTGTGCCCTACATATATAAAAATCTCATGTAGAGCAGTAATTGATTCAACTTTCAAGAACTGGTTGATTCATGTGGAATATCAGATTTTTTTTATTAAAAGCGGCATCTTTTTGTAAAGCAGCACAAGAATTTTTGGTTTAAATTTGTTTGGTTATAACTTGAGATACTTTAATTTCGTTTGAGTTACGATATATCATAAATTAATATTTTGAGAGTGATCAGTTGAAACAAAATAATAGTCGAAAATGTTCGTGGATTACCTACTCTTAGTTTTAAAAGCCTTTTTACAAGATTACGATGACGTGTTACGAGTCCTTAAAGTACACATTTCAGTATATCACAGGTCTCATGAGATAAATTTGTTTTCTATGAGTCACATTAAATCCGTCATACATTAAGTGACAGAAGTTCTTTTCTAGAAAATAATCTTGGTTTATCGGGTTCAATTATGAAGAAAAGTTATAATCACAATTTTATCACGTCGTGAATATTATCACGTCATTCATATATTGTGATATAAAATATTCACGACATTTTGTGCATGTCCATCATTTTTTTTTGTGGACTAGCTAATAAGTTTCGTTTGTTATGAAATATAATTGTATTGTGAATGTTGTTTGTCCCACGTTTGTTATGAAATATAATTGTATTGTGAATGTTGTTTGTCCCACATTGGAAAATTATGAAGACTTTCATCCTAGCATTTTCTATAAATAGAAGGCTTACCACCTTTGTAATATACATTTTTACATTATGGAATAAGAAAGAGTTTGATAAATAATATTACTCTCTTTTATTTTCCTTTGAATTCTAAACATTTATAATATGTTATCAGCACGAGAGGCTCAATATTTCGTTGACATTCTCGTTTGTGTTCCAAAAAGAAAAGGTACACAATTTATTAATTATTACCCTTATTATAAATAAGGATGGCTTATGCCTTCATTTATAATATTGTGGTTATTACGTATTATTATGGAAGGCTAAAGTCTCATATTCATATGTCAGGCTTTGCCTCCTCTTTATTATGTTATTAATTACATGGACGACTTTGTCGCCTCTATATCATATTATATGAGTGGCTTAACTACCAGCTTATTTGGAAAATATGTATAATATGTTTTATACGCAAACAAATAATTTTTAAAATTATTGAATTAATTATTATAAGATTATATCATTATAGACATCGTTAGTGGCTCATTAACGCTCAACAAACAACTGCATTTTTCAGTATAAAATTGCTAAGTTATGATCGTATTCTTCATTCACTTTTATGATCTAAAATCATTATTACCAAAGGAAAAAATTGTGACTAAGATATTCCTCACTTTTTTCGACATCGTTCCATTAATCATGCTTTTCGTTGGTGAATACTCTCGAACAGAATACCCAATTCTTGTTACTCTCTATGTTGGGATAATTTTACCTCTTTGGCTTGTAGCAATGGCATTCAACTAATATTGTTATTTTTATTCATGTGATAATGTAAGTATTATTTCTTGAAATAATAAAATTATGATTCTAATATTATTTTGTTTGCATTATAGTCATCATGTCAAACATTACAAACGTAGACTTTACTCCATTGGATGCATCTGGAGAAAATTATTTACAGTAGATACTGCACGTAGAATTGCACGTGGATGCTAAAGGCCTTGGCGATGCTATTAAAACTGGTAACAAATTACCAAAAAATGAAAGGTCAAGGGCTATGATGGTTCAACGAAAAGAGTTCGTGAAAGCACTTGTCACCGATGTGGTATGAAAGGCCATTGTTCAAGAACTTGCAAAGTAGCAAAACACCTTGTTGCCTTTACCAAGCATCAAAGGCGAGGGGTAAAAATATCGAAACGAATTATGTTCAAGATGCAAATAAACACATACACTTTGACATGGCACAACTTGATGTTGCCGACTATCTTGACCGCCCTCAAGGTGGAATAGGACACATGGTGTTTTCTGAGAATAACTAAATGGTCTTAAAGTCTAGTTTTTCCATTTCAGCACGTTGTTTCGTTTTAAGTTCAGTATTGTCTTATATGTACATTTGCTTGTTGTCATGTATGTTTTCGATTTCCTTGTAACCGTTTTTAAGTTCAATAAAAGTTTTTAATATATATCTCCTTACTATTTTATTTTTAGAAACATGGAAATTGATTTGGCAACATCTTCAAACGACGAAGGAGAAATATGTCTAGCAGATTGCGCTACTACTCACTCCATATTCAATGATAGAAAATATTTTTTCTCACTTAGTACTATAACTAGTACTACAAAATTAATTGATGGCTCGGGAAGAGCAACTATTTTACTATCGGAAGGAACAAAATTGGTAATTGACTATGTATTATTTTCTCGAAAGGCTCAAAGAAATTTATTGAGTGTTAAAGATATTCGTTTGAATGGATATCATATTGAAACACAAGAGGAATGAAATAATGAATATCTCTATATTACTTACACTGTTTCTGGAAAGAAACGTGTCTTAGAAAAGTTGCCAACTCTGACACTTGGATTGTATTTTACCAAAATCAATGTTATTGAAACTTATGCCACTGTAAACCAAAAGTTTACGAATGACTTTCAAATCTGGCATGACCGTTTAGGCCATCCTGGTTCAATAATGATGCGAAGAGTTATTGAGAATTCAGTTGGTCATCCATTGAAAAACCAGAAGATTTTTCAATCTAATGAACTTTCATGTGTTGCTTGCTCTCAAGGCAAACTAATCACAAGGTCATCACCAGCCAAAATCAAGTATGAAAATCATAAATTTCTTGAATGTATTCAGGGTGATATATGTGGATTTATCCATCCACCGTGCGGACCATTTAGATACTTTATGGTATTGATTGACCCATCAACTAGATGGTCACATGTGTGTTTGTTATCCACTTGCAATTTAGCATTTGTGAGATTGCTTGCACAAATAATTCGTTTACGTGCACAATTCCCTAATTATACTATAAAGAGAACCCGTCTTGATAATGCTGGTGAGTTTTCGTCCCAAGCCTTCAATAACTATTGCATGTCAACTGGAATAGATATTGAACATCCCATTGCTCATGTTCATACACAAAATGGTTTAGCTGAATTGTATATTAAACGTCTTTAGTTAATTGCAAGAACATTAATTATGAAATATAAGCTTCTCACTTCTGCTTGGGGACATGCTATTTTACATGCAGCAACACTTGTATGCATCAGGCCAACAAGTTATAATGTTAATTCCCCTTTACAAATGGTTTCCGGTCTAGAACCAAATATTTCCCGTATGAGAATTTTCGGTTATGTGGTATATATTCTGATATCTCCACCACAATGCACAAAGATGGGCCCACAAAGAAGACTTGGAATATATGTTGGATATGAATCTCCATCTATAATAAAGTATTTAGAACCATTGACTAGAGATTTATTTACAACAAGATTTGCTGATTGTCATTTTAACAAATCTATTTATCCAACATTAGGGGGAGAGAATAAACAGTTGGAAAAGACTATCTTTGGAAAGAATTATCGCTATCAATTCGAGATCCTCGTACAAAGCATAGTGAACTTGAAGTTCAAAAGATAATCCATATGCAAAATATTGTGAATCAGTTGCCAGATGCATTTACTGATGCGAAACGAGTGACTAAGTCTTGTATACCATCAGTAAATGCTCCAATTAAATTTGATATCCCAGAAAGACAACCAAGTATTGCCAATGAGTCTGTAACACGACAAAAGCGAGGTATACCTATCGGTTCCAAAGATAAAAACCCTCGAAAAATAAAAGGAGCACATGTTGAAAATGATCATAAAGAGTAAACAACAATTTTTGCAGAACCTGTTGACATAGATGACAAGGTTCCAGAAGAACCTCAGTCGCCAAAACCTACTAAAAATGAAGAAATGTCAATCAACTATGTCACAACAAGCAACAAATGGAATTGCAATAATATTCACATTGATGAAATTTTTGCTTACACTTTAGATGTCAACATTATGGAAGAATGTGATGATCTTGAGCCTACATCTATTTTAGAATGTCGGCGTAGAAAGGATTGGCCCTTATGCAAATATGCAATCAATGTTGAATTAAATTCACTTGCCAAACGTCAAGTATTTGGATGTGTGGTTCGCACACTAAATAACGTACAATCAGTAGGATATCGATGGGTATTCGTACGTAAGAGAAATGAAAATAACGAAGTTGTGCGATACAAGACAAGGCTTGTGGCACAAGGATATACCCAAAGACTGGGTATTGATTATGAAGAGACATATTCTCCAGTAATTGATGCAATTATTCTACGGTATTTGATTTGTTTGGCAGTACGTGAGAAACTTGAAATGCGATTAATGGATGTCGTTACAGCATATCTCTACGGATCCTTGAAAAATGATATTTATATGAAAATTCCTGAAGGATTTAAGTTGCGTGAAGCACAAGCTTTAAATCGTAACGAGATTTATTCAGTTAAACTAAATAAATCTTTATATGGATTAAAGCAATCTGAAAGAATGTGGTATAATCGCTTAAGTACATTTTTGTTGAAAGAAAGTTATAAAAATGATCCTATATGCCCTTGTGTTTTTATCAAAAGATGCGGATTTGAATATGTTATCATTGCTCTCTATGTTGATGATTTAAATATTATTGGAACTCATGAAGAATTATCAAAAATTATGAATTCTTTGAAAAAAGAATTTGAAATGAAAGACCTTAGAAAGACAAAATTTTATTTAGGTCTTCAAATTGAGCACTTAAAAGACAGTATATTTATTCATTAATCTAATTATACCTCAAAAGTACTTAAGCGGTTTTATATGGATAAAGCACATCCATTAAGTACACATATGATTGTGAAATCTTTTGATGTGAAAAATGACCCATTCCGACCATCTTAAAATGATGAAGAACTACTCGGTCCAGAAGTACCATACCTTAGTGCAATCGGAGCGCTAATGTATCTTGCTAATAATACGAGGCCTGATATATCATTTGCGATGAATTTATTAGCAAGGTACAATTCTTCCCTAACCAGAAGGCATTGGAATGGCATTAAGCACATTTTTCGATATCTTCAAGGGATAATCGATTTAGGATTGTATCTTCATCCAAATCGGATCTAACTGGTTATACAGATGCGGGATATTTATCAGATCTACACAAAGCACGATCTCAGACAGGGTATGTTTTCACTTGTGGTGAAACATCAATTTCATGGAGATCAGTAAAACAAACCTTGGTCGCTACATCAACTAACCATGCAGAATTATTAGCAATTCATGAAGCTAGTCGCGAATGTGTTTGGTTACGATATATGACGCAACATATTCTTGGAGCATGCGGTTTGCCGACCAAGCGAGAAGTTCCAACAACTTTTTATGAAGACAACGCATCATGTATAGCACAATTGGAGAAAGGATTTATTAAAGGGGATAGAACAAAACACATTTCGCCCAAATTCTTCTTCACTCACGATCTTTACGAGAAAGGCGAAATCAATGTTCAACAAATCCGTTCAAGTGACAACCTGGCAGATTTATTTACTAAGTCCCTCCCTACAACCACATTTGAGAAACGGGTGCATAAGATTGGAATGCGGCGCTTCAAAGATATCAATGAAAGTAATGATCATGGGGAGTAAATAGGCACTGCACTCTTTTTCCCTTCGCTAAGGTTTTTTCCTACTGGGTTTTTCTTATCAATGTTTTTAACGAGGCATGTGTCAAACAAACATTCAAAGGGGAGTGTTATGAAATATAATTGTATTGTGAATGTTGTTTGTCCCACATTGGAAAATTGTAAAGACTTTCATCCTAGCCTTTCTATAAATAGAAGGCCTATCATCTTTGTAATATACACTTTTACATTATGGAATAAGAAAGAGTTTGATAAATAATATTACTCTCTGTTATTTTCCTTTGAGTTCTAAACATTTATAATATCGTTTCTTTTCTGCTTTTTTCTCTCTCGTTGCATCTTGAAAAACGATCATGCTAAATTTACAGCATAAATGTTCATATATGTTAGTATTCTTATAGTGCTAGATTGTTTGTTGTCGAAAACGAATTGGTTTCCATGCTCAAATTAGATCACCGCATGATCGAAAATTATTTTTGACTAATTAAATTATTGTTTAATTTAATGAATTGGTAGCCTCATATACCACTGAATTAGTTCATGTCCTAAAGACTTGAAATGGCTTTATAAAAATTTCATGAAACCCACTCCCCGAGGGTCGGGTCGGGTCAGGACCCATTTGCTTCCCTCCATGAGAGTAAAGTACTAGATTCATCTAGTCAAATGCCTACCTTTACTCATATGATGTAAAATTGTACTCTAACTTGTTACTTTAATTTGCCTTTGATCACCTTATAACTTACATTATAAATTTGAAAATGGCTCAACCATGACTTAAGTTGTCTACCATTTTGCAACAAAATAGCTCATCTCATATACGTGTGGAACAGTGGAAGCCTTGAGCTAGCCTTTCGATTTCACACATTTTTGACATTTTTACCTGTAAAGCGTTTCGGTCTTTCAAAATTTGAGAGAGCTTCGCAAAACGCAACGAGACTCAATGCATGTATGCCTAAATTTTAGTATTTAACTATCTTTGTCTATAAAACATTTACACATTCAACACAAAATTGACCAAGACTAGTTAAATGAAAACAAAACCATAATACAAATCTCTAAAAATTGAAAAAAGAATATAGAGCACCACAAGTAAAGCTCAACTCATTTATGCCACTTGCCCCACTCCAAATGGTCCCTCACACAAAAACAAATATACACCAATCACATGTACAACTATATATACAAAGTCTCAACTCTCAAATCTCAATCAATCAAATTTCGTTTCCCAAAATAACAGATCAAAACCAATCTCATAAATCCAAAACCCGATCATCCGTACGTCGATGGCAGACGAATCACTATTAGAAATCCATCCGAACAAAAACCGCGCCTACGACCGGTGCGCCTCGCACGCTCGGGACGAGCTCCACGGCTTCCGCACGTGGCTGCGTTGGCTCTGCGTCGACCAGTCGAACTGGTGGACAACGTGCCTCTCCTGGTTCGTCTTCGTGTTGCTCGCGATCGTGGTCCCCGTGCTCTCGCATTTCGTGTTGTCGTGCACGGAGTGCGACAGCCATCACAACCGGCCCTATGATGCCGTGGCGCAGCTGTCGCTCAGCGGAGTCGCGGTGCTGTCGTTTATTTGCCTTTCGAGGTTTGTGAGGAAGTACGGGTTGAGGAGGTTTCTGTTCTTCGATAAGCTGCGGGATGAGAGCGAGGCCGTGAGGAAGGATTATACTCGACAATTCAATGTGAGTACTTCCATTTCTTTCATCTTTTTATTTTGTGATGAGGTGGCACGACGAGTCGGTTATTTTTGTTATGTGAAATTTATTTACGAGGTGGTTAATTTCGATAATTTAGAAAATTAATTGATTTACGAGGTGGTTATTTTCGATAATTTAGAAAATTAATTGATTTACAAGGTGATTATTTTAAGAAACATCGTCGAGGCGTGGGATAAAGTAAGTTTCGTAAAAGTTTTGATGTACATTCTCGTTGTATGATAAAGTGGTACATAAGTTGGTTATTACTAACAATTTACTGCTGCTATAGAATTATGCGTAGTTATTTCTTATAATTTATAAAATTATTTTCCATAATTTGGCATTGGTCAGCCATATGTAATATATATTGCGTGATTTATAAGCAAAAAATTTGTTTAGTTTTAATTATATAAATTGCAATTAGATACGCTGAGTGCTGGCCCAATATTAGATCATACTAGAATTGGTATATTTACTAATTGAAAGAATAAAATATCCAACTGTACTTTTGTTGCGTGGCTTCTGACCTTACATTACTCCTCAAATGAAGGTTAAATTGTGACAACTAATCAAAGTGGGATCCCAGATCCATTACAGCGTTGGAATATGTCCAATCGATTGTGATGGGTAAAATATTTAACCTATTATATATATTGGTCCACTTTGTCTTTTGGCGTTTTAGAGGAACAATACTTTTACTTTATGGCCAAAATATATTAACAAATATTAATTAATAACATTTCCAAATTTAAGATTCATGATCAAATAATTTTCCAAAAAAGAGTTGACAAACCATAGCTTTGAATAATTCATAGAGCCCTATTTGATTGTTTCGATACATGCGCGGTTAGGGACACGACACGACATTTACAAAGTGACACGACGTTATATGTGTGTCCGCCACGATGTCAAAAACAACGCCGACCTGACACTTGCTAGTACGTTAGCCTCTTATAATTTTAAAAGAGTAGTGAACTAGCCCATTGTTCGTTATTTTATATTAAGGTATTCAATTATTATGTATAATGTCCAAAATATTCTTATGAAATTTCGTTGTCACTATTTAAACTAAAAGACTTAAATTTCTAACAACAATATATATTTTTCTATCATGCAGAGATCATTGAAGATCCTATTCATCTTTGTCCTCCCCTGTTTCGCCGCTGAATCCGCCTACAAAATATGGTGGTACTCCTCCGGTGGCACGCGCATTCCGTTCTTGGGAAATGTTATCGTGAGCAACACGGTGGCGTGCATCCTCGAACTATGCTCGTGGTTCTACAGAACCGTTGTGTTTTTCCTTGTTTGCATTCTTTTCCGCCTCATCTGCTATCTGCAGATTCTCCGTTTCCAAGATTTCGCCAAAGTTTTCCAAGTTGATTCAAACGTTGAGTCTGTTTTGAGAGAACATTTGAGGATCAGAAGGCATCTGAGGATCATAAGCCATCGGTACCGAGCGTTTATATTGTTGGCGTTGTTGTTTATCACTATTAGTCAGTTCGCGTCGCTCCTTATGACTTTACGGCCCAATGCGGATGTCAACGTGTACCTTACCGGAGAACTAGCGGTATGCCAACTTATTGTGTTATAGAATATGAAATAATAATAAAGTCTACTACATTTATTTATAAGCTTTAACTTTTCAATCAAGTGTTTGTTTGTTTAATATGAAATTTGATTGCTTCATTTTGTACTTGGTGTTGTGTTGTGTGTGCAGCTCTGTTCTCTCAGCCTATTAGCGGGGCTAATGATTTTACTACGAAGCGCGACGAGAATTACCCACAAGGCTCTGTCTGTGACTTGCCTAGCAGCCAAGTGGCACGTTTGTGCCACGATTGACGCGTTTAGCACGGCTGACAGTGAGACTCCAGTTGCTAGGGTACCCACCGAGCAACTGTTTGCTGCACATTCTGGCGAATCATCGGATTTTGAGGATGTCGGGGATGAAGAGGACGAACTTGATAATTCTCGATTCATTCCATCGTACGCCTACAGCACCATTTCATTCCAAAAAAGACAGGCATTAGGTATGCTCACATTTTCCTCAAAATCAAAACTCGCTAGTATTGCACACATTTGCTGTGCATAATAACATGCCATGACATATTTGTTTTGTTGCAGTGACATATTTTGAGAACAATAGAGCTGGAATCACGGTATACGGCTTCATGTTAGACAGAACAACTCTCCACACCATATTCGGGTTGGAGTTGTCCCTCGTACTCTGGCTACTCGGGAAGACAGTCGGCATTTCTTGAACGAGTAAAAAGAAGCACGCCGCACTCAGGCAGTAGTCATTTAACGGTCGAGGTGGCTGGCTAATGAGTTCTTTGTGACTGTGTGTTGTTTATATATCATGTAAAGATAAAGCCATTGGTGATCAACATGTGCAGAGAGGGGTTCCAGTTTTATCTGATTTTTTCATTCAATTTTGTGTATCATATCATCTGTTTTTTTGTGTATCATACGTTCCTTTCTATATTTTTCTTCTTAAAGAGTGATTGAGAAGTGCTGTAGGAGATACATGAGCTTCTTTGTTTGTATTCTGTATTATTCTTTCATGATTGTTCTGTTTGATAAGCAAGTTCTATAGCGTGGGCGTATTGTCATTTACGTTTTACATCTCGTCATATATCACATTCTCAGTGAAACGAAAATATTTGCACATAGTTAGCTTAGCGTGGTTAACGTCACTGAACAAATTAATAGTTCAAGAGTTCATGCAGCTGCGGCTTTCCACAGCATAAAAAGAACGAAAAGCAAACTACAACACAATTCGAGTGAGGTGCGCAAAAAAAAAGGAGTTGCTCAGATGCACATTGCGTCCAAGAATTCGGACAAATCATGGGTAACCCAATACCCATTTTGAGTGCAGGATAATCTTCACAGCAGGAACTCCACTAATAAGCTTAGCGTGGTTAGCGTTACTGAACAAATTAATAGTTCAAGAGTTCATGCAGCTGCGGCTTTCCACAACATAAAAAGAACGAAAAGCAAACTACAACACAATTCGAGTGAGGTGCGCAAAAAAAAAAAGGAGTTGCTCAGATGAACTATTGCGCGTCCAAGAATTCGGACAAATCATGGGTAACCCAAATACCCATTTTGAGTGCAGGATAATCTTCACAGCAGGATAATCTTCACAGCAGGATAATCTTATTCTAGTACCTATAAACGTGCTATGAAGCTAAGATACGACACATAGTATTTAGATAAAAATATGATATGGATGCGAACAAGGTGGATCAAACTTCATAAAAAAAAAAATTCTACTACTTGGTGAGTACGACACGGTGTCAAACACGAGGGCTCTTGCTCTTGTATCTGCTCTTACTAATATCATATCCCCATTTCTTCAATCTATGTAACCCGACCATGTCCTAGCTCAAGTGAGACTGAAGCGAAGGAACAAGAAATCTAAATAAGACGGCGCAAGATTATGTGAGTTGTAGTAGGTTCAAAGAAAGAAGTATTAGTTCGCAGTAAGCGCTGTTTTGGCATTTTGCCAGGTAACTATATGTATTGAGAAATAATACCAAGAAGAATTGAACAATATATTCAAGTTTCTCACGATATAATAGCATAATATATTTTAAGAAATAATTGCATTTCACTCAATTTTATGGATTCTGGCCCATGACACATTTGAGCAAAGGATTTTTTCAATTTCTACCTCCAAATATCTTTCACAGGTTCCTATCAACAAAACCTAACTCAAATTCTCAAAAAGCCAATTTAATTTTAATTTGTTACAATTGCACAATTTAGTGAAAGACAAAACTTATATCATAAAAAAAAATCGCATTAGTGACGTAGTGCAATGCAACTAATAATTCTAATCAAATACAATTTTTTTTATTATATAGATTAATCATCTCATAACTTCACTTCCCGCGTATATTGGCATGAATAACCGATAATTTGTGCAAACATATAAATAATTTCTCGAGTTTACAAGAGAATTGTAGATTTTTCCACGTTAAATGATTATACTCGAAAGCTATTATTTTTTTATGTTTATGACGTGGGAACCCGCAACCGCTACTATTTGGATGTGCTCTACGTTATAGCATGTAAACCCCGCCAAAGAACCAAAACCGTAATAAAGCCACACCATTTTTTTATATAAATAATTAGAGATTATATTAACAAAGAGCATAATTGAAAATGTCAATATAAGCCAAATTAGAAATAATCTTATCCCACTTTGAGTCTTCTGCCCATTTAACTAAAAAATGAGTGACAAAATTACAGTTACGGTTAACAAAATTAAGTTTAAAAAAAAAATAAAACCAACATACATATTAGGTTTATTAACCCTCAATTTTAACATTAACACTTTTCTTACTGCCGTTGTAAGTGTACAAGCCATCTCAGCCGTCAATCCATTATTGAGTGAACCGACAACTTGCGGATCAAGTTGCTCCTTATTATCTCTTTATAATTGCATTTATACAACCCTTATCTTTACTTTAATATAGTGATTTGTGGTCTTCTACATGGATTAAAAATTCGAGCCGTTTCGTACGAAACGGCCGAATTATTTCGGTTTCTTTAATCGCCGAACCATTTCGCATATACAATTTCGAAACCACATTCATTTCTTTTGTTTGTGCGCTGTAAATGATTTGGTGACATATCTTACCATTTAATGATTGTTTATGCAACTCGTAAGCTTTTGTTAGTAGGTAATTAATGATATAAAGTTTTAACATAGTCGGTTTTAAGTTTCTTTATTAATCAGAACTATCTTTTTTTCTCTTGTATTCTTTATACCACCTTTATGCAAACGTATAAAATTTTGTTTGACAATTAAATATTTCCCAATATAAGAGATATAGATATTAGCAATTTGTGGACTTTAAGTTAAGTGCGTACACATCTTACAATATCTTAATTAGAAGTTATTGAATTCTATATTGTCTTGGTGTTATTTATAAATTATAATAACTGTTAACTCTAATCAATTAGGAAGACAATATATTTTTAGATATTTAATGTGTCCTGATTCATATCTTATTTTTTTGCTTAGTAAAGTTTACGAAATATTTCGAAATATTTCGAAACGTTTCCGAAATTTTTCGAAACGTTTCTAATATTTGATGTACCGAAACATAATACAAAACCGAAATTTTAATCAATGGTCTTCTACAAACTTGAAGTCCTTCAGGAGTCTGAAAGAATATGGATTTTTGGATTTTTAATTTTCTTGTCTAGCTTTAATTTGACGTTTAATTAGAAAAAAAAAACCATACTTCATACTTCATCCGTTCATCGTTTATAAGTATTACTTGTCCGAATATATATTTGATGTTTATCACACACACACACACACACACACATATATATGTGAAACTCATGATATTTGATAAAAACTATATAATAAGTAAATTCTCTTATCTCATCCTAAGATAAGTTGTAGATAATGTGCACATATTGTAATACGTAGCATTATGGTTACTTGATTGGTAATAATATCCTTATATTTTATGTTTAATTAGGAGCTTGTCAAACAGGTCTACAAATATTATTTTGTAATTCAAATATTATTATGTTCCTCATTTAATTAATAGATTGTCTTAATTGCATAATCTTATAATTTGACTAATAGATTATTATCTTAATTTTTATAATGTTATAATTTAGAAAAGAACACAACTTGATACCCAGAACAAATACTTTTGCTCCCAAATGAAATGGTATCGATAGTGCTACATTTAAGATATATATGCCAAAGTTTTGAATTGTGTCTCTAGATTGCATGCGTCCAGTGAAGACCATAAATCACTTCTTGGTATTATCACTTCTTGGTATTAAAATAATTTGAACTTGAGCCGAAAGGGTAATAAATATTATAAAATAATCTAACCGAGTTATTTTGACAAAGCAACGCAACTGGCTGTAAGATTAAATCTTACTGCCGACTCTAAGATAAGCGGGACTCTTTTGAGAATAGATAAATCATAAATTGGTGAAAGGTCAGCTCAATTGCAAAACAAAAGAAAAACCAAACAAGCACACATCAACAGAAAAGCAAACGTGGGCCACTCCGATACAGCTCCGGCCGATTCATCGAATTCTCGACATAGCTAACGAGGCCGATCACATTGTACTAAGTACTTGTAAGAAGGTCAGTTATCCGATGAATCAGACAAAAAGGTGTACTTTGTTTGTAGTTAAGGTGTTTGATAATACTCCTCTTAGAGAATAGTAAGCAGTTCTTGTATTTTCTTTTTTTGGGTTATGCAGATAGTGAGTGAGGGGTGAAAATGCTTCCACACTTGTTAAAGAAGACTGTTGCTGACAATCCGAAGAAAGTTGCGGACTTGATCGACCTCGTGAACCTGCCTTCGAAGCTCAGGGAATTCATGGGCCAGTCGCAGAGTTCTCGACTGAATTGCTTTCGGAGTGTTTGGGCTTACATTAAGTCAAACAATCTCCAGGTTTTGTTAGCAGCACTTTACGCAATACGCTTTTCGTTCAAGTTTGACGAGCTCGTAAATAAACTGTTTTGAGTTTATGAATAGAGGATTAAGCATTCCCTTTCTTTAAATGGTTGCCTATTTTTTATGACGATTAGCGTTTTATTCACCTCGGTCGATATTAGTTAGGTGAGGTGAATCCCCAAATTTCAGGTGCAATTTTAGGTTTCATATGGATACATTGCTTTGAGCTTTGGAACATGAATAAGATATATATAGCCAACTCTTTTATTTGTGGGTGCCATCCAGATTTGCTATATACGAGGTGACTGATTGCATGACGTGATGTGTTCTTTACGTTATCACGTAGGAGTTTGTAGCCTATGCAGACCTTTGATTTAAGCCAAAAACCTGTTGAACACCGCATAGTAATAAGTGTGTGACATCTTTGAGGGTAAGCTTGTTTGATGAGGCGATCCATGAATATGGTAGCAAAGTCAGGGCAAAAGAGGTCTAATCTTTTCATGAGCAAGACCGTACGTGGGCATGTCAAAGACTAACAAGTAAATCGATTAGGTTTGGTCTTGCTAGGACTTTATAACTACAGTAGTGAGCATTATAACTCGTTTTGTAATATTGCGGCTCGCCATGTATAGTTTGTTAACCAGCTATATAACACATGAAACTGGCTTACTAAAGTAGGTTGTTCTGGGTGTTATCACAGTGAACCATTTGCATCTCTTTATGTGCCAAAGACACAACCTAAATATTTTCTTCAAACTTAACTAAGTAACGATATATCTTTTGCCGCTTATTATAATGAGCAAACATAGTTCCTTTCTAAGTAGTAGTTGCTACAAAAAGGTACTTCAATCAGTATTAGAAACATTCGAAGTTGATGCTTCATGTTATTATGGAATTGTTTGGCCTTAATCATGACAACCTTTCTTGTGTTTATGTATACGTTTTCACAGGATCCAAGCAACAAGAACGTCGTGAATTGTGACGATAAGTTGAAGAGCATTCTGTTGGGCAAGTCAAAATTCGAACTCACTGAACTTCCAATGTTGATCAAGTTGCATTTCCCAAAGAAACCTAAGTGATGATCTTTCCAACTTCATCAAGGCTGTTAGCTATATTATCTCTTGCCTTGATACATTTGTTCAGAGATTATTAACTTTGAACCTACTGTTTTGTTCTTATTTGATACTTTTATCCTCGCACTAGTCTTGAGGAATATTTCTTACATTTAACTGTCAGTTCTGTTACATTTTTTTTGTACTTGTCATCTGCTAAGAAACGCAACTTGGACAAGCTAAACTAGTTGGAATTACAACAATTATAACGTCAAACAATATCAATTAAGTCATTTTATACAAGCTAAAAAATGTTATACGTTGTTTTGTTGATTGAGTAAAAATAAAATTCTTCCATTTAGTCATGATTTAATTTTATGAATTAAATATCATATGCATCAAAATAGAAGATCCACAATAGGGAACCATCTGTCGCGAATCTTAACAAAACGTTACCAGACCACTTTTGAGTACGCGCTCAAACAATTAAATTGTGGAATGCAAAATTGTTTGTCCGAGCCACAAAATGAAATTTTCATTTCTAAACGGGAAAATTTCAGTTATCTATCCAAACTTTGGCTCGTTTGACAGTTACCTATTTAAACTTACACTCGTTATACTCGATTATCCAAACTTTCACTTTCTTGACACTTTACGGTCCAAACTTTCATTACGACCTACTCAGCCAAAAAACGTTACTTTTCAGCCTTATGAAATCACGTTGACATCATTAGAGAGGGCAATTTTATCATTTTACACATTAGGGTGTGTAGTGCAATATGTATAATAAATTCATACACCCTAAATTTTATTTTATTATACATTTTCCAATTATTATTTTTTTGTTACTTCAAAAATATTCAAAAAATTAAAATCTAATAAACTTTAACTCATAAAGTAAATTATTTTTGTTTACTAGTAAATATTATCAATTTTTTTTTGAAGAAATTGTGTCTTCAAATGAAATTATATTTTTTAGAAATTAAAACTTTTCAATAAACTCAATTAGTAATTTTTTAAGCTTGATTTTTTCAGTTTGATTTATTAATTAGTTGATAATTTAAAACTGAAAAAAAAAAAAAAAAAAACTTCATCTTCTCCAACACACCCGCCCCCACACCACCCCCTCCACACCCGCCAAATCCACTACCACACAACCCCAAATTCACCTAAAACCGACTTAACTCCATCACCCTCACACTTCCATGACCTCAATTTCTGGTTTTATATATGAGCTTTTTGGTGGCTGTAAAATGTATAATAAAATAAAATTTAGGGTGTATGAATTAATTATACATATTGCACTACACTCCCTAATATGTAAAATAACAAAATTACCCCTTAATGATGTCAGCGTGTTGTCATAAGGCTGAAAAGTGATGTTTTTTTGGCTGAGATAAGTCGGAAATGAAAGTTTGGATCGTAAAGTGTCAAGAAAGTGAAAGTTTGGATAGTCGAGTGTAACAAGTGTAAGTTTGGATAGGTAACTGAAATTTTCCCTAAAATAACAAGCCCATATTCTACGGACTTCTTCATGAGCTCCATAACAAAGTCGGTTTCTGGTGTAAAATCCGGTTCAACACCTCGAGATAGTCCAATTCAAATATCTCTTTGGCTTTCCTAAACTGATCTACATAAGTTGTTGCTATTAAGACGCTGCTTCTGTCTCTTGAACTCCCTGAGCAGCGTAAGTTCACTACATTATTTACATAAAATATATTCTACGTCAACACTCTTAAAAGTCACCCATGCATTCGTTGTATTGTGTATGTCGACGTGTCCGTGCCCTTGTTCACATGTCCAAATTGCATCGTATCGTGTCAACGCGTCGGTATCACAATAAAAGAAGTATTTCATGAAAAAAAAAAGCTCCTAGAATCTTCTATAACCCCCAAGTTTTGGAATAGACCAAAATACCCCTACTTAGTGGGCAAATTGGACAAACTCCTCTATTCTCCACAAGGGCAATTAAGTCAAACAACAACCATTTCTTCCTCCCCAAGGTCTCAACCCTCTCTAAAACCCTAATTCTTCACCACTCAAATTCCCCAAATTCCAATTCATTTCATTAAATCAATCACAAGAATTCGGTACTACAGTGTAACAGTAATGTCAGTGAGCAGAATAACAGCTCGTTTGACGAGGTCCGTGTTGACTCAGTGCCACCGCAGCTCGCCGCACCTCGTTGACCGGAAAAGCTTTCACGGCGTTGCAAACAAGTTCATTTCCCCTTCTCGGATCCATGATAAGGTGAAATAATAATAGTTATTATTATTTGTTCATAATTAGGGTTTTGTTAGGGATTTAGCCAATTGTATTTGATAATTGATAGTTCTCTTTGAGCTAATTCAGTAATGGATTTAGTCTATTTATTATGCTATGATTGATTTTTTTTTGATATATAAATTAATCTATGATTGATTAAGTGTAGTTTTATTAGTGAAAAGTTTATTAATTTTGGAATTAAACGAGCTTATTGAGCAAAAGTAGCTAAGCTTATTAGGTAATTGATTATTGATTATTACTCGGCTCGACATGTTTGTGTGAATTTACGCAAAAGTAGTGCATTTGATGGAAGTAAATGTTGTGGTGTATGTTTTAAAGCAAATGGTGCAAAACATCGAGCAGTCGGATGTGTTTTCTGGACGACTAATGGCGGTTTAATTCCAGAAACTTTAAACAAGGATTTTCGGTATCTGTCTCTTCGTTTAGAATTTCTGGAATTGCTTTAGGTTTGGCAACAAAATGGAATGTTTATAGGTGCTGCGTAGTCGTTTTAGAAACTGTAGAGTTATGGTGGATTTGATTATGGTGACAACTATGGATGCATGCTTTGTGTATGTTGGGTTTTCTTTCTAATTGTGTGCTAATTTAACTGTTACACGATGATATGTGTTTCGGGTATTAAGTATGCTCTAATTCATTTTTTGGTGATATATGGTCAGGTTTTGTTTGTACAGCATCCAGCTTTAAATTCATCAGCCTTTCAGTGGTTGGGATTCTCGTCAACTGCATCTCCGCAGTCCAATGAGAAGGAACCAGAAAATAAGGGAGACAATGAAGCTGCCAGCCCTGCTGTTGATGCACAGGACCAAACAGATGCATCCAGCTCTGATGGTAAATCTGATTCTAGCAAGTCTGGCACTGCCAAACGAAGAGGAAATGGGACTAAACGGGTTGCATTTTCTGACTCTGATTCAGATTTGGAGAGCGATCTTTCGAAAGATGATCTGGTGAAACTTGTAGCGGAGAAGGAAGAACTTGTCGTGTTGAAGCATGAAGAGCTTGAGAAGGTGAAGGATAAGCTTCTAAGAACTTATGCAGAGATGGAGAATGTCAAGGAGCGTACGAGGCGTGAGTCTGAAAATGTGAAGAAGTTTGCCATTCAGGTTTGTGGACTTGTTTTTTTGTTGTTTACATGGCAGGAAGTTTGTTGTCTCTTGGGCCTTCCTAAAGAAGTTCAACTGAGTTGTTTGTTTGAAAAAATTCGCAGAACTTTGCAAAGGGCCTTTTGGATGTAGCAGATAATTTGGGCAGGGCTGCTTCTGCTGCAAAACAAAGCTATTCAAAGATTCCTGAATCCAAAGATACAACTGGGGCTCATGTACAACTTCGTAGTCTTCTTGATGGTGTTGAAATGATCGAAAAGCAACTATCGGAGGTACTATACTCTTTTTACCTGTAACATTCTGTTTCCCTTTTCTTATAATGCGTGTGTACCCCCATCGGATAAATCCTTTTTCTCAAGTACTGTTTCACTTATGAGCATGAGCATTCTGCTGGTAGTGTATTAGATGTTTTTCCCTTTCATTGGTATAAGGTGATATTCATGATTGATGATGCAATGTTGGGTAAAGCTTTAAAAGTAGTTTTGGTACCACGTCTTTGTTGCGTAAAACAAGTATCATCAAATGAGGAAAATTCTACTTTATCAAACAACAAAATCAAGATTAACTTTGGGATTAACTTTGCCTATGAACCTTCTAATGACTTTTTGTGCTTGGACTTGATCATTTGCAGGTGCTTAAAAAATCTGGGATAGAGAAATATGACCCAGTCAATGAAGAATTTGATCCGAATAGGCACAACGCGGTGTTCCAAGTACCTGATGCATCAAAGCCAGCAGGCCATGTAGCAGTTGTTCTAAAGGTATCTAAAAAGTTCTGTGCAAAGAGATGATGCACCAACGGTATCTGGGATCACTACTTTATTCTGTACGATTGTGGTTTTAGATACTGATGTTCTAAGTTTATGTTAGGATTATTCTTAGATTACGATTGGGTGGATGTTGAGTCGAGATGCATCATTCTCTTATAAAAGAAGTGTTTTTGTTAGTAATTTTTATGTAGTTAACACTTAACATGGTGATTTTATTAACTGCAATTCTTACTCTGCTCCCTCTTTGTTCCTTTTCAGCCTGGATATATGCTGCATGATCGAGTTATAAGGCCTGCTGAAGTTGGTGTGACTGTGGCAGTGGACAATGAGGAAGCTTAATGTTGATGCCAGACATGAAGGTATATTATTTGCTGAATTTCAACACAAACAATATTTAGATGTGCTTTCTGCCTCGCCTGGGGTGCAAGATCTTTGGTTTTCACTATTAGTCTCTTCTTCTTAGGACGCTTGTTTAGATAAAATGTTCTTTATAAGAAATATGAGCTGCAGAAGTTGATTGATTTTTTGCACATCTCCCGTGTTTCAGGTTTGTGCAGTACTAGTGGATTTTCATTATACAGAGGCACCATGTACACTGGCTCATAGTGAGGGCACCCATTTTTTTCAACTTAAAGATGTTTGCATAATCTCTTTCAATAATACTGGAGTATAGGTTTGCGCGGAGCTTTAGATATTCGGTACCAACCTAATTTCATATTTGGTGACGAGCTAATTTGTTTTGTAAAATTCAAAAGAGTTTGGTTGCATACGGTCGAGATTTTGGGGTTATTGTGCTTATGTTCTTAATTTTACTAAGTACATTTAAAACATTCACAATATTTGTCGTTACGCACCGTATCCAATACCTCTGTATCGATTTTGGAGTGTGTACCAATGTTTTTTAGTTAATGATTAGATCAATTTTGTTTAGACTGTTACAGAATAAATTCAATGTATCATAGATTATTGCATTATATTTATACTCAAACGGCACTTCTATTCACATATTCCTGCATACTATATATACTATCCACTGCTGTTCATCCTGAGTTGCTTTCAAGTTTAGATTTCTAAACTCAGATTTTAAGTATTGTTGGTAGCAAGTATTGAGATTAATACCCAATTATGAAAGAATTGTGCATAAACTCTCCCGGTTTCTGACAATGAAATTGTCCGCGTTAAGGTTTCATATTATAGTGGGACTGAAGTAATAAAAATGTCATTTGCAAGAAAGAGTTCGGAGGTCTCTCGGAGGTCAACTTGATTGAAAGTAAAAATCCTACCATTTGAAATATTAGTTGAGTGTTTGAGAAAATTAATAAAACTCAATATTTTCCTTATTGAGAGGAGCATGAAATAACTTCAACCCAGTTTTTTGGTCTGTTTGTATGATTTTCTATTGATCCAGTAAAAGAACAAAAGTCAAGGTTTGAACACTAACATGCTAGAGAACAAAAGACTGTATAAGGGAAAGAGAAAAACTCATTTGCAACAAATGAGACAAGTTTTTTATCGGACGCATGATATCTAGAGCAATAAACTGATATAACATAGATATATAGAGATTACAATGGCTACTTTATCTACTCTTAAGTTGGAAGCAAACAGGTTGAATCTACAAATTTGCACAAACTGATATAACTGAGCTACAGTTCTCCATAGGTTTCTTACTAGTTACGATACCTCCATTATCTAGAAAGATAAAAACGCCAACCGAAGTGCTATCTGAGCTTGTCGTAATACTGGAGCTAAGCGGAGAATCTTTGCTTCAATCTTCCCAGTTAATTACCATTCTCCGTCCCCCATTTGTCTCGGGTTCTTCTTCATCCAGTTCCTGCAGTAAAAGACAATGGAGTAAGTGCGGCCTGTGTGTTTTAGAGCTAATCAAGTGCAAAATTTGTTATGATCTCAGAAAGACGAATAGCTCTGTTTATAAAGGCATGATACACTGATATTAATCCATACTTAAGTGAGATTAGTATGTCCTCAAGCAACGATCGTCGAGTATTTATAAAGTTGCAGTTTTGTCCCCTAGACAAAGTAAACAACCACTGAAAAACAAGATGACTTTAGCTCAGCTTGGGCACTTTTGGACAGGGCAGGTAAAATATTAAGAGGGGCCGAAGAGAAACTCCTACGCTCAATTTCTCATCCTTGCTGTGGAATATAACCTCCAGGGAATGAGTTTTTAAATTACCACGGATGGTGATGAGAATATGACTAACCTGAGTTTCTTCTCTAGGGCTATCGGTTACTTTAGCCTTTTCAAAAATACCACTTGCTGCAATGGCGCTTTCCTCTGATTGATCGTTATCGCTTGGTTTTGTTACGTTACTCACCTTTTCAAGATTTTCTCCGTTGCCATTCTCAATCGCAACCACCTGCAAACACAGATTATCAAGAACAAAACTAAATGACTAGCACCAATGATTGAACCCAAATTAGAAATTAATCTAGGCAGTAATTTGGGGTCGACCGTTGAAAATCCCAAATATGTTAAAAGACATTCCGTAACAAGCATAAGAATCTTAGAATGCAATTGATTATTTCTAATTGGACAATTAGTCGTCACTTTTCTTTTGGAGCTTGGCAGATCATAATCATAGCATCAAATATTAGATATCTACCCAATCTTCCAGAGCTTTTCGACATATCATTGCAATAGACTTGGAAATATTCTGACGTTGCATTTGCACAAAAGTCAAAAAAAAAAAACGCTTAGAAATTTTCGCCGCAATCATAACAACTGGGGAATGAGGGATGATATTACCCAAGTAGTATAAGTCCGTCATAATTTGGTAACCCTCAACTCTAATAGGGCTACAAAATGCAATGAGTGTCACTCTAGATTTGTACCCGAGTAGGGCGTATTCATTTGCTACCATAACTCTACAAATTTGGCTAACTTAGCTCAAATGCGCGATTTTTACATATCTTTTGCTATGTCAACCCCTTTACGAATGTGCTCGAGTTTGACAAAAACTCATACAGAAACTCGAACACACTTGGTTAGTCTAGATAGCTTAGTGTGGATTGTCTGGTTGACGAGGTTTGCATGCTATTTAGTCAAACAGGGGTTGCCCAGTGTGCGGCTCCTAGTTCCCACGTTATCCGAAAAAACTATACAAACATAGAAACTTTACATACCGGAGCATAGCGACAGCGACGTTTGCGGGGCTCCTCGTCGGCGAGTGGGGTCCACCGGCAGAGCACCAGAGGCGGACCATCGTTTCGTTTGTTACCACCGCCGCCGCTCGACTGGTAAGAAGCCACCCACTGCTTCTTCCACTTTCTCACCGGGCCGGTGAAGACCGGAGCTGCAGGACCCGACCCGTATCTGGAGGAGGCCCGACCCGGTCTCGAACCCAACCCTTCCATTTCTCAAAGTTGTAAAGCAAAAGTAGGGGTGGCAGAGCTAAGCGGTGATGCGGTGGCAGAAAGATAGGTGTAGTAAGTAAAACTCGTCTGAGCTTGTTAAACGGTGTCGCTTTCTGCCTGTGGCTTTTGAGGTTAAGGTTGAATTTAGTGAAAAAACATTAAAGCCCCACTTCGTACGGTTTGTTTTGGTACCACACACAAAATAAAAGAATGGATGGGGACAAATATATAATTTGATAAGCCATACTATGGGGGGTGCTTGGGGTTGTGTGTGATTTCTCATAGTAGATTGTTGAATTGCTACGGTCGAATTGAACGGTTGATTAAACGCTAGTCTTTATGCTCGAGATGAAAAAGGTTGTTTGGAGCGTAAAATTAAATATTGACGTGTTTTAGGGAAATTAAGAACTCCTCTAACGACTATATCAGCACGAAAATCAGCTCATAAGAGGTAAGTTTTGTTGGAGAAATTATTATTTGGCATAAGGCTAAATATAATTTTTAGAAATTGGAATTGAGTCCAATTGATATTATAGCAACTTGGGTTTAATGGTGTGAATTGTATTGGCTTCATGAGAAGCTAATTGGTGAGATTTTATTTATATAAATAACATTTTTATTTAATAAGAATCAGATTTGAATTGAGAATTCAAACCACACCTAAATGCTATAATAATGTGAAGTGAATTTGGCTTTATGGCTGAATTAAAATCACCCCTTAATGGCTTGGTTGTTACATGGAATATTTTTCTATTTAAAGGGTCTTTGCACAAAGGAGAAAATTATCAATCAAGCATCAAGCAAAAACATATCATTTCACATTTGCATACATATACAATTCAGAGTTTTGCAAAGTACTGTTGTGTTCGTAAGTGAAAAACAGTATAGCCCTTCACTTGCTGTTTATTTGTGTGTGGACGTTGTACCTTGGGAGATCTCTTCCTCACGAGGGCTTGAAGGATAGCCGGGGAATTCGATCTTAAGGGGAGAAGGCTTGCTTTCAACTCGTCCAAAACCATTCTTCAATCCGACCGTTCACTGTTTCTTCGGTAAACTTTATTAATTTTTATATGTATCTCTTTTAGAAATCAATATACACGTTATTTCTCGTCGTTATTTATTTATTATTGTTATACGTTTGCGACGCATACCAACATGTTTTGTCATAGGGGAATCCTTCTTCCGATAAAACAATGCTGGTATTCTGAGAATGATATTCTCTTTGTCCTGAGATTACTAGCGACCAAGTTCTTCGACGCATTTCGCAACTCTTAGGTAATTGATACTTAGTACTTAGTTGTACGGAGGACCTAACTCTGCTTGCATCGATGGTGGCAACTCTATGAATTGAGAAGTCGTAAGAAATCAACAAGGCGTCAAGCTTACTTATTTAGTGATGGAAGGCTATATATAGTAAGCTTTTGTATGTGGTGTATAGTTTTTTGTTGTAAGGAATGGATCATTTGGTCGAAATTACTCCTTCGCTCCTCGGTATGAGGTTAAATTATTTATGCGTGGATGTGCTTGTTGATATACAAAAACATATAATAATGACGAGATTACCTACAATATATTGTTAATCCTTAGGAACTACAACTTTTGCGAGCATTAAAGTCTTAATCCGATGATGAACACTTTAAAACATTATCCGGACTTCATTGTAAAAAAAAAAAAAACATGACAAATGAAAAAACACTTATTTATAACATTAAAAAAACAACATGCAAGATTGTTATATTTTGTAGTGATTGAATTTTTCGATATTGTGGATCTCACAAGCTTTACTATTTGTATGTAAATTGGATAAATTCATGAGTTTTTTTCATGAGTTGACGCAATAGTCTATTATTCTTGTTTGATCGACAATCACAATATGGTAATAACTGTGGCCAAGAGTCACATATTTACCGTTCATAAAGTTACATTAGTCCTCGAGAGAGAGGATCGAACTCGAGATCAGAGAGAATTGACTCCACTTTCACTTTGACCAACTTGCAAGTGTAGTATTTGCTTATGTAATTTAACATAATTAAAATATTCTAAGCAAATATGAGCTGAAAATGTAATTATATGAATATAGCCAGGTCAGTCGTGAGAGCCCAACACACCGAAACTGAGAGAAACGGCGTCGCATTGGCTCGCGAAATTTCTCTTCAAATTCGAACTGATCGACGACTGAGATTTTTGATCGGAGAGCGGCGATGGCGGCGGAGACTGAACCGGCGAAGCTTCTTCTACCGTACCTACAGCGTGCGGATGAGCTGCAGAAGCACGAACCACTCGTTGCCTACTACTGTATAACTAACTGATTAACTTTTTCTAATCTCTCTCACAAGTCACAATCCTCCTTTTTGTCAATTTCAGTCAAACCCTAAGATCGAAGAATAATCGTCGATTGAATGGAATTTCATGATCATGAGGCTTGATTTGTTGTTGATGTTTTAGTGTATTTATTTTATTTGTGTGTTTGATTTTCGATTTTGGAATAGGTCGATTGTACGCGATGGAACGTGGATTGAGGATTCCGCAAGCTGAGCGTACTAAAACTACGAATACGCTGCTGATTTCTCTCATGAATCAGCTCGAAAAGGTTCTCACTTACTGATGATCTCTTTCGTGTTATGTACATGACTGAATTTGGTGTTTGCTTAGTCTCTGTTTGGATATGTACGTGATGGATTGGGATACAGGCTATAGTTTGAATTCCTTGTTGCGTTTTACAATTGTTGAGGGGTGTAGCACGGTTTTGTGAAGTTCGTCTTCTCAATGTGATTTCCATGTCGTTTAGCTGACACTTGCTCAGTTTTTAACGTTATGCTTTTTGATTATGTCATTTCGTTCTTTGAACGTCATCTACTTTGTGGCACCACCTGATATTATGTCCACTCGGTTCTATGTGTATGTATGCGTTGCATGCTGTTGTTGGGATTTCTTGTTGCGTTGGATCTTGTGGAATTTCAATTATTGAGCTGTGTTGCTCAGTTTTGTGAAGTTCCTTTGTTGTGCTTCTGGTTATTAGTTCCATATCAGTTACTGGAGACTTGCTCACGGTTTTTTAACATTTTATTGTTGTGCTTTGTAATTGTGTCTATTCATTATTTGGACATCTACTTCATGGCACCACTTGGTAAATGTCCGCTCTGTGGCTTACTTTCTAGGCGTTGGTTTGCAGGATAAGAAGTCGTTGAAGTTGGGACCTGATGATCATCTCCATGTGGAAGGTTTCGCTTCAAGTGTCTTTGCAAAGGCGGACAAGCAAGATAGAGCAGGACGAGCGGATTTGTATGTGAACTTTTCCGTGCACATTTTTTAGTTCATTAATATTTTTGCTGTGATGTCCTGGTGATTATAAGGGTTTTGTCTCATTTCTCTGTATCCCGTGTTTATTGCATTTTTCATGCCTTCAGTTAGCTAGTATTTCCGTACTATAGGCTTCTTGCTGTAACAGCCCAAATGTGATGTTAGGTAGTGTAAGTACAGCGGAATGGTTTCAGAACAACAATCTCAAAGGAAACCTCGTAATACATAACACAGAGATATTTTCTATAAGCAGGATTCTACTGTAAACTGTTCAAGAAAAATATGTGTGTTTAGTTATGAAATCAGATTTTGTAACTAAGGTTAGCAGTAGAAAGCGTGTATCTATGGTGATATATCTTGATAATTTAGGCTGCTGCCTCATGCTTCATAGGTGGTTTTTTTTTTTCCTTTTCTTTTTCAATTGTGCATATTTAGTAGTTAAGAAAAAATTAAAAACAAAGTTGATTTCTAGCTTAGCTAAACTTTTGTAGACAGTGGATCATACTAACTGCTTCTTAGTTTTTGGTGTTACACTTTAATAGCTTCATAAATGAGCCCATTGCAGTTATCTTACATGCCGTATGATATGGTTTTGGGAAAGTTTCCTTGTGTTATAAAGAACATGATTCAGGCAGTATGTTGTGGTTTGCATTTCCTCCTCCTTTATTCTTTTGAAGCAAAATGTTATTTAATCAGTCTTGCTTGTATCTTCTAAAACAAAATTAGGGCACATATTGATGTTTCCTTCTGAAGATGTTTAGCACAATTCAAATTATTTTGTTAGTCATGTATAACTCCTCAGCTGGAGTGACCAGGGTCTCTTTTATTCCTTGGATACCATATTAAGCTCTACAGAATTGGATGGATCCTTGCAATTTGACTCAGTCTGATTCTTCCCAGTTGCTAATGTTTATTTGCATGGCTACAGGAATACTGCAAAGACTTTCTATGCTGCTAGCATTTTTTTCGAAATCCTTACCCAGTTTGGCGAACCTCAACCTGATGTGAGTTTCTCCATTTGCTTAGAAGTATCTACAGTGATTATTATTGAATACTATTACTTTTTTTTATGCTTATATTTGCATCAACTCGCTTCTTTTACATAATACCTTGTTGCTACTTTTACAGCTTGAGCAGAAACAGAAGTATTCAGTATGGAAAGCAGCAGATATACGAAAAGCTTTGAAAGAAGGGAGGAAGCCTGTTCCAGGTCCCCCGGGTGGAGATAAGGAGGATCTGTCAGTTCTATCTAGTGGTGAATATGTACGATTTTTTGTACTATGATTTCATTGCCTAAAAACATTACATGGAAAATGATGCTCGTTGTAGAATGTAATAAATTAGAAAATCTTTTTACTGCAGACATAGTAGTTGATATTTCTTCTGTGGTTGTAAATTTGGGTACTCGTTTTGCAGGATCTTGAACCAAGCAGGGGTGATTTTGCCACTGCACCTGACCCAAGCAGTGTAAATCCAACTGCCAGAACTATGCCGGATTCAGATTCTTCACCTCGCCCATACAATCAAGATAATTTTCAGCACACTACTAGTATCTCACCACAATCGTCAAATGTGACACCTCCACGCTCTTCAAGCCTTTCTCCACGGTCACAATATCCCACCAATGATTATTCACCTGACAATTTTCATCAGCCACCGCCACCGCCACCACAACCGCCACTGCCACCAAACACCTCTGATCATTCAGTTTACCATCACTCATCATATCAGCACCAACCACACCAGCCAGAACCTCACCCGGAATTGCCACAACACTACCCTACCCATGATGTGCCTCCGTACTCCTATCCGAATTTCCAATCTTACCCTAGTTTTACCGAGAGTACCCTCCCCACGGCCCCATCTCACTACCCTTATCCTCAAGGCGCCGATGCTCCCGCTCCCTATGCCAATACTTCACCTCCTATTGCAACATCATATCCTTCGACTGCTCAATACAATTCTAGCGGCAGGAACGGGAGTTTCTCAGAAGCTTCCCCACCCCCCGTACAAAAATACGAGTATGATAGCAGTTACCAGCCACCACCTGAGAAAATTGCCGAAGCACACAAGTCAGCGAGGTTTGCAGTTGGGGCTCTGGCGTTTGATGATGTTTCAATTGCGGTTGAACACCTTAAGAAATCACTTGAGTTGTTGACAAATCCATCAGCTGGGCACTGAATCTTTCAATATGTTTTTTTACCTGGTGCTAACTTGTGAAGTTTGAATGATTTGCTTGATGTATTGAGGACTCAACTTGTGAAGTGTGATTGGAAGCAAACGTAAAATTCTATGAGTGCTCGTGAAACCATGGAAGTATGAAGATTTGTTTCATAACTTCATAATGCTTGAACATACATATATATATTTCTGTCAATCTATTTACTGATAAATGTGATTTTACTTTTGGATTGGTCTATATGTGTGAACTTTGTGAAATTTCTACGCCTTTCCTTTGAGGTATACATAATTACATATGGTTCCGTTTCACCTTTTATGATTTAACAAGGGCAATAATCTCGTCTTTATTAGTGTTTTGTAACTTGTAAATCATATGAAATAATTTCGTCTTTATTTCAGTCAGGCTTACAATGTTCAGACATCACGAAGAACCTCTAATACTTTTACATGAGATTAATTTATTCAATTAGTCTTGCACAACATAAACCTAGGAAGGATCTCAGCTGCAAATAGTTGTACACGAATCACAAATGGAAGCTTTCTCCTATAATATATCTCTGCATTCAAATCATACAAGGTAGCTTAATCATGATTCGGAGATTTTGCCAAGAAATACCGATTAATAAATTTAAAGTAACTCAACTATTATAGTTTGTGATGCATGGTGTCAGACACGGCGACACGAAGCCTTTGAAACAAATTCGTAAAAGTGTACCGTGTCGGATGCACGGACACAATACAATACAGACGGTAGTGCATCATGGACTATAACTTGGTCCGATAGCGACAACTTTGGTTAACAAGACTCCGACTCATAAGGTGAATCTCCACATCACAGTCCGCATACGCCACCACGTGAACGTCAAACACCACCCTAACCTTCCCCGGAAGCCTCACGTGTACCGTAAACCCTAACTTCCCCGAAAGAACATCGGAGAAAAGATGGCTATCGAGAATCAACCGATCCGCCAACAACGTAAGTCCTAAACTCAAATTGTCTTTGCTTCGAGCCCCTATTTTCCCCGCGGGGATCGCCACCTCTCCAACGTCGTTTCCTCTATACCTCAGGCAAGCCGTGCTGTTGGTATACCTGAACCCGACCCTATTCGGATTGTAAACAGTGACATTCGTGTCGAGAGTCACGTTCAAGTGGATTCGGAATGGTAAGAGATCAACCTTGGAATACAGATCGTCGATTGTGATCGAATTAACGGTTATGATCGGGTGCTTCGGTTTGAAAACCGTTAGACCGAGGATGAGTAACAGTAAGGCGAATCCGATCAGTACGGCGAATGTTGCCCATAACAGATAACATGTTAGTTTTCTTTTTCTTTCTTTCATTGAGTGAATATTATTGCATCATTATTTTGTAGTGTTATATATTGGTTTGTTAGTTTATTTTTGAATTTGGTTGACTGCTAAATTGTTTGAAATTTGAAGCTGACATTAAATTGGAAGATCAGCATTTACTTTCCCGATTGAGATTGGGACCAGTAGCTGGTGGTTGGATGGTATATACGACGGCAAAAGCAATAAATGAGTAGTTATTGTAATAGTAATAACGCGCCTATTTATAATGGCGGGTAATACATATATATATTTTTTTGGTCGATTTGTGGTGATATTCGATTTTGTCTTCTGATAACTGCAGATGATATTGGCTTTTTTGATAAATGGCAGGTAACTTTTACTTTTTTTTTATATGTATTTTGGTAATTGTCAGAATTTATTTCATTGGTTTGGTTGCTTCTTTCAATTGGCAGAAAAAGATTTCATTCCTTGATTATTCTTATTGTAATAGTAGCATATAACAGTTAATGGGTGTTTAATAATACTCGTAAAAAATTTAGAATAGCAAATGCATGTATATATGCTTTGAGAGATCATTTTTTGTGTAGTATATAGTCACAATAACACATTAGATAGAAGGTCCTAATACTTGAAAAATAATGGAACAATTGTCAATTTTATATTTTTACAAGGGATAAATGTATTAAACCCCCTGAACTATGCAGGTTTTTGCATTTTCATGCTTAAACTAAATAAATAAGCGTTTTGTCCCCTAAACTATGTCATTCTCTGCGATTTGCCCCCTGACAGGGTTTTCGGCTATTTTTTGCCATTCTTGGCCTGAATTTTTCCCCTTACCCGACACATATGTGTTGTACTAAATGTATTTTAGCAGTTGATGACAAATCGAGTTTTAAAAAACACCTCGAACGGGACATAATCCGGCTAAATTGTGATTTCCTCTTCAGCGTATTTTAGCCGGAATATGTCTTGTTCGAGGTATTTTTTCGCCTACCTTTTGTCATCAACTACTAAAATACATCTAGTACAACACATATGTGTCGGGTAAGGGAAAAAATTTCCGACCAAGAATGGCCAAAAATAGCTGAAAACCCGGTCAGGGGGCAAATCGCACAGAATGACATAGTTTAGGGGGCAAAGCGCTTATTTATTTAGTTTAAAAACGAAAACGCAAAAACCTGCATAGTTCAGGGGGTTTAATGCATTTATCCCTTTTTTCAATTTACACCCATCTTTAACAAAAAAAGTGAATGGAACTTTTTACCTGCCAATACGAAACAATTTAAGATTATTGTTGCAATTTATTCCCATAAATTTCAATGTTGGTCAAGGTTTTAGGTTGTCAATTTAAACACAAAATCATACTTACATCAAATGACTGATTTGATTACATAAGAGTTTCTATACAATTGCTATCACCAGATGAGAACGTGAATGACACAGCAAGCAATGTAATTATAAATTATAATTGGTTACACAAAGAATTTGATTTGACTGGTAGGCTTCGTCATACAACACGAAGAATATAGAAGTTTGATTTGACTTGTAGTTGTTGCACACTATGTATCCAAAATATTATAGCTAACGAATCAAGTAACACAAAGATGAGTTTACTACTTGCACAACTTGCAGAAGTACAAGGTATGCCATGATGATTCACGGATCAAACGCTAAAGTTAGCTAGTATAACACCTCTAGCGTTTCCTCTAAGAGCATTTAACAAGATCACACTCAAATGTTCCGATTCATCCTTTTTGCAAATAGGAAAATCAAAGTGAACAACAATAAGAGACTAGTTTTGCACCCCCTGCTTGGAGCATGAATATTCCTGTGATAAAATTTGTATACAAGTAAAGAGTTCATGGGCATTTTAACACACACTATTGTCACAAGAACACAAAAACACCAAAAATATGCACGAACCCGGCACTTGGAAAGGTAAGCACATGCTGCATCGATATTGCAACTCTCAAATACCAACTTTACCTCTCTCATTCCTTGGAGCTCAAGCTACAATCTCTCTTCACCATATCATGGCATAAATCATACAACATGCATGAGATTGTCCATTTGAGATTTTCAATAACTAAGACGTGGTGATTTCATACACTATAAGAAGTAATCTGGAGGTGGCTTTTTTGCAGGTGCTCCTCTTGCTTCCTGCTTATCAAAGGCAAAGATGTATACAATTATCAGTTAACTAGGAAGACAAACAACTATATCGACAGAACATAGAGGCAGTTGAGCTCCATATTAAAATATCCAGAGATTATAAAGTTTGGTCTAATTACAGTCAAGCTTTAAAAAACACTGAAAACATAGGGGCCTATTGTGAATTTTTTTCGAACTTCAGGTGTGCGAATAATTAATCAAAGCGTCTTAGGCCAAAAAATCTTATGTTAGGAGGCAAAACCCCCTTTGAAAGGCAAAAGAGCCGATGTGTTATGCATACGATGCAAAAAATGGAAAACAAAATCTCTATTATGGATAAAATTGGCCAAAATACGAGGGTGGTTTTGCTACTTATTAGAATCACAAAGGGAATATTTTCCTATGAATTTAATCCATCACAGGATTTTTCCTTTTGCCGCTTATGCTAACCACAAACCCCTTTCACATAACACTTGAGGTTTTCTCCTATCTACTCTTATTCAAATCATAATGTGAGCTATCCCGAACGTCTTTCTTTAGATTTTCAACCAACGTTTATCTTAAGCTAGAGCTAACCTTATGAGGTGGGTAATCTAAATATCCCTCAGGTATATCTGTGATTGTCAGAACCCAACTTCTAAAAGTTTACCAAACAATAACTGGGACATTTTTATTTTGTAGACATGGGAGTATAAAAAGATTCGGCTAGGAGGAAAGATCTCCAGTGGTATTACTATTGCTTAAAAGACTAAGGAACGGAAAGGTACCTGTGGAGCTGCCTCAAATACACGAAATTGCTTCTCAAGATTTTCATCTAGCTCGAGAATTGCAGCCACATTTCCACATCTGTCAACATAATCAAAATAAATTAAAAATAAAAATCAAGAAAGATGAACAAGAAAACTAAGACTTGTTGCCATTTGTACCTATAACAGTAATTTGGAGCTGACCATACTGTAACTATCTGCTTATTAAACATCCATTTGTAACCTTCCATCACCAGCTGATGGGCACGACATATGTAGTCAATGTTGTTTGCATGATTAAACGAAGTGACAACACTACCGCCAAATAAGAACCCCGCACCACGTGGACTCAAGCCCCAACCATCAACGATATCTTCTGGATCCGACCATAAGAGATCACACATGGCACCATCATGAGGTACTTCCTGCTTCCGGTCAATGGACCGGATCTAAAAAATAGACCATGTCAATACATACTACCAGTATGGCAAATAAGTAACAAATCTTATGATTTAGAATACTTTGCAGACCTGGTCTAATGTGGAAATTGAAGGAGACAAACCACCATGAACACAAAATATCTTGTTCTCGATGAGTGCGGATAGGCTGCAACAGATTGCAAACAGAATATGATATCATTACAGCAGGCATCTAACAAGCACCACAAGAACATGACACTAGCACAATGAAGCAGGTAAATGGACGTCACCTAAGTTTCACTGTCATACCATTCTTTGAGTTAACTAACAACTAAACCTTCATTATTTATTTACAACTGCAGACATGTAAACTTATAACAGCACCAGTTTTGCAACTGTTTCCATCCAATAGAGACAAAATGAAGCATCAGCGAAAAACTACCTTAAATAATCAAAAATATCGGTGCAATATCTCCAAACATTAGCAGAGCCATATTTCCGTAAGCACTCATCATAGAAACCATACACCTAAAAGAAGAAAAAGCTGATAAGATATCCCACCGACTATTAGATCAAATATTGTACACACTGAAGAGTCAACCTGTGTTATCTGCCGGCTCTCATGGTTTCCCCTGATGAGAGTTATCCTATCAGGGTATCGTACCTATAAATCCCCGACGTGTTAGTTGCAGCCTTAAGAAAGAATTCAGTTAATACAATAAGCAATTATTATTCATGTCGCACAGGAAAATCAGGTGTCACTGCAAATGCTGGACATCTTACCACATAAGTAAAGGTCACAACGCAATTACCTTAAGTGCCAGAAGAAGAAGAAATGTCTCAACGGAGTAAAATCCTCTATCAACAAAATCTCCAAGAAACAAGTAGTTTGTCTTTGGACAATCATCTCCCACTCTAAAAAGCTCTTTCATGTCATAGAACTGCCCATGTATGTCACCACATATCTGCATCCAATGAATGGTGGAAATTAGACATGTACATGCCATACATAACAATTGAGATCCATACAGTCAAAAAAAGAACAACAACAACCAAGCCTGTAATCCCAATAAATTTGGGTATTAGTGGTACAAAATGCTTATTGCACAGATAAAGCAACAATAGAGGAGCTGTCTACATTGGTCTTCTACTCTGGTAACTGTTTACAACAATTCTGTGCTGGGAGGAGCTTTACACTTCAATTCGAGTATATAGCAAGCGATTTTCTCAATCTCTCAATCCCTTCTGCAGCAAGTAAGAGTTTTGGCATCCATTGCACACATGACCTCAGAATTATCTAAATCCACTCTATCAAGTTAACGAGTATAGAAATTGACTGCTTCATACTACTAGTTCTGCCCCTTCCGTCTATTCAGTTTGATTAATCCCTAGCAGAGCCAAATACCCACGCGAAAGTCAGTGGTTATGAAGTCCTTTCACATGATTCCATTAGTTTGCTAACAAATTAAGACAATACTTTGGTAACAACAGGGCTAGCATTTTAGAAAATAGCTGTTTCTTATTTCACCAAATGGACTACAAAATAACTGAAAATCCATGACATGGAACCAGGAACAGCGTAATATTATGTAACTCGCTCTCTCATTGGGAGTTAAGCATGTCGCTACAAGCTCCGTGATGTTAATATCTATCTGAGTAGCTCTTAGTCGGATATAACCTTATTGTCAATTATAACAGAAATTATGGTAATGTATAATGCTACAATTCTCATTCAACTTAATAATCACTGACATAATTTCGTTTTACTCTATGTCAACTTGATGTAACATCACCTACCGCCTCCCTCCCTGTTTCTACTTATACGACTACTCAAACCATTATCGACAAAAATAAATAAACCAAATAAACTCTTCAGCTGCTATTAAACTGATTTCCTAGCCGGTGAGTTCCTAGCTTGTTATCCAACCACTCGCAACTGCAGCACCAAATTTTCACGGCAAGTGGCTCTCATAACTTTCAAACACAAACTTCTTCCATGGTACTTCAAAAAACTAAATATCTCCTTATTAGAACTACGCATATCACGAAATTATAAGTCTAACTGCACTCAGACCACCAAGAATCTTCTTATTACACTCGAGTGGCTAGCTAGTAGCAGCTTGTTATCCGACCAGCAAATCATCGTGGCAATAACTCACCTAGCTTAGTCAAACACAACTTCCTCCACAATTCTCCGAGCACCAAATATCGCCAAATCGATAACCATGTAAATCACTAACTAAAACTCTCACTATACTGAACATTTCCTCACTGCTCAAACCACAACAAGTCGCGCCAATTGAGATCGAAACAGAGTAACGAAATCAACTTCAATTTTCACCTAACCAACACAAAATAACAAAACACACAGTATTCATAAACCCTAACCTAAATTCACCACACTTACAGTAACCGGAGCATCAACGCGCTGAACATTGCTCTCCTCGACTAGAATCTCCATGGCTTTGAGGCACAGCGCCTTCACCTCGGATTCCTTCAACGGCTCGCATCTCTTCAGCTGCTCTATTTGCCGGTCTAGGTCTGACATCCTCGTACGTACGTAGATTCCGAAGATTCCTCAATTCAACCACGAAAAAAGTAGATCGAATCCGAATCGAATCAACAGCAAAATCTGCGATACCTCATTTGTACCGCCATTGAAATGACTGACGTCAGCAGTACTGAGGTCCACTACTTTTTTTTTCTTTCTCTCTCTAGAATTTGGGTTGGGGAGGGGTTTTTCTTATTTCGCGATTCGCGCTTAAATTTTGGGGAATTTCTAATTTCCCCCCTAATTTTTTTGCTTTATTGAGTTTGTTGGGCCCAATTTTGCTTGTGTGCACGTGAACCGGATCCCTATGCTGTGAACTGTGAGAACCCCTTTTTGACCCGGCCCACTTTTTAATTAATCTTTTTTATTTATACTATACCTTCTTCTCTAGGTTGCACAGATACGGATACGAGTATCGATATCCGCCGAATACGGATACGTGAATACGATTTTTTTTAAATTTACAAGATACGATACGTATGCGATACGTTAAATATTTAATATTAATAATTATATATAAGGATATAATTTAAATAAAAATATCAAATAACATTATATCTAATCACTTGCACAATCATTAGTCACATACTATTATGAAAGATATTAAAGCTTTGTGTGTTGTTTTTTAATTTGGTTTGAAATAGATGGTTTTCACGATTTTATATTTAATTTTCTGAAAAGATATTGCAAGTTGGTTCTTGTTGTGCATTTTCTAGTTTAAGAAAACTACCACGCTACTCTTATAAATTGCTAATACGTATTGGAAACTCCTCGGATACGCTTCACAAGGTATCCGATACGTGTATCCGTCTTTTTTAATTATTTTTAATGCAGGATACGCCATGTGGCGTATCTGATACGTATCCGGAGAGTATCGGTATCCGATACGTATCCGACACTGACTGGCCATTTTTTTGGAGTATCCGTGCATCATAGCAGTTCTTCTTCTTCTTCCCCCCATCCCCCCCCCCCCCCTCCCCATATTATGGCTACTTAATGAATAGTTAGCATAATTTACTTGTTACGTGCTCCTTAATATATATTTGATATGGGCCCATTCATACTCAACTTCTTTGGGTACTTATTTAGGCTCATTGACGATTATGTTCAAACTGAAAGATCGATTATAAATCAAGGTTGCGGCTCGAGTGACAACCGATTTTGGGACCCCGGTTTGGATTTTGGTTTGAGCCTTTGAACCAAAAAGCATTGATAGGATGAACAAGAAATAAAGTAGACGAGGCAATGGTATCCTAACTTAATCTTTCATCGTTCTAACCCCCTATACCTTATATACCTTATAAATGGATGTGTTACTTATAGTATATTAACTATGTATTACACTAACAAAGAATTATAATCACAAATTTCCTACTTCGCCATGTAGGATAAGTTTCACAAATCTAACAAATTGGATATGAAATTAGTTATCTTTATGGTTTTCCTATAACGATGTTCAAGCAACATGCAATGAAGTTTTTTTTAATTGAATTAGAGATTTTTTTTATTAAGGCGTGATGAGTACAAGAAATACTTAACTAAAGTTCGCCGTGTAAAAGGGAAAATTATCAACAAATAGTAAGACAAAATGGCGTGCATAAACCAATCGAAGCCTAAGTGTAAAATTTAATAGCGTTTACCACATCTTGAAGACAGTGTTGAGATCGTCAAACAAAATTTGCCAAATTATAAAGTACCACACTACCAAAGTCAATTTTTTCATTTCTCCTTGATAGAAAGAGCTCCAAGGTTCACATATCATAAAGATTGAATTGCGTGGTACTAGACTGAGTTGTGAAAATAGCCGAAACAACTTGGTTCACCTCTATAAATGAAGAAATTATAATAAGCATAATCGATCCACAAAGAGGTGGTTATCTATTAGACGTTAGAGAGTTATTTTATTACTAGTCCTTGGTTAACAAGCCATCAATACAACAAGTTGTGTAAAATAGTTTTTTCCTTCAAACCAAGTAAAAGAGTATATTTTTAAAAGGCAACAAAAGGGACAAGAAAATTAGTATAAACTAATAAGTAATAAGCAACGTGAACCTAGCGTTAGGTTACCGCCCAACAATAAAACTAATAAAAATATCAAAGAATACAATCCTAAATCCTAATCCAAAGCCAACTCTAATTCCTTTTCCTTAATATACCCCCAACACAAATAGTATAATTTATTTATTTAAATAATATAAGTATAAGTATTCATAAAATTAAAACTAAAAAAGAATAATCCAAATATCAAAATTCAAAATTTGGATAGGAGATTTTAGCAATTTATATATAATATAATCGGCGCGAACACGCGAGGCGAAGAAGACGATACTGCCGGTGACCTAATTTGTCCTCTTTTTGGTGACGCTTTCTGTTAAGCGTCACAATAAGATTCCTTTTATAAGCTCAAAGCCAATTTCTTCACGTTATTCTCTCTAAATCCCCTTTTTACTAGTCCAAATTCATTCAACGATTCAGATCAATTAGGTAATTATTTTTTTCAGAATTTTGATGATTTACCCTTGTGATGATGCTCACGTGTGTTTATTTTGTGTATATTTGCCGTTGAATGTGCGATCGTAGTACTTTAGATTTGTTACTTTCTTGTGCAAATTGTGGATTGAATGAAGCTCGATTTGATGTTGATGTATTTTGCAGAGTTTCTGGACACGGTGTCTGTGATTCTTGTTCGAGTTTTATGTGTTTTTGATAATCATGTTGTTCGTGGCTTAAATATTTTATACGGTCTGAGCAGTAAATCTTTTTGTTACGCCTGAAACGTGATGTGATTTTGTAGAGAGGGTTTATTTACGTAAAATCTCCAGTAATTTGAGCTGGATTTCGGCTATTCTTGTTTAATCGTGATTGAGCACAAAGGTTTAAGTTACGATATGAGAAGCTTTTGAAGCTGACGAGTTAATACTAGTTTCGAACCCATTAATTTTGTAAATGTGACTCATGCTTTGTGAAACTTTGTAATCCTTTTTAGGGGAGGGAATAGGGATGGCGACTTCCAGAGACCCGTGGGTGAGGGTGTACAACGAAGCAGTCAAACTTGCTGACGACATCACTCACATGATAGAGGAAAAGAGCTCATCGTTGGCTACTGGGTCGGACTCACAAAGACATTCATCTTCCATTCGGAGGAAAATAACCATACTGGGGACGAGATTGGACAGCCTAGAAACTTCTCTGTCTAAGCCTCACGGAAGACAAATCTGGTAAGTAATTTAATTATGGAGCTGCATAATAGTTTTATTAGTTAAGGTGCCATCCACTTTTATTCTTTAGCTTTTTTTACGCGGGATGGATGAAATAAGAAATGTCTTTTGACCCTGAAACTCAATGCAGGAGCGAGAGAGAAATGAATCGTCGTAGGGACATGATTGCCGATATGAGATCAAAACTAAACGAGATGGGTTCCAAATTAAACATGTCAAACTTTGCCAACAGAGACAGCTTACTTGGGTCAGAATCAAAGCCTGCTGATACTGTGATCAGTATAACTGGCCTTGACAACAATGACATTGTCGGCCTTCAAAGACAAGTCATGAAAGGTTCTTTCTGAAGCTTTGATTGTAGACTTTAATCCACCTTTTCATTTCGTTTCTATGTTGTTTATCTCAATCTTTCTTCTTTCATTTCAGAGCAAGACGAGGGACTTGATAAACTTCTACAAACGGTGATGAGCACCAAACATATTGCTCTTGCAGTGAATGAAGAACTTGATCTACATACAAGACTAATTGTGAGTTTTTCTTCTTCTTTCCTTGTCTAGCTTTGGTGCCTATTTCCATCAATCTCCTAAAAACTTGTTCATGAGTTATAATTGTAAGATATCATTGGTTTTTTATCTGATGTGCAGGATAATTTGGACGAAGAGGTTGAGGTTACGAGCTCCAAATTACAGGTAACACTCTTGTTTCTGCTGACATTTTCTGAAATCATTATATGTACTCTCGATGAGCTATACTACGACTTTGACATAAGTTTGCGGTTCAAACTCGTCGAAAACGAAGATCTTAGAATGGTTATTGAAGAACAACAACTCTGTGTTTTCAATTTCAAGGCAATTAGGTTGTATCTTATCTAGTGACCGATTAAATGATTTTCTTAGTAAAACTATCAAATTGACATCGAAATCATGTTTGGTAAATGAGTTTTTGTTATTTGTTCTTATTACTATGTCATTAATTAGTGAAAATTGCTTCCGCTTTGCTCTCTATTTTGATATGATGTTACTATTTTGCGGCTTAACAAGCATTCGTTTCTCTGTTTTCCATTGCATGAGAACAGCTAGTACAGAGAAAGCTTGCAATACTGAACAAACGGACGAAGGGCGCCTGCACCTGCTCATTCATGCTTCTATCAGTCATGGGAATTGTTGCACTGATTTCGGTTATGTATATGCTGATCAAATATTTGTAATGTAAGATTGGGGGAGGATCTTACATTTTCCTTCTCAGAAGACACTGAATTTGGTTTCTTCTCCTCCCAAACTTTTGATTAATAGCATGTACAGTTCTTAATTTAATGGGAATCAAAGTTTTCTTCGCGTGAGCATTGAGTTCTTGTCTACAAATGCGACTTCTTTCGATGAAATCATAAGTAGAAGATACCATAGCGGTCAATTATTCAATATACTCTAATGTTATTAGGAATAAGTATGTTTGCAATATTGAAAATTGTTCTTGCGTTAACACTTAACCTTAACCGGCTTGGAGTTAGGTGTAGCTATATCACAAACTCATGCTTCTACTATCTCAAATACATCTGTATTTGCTTGAATCAAGCGACAAATCTCCATCAAAATGGTTATTTCTCTGTAATCGAGCAAATTCAGTAATATTTTTATTACTGAAATAAGCACATACAAACAAGCACAACGAAATTTCAATAAGATGATCAATATAGCCATGAAAATCCCAACTTACATTTGCTAATACAATAAAAAGACAAAAAAAAAAAAAAAACCCACAAAAACCAGTGCAAGAAAGCCTAAAAAAAGAACTTCCGATTGGACCCTCGCGTAGTATTATTAGGTATGTTTGATGAGCCGAGGGCTACTGGAGTTTTCACGGTGTCCACCTTGTCACTCAGCTTTACCCCTCTGGGGTCTGAAAGAAGATTCTTCTGAAATGACTGAGTGAACCCTGTCGCGATTATGGTAACATGAATCTCTCCATTGTATCGTTCGTCCACGACAGCACCGAATATGATATTTGCAGAAGGGTCTGCTAAACTCGTAACAACCTACAACACAATACCAATAAACAGATTTAAAATAAATTTGTACAATATAGTAAACAAAACAAATGCAAGCTTGGAACTTCTCTATTTGGGATAAAAGAATAGCTAAGAAGCCAAAAAATAATCTATTCATATTAATTTTACTACACTTTAGGAAAAGTAAATGTAATCATCCCAAGAATACATCGAAATGCTTTGGTCAAATGAGATGAGTTAATTCCATTTGTTCAACTCGACGTTATCCTTTTACTCGGTTTATACCTATTCCAGTTGATTGGATTAAAGTTATGGAGGTTAATGGTTCTTTCAAGGTTCACATTTAAGCAAACTTTAAGTTTACAATCCATGTGAAAAGAAAAAAAAGAGAGGAGAAAATAAACTGCAGTACCTGAGATACCCTGTTAACTTCTTGAAGAGTTATGTCCTTTCCTCCAGTGATATTGTACACAACTCCAGTAGCAGATTGAATCGAAGAGCCAATTAAGGGAGCCAACGTGGCTTGTTCGGCTGCTTCTTCAGCCCTATTCTTGCTAGAGGAGACACCAACGCCCAGCATTGCAGTACCAGAATCTTTCATGACTGCTTTGACATCCGCAAAATCTACATTTACCAACCCAGGTATCTGCAAGAATGCTCAAACTGTCAAGTCGAAAGTCTCACCAGATTAACGAATTTCACATGAACATTACTTGAGAGTCGAGGATGAAGGCTTTCACATGTGAACTAAAAATTCATGAACGCTACATTGTGATTCAAACAAGGGAAGCCATTTAATCACTATAAATAACTAGCTCACAAATCTATTTTTATTAGGGCCGAAAGGTTAGGAATCTTGCTATAAAGCACGAGAATAAGGAGATATATATGATCACTCACTGTGATTATATCTGATATTCCTTGGACACCCTGGCGAAGTACATCATCTGCTAGAAGGAAAGCATCTTGAAGGGGAGTTTGTTCATCCGCAATATCCAAAAGACGATCATTTGGAATTACTATCAGTGTATCAACATTTTTCTGGAGCTTTTCGATTGCTTCCAGGGCCTAAAACAACATAAGGAATATAAAAATGTTAGAACTAGCTGGCAAGAATGCTGTCTCACTCCAAGTATGTAATCTAATGATGTGTCTGCAGAACCAATTCTCGTCCTCTCATTCAGTATATATGAGAGGAAAAAAACCCAGTTACTCCAAAATTTTAAGGAAAAAGAAATATTAACTCCCATGTTCTATAATTATATAGACCTGCCTGCACAGATCTTTTGCGTCCTTCAAAGCTGAATGGGTATGTAACAACACCAACGGTCAAATAGCCTGCTTCCTTTGCTATTTTTGCAACAATGGGGGCAGCACCAGAACCAGTGCCACCGCCCATTCCGGCTGTGATAAACACCATATCAGATCCCTTTAGAGCATTTCCAATGGCTTCCTTTGATTCTTCTGCGGCCTGTTCACCCAAAAGTGGGTTGCCGCCGGTGCCTGCAGCATTCAAGTATGAGTGAAGAGACTGTATTATCGCTTATCCATCAATAATTTGAAGCAATCGTTACTTTTCTTCAAAGTTCAAATTCTTATATGCCGGCTTTGAGATAGATACTAACCAAGTCCACGAGTCAAGAGCTCTCCAATCTGAATAGGGTTCTCAGCAACAGAACTCAATAGCGCCTGCGCATCTGTATTAATGGCATAGAAGTCCACTCCCTATTAAAAACAGAAATTAGATAACTAGATAAAATAAATAAACGTGGATTACAGGCACACGTTGAAAAACAAAAATAAATTTACGAGAACAGAACTTTGCTTGTTCATTCATTCAAGAAGAATTCCAGCAATTAATCAAACACCAATCGACAAGAAACTGAAGTCGCCAAGCAAACGTTCATCGATTCAGACTCGAGAAGAAAACGCAAATAGCCCATCCTCGCTACCATCGACCAAATCAAATTTATGCTGGCATTTCTCTATAATACTAATCCATAGTTGTTAATATCCAATTTTAACCAAATCATAGTAACATCAAACGAGTAACGATACATCGAGGCCGCAAATCGTACAAAAAGCAAACCAAATGCAGTAACAGTATCCGAATTCCGAACATAAAATACACAAAATGGCGCTAATAAAATAACTTCATCAAACTAAAAACTACATCAGTGTCACACATCATCAATTCAAATAAGCATCAGATTCTCAAGTATTCAGTTAGTTAAAACTCACGTGCAAGCCACTGCCAATCATGCGATTGACGGCATTGTTGCCGCCTCCTCCTACGCCAACGACCTTAATTTTGGCGGAGTCGTACGAGCTGCAAACCACATTACTACGGCGTCGTTTCGAGCTGCAAACCACATTGTTGTTCTTCGTACGGCACAAAAATGGAGATGAAAATCCAATTGAAGCTGTTGAAGAAGTGAAAACAACAACTTCGGAAGGTGGATTCGAGAATCCAAGCGTCGCCATTAAAATGCAGCTTTGAGGTTTTTAGGGTTTTTCCTTTTTCTTTTTTTTTAGATTATTATAATAAGATTTTGTTTTTATTCTGTTTAAAGCTCACAGGGAAGGGAAATGTTCGGTTCATTATCGTTTCAGGTGGTACTAATGTCTAATGGTATGTGACAAAAATTTCCATAAAATAGCGTGATGTTCATTTATTTTTTATTTTGTGTGAAGATAAAATATAAATTTTATTAGTTTTAAATATATATATATATATATATATATATATAACTTTGATTATTGGTACCATAATGTCTTCTTTTTGTTTATCATTTTTCAGTTTTCACTTGATAGTAAATAATTATAACAAACAAGCGGGCAAATTACTATTTACACGATATTCATTTCAACAAAATGTAAATTTGATAGTAAACACTATTGGGATATTTAGTAGGACTACTATAAATGCGTAAATTTGATAATTTGTCTTTTTAGTATTTAGTTGGACTACTATGAATGCGCACTCAGTAAACTCGCAAATTAAAGCAAGCCACACTAGGCAACCATGTGTTACACACATAAAACTTGAAGACACGACATCAAATTGCTCATTGTGGTAGTCAAACTTGAAAGAAAGGAGAGAAATCCCTCCTCTTTAATGAACTAGGTCACCGATCGCCAATCGGTTAAAACTTATAACTTATAATAACCGCCAACAAGCAATACTCTCAAAACGTCTGAAATGTTTTGTATTTACAAGTTACAAAGGATATGTCTGAAATCACCCGAATCATGAAAGTGTCTAAATATAAAGGATGTTCATGTGCAAGCCACATTAAAATAGCAAGTGAAGCTTCTGTAATTAGACCAAACCTCAATTGGTAGAAATACAATTATCGAAATAATAAATACCAGACTGAAATTACAAAGAGGTAATGTAGCGCAATCGCAAAAACTCAAATTTGAAGTGGGTATCTTTAAATAAAAGTTACATACAGATGTGAAATACTGAACACACAAGGGATATTGCAAAACACCCCTGAATTATTTTCATATACTCGTCGACAATCCATCCACAGACCACAATCAATGAAATAGCTATCCAACAGCAACAAGGTTGCAAGAAAAAATCACTCTGAATCGTTCAAAATGGGAACAATTAGAGGATTCATCTGCGCGAGGTACACAATTGCCCACCTGCACACATACAACATAAAGAGAACTTTCGGTTAAAAAGAAGAGTTGCTGAATGTTTTTGCTATATTATAACAATAGTGCATCTCTCTTTGATAACGTTAAAGAATTCCCTTTGATGTAAGAATTATCCCAACCTAGAGGAAGATTAAGATTAGATCAAAAACTTGATTCAAACATGACTTAACGGATGCTGGCTGTTTCCATCACAACTTAGACAAGAAGAGGGCTTGTGATAATCTAATCGTGTGAGCTACTTTATGATAAGGAAAAGATCTCAGAAAATTCGAGGAATCCCAGATTCTAAAACGAAAAAGAACTCATACAGGAAACATATGGCCATCAATCATAGTGTTAGAGATTTAAATACTCGAATCAGAGCAGGAAAGAGAAGTGATCCAAATATCAGACTTCATGGGAAAACTGATTTTTCTACCCTTTCGAGGATATTCATTCTAATTTAAACTGTCACTATTTAAAAAAGAAGATAATTTCTCATGACATATACTTGATCCTAAACCTAACCCAAAATCCAAGCATATGCTTCTCAGAAGCAAGAAGTAAGCTCTTAACATACGTCAAAATGACAAAGAAGGCCAATCTCAATAAGGGGCAAGAGAGCCTACATGTGAAGTTGTGAACCCAAACATAATGCGAGTCACTATGCATATACAAAAGGAGGTCTAAGATTGCCCTCAGGTTTTCAGTTCATTATCAAATTATGTTCCCCATCAGTACGTCGGGGATGATTTTTCCTAAACTGTGGCCAGTATTTTATCAGTTCTTTTCCACCTTTATGTCGGATGTGATTCTTCCATAGCCCGTGACTATTACTTTGCAACACCATTCAACTATTTCTAATGCTAAATGTATGAAATTATTCCAGCCACAACTTTTATCACGAGAGAACTATAAACACAGGTTCTACAAGACCTAGCCAATCTAAGAATTCTCCGTGTGAAGGTTACGCCTTGGAATGGAGCCTAGTTTTTCCTAAGAATAGCTGATAGAGAAACTATAAATTAGCTCAAAAGGGTCAGTCGTCCTCACACACCTCAACGCAGTCATCCAAACTCTCATGAGTCCCCTCACCCATGCCCAGTAAGAAAGAGGTTAAACTTATCGCATACAGCACAACGTTTATAAGGAATGAACTAAAAGCCCAGGAGTTATCTAATATCAAGAATAAAGAAGGGAATGGACTTACATCATCCAACAGCATATTGTTGCCGTAATAACCAACGTGAGATGTAACCTGTGTTTTAAAACAGAATAAAAAATACATCAAACATGAGTTCTGGCTACACCCAAAAGTCTAAAAAATGATATAGCGGAGAATCAAACTCGTCAAAATCATCAAGTCATTGTGAGCCGTGAGGATATAAGCACAAAACCATGAATAACTACATAAGACAACTTTACGTCCAACTACCATCTAAGCCAAGTTGCAGTCCAATCAACGAACTTTTCCTTCACGAGATCATTCAAGTACCAATACACGAACAAGTGCGTGCAATACACAATATCTTCATAAAAAAAGATCATGAACAAACTAAAGAACTCTGCCCCCTTTCAATACCACAACTACAAATTCGTGATAATACAACACTATTTTCATAAGATCAACAATCATTTATAAGCCGATATCCATGGAAAACTCGCGATTCAACTCAGATATCTCCCTGAACTACAACGACAAGTCAAACAACAGCTCACAAACATAACAATCAGCTCAAATGTATGTCGAACAAGTAACTAATTACATCATTTCCGACAAATCATTTCATTAGCCTAACAAGCTAGCTACCTCCGACGCCACAACTACAAGTTTGTAATAATATAACGCTATTTCCATACTATCAACAATCATGATACGAGCCTTAATTATATTATTTAAAACTATTGTATTATTTCTACTTTAATTATATGATGTATGAGATTATATTATGTCTTATATATTATTTATATTAATAGGGTGTTCTGATAGGATCCGTAGTTATATTTTAGTGGTTAGTTAGTGTTTATTATCTTAGTGGGTTGGTAGTTATTTGTGATAGTGGAGAGTCGATCTCTTTAATGTATTTATAAGTGGTGTACGTAGTGTAACAAAGTACGAAGAAAATAAAAGTTAATTTTAAGTTATCTCTTTCTTAATCCTCTTTTCTTAGGAGTTATTGTTCTCACTCGAAGAAGAACAAACCCGTTAGGATTCTATATCCTAACAAATCATTTATAAGCCGATATCCACGAACAACTCAGGACTCAACTCAGACACCCCACCCCTCCCCCCGAACTACAACGACAACTCAAGCACAGCTCACAAACACAATAATCAGCTCAAATGTACGTCGAACACGTAACTAATCACATCATTTCCCACAATCATTCCATTCGCGTAACGAGCTAGCTACCTCCTTATACACACCGAATAAACAACCGACAAGGAAAACACGAGAAAAAAAACATACAGATTTGCGGAAGGTCCCCTGTTGCAGCAGATTCTCACGCACAGTGATGCAATGATCCCAACCACTAGAAAAATCAGCGAAGTCACCAAAAACCCCATGCTCCGATCCTCTAATCAATACAACAGATCAGTAAATTGCATTTACAGGTTAATTTCATTGTCATTACACAAATCGATACAGTTATTTACGATCCGAATTTGTGAGGGAGAAATTAGCTAAAACAGAATACTCACTGCTTTGAGAGAAAAAATGACGGTATTCGAAATTCCGGTGACCGGCGGTGCTTCGGTGGGGCGGTTGAAGCTGCACGATCCGGCGTCGTTTGATGAGATTCAATTGAATTCAATAATAATGAATGGATGTGTTGAATTTTTGTATCGAACGTGTGATTCGTGAGAGAGAAAAAATATCTATTTGGGCTTTGGTTTTTGTTTGATTTTGTGGGCTTTGGATGGGCCTATTTGAGTCTTAAAGGGCTTTGATTGGCCCATTTAAAAAAAAACACATTATTTACGTTGATGACGTTGTGCATCATCATGATGGCTCACGTCAAAACAATTTCTTAGGATTCGTTTGATAGCCTATAATATAGTCCTAATCATACTTTAGATTTTATGTACTATTGCGACATTTGGTAGGAGTAGGCCTATTATAGATGCAGGCCAAATGGATGTAATTCTGTCGACCTTATTTCGTGGCATGCTATAATTCGCTTATCCTTTATGGATTACATAATCTATCAAGGTCAGGATATATAAATGTCTATCAAATGTCAATCTAATCATGCAATTGGCGTATTATAATATGCACCTATTATGACCTAGACTTAATCCGTGCATTCTTATCAAATGGCTCCGACTCCCCCTTAATCACACTCTACTTAATATTGATAGAAGTAGCCGACTTGTTGTGCGCATTTGTGCGGTACCTTTTCTTTGTTTGTACAACTTATAAAGCTGTAAATCATTTTTTTTTTTTTTTTTTGGGATGGGTATTCTGGGGGCGAATGTGTATTTTTGTTGACGCGGATAGTACGATATTTTATTAGGATATATTTTGAAATATTGATCTATGGAAATGATACTATGAGGTGGATTTTGATATTTTATTGAGGATAATACATTAGACAAAAGGAATAAATCTAAAACGAAAGGATTTCCATATTTTATCGAGGAGATATTCAAATAATTATAGAGGGGGCGTCAATATTACCAAATGGATGAATACGTTATATAGAAAGGGATTTTATATTTTTTTTTTCACATAATCGAAGGTTGAAGAAGCTAATCAAGCTAATGAAGCTAGTGCGAAGTGAATGTGATTATAGAGGCAACCAAATTGAGCTGCGCCGATACAATTTTGTACGGGTCAACTCCGACTCGACCCCACTCTCTCGGGATAGTGTCTAGCACATCAGGCTGTCGTGCTGGGCCATGTTGGGCCAAGAACAGTGGGCCAAGCTGAGATTGGTCTTGATACTTAAGAACTCTCCAATTGACTGGATCTATGAAAAAGGTATGACATGTTAATTCTACAACTCAAAATTTGAATGACAACATGCACATTGATTTATCACTACTACGAGAATTTTTTAGTGATTTTTTTTTGGGTATTCCTTCACCACGTGAAAGACGCAATATATGAGATTAACTTTATTAAATAAATTATTAAAAGTATCTTATACGATACTAAATGTATATAAAAGATACTAAATGTATATTTAGCCACAATCCACAAATACGTAACTTATAAATTTACACACGCATCTAAGTTTGTATGAAAGTAATGGCATTAACATTCTTTTATGAACAAATCTTCTGTTTTGTATTAACAAAATAACTCACTACATAAGATGAAATCTTCTCAATCTATAAACAATAGAATTTAACAATACAGAACTAGAATGTCAAAACTCAAATCGGACTTTGCTAACATAGCATTACAAATTGGTACTTCAGGAATGGCATTGAAGCTTGTCGAATATGTCGTGCAGCAACCAGTCCGCCATGATCTCGTGACCTTGTTTATTAAGATGCACCGGGTTCCAACTTATGTAATTAGGATCGGGATCTTCACAAAGTACCGGAGAACCTGCATTTGTTGAACAGTTAGAACGAGATACCTATTATGTTGCAATTTACACTAGAGAGAAATATTTTAAGAGTTGTATGAAAGTAACATACCATAAGAGTACTTGGCGAATCGGAGTAGAAACTGATACGCGTTGTAGTAATCCCCATATACGATTATAGTATTCGGCCTTTCTTGATTAAGCTTGTAAATAGCTTGTTGCACTTGCTCGTTGTGGTACTTCGCAAAGTCGTTGAACTTCTTCAAACAACGATTCTCATCGTAGGCTTCGGCGTTGTTACTTATGAAGGCTGCTTGATGTGTTGGGAGACAGCCGATTGGATAAAGCCCAGGCACGATGACTCTTGTAGCCCCAAAATCAATTACCTTCTGTAAGATCGAATAGAGACATAACAAATGATCAGTTTATATATGTATTATAAATCCAGAATATATGTTTTCCAAAATGCATGTATTCAGTTGACTTTACCTTCACAGAATTGATGATCACATTGACAACATCCGGTACCATTCTTTTCAATTCCTCCACATTTTTTCCTTGAAAAGTCGCGTAACTATAATCGTTTCCCCCAACCTCTTCAATCATGAAGAGAGCTCTATGAAATTTCTCGACGCAATCTATGAGTTAGAAAGGAAAAAAGAGTTAGAAAGCGCTATACACATAGAAAATATAATTTGATTAAAAGTAGTCAAGATTAGACACAAACCTTTTTCATTAGAACAAATCGTATGAAAATAGTTGGACATCTCGTCCACTTGCTTGCTAAGAGAAGTTGTCTTCCCTTGGTAAATCTTGTGCTTCGACATTAAAACCTCGTATGGCAAGGTAGTAGAACCCGCAACTGCGAAATTAACTCCATGCGTGAAATCCGCGTCAACGTCATTGTAGGGTGCAATACGAGGTAAACCGGCTGCGGTTGCTGTAAATCGGAAATTAAAGATCAGGTAAATATAAAGTTAATATTTTATATTCTTAAAAAGTAAATAATATATATGATGGCATGCATAATTCCTTAATCACCGGTAGATTAACTCTCTTAATATTTTAAAAGATTACTTACTTAGAACTTAGAAGTATCTTATAGCATATAATATCAATATATATGGGTGTGCTTTTCTATCAAAAAAAAATAAAGTATATGGCGTATTTCAGCATGAATTGATCTCTTTGTATATCTTCTTGGGTCTTTTTCTTTTGCTTTCGAGCAGACCTCTTCTATAATCTCATAAGTTAAAATTTATTATACGATACACAATAGTAAACATAATAAAATCGACGGCATAATTACTTACCAATACGATCGTGGAATTGTACTCCGTTGGAGCATCGAGGTGTAGCGTATTTCACGAGATTCTCTCCATACGGAGGTGGCCCAAACGTATTCGCTGCTCCAATCGACATCAGAACATCTTCCTTTGGATTTTCGTTATCTGAAATTGAGTCCCCCATGTGATATATTTGCTCAAATTTGCAAGCCTTTATCGGATGTGCGTTACCGCCTTGAGGAGAATACATAAAAAAGAAGATGGCGATCAGACCAATAGAAAAGTATAATATATTTTCGGACGTAGAGGAAGCCGCCATTGATGAAGAAAATAACGACTGAGAAGAGAAGATTTGTAAAGTGTTTGGAAATTGTAACTTATGAGAAATAATATAAGGGGCACGTACATGAAGATTGTATTTATTCATATGGGAGAAGAGTCCTAATCCATTTGTGCAATGTATTAGTGTCCTACTCCTATCACAATTCACAGTCCTAATCCTATTTATGCATGTGTTAGTGACCTACTCACTAAGTCACTATCACAATTCACATGCTTAGATCATGCGGGTTTAATTAACTTGATTACTAGTTGGAAACTTTAGTTCGAAATTTAACTATACGTATAAAAACATCAATCCCCCTAACCTATTGGTCCTTTTGGCCGGAATAATTCATATTTGGGGTGTTATTTCGCAAACTTTTTGCAACTAACTGACAAAATACATCTAGTACGACACGTATAAGTCGCATCAGGGCGAATATTTCGGTAAACAATGGACGGAAATACACGGGAGGGGCAAATGACACAAACTAACAAAGGTTAGGGGGTATAGTGGTGAAGAAAATTCTCCAGGGGGCAACGTCGAAAACACCCCATAGGTTAAAGGGATTTGGTGTTTTTATCCCTAAACTATAATATGAAGGTATTTTAAATTAAAATAAGGGATAAAAGCATCTACGACCATACAAGAAAATGTCACTTTTCCCGATTCATATATGTTGTATAAGATGTACAATAGTAGTTGGTGACAAAAAGAAGCAAACAAAACACCTCAGAGTAAGGAATATTTTGGACACAAAAGACCGAAAATGCACCATGAGATTTGCCCTCTTGGTGCATTTTCGGTCATTTTTTGCCGGAATATTCCCCTCTACCCGACTCATATATATTGTACTAGATGTATAATGGTAGTTGATGACAAAAGAAAAGGCAAAAAAACACCTAAAATGGAGGAATATTTCGGCCACAAAAGACCAGAAATGCACCATTGGGACAAATCGCACAAACACCAAATAGGTTAGGGAACAAAGTGCTGATAAAATTAGGTGAAGGAGCAAAGTGCAGAAGTGGTAATAGGTTAGGGGGCTTGATGCTTTTATCCCTTAAAATAATGGAATAAAAACATCAAACTTCCTAACCTATTGACTTTTTGCGACTTGCCTCCTAACCTATGTTTATAAGTACTTTGCCCCTTCACCTTTGATGTGTCTGTTTGATATGTCCTACAAGTGTAATTTCAGTCTTTTTGGCCCGGAATATTTTCAGTGTAGAGTGTTTTTTTGCCCTTTTTTTTGCCATCAACTGCTAAAATACATCTAGTACAACGCATATGAATCGCATAGGAGGAAATATTGCGATTAAAAATGGCCGAAAATACACTAATGTGGCGAATCGAACATACGCATCAAAGGTGAAGGGACGAAGTGCTTATAAACAAAGTTCATGGGGCAACTCGCAAAAGAGACAATATATTGGGGGATTCGATAGTTTTATCCCTAATATAATTCAACACATCATTTACCAAATAGTCCAGGTAAACTTTAAAAAATAAAATATTTTGCCTAGTTTTTGGAGATACCAAACATAACCTTAATTATATCCATGGAAAATTATATTGATATTGCTAGTTTATTACTTTCATGGTGGTTTTATCAATACAACTCTGGCAACTTTTTAGAAGTCATGTCTATTTATATTATGTGCTTATGGGCGATAATAAAATCTTGGGTTTCTTTTTTTACATCCAGGTTATCATAAACTATTTTCGGATTCATATTTAGGTGGCGTTTGTTTTTGTTATTAGTTAGTTCCACTTAATTCGAGTAGTTACTAAAAGTCGGCAAAATCGGTGAAGACCGTAGTAACTGTTGTATTGTAACACCTTTGGTTATGAAAATTTCATCAGTTATTATTTTAAAACTGAGTATAATAACCCATTTGGTTCGTACGACAACTGGGCAACTCATCTAAAATGATGTGCATTGACAATAATGCCCCTTTTACGAGTTATTTCATTTGCCCGCTTCATTAACCCATTTCCCCCAAATTTAAAACCTAATTCAGCTCCAGCGAAACCCTCGCCAAAGGGCCGCACTTTCAACCAACGTGATTGGGTCGAATTCCACAAAAAAAAGAACCACTCATCCTTTTGAATTGGTAATATCTTCTCATTGTTAGTTAAATTTGCTTTGAATGTTGATGTTTTCAGATTCCATCACCTACTCTGTCAATTAATCGCACGTACCTCCTCTTGTTTTGAGGTCTAAACGATTCAAACACCAACTCCATTTTTTTGGTAAAATCCTTTCTATTGAACTAGGTTCGTAAACTCACTCGCTAGTAACGATGAATTTTTTAACGACATTTCATTTGTATGATATCTTACATGAACCCTAGTTAATTTGTGAGATCTTGTGTTTAAAATTACTATTGAAAACTTCGCTTACTTCAGACTGCGAAAGAATGGTAGAGTCTACTGTTTGGTTTTTAGGTCTGGGAAAAGCGTTTGTTGTGTTGAACTAATATTTATATAATTCGAAAAAAGGAATAGAAGTATTCGAGTTTGACTAGATATATTCTCAATTGGTCCAATGTAGATGGCAGACCCCTTTGTTGTGCTGTGTACGTGTGGGCAAGGTTTTTTGCTCTATCTAAAGGCTAGCAGCACCTCAACCAGACCTGGCTGTTATTACTACAAATGTCATGCATACCGTGATCACCCCTATTCATTTATTTCGGAGGATCATCTTAGCCCACGAAAAAATGCTCATATCGAGAAATTCTCTAATTCGAACTTGCATCACACCTCAGAAAGTGGTAACCGACCACCCAACTCAACCACACAACCGTTTTACCAACACGTCCACGAAGAAATAAATAGTGCGAAGAGTCAATCTGTTGAGCACATGGGTGCTATGTGAAGGAGAATTCCCAGTTACTTTCAAAATATTGATGATAGGGTTCTAATCAAAGCGGCTATGCTATGTTGTTTCGCTTGACTACTTGTTTTTTTTTCTCTAGGATTGGTTGTTATTCCCTTTATGATCTTGTATGAGAAGAAGTGATGTTTAGATAGTAAAATCTACAATTGTGTCTTGTGACTATTTCTCTGTTAGTGAGTAAAATTGGGAACTTCAACTTCCTTGGTGTGGTTATCCTCTTCCCTAATTGATAATATTGAATATCATAATTATGCATATGTGTCTATTATCATTTGAATATGATCATTACGATAGATTTGCATTTGGAAATGGTTATTTTAACTTGGAATGAATGGCTAATCAAAGTTTTTGAGGAGCCTGACCTAGGAAAGGATGGAGATCTGGGTGTTCTATTGTTTCTCAAAGGGTTAGATGAACACATGCACCCATTTGATCCACTTCAAATGGAGAATGCTATCATACAAGTGTCCCTAAGCAGGAAGAAAGGGGCTTGTGGAGATGAGAGGTACATCGTTTCAGGGGTGAGGAAAAAGATTGCGGCTCTATGACGGAGGTTCAAGTTGTTTGAAGAATTCGTTACTCTGCCTGATTTTAACGTTGATCCTGACTCAAAGCATTTGGTCACCGTTGGCCCATCGTACAATCATCTAAAGAAAAATGTATAATGCATAGAATGATTGTTTATTACTAAAGCATAAATAAGATTGGTTAAAGTCTAACCAATGTTTGTGTGCACACTTTAAGGAGAACCCCATTTATCGTCATTTTTGATTGAAAGGATTCCCTTATGCTGATCTGTATTACGCTGTTTTCAAGAATTCGGGTGTTGCCTTACTACCTAAGGAGAAGATTGGTAAAATCGAGCAACCAATTGAACTACGACCATCACCCCGTGAAGATTGGGAGCATGTAGAGAACCTATTCCTGAGCCACAATTATGCTGGAACTAGTGATATGGGGTCTGTCACCGAGGACTATACCTTTGTTTACGTCACTTGAACAATTGCATGTTTAAGTAATGTTTTGTGGTTAGTAAACAATGTTTATTTTGTGAGTTATTGCCGGTTTATTGTGAGTGTTGGATTCACTGTACACTTTGCCTACTCCCGGGTTTATGACTAATGACTTATGTTGATGCAAAGCATAAATTGACAGCTTCTCTAAAAGATGCATCCATAATTTGTTCACATGCGAGGATTTTAGTGACATGATCTGAGTATCTAAAAAGACGATTTTATAGCACGCTGATCTCTTCCATGTTTTGTTGTTTTGTGGATTGCTTTGTTGAAAAAAAAAACCAAGTTTGATGACCCGTGACTATTCTCTTACACTTTCGTACACATCCTATTATTTATATAAGTTGCCTAAGCCATAATGTTCAGTCCCACCATTATGTTCCAATGCCTAATTTAAACCATCCTACTGCACTTCAAGCAACTACTTTCTAGACCGCCTACTAATAGTGCTACTAAAGTCCGAGTTAGCAGCACCAACTGGTTGTGTTCCCTTGAATAACAACCGATTTATGGAAATGATCCTTAACAACACTACTGAGCACATTAACTACACAAAAAGTAAAAGTTTCACCAGTGATGATAGTTTGTATCGTTTTAAACGATTGGCCGTCATTTGTATTTTAAGAGTATACTGGCTTTGGATTCTGCAACTTGAGATCTCGATGACAACACAATTCACATGCATGAAGATATGTGGGACTCTATTTGTGAGGTATATATTATTTCATTTTATATTATACATTTGCATTATCTTTGATTGTTTGAAGAACTCTAAGTATGATTGTGTGGTAAGGCGCACAAATGGGGTCACTGTTATAAATAAAAAGGTGAATTTGCATGGTGGGATATGTCTTCCATTTTCGGCAAACTCACAATTGAAGCTAATGTGATCCGCAAAATTCCTGTGAGCTGCCCTCTACGAAGAACTGCAGAGATCATTGTTTTAACTAGTATGTTTCATAACCACTAAAACAATATTTCAATTTTTGTGTCATGTGGGTACTAATTTTTTTTCATATCTTAATGCCGAAAACAGGAACTAGGGAAACACCACCAAGGTTTTCAATAGAACCTCTCCCCAGGGTAGCCCCAGACAGCTGCTCACCAATAGATGCAGGTCAAAGTATGGTGGTTCAGATGAAAAAGGAACTCAAGGGGAAAACAAAGGAAAATTGTGGAAACATAAGCTCAGTGTCTTCCTCGTCCGAGAAATCGGCCGAGTTTTAAGTCTTGTTGGGTAGATTTCATGTATTTGGACTGGCTACTGTTGCTATTCCCTGTAATAAATCTGATTGCTAACATATGGGAAAATAAACTGAATTCAACCAATGCTTTCAATAGTAGGTAAATAAGGATGCAAAAGTATAAGTTGTGCAACCAAAAACTAGTATTAAGTTAGTACAAGCACCAAAATATAGGGGACCCATACCAGGGTTCCCCTACCACCCACTGAAGCAGCTAAATCACAAAAAGGAGTGTGCACTCATTGAACCTACATTTTACACAAAAGGGGTGCACATTTCCCATCCACAAACGTTGTTCCTACATCAAGTAAGATTAAAACAACATAGTATTTAGGCAATAACTTCCAACCATAGTTCAGAACTAATAAAAATTGTTGTTATCAAATCTTCCCTCCCAATTTCCAGCCTTCTTCTTCATTAGAACCTTAATGTAGCCAAAACGTGCATTTGGTGGCAATCCCGATAAATACATTAGCATCCTCCTTTAAGTGGACAGTTTGTGCAGCATCTTAATCCTCTCATTTTCACCCAACCCTTCAATATCCTGTAGCATTGCAAATAACCCTTTGCACTGGGTTGAGGTGAGATCTTCCTCAACCACATCTGGTTGCACCACCGATTTGGTGATCCTCTTAGCAGCACCGTCTAACTTACTTATAAAGTCGTTGACATAGGGTGGATGAGTCACTATAGCAGCACTAGTTGCCCCTGATTCGTTCCTTACTCTCTTGAGACCCTTCTCCTTCTTTATTATCTTCAGGAGATGCTTTGGCGTGGACATGCCTCCAGGAGATGACTTAGAAGGACCAGAAAATGACCTTGAAGGACCAGACTTGGAAGGTTTATGGCTTTCAGTCCCATCTTCATCCATGTCAACATCCACATATATGCGATTTGTGTGGGAGCTTCTAGTGTAGTTTGATAACTTGAAGTCCCATGAGTATGATTCTTAATGACATCCTTAGCTGCGACGCTGATGTCCTCAGCCCAATTCTCAGTTGCCCTGTCCTTTCCACAGATCTCAGCCCCGTCATCGTAAAACCTGAACGGCAAGTTAACATAAGCCTCACAATATGGGTGTACCTAAAATGTTATGTGGTATAAGTTAGTTAACTTTCATACACCATAGGCAAATAGTGTAACATATACACTGATACAAAAAATGTTTTACCCTCATATAGATCCTCATCCAACCATCATTTTCAAACTCAATGGTCTTGGTCAATTCGTTCATCCATGCTCCTCCACCGCTCCCTAAAAACATTCGGTACATATGATAGTAAGTCTTTTTCCAAACAGTCATCTTGGACTTGATTTGCGTGGTTGCCTTTTGGTCAGTATCTGGTAGTACTTCCTTCATTCCCTTTTCCAACTTCTCTAAGTAGCGAGCCCTAAAGTAGTTATCGATCTTCAGCCCCCTTCATTTCTGGTCTTTTAGAACAGCCATTAGAGCATCCTCTTCCTCCATAGTCTATGCCCTATGAGTTCCCTTAGGCCTTTTCGTCTTTGGTGTAACACGAGTTGGTACTGAGTTGGTGCTTGAAGCAGTAGCCATACATGTACAAATTCAAACAAGAAGAACCTAATTTCACAACAAAAGTTCCACAACCTCAATCAATATCCAAAGGGAAATGAACATCACTCTCACAACCAAATATCCCAAACACATTGTAATCTTCATCGTTACAACACAAACATACTCAATTTTCACACCCCTTTGTTATCAGAGGAACATGCACCACACACAACGAATCTCAGATTCAATAGAAAAAAACTATAAAACACAACATGCATAAAAGTCCAAATGATTAAAACACTACAAAAAATGTTCATATGTTTTTATTCGTCAAAACGACGATTTGCTCGCCAGTCGTTCCACATGCCCATTGCAATTTCATCTCTAAAATTGCCCCAAGCCGGAGCATTTTGCAAACCCTCCACGAAGTCAGTAGGAGGGTCAAAATCATCATCTTCGTCGTCCTCGTCATCTGAAGAAGACGAGCTTGCTTCAGGATCGTAAGTCATATGATGTTTGATGAAATTGTTAAGGAGAGCTCCTGCCATAACACATCTGTTTTGTATGGGTATTGCGATTGCCTTTTCAAGGTCTTCCACCTATTCTTCAACTTAGTAGAAGACCTCATTATATGCTACGTGCTCTAGCCTCATGTTAAATAACTTCTCATGATCTTGTGGAACAATGCAACCGTCCCCCCGTTCTTTCAAGTGGTACCTATGACCTCTATACGGGGCTATGAAGTCATCGCAGTTCGCGTAGCCAACGTCCACCAGATAGTAGTTAGCTATATTTGGTGTGGAAATGTTAAAATATCAATATTGCCATAAAAAATTCGAATAGAATAATTTAAAGCCTAAATGGTCTTCAAGAAATAAACCTTGTGGAACTCAAAATCCATGTGGAGGAGGCTTAAAGAAAGCATCACGTAGCACCGTACCGTCAGCCTCAGATCCTTCCCACCCGTAGAGATGATAAACATATTGCATCTCGGTATCAAAAACTACCAATACATTTGTTTGAATCTTTCCTTTATGAGATTGGTACTTTATTTGATCGGCAATAGGCACCATGGCGTCTTTCATCGTTCCATCCAATGCTCCAAGAGAACCCTGAAAATCAATTCAATTAGGATTGATGTAATGTTTAATAGATCCTCATAAAAGGGACAACAAGATAGAATTGTGATACCGTGAAATACGTCAATGGCTCGTAACAATTATCATTCTCCTTCGATATTGGTACTGGTTGCACCAACATTAGATTGTTGCACTTCAATACAGCATCCAGAGTCCGCCTGAAATACCGACTAACAGCTTGACCCGAGCGCTTCCAGTTCATCGACATGTCGCAGTTTGTGTCATGGTGAGCCAATACCTCTAAGAATATCGTAATTTGTTCACGAAGTCTAACGAACTTCTCCTCGCGCAACCCACCAGCCTCTCTCAATAACCAACACTCTCTCAATAACCAACACATTCGCAGGAAACAGTTTCTATCCATTCTTATTTGTGCTACACATGTAGAATTACAAGCAATTGTTATCTAATTTTGGTACTTCTCAATTTTGTTCATCTGTTTTCAATAGCTGTAACGAATTCTCGTACGACGCGCATAACCAATCCTCGACTCATGAAGATGCACCAAATGCAGGAACAAAAACACAAGTACGCAAAGTACGCAAAAGAACAAGTTGCAACAACACTAATATTATTTTTCTGCTCCATGGCTCCATCTGACAACCGCCAATTATGAATATCACAATCCCATTCAAGCATACAACATGTAATACACCTTCAATCAATTCTTCCCAAAAAAGGAAAATATATCATAACGACATGCATTTTATAAGCGCAACTATATAACCACAGTTTAACAAAGTATGGTTGATACACCAAGATATGTGCATGAATTCCTGCTCAACTTAATGCATTTTCAGAATTTAAAAATAGCAACCATAGTAAAATGGGATCTAACCTTAAGTTGGGTTTGAAGTGATGATTTTTGAGACTAAAAACTTTCCTCGCAGTAAGTTCCTACAAATATTCAACTGGAATCACACATTTATTATAATTCCCTCAAATTTTTCGATATACCCTAATTTATGAAATTGGGGTTTAAACAATTAAAAGCATATGTTATAGTCACAATAGAATACATAATCCATAAGCACCAACCTCAAATCGACTGCTAAAACAACGAAACAACTTACTCGAATCGAACTTAAGTGTTGAATCTATACATAAAAAAGGATAAAAAATACATCACCATTATCACCTTTCCCGGATAAAACTTCCTTTTTAAAAAAGGAACTTGGATTTAAAAGATTAAAGCAAAATCGCAAGGAAAAAAAATTAGGGTTCTACTGTATTACCTTTGTATCGCGCGCCCAAATTTTTTGCAAGTGTAATAATTTTGGAGGGAATGTGGTTGGTGGTGAATTCAGACAGCTTACGTACGAAAATGAAACAACACTTTCATAAGTTGTCAATGCGTTTGTTAAAAGCAAGGGTAATGTAGTCTTTTCGCGTAGGGTGATTTAGTAACCGAACTCAGCTTATATAATCAGAGAAGAGGGGGGGGGGGGATAGCAATTACTACCCGAGTTATTGTATTTTTTTTCTCCAAAAAATATCAATTATCATGGCCTTATTGCGAACTTAGTCATTTATCGAGGTTTTGTCCATATTTAGTCCTTTATCGTGGGTTTTCATCCAATTTTGTTCATCCGCCCTTTTTTTAGTTTCCTTTTGCCCATTGAACTATATTTATTAACAAAAAAACCCCACATATATTATTTTTAATTAGTAAAATGCTCACATTTGTTATATATTCACCTAAAATTATATAGTCACTTAAAAAAAGCTAAAAATATATATAATAAACTCAAATACATAAATACTAAATATTACAATAAAAAAATATTCCTTTATTAACTAATTAAATATTTATTCCTTCAATTCTGAAATATAAGCTCAAAAAAGTTTCGTTGTATAATTATAATTTTGAAGATACTTATAATTTTAGTTTTAAACTTTTAACAAACTTAAAGGAGATTCAATTCAAAAATATTATTAATTTTTTTATTATATATTGTTTTTTATTTTTATTTTATAATTCTATCTTGAGATATTTAGTAAACCTAGACGAATTGAGTGATGTGGAATCATTATTTATTTCCTAATTATAAATAAATTTGAAATATATTATAAATAACAAAAACACTCAAAAAATATATTAAAAAATTAATTTTAATTTTTCTTTCATTGTTTTTGACTTTTTTGTATTTAGTTTCTGTTATTTTTTTTCTTGTTGATGTTTTTTTTGGTACTTTTTATTTTTTTATGTTTCTTTTTTGTCATTTTTTCGATAATTTTAAAAACAAATTGCCATTTTTGATTTTTTTATTAATTCTTATTAGTCATATTATATTTAAACTTTCTATATATAGTTAGGAAATAAATATTGATTCCACATCACTCGATTAGTTTAGGTTTATTAAATATCTCAAGATAGACTTAGAAAAAAAACTTAAATATATAATAAAAAATTAATATTATTTTTGTATTGAGAAATATATTATATTAATCATCGTTTTAATTTTGTTAAAAGTATAAAATAAGATTATACGTATTTCCAAATTTATAAATATACCAAAAAATAATTTGGGCTTATATTTTGAATTGAAGAAAAATTAATTAATTAATAATAAAGGAAACTTTTTAAAATTTCATATTTAGTATTTATGGATTTCAGGTTGTTATAATACTTTCTCCTATCGTTTTTAGCTAAATATGTAATTTTAGGAGAATATATAATAAAAGTGAGCTTTTTAGTAATTAAAATAATATATGTGGGGCTTTTTGTTAATAATTATAGTTCAAGGGGCAAAAAGAAATAAAAAAAAAGCGGAGGACCAAAATTGGATGAAAAACCACGATAAAGGACCAAATGTGGACAAAACCTCGATAAAGGACTATTTTCGTAATGAAACCACGATAAAGGACCAGTTTTGAAAAAAAAAAGGCGAAGTTATTAGCGTGAACAGTTCTGGGCCGCCCAAATTTTTGGTCAAACCCCTTATTTCACCTAATATGCGTGTTCCCTTATTACAATAAATTTAAAATGTCAATATTTTCAGTTCATATGATCGTAACAAAAACATATGGATATTCTACTTAGTATTGATAGAAGTAGCCAACTTGTTGTGCGGTACATTTTTTTCATTTGTACAATCCGTAGAGCTATAAATCAATGTTATATTTTTCTTCTTTGGGATGGGTATTTTGGGGGCCAGTATTTTTGTTGACGCAGATAATACAATACTTTATTAGGATATATTTAGAAATATTGATCTATGTTAGTGATACTATGAAGTGGATTTTGATATTTTATCGAGGATAATACATTCGATAAAAAAAAAAATACTTCCACTAAATCTAAAACGAAAGGATTTCGATATTTTATCGAGTAGATATTCAAAATATTATGGAGGGGGGCATCAATATTACCGTAAGGATGAAGACATTGTATAGAAAATGATTTTATGTTTTGTTTCACATAAGCGAACGCTAAAGAACCTAGTTAGGCAAACGAAGCTAGTACAAAGTGAATGACAATTATAGAGGCAACCAAACTGAGCCGCTCCGATACAATTCGGTACGCCTCAACTCCGACTCGACCAGACTCACTTGGAAACGTGTCTAGCACATCGGGGTGTCGTGCTGGGCCATGTTGGACCAGGAACTGTGGGCTAAGCTGAGATTGGTCTTGATACTAAAGAACCCTCCAGTTCTAACATTTATTGACTGGATCCATGCAAAAAAGCATGACATGTCAACTGTACAACTCAAGATTTGAATGACTGCATGCACATTGATATGTCACTACTAAGAGAATGTTTTATTGATACAATTTTGGGTATTCCTTCACCACGTGAAAGACGCAATATATGAGATTAACTTTTCTTAATATTTTAATAAATTATTAGAAGTATCTTATACGATACTATAATAATGTCTAATTATATGGTGTGTTTTTTCTATCAAAACACAAGTAAATTATGTGGTGTAATTCTTACCATGAACATGAAGTCTCTTTTTCGATCGTATCTTTTTGGGTTTCCTTTTCTTTTGTTTTCGAGCAACACTCTTCTATAAAGTATAGTCTCAGTCTCATAAATTAAAAATTATTCTTCGATACACTGTAACTGAGCATATAAAAGATACTAAATGTATATTTAGCCACAATCCACAAATACATAAATGGCATTAACATTCTTTTATGAACAAATCTTCTGTTTTGTATTAACAAAATAACTCACTACATAAGATGAAATCTTCTCAATCAATAAACAATAGAATTTAACAATACAACACTAGAATGTCAAAACTCAAATCGAACTTTGCTAACATAGCATTACAAATTGGTACTTCAGGAATGGCATTGAAGCTTGTCGAATATGTCGTGCAGCAACCAGTCCGCCATGATCTCGTGACCTTGTTTATGAAGATGCACCGGGTTCCAACTTATGTAATTAGGATCGATATCTTCACAAAGTACCGGAGAACCTGCATTTGTTGAACAATTAGAACAAGATACCTATTATGTTGCAATTTACACTAGAGAGAAATATTTTAAGATTTGTATGAAAGTAACATACCATAAGAGTACTTGGCGAATCGGAGTAGAAACTGATACGCGTTGTAGTAATCCCCATATACGATTATAGTATTCGGCCTTTCTTGATTAAGCTTGTAAATAGCTTGTTGCACTTGCTCGTTGTGGTACTTCGCAAAGTCGTTGAACTTCTTCAAACAACGATTCTCATCGTAGGCTTCGGCGTTGTTACTTATGAAGGCTGCTTGATGTGTTGGGAGACAGCCGATTGGATAAAGCCCAGGCACGATGACTCTTGTAGCCCCAAAATCAATTACCTTCTGTAAGATCGAATAGAGACATAATAATGATCAGTTTATATATGTATTATAAATCCAGAATATATGTTTTCCAAAATGCATGTATTCAGTTGACTTTACCTTCACAGAATTGATGATCACATTGACAACATCCGGTACCATTCTTTTCAATTCCTCCACATTTTTTCCTTGAAAAGTCGCGTAACTATAATCGTTTCCCCCAACCTCTTCAATCATGAAGAGAGCTCTATGAAATTTCTCGACGCAATCTATGAGTTAGAAAGGAAAAAAGAGTTAGAAAGCGCTATACACATAGAAAATATAATTTGATTAAAAGTAGTCAAGATTAGACACAAACCTTTTTCATTAGAACAAATCGTATGAAAATAGTTGGACATCTCGTCCACTTGCTTGCTAAGAGAAGTTGTCTTCCCTTGGTAAATCTTGTGCTTCGACATTAAAACCTCGTATGGCAAGGTAGTAGAACCCGCAACTGCGAAATTAACTCCATGCGTGAAATCCGCGTCAACGTCATTGTAGGGTGCAATACGAGGTAAACCGGCTGCGGTTGCTGTAAATCGGAAATTAAAGATCAGGTAAATATAAAGTTAATATTTTATATTCTTAAAAAGTAAATAATATATATGATGGCATGCATAATTCCTTAATCACCGGTAGATTAACTCTCTTAATATTTTAAAAGATTACTTACTTAGAACTTAGAAGTATCTTATAGCATATAATATCAATATATATGGGTGTGCTTTTCTATCAAAAAAAAATAAAGTATATGGCGTATTTCAGCATGAATTGATCTCTTTGTATATCTTCTTGGGTCTTTTTCTTTTGCTTTCGAGCAGACCTCTTCTATAATCTCATAAGTTAAAATTTATTATACGATACACAATAGTAAACATAATAAAATCGACGGCATAATTACTTACCAATACGATCGTGGAATTGTACTCCGTTGGAGCATCGAGGTGTAGCGTATTTCACGAGATTCTCTCCATACGGAGGTGGCCCAAACGTATTCGCTGCTCCAATCGACATCAGAACATCTTCCTTTGGATTTTCGTTATCTGAAATTGAGTCCCCCATGTGATATATTTGCTCAAATTTGCAAGCCTTTATCGGATGTGCGTTACCGCCTTGAGGAGAATACATAAAAAAGAAGATGGCGATCAGACCAAGAGAAAAGTATAATAGATTTTCGGACGTAGAGGAAGCCGCCATTGATGAAGAAAATAACGACTGAGAAGAGAAGATTTGTAAAGTGTTTGGAAATTGTAACTTATGAGAAATAATATAAGGGGCACGTACATGAAGATTGTATTTATTCATATGGGAGAAGAGTCCTAATCCATTTGTGCAATGTATTAGTGTCCTACTCCTATCACAATTCACAGTCCTAATCCTATTTATGCATGTGTTAGTGACCTACTCACTAAGTCACTATCACAATTCACATGCTTAGATCATGCGGGTTTAATTAACTTGATTACTAGTTGGAAACTTTAGTTCGAAATTTAACTATACGTATAAAAACATCAATCCCCCTAACCTATTGGTCCTTTTGGCCGGAATAATTCATATTTGGGGTGTTATTTCGCAAACTTTTTGCAACTAACTGACAAAATACATCTAGTACGGCACGTATAAGTCGCATCAGGGCGAATATTTCGGTAAAAAATGGACGAAAATACACGGGAGGGGAAAATGACACAAACTAACAAAGGTTAGGGGGTATAGTGGTGAAGAAAATTCTCCAGGGGGCAACGTCGAAAACACCCCATAGGTCAAGGGGATTTGGTGTTTTTATCCCTAAACTATAATATGAAGGTATTTTAAATTAAAATAAGGGATAAAAGCATCTACGACCATACAAGAAAATGTCACTTTTCCCGATTCATATATGTTGTACAAGATGTATAAAAGCAGTTGGTGACAAAAAGGAGCAAACAAAACACCTCAGAGTAAGGAATATTTTGGACACAAAAGACCGAAAATGCACCATGAGATTTGCCCTCTTGGTGCATTTTCGGTCATTTTTTGCCGGAATATTCCCCTCTACCCGACTCATATATATTGTACTAGATGTATAATGGTAGTTGATGACAAAAAAAAGGCAAAAAAACACCTCAAATGGAGGAATATTTCGGCCACAAAAGACCAGAAATGCACCATTGGGACAAATCGCACAAACACCAAATAGGTTAGGGAACAAAGTGCTGATAAAATTAGGTGAAGGAGCAAAGTGCAGAAGTGGCAATAGGTTAGGGGGCTTGATGCTTTTATCCCTTAAAATAATGGAATAAAAACATCAAACTTCCTAACCTATTGACTTTTTGCGACTTGCCTCCTAACCTATGTTTATAAGTACTTTGCCCCTTCACCTTTGATGTGTCTGTTTGATATGTCCTACAAGTGTAATTTCAGTCTTTTTGGCCCGGAATATTTTCAGTGTAGAGTGTTTTTTTGCCCTTTTTTTTGCCATCAACTGCTAAAATACATCTAGTACAACGCATATGAATCGCATAGGAGGAAATATTGCGATTAAAAATGGCCGAAAATACACTAATGTGGCGAATCGAACATACGCATCAAAGGTGAAGGGACGAACTGCTTATAAACAAAGTTCATGGGGCAACTCGCAAAAGAGACAATATATTGGGGGATTTGATAGTTTTATCCCTAAAATAATTCAACACATCATTTACCAAATAGTCCAGGTAAACTTTAAAAAATAAAATATTTTGCCTAGTTTTTGGAGATACCAAAAATAACCATAATTATATCCATGGAAAATTATATTGATATTGCTAGTTTATTACTTTCATGGTGGTTTTATCAATACAACTCTGGCAACTTTTTAGAAGTCATGTCTATTTATATTATGTGCTTATGGGCGATAATAAAATCTTGGGTTTCTTTTTTTACATCCAGGTTATCATAAACTATTTTCGGATTCATATTTAGGTGGCGTTTGTTTTTGTTATTAGTTAGTTCCACTTAATTCGAGTAGTTACTAAAAGTCGGCAAAATCGGTGAAGACCGTAGTAACTGTTGTATTGTAACACCTTTGGTTATGAAAATTTCATCAGTTATTATTTTAAAACTGAGTATAATAACCCATTTGGTTCGTACGACAACTGGGCAACTCATCTAAAATGGTGTGCATTGACAATAATGCCCTTTTTACGAGTTATTTTATTTGCCCGCTTCATTAACCCATTTCCCCCAAATTTAAAACCTAATTCAGCTCCAGCGAAACCCTCGCCAAAGGGCCGCACTTTCAACCAACGTGATTGGGTCGAATTCCACAAAAAAAAGAACCACTAATCCTTTTGAATTGGTAATATCTTCTCATTGTTAGTTAAATTTGCTTTGAATGTTGATGTTTTCAGATTCCATCACCTACTCTGTCAATTAATCGCACGTACCTCCTCTTGTTTTGAGGTCTAAACGATCAAACACCAACTCCATTTTTTTGGTAAAATCCTTTCTATTGAACTAGGTTCGTAAACTCACTCGCTAGTAACGATGAATTTTTTAACGACATTTCATTTGTATGATATCTTACATGAACCCTAGTTAATTTGTGAGATCTTGTGTTTAAAATTACTATTGAAAACTTCGCTTACTTCAGACTGCGAAAGAATGGTAGAGTCTACTGTTTGGTTTTTAGGTCTGGGAAAAGCGTTTGTTGTGTTGAACTAATATTTATATAATTCGAAAAAAGGAATAGAAGTATTCGAGTTTGACTAGATATATTCTCAATTGGTCCAATGTAGATGGCAGACCCCTTTGTTGTGCTGTGTACGTGTGGGCAAGGTTTTTTGCTCTATCTAAGGGCTAGCAGCACCTCAACCAGACCTGGCTGTTATTACTACAAATGTCATGCATACCGTGATCACCCCTATTCATTTATTTGGGAGGATCATCTTAGCCCACGAAAAAATGCTCATATCGGGAAATTCTCTAATTCGAACTTGCATCACACCTCAGAAAGTGGTAACCGACCACCCAACTCAACCACACAACCGTTTTACCAAAACGTCCACGAAGAAATAAATAGTGCGAAGAGTCAATCTGTTGAGCACATGGGTGCTATGTGAAGGAGAATTCCCAGTTACTTTCAAAATATTGATGATAGGGTTCTAATCAAAGCGGCTATGATATGTTGTTTCGCTTGACTACTTGTTTTTTTTTCTCTAGGATTGGTTGTTATTCCCTTTATGATCTTGTATGTGAAGAAGTGATGTTTAGATAGTAAAATCTACAATTGTGTCTTGTGACTATTTCTCTGTTAGTGAGTAAAATTGGGAACTTCAACTTCCTTGGTGTGGTTATCCTCTTCCCTAATTGATAATATTGAATATCATAATTATGCATATGTGTCTATTATCATTTGAATATGATCATTACGATAGATTTGCATTTGGAAATGGTTATTTTAACTCGGAATGAATGGCTAATCAAAGTTTTTGAGGAGCCTGACCTAGGAAAGGATGGAGATCTGGGTGTTCTATTGTTTCTCAAAGGGTTAGATGAACACATGCACCCATTTGATCCACTTCAAATGGAGAATGCTATCATACAAGTGTCCCTAAGCAGGAAGAAAGGGGCTTGTGGAGATGAGAGGTACATCGTTTCAGGGGTGAGGAAAAAGATTGCGGCTCTATGACGGAGGTTCAAGTTGTTTGAAGAATTCGTTACTCTGCCTGATTTTAACGTTGATCCTGACTCAAAGCATTTGGTCACCGTTGGCCCAGCGTACAATCATCTAAAGAAAAATGTATAATGCATAGAATGATTGTTTATTACTAAAGCATAAATAAGATTGGTTAAAGTCTAACCAATGTTTGTGTGCACACTTTAAGGAGAACCCCATTCATCGTCATTTTTGATTGAAAAGATTCCCTTATGCTGATCTGTATTATGCTGTTTTCAAGAATTCGGGTGTTGCCTTACTACCTAAGGAGAAGATTGGTACAATCGAGCAACCAATCGAACTACGACCATCACCCCGTGAAGATTGGGAGCATGTAGAGAACCTATTCCTGAGCCACAATTATGCTGGAACTAGTGATATGGGGTCTGTCACCGAGGACTATACCTTTGTTTACGTCACTTGAACAATTGCATGTTTAAGTAATGTTTTGTGGTTAGTAAACAATGTTTATTTTGTGAGTTATTGCCGGTTTATTGTGAGTGTTGGATTCACTGTACACTTTGCCTACTCCCGGGTTTATGACTAATGACTTATGTTGATGCAAAGCATAAATTGACAGCTTCTCTAAAAGATGCATCCATAATTTGTTCACATGCAAGGATTTTAGTGACATGATCTGAGTATCTAAAAAGACAATTTTATAGCACGCTGATCTCTTCCATGTTTTGTTGTTTTGTGGATTGCTTTGTTGAAAAAAAAAAACCAAGTTTGATGACCCGTGACTATTCTCTTACACTTTCGTACACATCCTATTATTTATATAAGTTGCCTAAGACATAATGTTCAGTCCCACCATTATGTTCCAATGCCTAATTTAAACCATCATACTGCACTTCAAGCAACTACTTTCTAGACCGCCTACTAATAGTGCTACTAAAGGCCGAGTTAGCAGCACCAACTGGTTGTGTTCCCTTGAATAACAACCGATTTATGGAAATGATCCTTAACAACACTACTGAGCACATTAACTACACAAGAAGTAAAAGTTTCACCAGTGATGATAGTTTGTATCGTTTTAAACGATTGGCCGTCATTTGTATTTTAAGAGTATACTGGCTTTGGATTCTGCAACTTGAGATCTCGATGACAACACGATTCACATGCATGAAGATATGTGGGACTCTATTTGTGAGGTATATATTATTTCATTTTATATTATACATTTGCATTATATTTGATTGTTTGAAGAACTCTAAGTATGATTGTGTGGCAAGGCGCACAAATGGGGTCACTGTTATAAAGAAAAAGGTGAATTTGCATGGTGGGATATCTCTTCCATTTTCGGCAAACTCAAAATTGATGCTAATGTGATCCGCAAAATTCCTGTGAGCTGCCCTCTACGAAGAACTGCAGAGATCATTGTTTTAACTAGTATGTTTCATAACCACTAAAACAATATTTCAATTTTTGTGTCATGTGGGTACTAATTTTTTTCATATCTTAATGCCGAAAACAGGAACTAGGGAAACACCACCAAGGTTTTCAATAGAACCTCTCCCCATGGTAGCCCCAGACAGCTGCTCACCAATAGATGCAGGTCAAAGTATGGTGGTTCAGATGAAAAAGAAACTCAAGGGGAAAACAAAGGAAAATTGTGGAAACATAAGCTCAGTGTCTTCCTCATCCGAGAAATCGGCCAAGTTTTAAGTCTTGTTGGGTAGATTTCATGTATTTGGACTGGCTACTGTTGCTATTCCCTGTAATAAATCTGATTGCTAACAAAAGGGAAAATAAACTGAATTCAACCAATGCTTTCAATAGTAGGTAAATAAGGATGCATAAGTATAAGTTGTGCAACCAAAAACTAGTATTAAGTTAGTACAAGCACTAAAATATAGGGCACCCATACCAGGGTTCCCCTACCACCCACTGAAGCTGCTAAATCACAAAAAGGAGTGTGCACTCATTGAACCTGCATTTTACACAAAAAGGGTGCACATTTCCCATCCACAAACATTGTTCCTACATCATGTAAGATTAAAACAACATAGTATTTAGGCAATAACTTCCAACCATAGTTCAGAACTAATAAAAATTGTTGTTATCAAATCTTCCCTCCCAATTTTTCAGCCTTCTTCTTCATTAGAACCTTAATGTAGCCAAAACGTGCATTTGGTGGCAATCCCGATAAATACATTAGCATCCTCCTTTAAGTGGACAAGTTTGTGCAGCATCTTAATCCTCTCCTTTTCACCCAACCCTTCAATATCCTGTAGCATTGCAAATAACCCTTTGCACTGGGTTGAGGTGAGATCTTCCTCAACCACATCTGGTTGCACCACCGATTTGGTGATCCTCTTAGCAGCACCGTCTAACTTACTTATAAAGTCGTTGACATAGGGTGGATGAGTCACTATAGCAGCACTAGTTGCCCATGATTTGTTCCTTACTCTCTTGAGACCCTTCTCCTTCTTTATTATCTTCAGGAGATGCTTTGGCGTGGACATGCCTCCAGGAGATGACTTAGAAGGACCAAAAAATGACCTTGAAGGACCAGACTTGGAAGGTTTATGGCTTTCAGTCCCACCTTCATCCATGTCAACATCCACATATATGTGATTTGTGTGGGAGCTTCTAGTGTAGTTTGATAACTTGAAGTCCCATGAGTATGATTCTTAATGACATCCTTAGCTGCGACGCTGATGTCCTCAGCCCAATTCTCAGTTGCCCTGTCCTTTCCAAAGATCTCAGCCCCGTCATCGTAAAACCTGAACGGCAAGTTAGCATAAGCCTCACAATATGGGTGTACCTAAAATGTTATGTGGTATAAGTTAGTTAACTTTCATACACCATAGGCAAATAGTGTAACATATACACTGATACAAAAAATGTTTTACCCTCATATAGATCCTCATCCAACCATCATTTTCAAACTCAATGGTCTTGGTCAATTCGTTCATCCATGCTCCTCCACCGCTCCCTAAAAACATTCGGTACATATGATAGTAAGTCTTTTTCCAAACAGTCATCTTGGACTTGATTTGCTTGGTTGCCTTTTGGTCAGTATCTGGTAGTACTTCCTTCATTCCCTTTTCCAACTTCTCTAAGTAGCGAGCCCTAAAGTAGTTATCGATCTTCAGCCCCCTTCATTTCTGGTCTTTTAGAACAGCCATTAGAGCATCCTCTTCCTCCATAGTCTATGCCCTATGAGTTCCCTTAGGCCTTTTCGTCTTTGGTGTAACACGAGTTGGTACTGAGTTGGTGCTTGAAGCAGTAGCCATACATGTACAAATTCAAACAAGAAGAACCTAATTTCACAACAAAAGTTCCACAACCTCAATCAATATCCAAAGGGAAATGAACATCACTCTCACAACCAAATATCCCAAACACATTGTATTCTTCATCGTTACAACACAAACATACTCAATTTTCACACCCGTTTGTTATCAGAGGAACATGCACCACACACAACGAATCTCAGATTCAATAGAAAAAAACTATAAAACACAACATGCATAAAAGTCCAAATGATTAAAACACTACAAAAAATGTTCATATGTTTTTATTCGTCAAAACGACGATTTGCTCGCTAGTCGTTCCACATGCCCATTGCAATTTCATCTCTAAAATTGCCCCAAGCCGGAGAATTTTGCAAACCCTCCACGAAGTCAGTAGGAGGGTAAAAATCATCATCTTCGTCGTCCTCGTCATCTGAAGAAGATGAGCTTGCTTTAGAATCGTAAGTCATCTGATGTTTGATGAAATTGTTAAGGAGAGCTCCCGCCATAACACATCTGTTTTGTATGGGTATTGCGATTGCCTTTTCAAGGTCTTCCACCTATTCTTCAACTTAGCAGAAGACCTCATTATATGCTACGTGCTCTAGCCTCATGTTAAATAACTTCTCATGATCTTGTGGAACAATGCAACCGTCCCCCCGTTCTTTCAAGTGGTACATATGACCTCTATACGGGGCTATGAAGTCATCGCAGTTTGCGTAGCCAACGTCCACCAGATAGTAGTTAGCTATATTTGGTGTGGAAATGTTAAAATATCAATATTGCCATAAAAAAATCGAATAGAATAATTTAAAGCCTAAATGATCTTCAAGAAATAAACCTTGTGGAACTCGAAATCCATGTGGAGGAGGCTTAAAGAGAGCATCACGTAGCACCGTACCATCAGCCTCAGATCCTTCCCACCTATAGAGATGATAAACATATTGCATCTCGGTATCAAAAACTACCAATACATTTGTTTGAATCTTTCCTTTATGAGATCGGTACTTTATTTGATCGGCAATAGGCACCATGGCGTCTTTCATCGTTCCATCCAATGCTCCAAGAGAACCCTGAAAATCAATTCAATTAGGATTGATGTAATGTTTAATAGATCCTTATAAAGGGACAACAAGATAGAATTGTGATACCGTGAAATACGCCAATGGCTCGTAACAATTATCATTCTCCTTCGATATTGGTACTGGTTGCACCAACATTAGATTGTTGCACTTCAATACAGCATCCAGAGTGACTAACAGCTTGACCCGAAAGCTTCCAGTTCATCGACATGTCGCAGTTTGTGTCATGGTGAGCCAATACCTCTAAGAATATCGTAATTTGTTCACGGAGTCTAACGAACTTCTCCTCGCGCAACCCACCAGCCTCTCTCAATAACCAACACTCTCTCAATAACCAACACAGTCGCAGGAAACAATTTCTATCCATTCTTATTTGTGCTACACATGTAGAATTACAAGCAATTGTTATCTAATTTTGGTACTTCTCAATTTTGTTCATCTGTTTTCAATAGCTGTAACGAATTCTCGTACGACGCGCATAACCAATCCTCGACTCATGAAGATGCACCAAATGCAGGAACAAAAACACAAGTACGCAAAGTACGCAAAAGAACAAGTTGCAACAACACTAATATTATTTTTCTGCTCCATGGCTCCATCTGACAACCGCCAATTATGAATATCACAATCCCATTCAAGCATACAACATGTAATACACCTTCAATCGATTCTTCCCAAAAAAGGAAAATATATCATAACGACATGCATTTTATAAGCGCAACTATATAACCACAGTTTAACAAAGTATGGTTGATACACCAAGATATGTGCATGAATTCCTGCTCAACTTAATGCATTTTCAGAATTTAAAAATAGCAACCATAGTAAAATGGGATCTAACCTTAAGTTGGGTTTGAAATGATGATTTTTGAGACTAAAAACTTTCCTCGCAGTAAGTTCCTACAAATATTCAACTGGAATCACACATTTATTATAATTCCCTCAAATTTTTCGATATACCCTAATTTATGAAATTGGGGTTTAAACAATTAAAAGCATATGTTATAGTCACAATAGAATACATAATCCATAAGCACCAACCTCAAATCGACTGCTAAAACAACGAAACAACTTACTCGAATCGAACTTAAGTGTTGAATCTATACATAAAAAAGGATAAAAAATACATCACCATTATCACCTTTCCCGGATAAAACTTCCTTTTTAAAAAAGGAACTTGGAATTAAAAGATTAAAGCAAAATCGCAAGGAAAAAAAATTAGGGTTCTACTGTATTACCTTTGTATCGCGTGCCCAAATTTTTTGCAAGTGTAATAATTTCGGAGGGAATGAGGTTGGTGGTGAATTCAGACAGCTTACGTACGAAAATGAAACAACACTTTCATAAGTTGTCAATGCGTTTGTTAAAAGCAAGGGTAATGTAGTCTTTTCGCGTGGGGTAATTTAGTAACCGAACTCAGCTTATATAATAAGAGAAGAGGGGGGTGGGGGGGATAGCGATTACTACCCGAGTTATTGTATTTTTTTTCTTTCAAAAAATGTCAATTATCGTGGCCTTATTGCGAACATAGTCATTTATCGAGGTTTTATCCATATTTAGTCCTTTATCGTGGGTTTTCATCCAATTTTGGTCATCCGCCCTTTTTTTAGTTTCCTTTTGCCCATTGAACTATATTTATTAACAAAAAAACCCCACATATATTATTTTTAATTAGTAAAATGCTCACATTTGTTATATATTCACCTAAAATTATATAGTCACTTAAAAAAAAAGCTAAAAATATATATAATAAACTCAAATACATAAATACTAAATATTACAATAAAAAAATATTCCTTTATTAACTAATTAAATATTTATTCCTTCAATTCTGAAATATAAGCTCAAAAAAGTTTCGTTGTATAATTATAATTTTGAAGATACTTATAACTTTAGTTTTAAACTTTTAACAAACTTAAAAGGAGATTCAATTCAAAAATATTATTAATTTTTTTTATTATATATTGTTTTTATTTTTATTTTATAAGTCTATCTTGAGATATTTAGTAAACCTAGACGAATTGATTGATGTGGAATCATTATTTATTTCCTAATTATAAATAAATTTGAAATATATTATAAATAACAAAAACACTCAAAAAAATATATTAAAAAATTAATTTTAATTTTTCTTTCTGTGTTTTTGACTTTTTTGTATTTAGTTTTTGTTATTTCTTTTCTTGTTGATGTTTTTTTTGGTACTTTTTATTTTTTTATGTTTCTTTTTTGTCATTTTTTCGATAATTTTAAAAACAAATTGGCATTTTTGATTTTTTTATTAATTCTTATTAGTCATATTATATTTAAACTTTCTATATATATTTAGGAAATAAATATTGATTCCACATCACTCGATTAGTTTAGGTTTATTAAACAAGATAGACTTAGAAAAAAAAACTTAAATATATAATAAAAAATTAATATTATTTTTGCATTGAGAAATATATTATATTAATCATCGTTTTAATTTTGTTAAAAGTATAAAATAAGATTATAAGTATTTCCAAATTTATAAATTTACCAAAAAAAAATTTGGGCTTATATTTTGAATTGAAGATAAATTAATTAATTAATAATAAAGGAAACTTTTTAAAATTTCATATTTAGTATTTATGGATTTCAGGTTGTTATAATTCTTTCTCCTATCGTTTTTAACTAAGTATGTAATTTTAGGAGAATATATAATAAATGTGAGCTTTTTACTAATTAAAATAATATATGTGAGGCTTTTTGTTAATAATTATAGTTCAAGGGGCAAAAAGAAATAAAAAAAGGCGGAGGACCAAAATTGGATGAAAAACCACGATAAATGACCAAATGTGGACAAAACCTCGATAAAGGACTATTTTCGTAATGAAACCACGATAAAGGACCAGTTTTGGAAAAAAAAAACGCGAAGCTATTAGCGTGAACGGCGGCCCAAATTTTTGGTCAAGCCCCTTATTTCACCTAATATGCGTGTTCCCTTATTACAATAAATTTAAAATGTCAATATGTTCAGTTCATATGATCGTGAACAAAAACATATGGAAATTCTACTTAGTATTGATAGAAGTAGCCAACTTGTTGTGCGCAGTTGTGCGGTACATTTTTTTCATTTGTACAATCCGTAGAGCTATAAATCAATGTTATATTTTTCTTCTTTGGGATGGGTATTTTGGGGGCGAATGTGTATTTTTGTTGTCGCGGATAATACAATACTTTATTAGGATATATTTAGAAACATTGATCTATGTTAGTGATACTATGAAGTGGATTTTGATATTTTATCGAGGATAATACATTCGGAAAAAAAAAATACTTCCACTAAATCTAAAACGAAAGGATTTCGATATTTTATCGAGTAGGTATTCAAAATATTATGGAGAGGGGCATCAATATTACCGTAAGGATGAAGACATTGTATAGAAAATGATTTTATGTTTTGTTTCACATAAGCGAACGCTAAAGAACCTAGTTAAGCAAAGGAAGCTAGTACAAAGTGAATGACAATTATAGAGGCAGCCAAACTGAGTCGCGCCGATACAATTCGGTACGCCTCAACTCCGACTCGACCAGACTCACTTGGAAACGTGTCTAGCACATCGGGGTGTCGTGCTGGGCCATGTTGGACCAGGAACTGTGGGCTAAGCTGAGATTGGTCTTGATACTAAAGAACCCTCCAGTTCTAACATTTATTGACTGGATCCATGCAAAAAAGCATGACATGTCAACTGTACAACTCAAGATTTGAATGACTGCATGCACATTGATATGTCACTACTAAGAGAATGTTTTATTGATACAATTTTGGGTATTCCTTCACCACGTGAAAGACGCAATATATGAGATTAACTTTTCTTAATATTTTAATAAATTATTAGAAGTATCTTATACGATACTATAATAATGTCTAATTATATGGTGTGTTTTTTCTATCAAAACACAAGTAAATTATGTGGTGTAAGTCTTACCATGAACATGAAGTCTCTTTTTCGATCGTATCTTTTTGGGTTTCCTTTTCTTTTGTTTTCGAGCAACACTCTTCTATAAAGTATAGTCTCAGTCTCATAAATTAAAAATTATTCTTCGATACACTGTGACTGAGCATATAAAAGATACTAAATGTATATTTAGCCACAATCCACAAATACGTAAATGGCATTAACATTCTTTTATGAACAAATCTTCTGTTTTGTATTAACAAAATAACTCACTACATAAGATGAAATCTTCTCAATCAATAAACAATAGAATTTAACAATACAACACTAGAATGTCAAAACTCAAATCGAACTTTGCTAACATAGCATTACAAATTGGTACTTCAGGAATGGCATTGAAGCTTGTCGAATATGTCGTGCAGCAACCAGTCCGCCATGATCTCGTGACCTTGTTTATTAAGATGCACCGGGTTCCAACTTATGTAATTAGGATCGATATCTTCACAAAGTACCGGAGAACCTGCATTTGTTGAACAATTAGAACAAGATACCTATTATGTTGCAATTTACACTAGAGAGAAATATTTTAAGATTTGTATGAAAGTAACATACCATAAGAGTACTTGGCGAATCGGAGTAGAAACTGATACGCGTTGTAGTAATCCCCATATACGATTATAGTATTCGGCCTTTCTTGATTAAGCTTGTAAATAGCTTGTTGCACTTGCTCGTTGTGGTACTTCGCAAAGTCGTTGAACTTCTTCAAACAACGATTCTCATCGTAGGCTTCGGCGTTGTTACTTATGAAGGCTGCTTGATGTGTTGGGAGACAGCCGATTGGATAAAGCCCAGGCACGATGACTCTTGTAGCCCCAAAATCAATTACCTTCTGTAAGATCGAATAGAGACATAATAATGATCAGTTTATATATGTATTATAAATCCAGAATATATGTTTTCCAAAATGCATGTATTCAGTTGACTTTACCTTCACAGAATTGATGATCACATTGACAACATCCGGTACCATTCTTTTCAATTCCTCCACATTTTTTCCTTGAAAAGTCGCGTAACTATAATCGTTTCCCCCAACCTCTTCAATCATGAAGAGAGCTCTATGAAATTTCTCGACGCAATCTATGAGTTAGAAAGGAAAAAAGAGTTAGAAAGCGCTATACACATAGAAAATATAATTTGATTAAAAGTAGTCAAGATTAGACACAAACCTTTTTCATTAGAACAAATCGTATGAAAATAGTTGGACATCTCGTCCACTTGCTTGCTAAGAGAAGTTGTCTTCCCTTGGTAAATCTTGTGCTTCGACATTAAAACCTCGTATGGCAAGGTAGTAGAACCCGCAACTGCGAAATTAACTCCATGCGTGAAATCCGCGTCAACGTCATTGTAGGGTGCAATACGAGGTAAACCGGCTGCGGTTGCTGTAAATCGGAAATTAAAGATCAGGTAAATATAAAGTTAATATTTTATATTCTTAAAAAGTAAATAATATATATGATGGCATGCATAATTCCTTAATCACCGGTAGATTAACTCTCTTAATATTTTAAAAGATTACTTACTTAGAACTTAGAAGTATCTTATAGCATATAATATCAATATATATGGGTGTGCTTTTCTATCAAAAAAAAATAAAGTATATGGCGTATTTCAGCATGAATTGATCTCTTTGTATATCTTCTTGGGTCTTTTTCTTTTGCTTTCGAGCAGACCTCTTCTATAATCTCATAAGTTAAAATTTATTATACGATACACAATAGTAAACATAATAAAATCGACGGCATAATTACTTACCAATACGATCGTGGAATTGTACTCCGTTGGAGCATCGAGGTGTAGCGTATTTCACGAGATTCTCTCCATACGGAGGTGGCCCAAACGTATTCGCTGCTCCAATCGACATCAGAACATCTTCCTTTGGATTTTCGTTATCTGAAATTGAGTCCCCCATGTGATATATTTGCTCAAATTTGCAAGCCTTTATCGGATGTGCGTTACCGCCTTGAGGAGAATACATAAAAAAGAAGATGGCGATCAGACCAAGAGAAAAGTATAATAGATTTTCGGACGTAGAGGAAGCCGCCATTGATGAAGAAAATAACGACTGAGAAGAGAAGATTTGTAAAGTGTTTGGAAATTGTAACTTATGAGAAATAATATAAGGGGCACGTACATGAAGATTGTATTTATTCATATGGGAGAAGAGTCCTAATCCATTTGTGCAATGTATTAGTGTCCTACTCCTATCACAATTCACAGTCCTAATCCTATTTATGCATGTGTTAGTGACCTACTCACTAAGTCACTATCACAATTCACATGCTTAGATCATGCGGGTTTAATTAACTTGATTACTAGTTGGAAACTTAAGTTCGAACTTAAACTATATATAGGGATAAAAACAACAAAATCCCTAACCTAATGGTCCTTTTGCGACTAATTGCTCGGAGAATTATTTTTATCACTATACCCCCTATTTGTGCTAATCACCCCACAACTGTATTTCTGGCCTTTTTTGGTCGGAATAATTCATCTTTGGGGTGTTATTTTGCAATTTTTTTTGCAACCAACTGACAAAATGCATCTAGTGCAACTCGTATGAGTCGCATCGGGGCGAATATTCTGGTAAAAAATGGACAAAAATACACGGGAGGGGCAAATGACACAAGCTGACAAAACTTAGGGGGTATAGTGCTGAAAAAAATTTCTTGGGGGCAATGTCGGAATCACCCCATATGTTGTGAGGTTTGATGTTTTTATCCCTAAACTATAATATGGAGGTATTTTAAATTAAAATAATGGATAAAAGCATCTACGGGCGTACAAGAAAATGTCACTTTTCCCGACTCATATGTGTTGTACTAGATGTATAATAGTAGTTGGTGACAAAAAGGAGCAAACAAAACACCTCAGAGTAAGGAATATTCCGGACACAAAAGACCAAAAATGCACCATAGGATTTGCCCTCTTGGTGCAGTTCCGACCATTTTTGGCCGGAATATTCCTCTCTACCCGACTTATATACGTTGCACTAGATATATAATGGTAATTGATGACAAAAAAGGCAAAAAAACACCTCAAATAGAGGAATATTTCGGCCACAAAAGACCACAAATGCACCATTAGGGCAAATCGCACAAACACCAAATAGGTTAGGGAACAAAGTGCTGATAAAATTAGGTGAAGGAGGAAAGTGCAGAAGTGGCAATAGGTTAGGGGGTTTGATGCTTTTATCCCTTAAAATAATAGAATAAAAACATCAAACTCCCTAACCTATTGGCTCTTTTGCGGCTTGCCCCCTAACCTATGTTTATAAGTACTTTGCCCCTTCACCTTTGATGCGTATGTTTGATATGTCCTACAAGTGTAATTTCAGTCTTTTTGGCACGGAATATTTTCAGTCTAGAGTCCGCCTCTCTTGTTGCCTCGGCTAACGCTGTCTCCTATCAACCGAACTCAGGACAACGTGGGGGGTAACAATGGTTATCGTGGGATTTCTAATGGTTGCAACAATTCGAGACGCAATTATGGCCGTGGAAACTCCTCCAACAGCGGTGGGAACTCTAATTCTCAGAACAACCGCAACAACAACCGTTTGGGATCTCACATGCGGCCCGATATCACTTATCAAATATGTGGTATTTATGGTCATGGTGCTCGGACTTTTCACCGCCTTCAACAACCTATTACCAACATGGCGTCCACACCGCCACTATCTCAATCCGACAACCATAACTGGCTTGTTGACTTTGGGGTCTCGCATAACTTGACCTCTGATCTTCAGAACCTTACAGTTCACTCTGAGTACGACGACACAAATGAAGTAGTTATTGCCAATGGTTCAGGTTTGCCTATTACAGACGTTGGCTCTACTTCTATTGCTACCACTGCTCGTAACTTTGTTGTTTCTCCAGAGTTATGTGTTCCTTCCCCAAAAAGGAACTTATTATCTGTGCATCAATTTTGTCTTGCAAATGACGTTACTATTGAATTTCATCCTTGGTACTTTTTTGTTAAGGATCGAGTCACGGGGGCGAAACTCATGCGAGGTGATTGTACTAGGGGCGTATACCATTTAGACATGAAGTCGCGACAACCTTCCATTCCAATGGCGTTTATGGGAGTTTGCACATCTATGGATAATTGGCATAGTCGTTTAGGTCATCCGTCTTCGAATGTTAGTTCCTTTTTGTTACGCATTTTTAAATTACCATGTAATTCAGATCATTCAAAGGATTCAACATTTTGTCGTTCTTGTTTAGCTAATAAGAGTACTCAGTTGTCGTTTACTGTTACATCTCTTATTTCTACTCATCCGTTAGAATTTATTTATGGTGATGTTTGGGGGGCGACGATTCCCTCTTTGCATGGCAGTCGTTATTACCTCTTATTGGTTGACCATTTTTCGAAGTATTGTTGGTTTTTTCCTTTGGCTCACAAGTCTCAAGTTGCTACAGTGTTTCGCCAATTTCGTAGGTTGGTTGAAAAAAAATTTGGGTTCTCTATCAAGAACTTCTACTCCGATAATGGGGGCAAATTCATTGCCTTGCGTTCCTACTTGTCTGACAATGGCATTAGTTGGCTCTCCATTGCGCCTCATACCCCGCAACAAAATGGTACAGTTGAATGTCGTCACCGTCATGTCGTGACTCTTGGGCGCATTCTACTGCAACAATCGATTCTACCTCTCTCTTTTTGGGACTCGGCCTTTTCTACGACAGTATATCTTTACAACCACCTACCTACAGTCGTGCTTAACCGCACCTCTCTGTTCTCCATCTTATTTGGGCGTTCTCCTAATTATCTTAAGCTACGAACATGTGGGTGTCTTTGCTTCCCATGTTTGCGTCCTTATCTCTCGGGCAAGCTCACACCTCCATCCCAGGCTTGTCGTTTTGTGGGCTATAGTTCATCTCAAAGTGCCTATCACTGTTTAGACGTTGAAACAGAGCGTCTCTATGTCTCGCGCCATGTTTGCTTCGTGGGACGAAAAATATTTGTTATACTTATCGAAAAAGAATTATATTAGTTTATGTTTCTTTTACTGAGAAAGCCAGTTCCAATATCTGTGCGTTTTTATGTTCATGAATAGGTAAATAATTGACATGTAGGGAGAAATTAACTTGACATGGACCATCTCATAGATTACACTAATGGACTTGCAAAATTATTTGTCCAACACATTCATCATAATTAAAGAGTCATTAGGGGAAGAAATTCATGATGATTAAGCATGTATTATTATTATAGTTATATACTAAAATATGTCATTGCATGATTATATAATAGCGCCCAAATTTCTCTTTGTCTACTTACTTCCAATCAAATTAGGAAACAAGTGCAAACTCTTTGTGTTTTTGCCGTTTTGCACTCTTTTGAAATTTGGTAGGATTATATCGTTAACTATTATCATGTCCTACGAAACTGGCATGATAAATTATGAAACATGTCAAGAATCAATGAATTCTATTATACCACGGTATGGCATACCAAGTAAATTACACTCTTTCGATCTCGACAGTATAAACCTACCAAATACCACAATAGTGCAAGACGACATAAATATTAACCCGTATTATGGGCTATCAAACGCCTCCCAATAAGCGAACCTTTTATACCGCGTCCTTCATGTAACCCAAAATCGTCTAAGGAACAAATGCACGAGAAGACGATTAGCTCCATAAGTGGCGGATGCGCAACCAAATTTCCTCCACCCTTACCTTCACAACCTCCTCCATGAATCTCAACTCCTTAATAACCTTCAAATCCGCCCCATTCCTAATCAACGGTGGAAAAAACAGCCAAAAACTCGTCCCCACTACAAATCCCAACGTTAATCCCCACCTCAGAAACGTAGGCATTCGCCAATTCGTCTTCGGCCCCACGCCAAACTCCACTACCACCCCAACCCCTTGCACCACGAAAAATGCAGTCATTTCCCAAGACGGTCGCACCCGCATCACGTACCAGAACAAAAGCTCGTGCATAAGCCCTGACACAAGAAACGTCGCTAAAACCGCAGGAAGCACCACCCAATCCCCTCTAAACACCGCTCTTACCTGATGATAAAACAATTAATTCTAAAATAAATAAATGTCTATTCTCTCTACATCAACTACTAAGTCGTCGTTCAGTATTAAGTATTAACTTACCGGCTTGAATACTGTTTGGCGCAAGATTCCGCTCACCGTCAAATTCCACCTCCTCCCCCAAAACTCTCGTAGCGACGTCGACAGATACGGCTCATCCGACGGCGGTTCTAAATCCACCGCGAATAAAGTCCGCGCCGCAAAACCCGACAATCCCACCAATATATCCACCATGAGAAACACTAAACAACAATACACCACCAACACCACATTCAAACTAACATACTCTCTATAATCACACACTACCTGGATCAAAACCGCGGATATTGGTATCTCAATCGCCAAATTCAGAGGAACTCTCTTCGGTCTTTGAACATAAGAGGTATCTCCTTGGAGCTTAACTTTGAACGGCAGGGCAGCTATCGCGACAAAAGTTGGCAACGACTTTCGCGATGAGAGCGGGCCCTGATCGAAGGCGAAGAGGAGGAGCTTGAAACTAGCTAGCCATGTAACAAAAAACGCGGTTACCGCGGTGAAAAACGCCGATGTGTGGTAAAGAGGGAGAATTATGTAAAGGTACAAAACAGGAGAAATGGAAATCAGCCTCCATTTTCCTTTTGGCAATTTTGATGAAATGAAATAGCAGTGGATAAGAGATGCAATGACTAATAATATTACATAACTTATGTTCTTGATTTCATCTTCCATTAATTAATTAATGAATGAATTCTTTTTTTTTTCTTGTATCAAAAGTATTGCACGAAGATCGGTTTGAAAAGGAATCAAACCGATCTGTATTAAGGATTTGTAACAGTGAAAGAAAGTTGACAAAGATTTGATATACGAAAAGAATAAGGAAGAAAAGTTTTGTGGAAATTGAGGAGGTAAGAAGGCAAGACCGGTAATTGATTTGTATCGTCCATTACATGTATATTGCATATTTACAACGGAATCTAATGTTCTCTCTCTCTCTAAGTTTTTTTTAATAATGACAAGTTTTACTTTTCTTAAATAATAAGAATGACAACTTTTTCAACTTTAGTCTTTAGGGTGTCGGGCGATTTTTATAATTGGACAGGCGCCAACTTTACCTAACCACCCACTTGGAACTAAGAATCCAACTATTATTTTGTACTTTTGTACTTGTATATTGCTGTTAGGACTTTTTTTTTAATTTACTAAGAATTTTAACGGGTTCCAAGTTCCAACGGTCAGTATTGAGTATTCTCAGGTAAGTATAATTGGATAACTTACAAATTGGTTTTGTGACAAGAATAATTTGCTAATCTTTATCACAAGCGAATTTAAATAATTGCTCTGGCAGTTAAATATTTGGCAATACATGCGTTACATTCACATATATTATTATTACTAGGTAAATGGCTCCGCACGGGCGCATTATCTTATAACCGATAAATAATTGTCGATTTTTTGATAATTGGACAAAATTAAAAGAATTTAAAATTAAAAGTTCCATTCAACAATTTACAATGAGACTCATAAACAAAAAATGTAAACCATTTGGGGCAAAATTGAAAAAACAAAAAACTAAAAAGACTGCTCGACATTTTACAACAATGTACATAGGGACTCGTAAGCTAAGAACATAAAGTATTTGGGATAATATCAAAAAGATTAAAACCAGAAAGACTATTTGACAATTTACAGTGGGGCCTATAGGTAAATAACATAAATATTATGTGGCAAAATTGGAAGGATTGAAAATAAAAGGGTTGGATGACAATTTAGTAAATGTTTTCAGAAAAATATCCAAATTCATACTAAGTTCCAACGACATTACAATATCAATATAATAATATCATAATATGTAAAACGTAACATCTCAATACTCAAAAGTTTTCACCATCACTTAGCAACTACCACAATCCAACAATATCGCTAAAAATTGAAATCACTCATCATCATCATGACCGTATGTCCCCATATCTCTATTTGCATCTTCAGTGCCTAGATAGAATATAAAAAAAAGTGAGCAATTTAAAGTAGTGAACATTTTAAAAATAAAATATACCATAAAAGTATAATTACCAATTGATGGCTGAGAACTAGAAGCTCCTTCGGCATTTTGTTGACTTTCTTCAAGCATTTCTTCCAACTCATTATAATCAAGTTCTTGTTCACCATTTGCATCTTCTTCAATAACCCAAGGCTCCACCTTATCAATAGACTCATAATCAATTGGATCATAGTACTTCTTTTTCACGTTTCTTCAAAATTACACCAAATTATGTAAGTAAGAAACATCTTCAAATATAATAAACTAAACTAGATTAATTCTTATATAAAGGAATAAAAAACATACCGTTTCTCCAAACGCAAATTGTAATGTACAAATACCAAATCATTTAATCTTGCATGCTCCAGCCTATTCCTCTTCTTCGTGTGAATTCGCTCAAACACACTCCAATTACGCTCACATCCAGATGATGATGAAGTCTGGCTTAACAGTTTAAGGGCAATTTTTTGCAAATTTGGCGCATCACCACCAAATAAACTCCACCATACATCTTTAGAAAAAAAACAAATTAGTACGCAATTATCAAGATCAAAGCTGTAAAGTTAACCAATGAAACCAATATAAATAACAATCATACTTGGGCGAGTATCTTTTAAATTCTTTCTCGCTATGTCACGTCCAAAGGTTCATTCACGCTCCCGAAACATGGTCATTTCCCTCACCAAATTCTCCGTTGTAGGACAAAGCTTCTCCACCGCATCATATACACATGATAAAACCGCAGTATTATTAGCAGGACTATCGTCACCATACTGAAAAATAGGATTCAACCAGTAAGCTGTCGCGTGTAGATTCTTTCTTGTTGGGGCGGTTGAATTTCTAAATTCATAAGTGGAGCACTAATATTTTGATGGGGGCGGTGAGTGCAGCACCAAGAGATATTGGGGCTATTAATTAAGGTTTTAATCTCCAAGCTTGAGGCCTATATAAGAGCTTCATCCGGCAATTTCAAAAGCATCCCAAAACAAATAAAACACAAGTATCTCTTATATATAATTAGCAAATAATTAATATAAAGAGTGGTTTAGAGTGTTGTAATTGTGAGGTAAAAATAGAGAGTTTGTACGACTTTACTACGGTAAAAGTCGGAGAGTTGTAATTCCTATTTTACACTCATAGTGAAGTTCTTCTACCTTGCCCGTGGTTTTTCACCCTAAATTAATTTGGGGTTTTCCACGTAAAATCTGTGAGTCGTTTATTTTTTCCGGTTTTCAATTATTGCCGTGTTTTCGCTATATCTGAAGGGTCTGCTTTACAACATTTCTTAGCATTTTATCCCACCTTGCATTGATTATGTCCACATACACTTTATATTCATGCTCTTTACCCTCCAAAACTGTTTTTACCCCATTAATTGCTCTAGACATCCCCTCATAAACAAAACCCCGGAGTACAATAATTCCATGCAATATCATCTCGACGTCGAGGATTTACATTACTAGCTGATTGATCTTTTTCATTATCTTGAGGTTCTGTTGGTGTACTTGAAGAGTTGTTTGCCATCACCTATATCAATTTTAAACAAACCAAGCTTAATAAAGTCATAAAAACAAAATCTCAATTATAGTTACTACTTACTAATGTTTACCTAATTTACATAAGTGTAGCATTAAAACTTGAAAGTAACAGATTATTAATATGTAATCATAATCCAATACAAAATACATTAATTGTTCAAATGTGAAGTATGCATACATTAATTGTTCAAAACCTGTATATACTATATAGGGGCCGGCCGTAATGTATATACATTAATTAGTTGATTATAGTGAAGTCTGTATATCTTCACAGGTATGATTATAGTTGATTATAGTTAATTATAGTTAATCAGTTGATTAGAGTGAAGTCTGTATATACATTAATTGTTCAAACTTCAAAGGCTGTATAAAAATTGTTCAAACTTCAAAGGTTGTATTCTTAAACTCTTAATTACTAGTTACTACTTACTAAACATCAAACAATTCTCAAAAATCAAAATCATAAAGAAACAAACAAAAAAAAATCTCACCTGAGGGAGGTGGAGGGAGGCGGTGGACAGTACAAGGAGCGGCGAACGGCGGCAATGAACGGCGGCAGCAGTGGAAACGGTGAACAGCGACTGCGAACTTTTGCTTTCTGTTTTTTTTTTCTCTTTCTAATGTTAGGGTTGAATGATTGATTTCATTTTCACGATCTGAAGTTTGAGAAAAGAGTTGGGTATTTGCAGTTCAGTCCTTGAAGTTTTTAATATTAGTTTTTTCTTTTTTTTTTGTTTTTTTTAAAATTTGGCAGACCAAACCGGATCGACTAGACCGGTTTCCGGTTCCCGGTTCTGGACCAGTTTTGACCGGTTCAGTCCGGTTTTCAACAGGGACGGTTACTAATAGCCAACTGGACCGGACCAATGGCCGGTTCCCGATTGAACCGGTTCGACCGGCCGGTCGAGACCGGTTTTGATAACACTGCAATTTACAGCAGATCCCAAAATTGAGTAACGTGAAACCTATGGGGCAAAATCGAGAGGATTAAAAAATAAAAGAATTATTCCACATTTTATAGTGGGCCTCCACGTTATTAAGTTAAACAATTTTATATTAGACGGGTCACAATAATTATTGTAATTAATTAAAATTATAGGAGGTAAATGGGTACAATGAAAGATGGACGACCAACAACATTTACACTTATTATGTAGTATAGATATAGATATAGATTATTATTATTATTATTATTATTATTATTATAGCACATAATATAGTTTCTTTTGCACTATGACCCTCAAACTTTTAAAAGTTGCACTTTACCGCCTACACTTTGTTAAGTTTGCATTATCACTTCTGAACTACAAGAACTTGAACATTCTATCCAAGTAGACTACGTTTTGCAGATGTAGGAGGTTAAAATCCTACAATTGCTTAGCAGTAACACGTGTAAGGTTTCAAATAAGCCCATAATTCCCAAGTTTCATATATGAGAAGCACTCTTTCTGGGGCTTGTCGAGTTAAATCACCATGGAAACCACACACATTTGCAGATACCGAAGGAGGCCTTCGGAGAAAATGTTTTGGACGAACCTTAATTTCGAAGAAGGTCCGTTAGAGGCAAGATATTTCAAGGTGCAATGTGTCATTTACATATTTTGTACTATGCCATCAAATTTTTGGTTGGCTAATTTTACTCTTGCAAATTTCTCACTTACACAAAACGTTTCAAATCTATAAGGAAGTTTTGAGGTGATTACAAAGACAGAATTGATAAAGTTTAGGTAGTCAGATGCAAATTTGATTGATAGAGTGCAAGATCTTCAATAGTTGAGGAAACAGAGTTTTCTTCTTACATTTCAAAGTCCATAGTTTGAAATTCAATTTCTTAAAGATGTAAAATAATTGATTTATTACTAAAAGAAATCTTAGATGCTCAGAATCAACTTTTGGTTTCTAATATTATAAATGACATTTATAAATCAATCGAATCATCTAATTGATAGCGTTACGACATACGAATAACATTTTCTATTTAAATAAATCTCAAAAGATTTATTCGTTACGATGCACCGATAATACTAAAAATAGCTCGTGAACTTGTTGATTCGGCTCCGCCAAGCGATTAGCTACACTGGCTTGCTTTCAAGTTTTTCTTTCCCTTTTCTTCTGAAATAGTCTATATTTTCGAATATCAATAAGTTCATAAACCATACTATTTTCCTTTCATAATAGTTTCAAAGATTGTCCAGCTGAAAAAGTTGATTTGAAAATTATGATTAACTCATCAGTTGGCAATCATCGGTAAGTAGAGAATGAAAGACTACCAATCATCGATAAGTAAAGAATGAAAGACTACTATTTTTACCGATTCGTCACTAGTTCTTACTGACATTTCAGTGTTTGTGTTCACGTGTTCAAATTTCTAGCGTAAAATAAGAATTTCAAAAGATAAAAAGCAAGTCAAAGAAGAATCCAAAAAAAAATCTTACAGTCAAAGATAGCAACGTCGTCGTTTCAATGTAATAATAAGTAATAACACACAGTGAGTCAGCTCACCTCAGCTCAACAGCAATGGAGACCTGGTTCATCATCATCGCCACACTCTGCATAACCGCCCTATTAAAATCCACTCTCTCACATCTCCAAAAGCATCACAATAAAACCGTCACAATAAAAAAACCGTCCCCACCTGGTCCCGTAAGTGTCCCATTTATCGGCAACCTACTATGGCTCCACACCTCACTCTCAAATCTCGAATCCGTACTCCGCCGCCTCAAATTCCGGTACGGCCCACTCATCACCGTCAAAATCGGGCCCCGCACCGTCGTGTTCGTCGCTAATAGCTCCGTAGCGCACCGTGCCCTAATCCAAAACGGCGCCGTTTTCGCCGATCGCCCCTCCCCGCCGTTGACCAGCCGGATCGGGACTAAATCCTTAAAGACGATCAGCTCCTCCCCGTACGGCGCCACGTGGCGGCTCCTCCGCCGTAACCTCACTCACGAGATCCTGAATCCGGCGAGGGTGAGGTCGTACTCCGGTTCGAGGCGATTGGTGCTCGGTGTCCTCGTGGATCGGGTGGCGGAGGAGCGGTCAGGCTCGGTGAGGCTCGTCGATCATTTCCAGTACGCGATTTTCCGCCTCCTCGCGACAATGTGCTTTGGGGAGGGGCTGGAGGAGAAGCAATTCGAGGCGATTGAGGCGGTGCAGCGGAGGTTCATTGTCGGTTTTCAGGGATTCAGCGTGCTTAATTTGTTGCCTCCGAGGATGAGTAAGGTCGTTTTTCGCGGGCGGTGGAACGAGCTGAATCGGTTGCGTGAGGATCGACACAGCGTGTTTTATCCATTGATTAAGGCCCGACTGGAAGCAACACGAGAATTCAACGACAATGTGGATGGTGATGGAGTGGTACGAGTGGCGGCGTATGTGGATGCTTTGTTTGACTTGCAGCTTCCGGAGGAAAACGGTAGGAAACTGGAGGATTCGGAGATGGTGAGCTTGTGCGGCGAGTTTCTGACGGGAGGCACGGATACCACGTCCACTGCACTGCAGTGGATCATGGCCAATCTCGTGAAGCACCCGCATTTGCAGGCTAAGCTTTACGATGAGATAGTAAGCGTTGTGGGACCTCCTCCGCCTTTGTCTAAGCAGGAAATGGTGGCCGTGGAAGAGGAGGATTTACGTAAGATGCCGTATTTGAAAGCAGTCGTGTTGGAGGGCTTAAGGCGCCACCCGCCCGGTCACTTTGTCTTGCCGCACAAGGTGACTCACGACGTTGAGTTAGACGGCTACTTAATCCCCCGAAATGCCTCGGTGAACTTCATGGTGGCTGATATGGGTTTGGACCCAAACGTGTGGGAGGATCCGTTGGAATTCAGGCCCGAGAGGTTCTTGGAATCGGAGGCGACGTTTGATATAACGGGTACTAGAGAGATTAAAATGATGCCATTTGGTGCCGGCAGGAGAATGTGCCCTGCCTCTTCGTTGGCTCTGCTTCATTTGGAGTATTTTGTTGCCAATTTGGTTTGGTACTTTGAGTGGAGTTCGCTCCCCGGAGAAGTAATCGATCTTTCCGAGAAGCAAGAGTTTACGATTGTCATGAAGAACGCACTTCGCGCTCGCATCTCCCGTAGAACTTGCTAGTTCTAGATTGATTGTGCTATATAATCCTTTCTCAGTTTTGTAAATAGAGTTTAAAATGGTTGGTAGCCATCTATTGTAAGTTTTACTGTATTGTTTCAACCTGAATGTTGTAAGAAAGATTTAATGTAATAACACAAGTACACTAGTTGGTACTTTGTCAAAAGAAATTGCCTCATAATCTGATATATGACATGCTTCATTTTTCTCCTACAACATTACATATACTCCTAAGAAAACATCAATTGGATCTTTGGCGAATATGCAACCAAATCTCCACCATTTTCTCCTTCACAACTTCCTCCACGAATCGCAGCTCTTCGATAACCTTCAAATCCGCGCCATTCCTGATCAATGGCGGGAAAAATAGCCAATAGCTCGTTCCCACAACAAATCCCATCGTTAATCCCCATCTCACTATTGCGGTTAACCGCCACTTCTCCCCCAGAGCTGTCTTTACCGCAAATTCCAACACTACGCCGACCCCTTGAACTACAAAGAACATTGTTGTTTCCCATGAGGGTGTCGCACGCGTTATGTACCAGAACAAAAGCTCGTGCATTAGGCCTGATACCAGAAACGTTGCCAAAACTGCTGGAAGTGCTGCCCAATCTCCACCAAACGCCACCTTTATCTGATTCAAAATATATAAGAAAAATTAAATGTTTGATTACTTGAACTTTTATATTAGAAGATAATCCAGTTTGGTAAGAAATGTCTAATGTTAGAAAAAAATATATATGCCTAATCTGTTACACGAGCTTTTAGATATGAGATGAGATGGTAAATAAATATTACCGGCTTGTATACTGTCTGGTGCAGAATAGTGCTGACTGATACATTCCACCTTCTACCCCAGTACTCTCGAAGAGAAGTCGAAAGATATGGCTCGTCCGATGGCGATTCAAGATCCATCGCAAAACACGCGCGCATGGCCAAGCTCGACAACCCCACTAGTACATCTATCATGAGAAACACTAAACAACAATACAACACCAACACCATACATGGATGAACATTTTCAACATATTCTCTATAATCACGCAATACTTGGTATAAAACAGAGAATGAAGGGATCTCGGTCGCCAAATTTAGTGGCAGTTTCTTGGATTTGTGAACGAGCAAGCCATCTTTTTCAGGCTTCATCTTGAACGGAAGAGCAGCAATGGCGACGAAAAGTGGTAAAGATGTTTGCGACGAAAGCGGACCTTGATCAAACGCGAAGAGGAGTAGCTTGAAATTCGCGAGCCACGTGATGAAAAACGCGACCACCGCCGTGAACATGGCGGAGGTGAGGTAAAGAGGTAGAATAGTGAAAATGTAGAATATTGGCAAAAGAGAAAGCAGCCTCCATTTTCCTTTTGGCAATCTTGATGAAATAAAATAGCAGTGAAATAAAGATGCTACTATTGACGATAATACAAAGCTTTTATTCTCTATTTCCCCTTCCATTATATAATACAAAATGAATTGATCTATTACATTTGATGAAATGATGTATATATACGAAAATGAAAAAGAAGTGAATGGTTTTTAAATTTTTCAAAAAATGAATGGAATATCCATCCATGTGCATTTCATCATATTTAAGTTGTTTGACTATATTTTTCTATAATAGTAGTGTTGATCTTATAGAAAGCTGTCGGATAAAATGTACATCTTGCTTTTTAAGAATTGAGTAATTGGATTTTATGATTTTACTAGATTTTTGGTGAAGGCAACGGATTTTGTAATTAAGGCCAAACAAAATGAAATCGAGAAAAAAAGTAATGAGTTGATGTAGAATATCCTCGTCTTTAACTTAAGTTAAATTGTGAGCTTATACTTTTTTTTAAAGAGTTTGCAACACCAACTAAGAGTAAAGTTTTAGTTGATATTAATATCCATACGCACTAAAAAATTGCATGTGAGTTAAATCAGAGATTGAGTTCCACGTAGGTTCACCAAGTCAATAAACTTGTTTTGAAAGCGATTAGATACATAAAGACAATATTTGTTTTATTTGCTTAATTAGACGAAAGGAACAACTCACCCATTTATCTAACTAGTCGGATTGATAGGTCAATCCAACAATAGAGATCGATTGATCGACTGGATTCAACGGACGAGCTAAAAACCATGTATCTCTTTTGTGTTTGGTAAAAAAAGTTTATAAGCAATTAAGTATTTTAACATTCATGTCAGACAATCTCGCTCCAATAAATTGTGCTTTATTAACGCAAGCATCTTATGGGGATAACTCAAAAGTCAAAAGTCAAAAACCTAGTAAGTTAAAGTTATTATATTTTATAACTAATATAAAAAAGCAAAAATAATAAATTATCACTCTATTATATGAAATAGGCACATTACGGCATTGCGCTCCGATAATCTAAAAATTAATGTATATTGTCCTCGTGTTGAATTTCCCATATTTGTACTTTGTCAAATTTTATTATTTATTTATTAAGTTAGTTTAATAATATAAATATATATATCATATTTTGTTAAAGTGAAAAATAATTTGATGCTTAAGGAGAAATAAAAAGAAAGTTAATCTCACTTTAACATTTGACAAGTGGGCTACACCTCCTTACATAAGGCGGTATTTTAGATTTTTAGGGTTCGTGGAATAATTCGATTTGGGGCTGATTTTAGGTTTAAATTGGGTTTGAATGAGTTTGAATGAGTTAGCCGTTGAAAATAAGTGAATTACTGATTTTACCCCTCTGGGTGACGTCATCTATGCGTCATTTAGTCGATTAGTGATGTTTTTTGGTCGAGATAGGTCAGAAACAAAGTTCAGACCGTCGAGTGTCAAGAAAGTGAAAGTTTAGACCGTAAAGTGTCAAAAGTGTAAGCTTGGATAGGTAACTGTCAAACGGGCCAAAATTTGGATAGGTAACTGAAGTTTTCCCTTAAAAAAGCACAATTAACTAGTTTTTTTGGAACATGAACTTTGAAGAATTGATAACGTGGGCCTGATTTCGTCGGATCGGCCCGACGTATAGAAGTTGATAAAAAAAACAATATTGGATTAAAATTAAAAAGGAAACCATAATGAGATTAAAATTAAAAGACAATATCATTATATAAATGTTTTTGTGAAATTAGAACAATTGGTTTAACCATCCAAATTGTGTTATGAATTTTCATAAAAAGAGTTACATATATATACAACAAAATTGACCGTGAGCCGCAAGCCTCTCCTACTAACAAGGTAAAAAATATTTTACCATATCTAGCTCAAACTAATCTAGAAATATATATTATATAAATTATACATATATACACTAATACCCCCTCAAGTTGGAGCATGGAGGTTCGAAATGCCCACCTCGATGAGTAATGTCGCAAATTGATGATGACCGAGAACCTTCGTAAGAATATCGACAAGTTGATTGTCGTTGAAACATATAAAGGAATAATGAAACCACGCCGAACCTTGTCGTGAACCAGATGACAATCCACTTCGATATATTTGATGCGTTCATGTAGGACTGGATTTTGGGCAATATGCAAAGCCGATTGGCTATCACTATAAACAGGAATAAGAGTCGAACTAGTGACCCCCAAAGCACGTAACAGTACTTGCAAAAACTTCAACTCACACGTGGTTCCGACAATAGACCGATACTCGACCTCGACAGATGAACACAAGACAGTGGTTTGCTTCTTTGTTTTCCACAAAATAAGAGACTCACCAAGAAAAATAAAATAAGATGTCGAAGACCAACGAGTCAAGGGACAACTCACCCAATCTGCGTAACAAAATGCCTTGAGAGATAAAGTAGAGGAAGACTTGAGAAGAATGCCTTGACCGAGATTAAATTTCAGATAATGGACAACTCACAAAGCAGCATACCAATACGCCTCCTTCGTCTATCACATGAACTGGGATAAGATATGAACAAAAGATGTCAACTTTGGTTTAGTGATTGTCAAATAAATAAGACGACCAACCAGACAACGATAGCGCTTAGTGGAAAGCAAATCCAAATCCTCGTCGAGAGCTAAACGATGATGTTGTTCAATCAGAGTGCCAATGGGTTTAGCGCCCAATAATCCCATCTCTGAAATAATAACTAAGGCATATTTGCACTGACTAAGAAAATCCCTGCGGCAGCTCGACCAACCTCGAGCCCTAAGAAATACTTGAGCTTCCCTCAATCCTCCATATGAAAACAAGAGCACATAGAGGTTTCGAAATGCTGAATAACGTCGCCATCATTTCCCCCAACAACCAAATCATCCACAAAAATGAGGACCATGAGGTGCACTCCCGACGTGAAATCAGTGAATAAATGAGTAATCCAAGGTTGATTGAACTAAGCCATATCGAGTGAGCGTCTGGCCAAGTTTAGAAAACCAACATCAAGGCGCTTGATGAAGACCGTACATAGATTTTTGTAAGCGGCAAACTTGACCCACACATGGTGACACAAGGTATCCGTGTAGGAACGCATTGTAAACATCCATCTGATGCAACTCCCACTGCTTGGCCGCAGCCGCAGCCACAACCAAAAATGTACGAACGGTAATCATTTTGGCGGTAGGACAAAAATCTCCGTATAATTCAATCCCTTCCACCTGATGATTGCCAAAAACCACTAAGTGAGTCTTGTGTTGCTCAAGATATCCATCGGCATTGTACTTAATTTTGAATACCTATTTACTCCCTGGAGCTTTATTCTCATGCGGGAAATTCATCACTTCCCACTTGCCATTAATTTCCAAGGCCTGAATTTCATGATTCATGGTCGCTCGCCAACACTCATGATGCATCGCTTCTTTAAAGCTAGAGGGCTCAAAACCTGTAGACATAGCAGTCAATAAACGACGATGCGAGGCAAAAAATTTACTACAAGTGAGAAAATTAGATATCATATGACGAGTACCTAAGGATGCTTTAGGGGCACGGTGAGTGGAGTAAACATCGAGACAAGCTATATGAGTGACATAATCATGAAGGCGGACTGAAGGAATTTTTTGCATCTAACCTCTGCCCAACCTTTACCCTCAACCAAAACTGGTGATGCATCCTCAACAGAATTGACCCGATTAGAAATCAAATCACGAGGAATCTGCTCCGTGTGAGAAGAAGGTGGCTTATGGGGCAAAAGTGGATCATCCATACCGACCAAGTCAGCCTCATCATCATTTAAAGGCAACAAAAGAGGGACTGTCTCACGCGCTTTAAATTCTCAGCTAAAATGAAATTATGTCTCGAGAAAAACCACATCTCGAGACTCAAAGACTGATTTAGACTCCATATCATACAAACGCCAACCCTTCTTACCTAGGAATACCCAAGAAAAACGCATATGCCACCAACTCGCAAATTTATCCTTGTTCCGATTCAAGTTCTTAGCGTAACACAAACAACCAAACACGTGAATATGATCAAACGAGGGAACACGACCAAACAAGAGTTCAAATGGAGTTTCCCCTTGTAGAATGAAAGAGGGCGTGCGATTTATTAAATAAGCCGTTGTTAAAATGCTCTCCCTCCAAAATTCAATTGGCAAATGAGCTTGAAATCTTAAGGCCCTTCCCACGTTCAAAATATGTCTCTGTTTTCGCTCCACTCTCCCATTTTGTTGAGGAATATCAACCATCGACATTTGATGCAAAATCCCATTTTCATGCAAGAAACTAGCGAGACAAGTAAATATTTTGCCGTTATCTCTACGCAAAAATTTCACTTGCTTATTAAACTGGCGTTCTGTGATGAACAAAAAATTCTTTAGACTTCGAGGAACCTCATGCTTTTCTTTCAATAAATACACCTAAACAGCACGAGAAAAATCATCGACATTAGTAAGAAAATATTTTGAACCACAAAGTGAAGTTTCACGATATGCACCCCATAAATCACAATGGATTAAATCAAAAACTGCTGAAGCTTTATTCTCACTAGAAACGAAAGGAAGACGAGTTTGTTTGGCTCGAAAACATACATCGCAATGTTGTTCTCTATTATGACTAACATCATAACTCTTATTCGTACGAGAAATTAAATCTATCACTCGCGAAGATGGATGTCCCGTTTGCCTATGCCATAAATCTAAATCCCTTACCCCACTGACAAAACTATGCACATAAGCCATTAACGCCTCCTTCACAACATACATCACGCCACACTCCTCACCCGCTCCAATCAACATCCTCGAAGTGCGGTCATGTATAACACATAGACGATGAGTGAACAACCAAATATAAAAATTGTCATGAGTTAATTGCGACACTGGGAGTTAAATTGCAATTTAAATATGCAATATAAAGAATCTCCTTCAAGCGCAATCTCCCCAATCTCATTGTTTTTTTCTTGGTTGCCATTATTTTTTCACCATTTGGCATCCAAACGGACTAGGATCAATATCCCGAGAGCCACTAAAGGATTCTATCTTGCCCGTCATATGATGCGAGGCTCCAGTATCAATAATCCAACAAAGTTTTTCATTACCAGGAAGTCGAGCTGAGTCCCACTTGTGATTCTTCAAGGGATTCTTCAATAAATCAAAATCTTCGGGGCTCAAATTCTCCAATCCAGCTTTATCTGTACCGTCAATATCGTTGCTCGGAGTTGAAGAATTTGATGCTAGTGCAACAATTACTCTTGTAGGTGTCACTGTCAATTGAGCATGTGTGATAATGTTATCGAGATTGTCGTTCGACGTGAGGATGTATGGCGAGGGAAACGCGGCCTTGCCCTTTGTGAGATCATCGCCGCCCGTTTTTGTCTTCGTGGGATCATCGCCCGACATATTGAGAAAGATGAGAGGATCACGTTCTCAACCTTGATCTGATACCTTGTAAAGTTAGAACAATTGGTTTAATCATCCAAATTGTGTTACGAGTTCTCATAAAAGAGTTACATATATATATACAACAAAATTGACATAAACTTGAGCCACAAGCCTCTCCTACTAACAAGGTAAAAATATCTTACCATCAATATACTCCTTGTACTCATTATCGTTTAAGCATTGCTCTTTTTCAATATATATATACTAGCAATCGGGTGCACGCGGAGGACCGCGTGCAATTTCTTTAAAGTGTAAAGGGTGTTTTCATTTTAATGTTTTTCGTCTTCTACCTATTTTGTAACATTAACAACAATGTATATGCTTAAATTATTTTTAAGTAAACTTAAAAGTTCAATATAATTTAATTAAACATAAATGTCGAAACCTATTACTAACATGATCGAGAAATTACATCTCTTCTATGGTACAACGAATACTGAATTTGGATAAAAGTAATTACAAGACATACATACATAAAACAACCACCACAATTGTTTAATCCTTAAATTAGAATAAACAAATAATAATTATGATATCCAGTCTATATATTTTCTAAGTGTAATTGTTAAATATCTCATGATATATTTAACAAAGAATTGAAAAAATGAGCTAAAATGGAGTAATTAGATCCGAAAATTCAGACAAAAATGAGACTTATGTTGAGTTGTTAAACTTGATAATTGAATAATATGTATACAATTAACTCGGTAAATGAAGGCGAATCCATTCACACACAAATGGATTTACTAATAAATCGAACGTGAGTAACTTTGAATTCCTATGTAGCAAAGTTGCACACATCTGACTGCAAGAGATTAAAAGAAGAAAAAGAAGTTAAATTGAAGTTTATAATTTTGAGCAAACGTACAGATATGTAATGCACCAATGTAACTAACAATAATATTACAGATTTTTCAAATAAAAAAGAATAATATTAATATAATCTTGTGAATTAGTTAAATGTGAAAGCATAAATATTTGATCATAAATATTTTGCCCTATTTTATAGTAAAGATATTGAGGTAGTATATAATAAGACGTGACACTATAAAAAATAATTGCCCTCTTGGTACTTTGAAGAAACCCATGCCTTTCCAGTTTAGAAAATATGAAGCAGCCTTGGTAGGACGCCGCTTCGGCCTTAGAAAGCAATATATATACCCGATTGAAAAATTCATGGTCAAATTAATTATGCTCAAAGACCTGCACGAACTCACAAATCCAACATCTAATTAGTCGAAATAAAAATAAATAGATTAAGGATATTTCATTGAAAATTTGGAGCAATTCATGAAATTTAAAAAGTTACATATATATATATAGTATACCTTTGGGATCATGTGGGACGGAAATATTCAACATATATCCATGATATATAAATTAAATCATAATAAGTAATATAACACATTGACAAATACTTGAGTAATTTACATGATATGAAGATAAACAGAAAACCCTACACTCAATCCAGATGTGATTGTAATATCCTGTAGGCTTTATCTATTTAGTCTGATAAGAATTAAACAGCAAAAAATAAAGCATGCGTATAAGTAATAACAATACAGAGATCTCACTACTTAAGATGTGATTTGGTAAATCTCTTAATGTATTCCTTATTCTCCAAATATAACCTGCAAAGAACAAAAACTTGACATCAGTTTTGAATAATCAACTGTAGATTAATTGAGTTGTGTGTATTCCATCGTTCATTAATCCGATAATTTTCGAATATAGTTAAAATCACTTGTAGAATATAAAATAAATTTATCGGTAGCAGTACGAAGAAGCGCCCTCTTTTCATGTAAATGCAGAAGATTAAAATTCGAAGTAATGTGAATTAAAGAAAAACACACACATAATAAACTAACAACAACAACAACAACAACCAAGCCTGTAATCCCAATTAAATTGGGGTAGACTATATGAACCGTGAATGAATCACGTCGAGTCGTGAACATGAATCTTCTGCCTCCATAGGTTTCGGTTGACGAGCATGTCTTCATTTAGATCTTTTAGCTTCATGTCGTTCTGTATGACCTTCATCCACGTCTTTTTCGGTCTCCCACGAGCTCTAGCCGTCTGTCCTAAGTCGAGATCTTCAACTCGTCGTACCGGTGCATCTATGGGTTTGCGTTTAACATGCCCAAACCATCTTAAACGATTTTCTCGCATTTTCTCGTCAATGGCCGCCACACCCAATTTATGCCGAATATCTTCATTGCGTACTCTATCTCTCCTAGTGTTACCGCACATCCACCGAAGCATGCGCATCTATGTAACGTTCATTTTCTGTGCATGACTTTGCTTAATAGCCCAGCACTCGGAGCCATAGAGCAAAGCAGGTCTAATAGCCGTACGATAGAACTTTCCTTTAAGCTTTAAAGGAAAGTTACGATCGCACAGAATCCATGTCGCACTCTTCCACTTTGTCCATCCAGTTTGGATGCGGTGGTTGACGTCTCCATCTAACTCTCCATCCATCTGCAGTATGGAGCCTAAATACCGAAAATGCGCACTTCTCGGTATCTCTTGGCCATCCAACTGAACCGTGCCATCGTTGTTTCTTCGTTGTTTGCTAAACTTGAATTCGAGGTACTCTGTTTTTGTTCGACTTAGTCGAAATCCTCGTGCTTCTAATGTTTGTCTCCATCGTTCTAATTTAGCGTTAACTCCCATTCTCGTCTCATCGATGAGGACAATATCGTCTGCAAACAACATACACCATGGGACTCGGTCTTGGATGGCTCTGGTGATTTCATCAATTACAATGGCAAACAAAAATGGGCTCAAAGCTGAACCCTGATGTAAGCCAATTGTAATTGGAAAGGCGTCTGTTAAACCGCCACAAGTTCGGACACTTGTCACCACATTCTCATACATATCTTTTATGATGTTGATATATTTAATGGGTACCCCCTTCTTCACCAAGGTCCACCATAATACATCTCGAGGTACTTTGTCATATGCCTTTTCTAAGTCGATAAAGACCATATGCAAATCTCTACTCTTTTCTCGAAAGCGCTCAATGAGCTGACGAATCAAATGGATGGCCTCTATGGTCGACCTTCCGGGCATAAATCCAAATTGGTTCTCAGATATGAGAACAATTTGTCTCAATCGGTGTTCGATCACCCTCTCCCATAGCTTCATGGTATGAGACATAAGCTTTATCCCACGATAGTTAGAACAGTTTTGGACATCGCCCTTGTTCTTATATAGAGGTATTAGCGTACTCTTCCTCCACTCTTCTGGTATTTTATTTGTTCGCCATATTTTGTTAAAGAGGTCCGTCAACCAGATCACCCCTATCTCTCCCATGCTTCTCCAAAAACGGTAAAATATGAAACTTTCAAGCTATAAAATCAATACGAAACGTTTTAAAAAATACCTTATATTCTATAAATGGACGGTGCAAATGGGGATTTTTTTTCCGAGGAGGAAAAAGAGTACTGAATAATGATCATGGAGTTTTTATTTTTGCTAGTTGATATAAAACGTGAGTTCAATGGATGGTTTTCAAATATTCAAATTTCAAATTTATCTTATCATTTTCCAAGAGGTTTGGAGAAAGTGGAGGAAGTGGGGAATTTTTCGTCCAATGGGGTCACAAAAATATTAATAGATAGAAATTAAAACTTCAATTTATTTGGGAGAATATTTTTAAGAGGAAAAGAGAGAGTCCGTGTGGTTTTTCAGATAATAATTATGAGATTTTAAAAATCGTTTAAAATTTGATTAGATAAAAGAAAAATAAAGAGGTGGCTCATTATTCATATTTTAAACTTTTCTTTTTCTTTTCTTTTCTTTTTTTGACGGGAGATTGAGAAATTTTAGGAGGTGGGAAGTTTTGGTCTTGGTGTCACAAACTATCATGTGATGGCTTTGCTTATATTATTAATAGATTTCAAATTTATCTTATCATTTTCCAAGAGGTTTGGAGAAAGTGGAGGAAGTGGGGAATTTTTCGTCCAATGGGGTCACAAAAATATTAATAGATAGAAATTAAAACTTCAATTTATTTGGGAGAATATTTTTAAGAGGAAAAGAGAGAGTCCGTGTGGTTTTTCAGATAATAATTATGAGATTTTAAAAATCGTTTAAAATTTGATTAGATAAAAGAAAAATAAAGAGGTGGCTCATTATTCATATTTTAAACTTTTCTTTTTCTTTTCTTTTCTTTTTTTGACGGGAGATTGAGAAATTTTAGGAGGTGGGAAGTTTTGGTCTTGGTGTCACAAACTATCATGTGATGGCTTTGCTTATATTATTAATAGATAATAGATATATATATATATATATATATATATATATTACTATATTAAAAGTAAAGCCCTCCCACTTACAAAATAGCAGTTTGGATACCAAATTTTGAGTTTCCAAAAATACCCCTGCTTTGACTTTTCAACAATTAAAACACTCCTAAAACTTTTCCACATATTTAACAAATTTCTTACGTGATTTTTAATGTGTGTAGAATAGATTGGTTTCCTTATTATTTGCATCAATTTTATAAATTATATTAAAGTTGTGTTACATAAAACTTTCTTTGATAATTTATATAGTTTACACGCGGTTTCCGCGTGTGTCAAAGTTGCTAGTATTAGAAAAAGAAAAGGATATGAAAAGAAACATATATGTATATAAATTATAATATACACATATACATAATATTTATTTTAAATCGGTCCAAGGAAGATCCTGCAGTGAAGCAGCAATTGACACGTATGCATGCTCGCACCAAATTCGCGCCAAGTGCCCTCTTTCCTCTCAAGTGTCACACCTCAACCATACTACTACGTACTCTTTCAATCACGTAACCTAAATCACACTAAACACAAAAAGTGTCTCATAAATCGAAAAATAAATTAAAAAAACGCTGCTAATAATTATCAGACCGGTCGAGCGAAAATAATGTGGCGAATTCTACAAATCGCTGAGAATTTGGGCGAGCGGCATGAACAGGTTGTTCCCATAACGGTATTTGTGGCGGTTTTGGTCGTCTGTTTGGTAATCGGACACTTGCTCGAAAAAAATCGCTGGGCTAACGAAGCGATCATCGCTCTTGCAATTGTAAGTTTTACTCTTTTCATTTTTTTATTTTTTAGTAGTACTGTTAATCAAGTTCGATATTGTGAATAAAGTCCAACTTTTTCGTGATTTGAAGCAAAAATATTAATGTTGTTAATGCTTAAAGTGCTTTAGTACTTATTGAATTCTAGTTTTATATGATTAATGATTAAACCGATTTTTGTTTCTTTTTTGTTGGTGTGTATAAGGGAATAGGGCTTGGGATAATAATTTGGTTTGCAAGCAAGGGCAAGACTTCACACATACTGAGATTTGATGAGGAGCTCTTCTTTATATATCTCCTTCCACCAATTATTTTTAATGCAGGGTAAGGACTTAAACCTTCATAGTTTGCCATTTCTTTTGTTATGTTGAAAAGTATGGATGTTTAATCTCGAACAAGTTTGAACTTTTAGACGAGACCATAATTCAATATGGTATAGAGCCAAATATTATTAAAAAAAAAAAGGTGGTATTGAATCCCACCTTATAGATCGAGAAGATTAGCGCATGCATTTGTACATTAAATATAAAGGTTTGTTCTCCACCGTCTCCAAGGATGAAAATTCAATTTTGTGTTCAAAGGAGGTCCTGGTTTTGAATTCCACCATCACTTCTTTATCAAAAAGTGTTGTGCGTTAAGGTTAAGATTACAGCTTGCACATGAGAGTCATGTTGGAAGATATGTACTTTAACACAAATGTCTAATATCTTAGACAAGCTTGGCATTTTGGATGCGATGGCAATTTAATGGTGTATTTGTTATTACGCCGCCTTCTCAAAGTTGTAGATTCTGACGTGTTATAATTTTTTTAAGTAGCCAACTCATACAAGAAATTCTGTTTATTTGTTTTTCGTTTTTTTTTTTTTTTGTTCAGCAGCTTATTACTGTGTAATCAGATTTCAGGTCAAGAAGAAACAGTTCTTCCATAACTTTTTCGCCATAATGCTATTTGGAGTCATTGGAGTTTTTATATCATCATCCATCATTACAGCTGGTAATTTAGCACGCGTTCCCGTTTAATGGTTGGTTTTGATAGTGTGGTCTATTGAATTAAATATATTTTCAAACAATATAATGTAGGCAGCTGGTTGCTGTTCCCAAAATTCAACTTCGTTGGCCTGACAGCTCGCGATTATCTTGGTTTGTCTCTATAAGTTCCTTGAAGGGCAGGATTAAATTGCAAGTTTAGCCTCTTAAGAGTTATTTTGATGTTTTGCTGATCTTTACAAGGTATCGGAGCAATTTTTTCATCTACAGACACTGTGTGCACGCTTCAGGTTGGTTTAAGGTAGTGCCATTGTGAAAAGCGAAAAAGAGCTGCGTACGTTTTGGTGACGACATTTTGAATCTCGTTGTAGGTTTTACATCAAGATGGGACTCCTTTACTGTACAGTCTCGTCTTTGGAGAGGGTGTAGTTAATGACGCCACGTCGGTCGTTCTATTCAATGCAATTCAGAAGATTGATGTCAGTAACGTCAGTGGTTGGACGGTGGCCAAACTGTTCCTTGATTTTCTCTACTTGTTCTCCACGAGTACCGCTCTGGGAGTTGCTGTGAGTTTAGGTGCTTCAAGTACACAGAAATTTCATGTGAAATATGCAACTTGCATGAAATTATGGCTTCCCCTTTATTTCGAATCAGGCATCATTTTGTGAAACTATTGCTCGTTTTTTATGCTTATGAGATATTATACTCGTTAAATCTACTGGATTTGGATAGTATTTAGAATGTAGATGACGTCGTATGTGAACATTACGTCCAAGATTGTAAGTGTTGTATTAATTTGTCATATTATGATGCTAGGAAAGACTCTGTAGAAGTGAACTAGATAAGTTATAAGTATAAAAAGTTCCATACATTCCGTTATAGTTCTTGCACCGCAGAATACAAGCTTAAGCCTTCTGTTTTGATTTCAGGGTGGGCTTTTGACCGCATTTGCTCTCAAATGCTTGTATTTTGGCAGGTAAAATTATATTTTTGCAGTTGTGCGGTTCAGGGTCGAAAAGAACTTTGATATATTTGAATTGCACTTGGCTGATCGTTGCCTTTGATTATATGTGCACTCTGTTATATATTTGTGCAAGCAGGCATTCAACTGTTCGAGAAATCGCTCTTATGGTCCTTATGGCGTATCTTTCTTACATGCTGGCCGAGGTAAATGATAGTAATCTGCTTTTGATATCTCTATGGATACAGTTTATGACGATTATATTTAAGAAATGGAGCACCGGGGTTAGATGTCTATTTGCTGGAAGTTATCATTAAAATTTGAACAAATCTGCCTCATGATTTTCCTTAGCATTTTTGAAACTGAGTAGGGGCATCTTGGTGATTTAAGTTCGAAATATTTTATGCAATTCCTATGGAACAAATTTTGGCTGCAAGTTTCTAAAATTAAAGTGTATGTGGAAAATGCTTATTATTATCAATATGGAAAAGTGTGGTATGGTTGGGAAACTGATTTGTGTTTCTACAGCTCTTTGAACTCAGCGGGATCCTGACTGTCTTCTTTTGCGGTGTTTTCATGTCGCACTATGCATGGCATAATGTGACCGAAGGTTCAAGAATCACCACAAGGTACGCGTAACATATCAAGTTAACACGTTGTGATAGCGGTAAAGAAGCAGCTGACTGTTGTCTAGTTAAACTTACTTTTGGACTTATTCATGTTCTTTTGACCTGCAGACATGTATTTGCAATGATGTCTTATATAGCGGAAACGTTCATATTTTTGTATGTGGGCATGGATGCCTTGGATACTGAAAAGTGGAAAATGAGCAAATTGAGGTAGTGCAAGAATCTGTCAGTTATTTTCACCTATATACCGGTCGTAAGTTCTAGTGACAAGCGCTTTTACGTAGTCTCTGTCGAATATGGGCTTACCAATTGCACTTCGTTTCTTTCTAAGTTAGTCGCCCTTGAGCTCATTTTAGAGACTGGAATGAGGTTTTATTTTGCCACTGCAGAATTGCATTTAGTTCATGTTTTGTAGATGTCAAATAGTAGTAATCAACATGGGCGATGATTGTTGGTTTAATATGACCTAATGTTGTTTTTCCACCAAAACTTCTTTACAGTGTTGGGGATTCCTTTGGTGTTTACGGTAGTGTCTTATTGCTAATATTGCTTGGACGTGCGGCTTTCGTCTTTGCTCTCTCGGCTTTGTCAAATTGTATGAACCGAAGTTCTTCAAGATCATCGATAATAACAATGAACCACCAGGTCAGTATGAACCACCTTGTTCGATGGCTTTCTGGTTATTATTCAACTTGTTTGGAACGTGTTTCGCTCGCTTTGGGGTGCTAAATCCGCTAGTTCCTCTGCTATTTTACTAGATAGTTATCTGGTGGGCTGGGCTGATGAGAGGAGCAGTCTCGATTGCTTTGGCTTTCAAGCAGGTATACTTGTAAAGAGTGCTTAGATGAGATCAATATTGTTTTGTCTTTCACTACAATTGTTCGGCTTTCCCTTGGATACTGATATTTGTCGGTTGTTGCAGTTTACCTTTTATGGCATGCCCTTATCTCCAGTCAATGCCACTATGGTCAGCACGACAGTCATCGTTGTGATCTTTAGCACCGCGGTGAGTTGCATTTCATTAAATCGGTTTGTAGGATTCCCAGAGAATGTCATTTTTCATATCTGTGTAATAAAGTCCTGCTTTTTGTGGGGTAATTAGACTTACACTCGTTGGATTTGGTCTAGTCACAAATACCGCCCCTGAGGTACGAACAATGACAAAATGCCCGTTATTTTGGAAACTATGGCTCCTATCTACAGTTACGGTGTATGAAATTATCCAAGCCCCAGTAAAGACTACGCTCAGCTATAATCTCGTGTTATATTCCGAGAGATGTTTTTGAACTTGTAAAATTATAGGGGACGTTTCTATAGTGAACACCTCTTCAATTCGTGAGGCTTGTGGAGCCTTTGATTCACGTAAAATTGTTATTAACTGATCGGAATATAGGAAAACTCTTAGGTAGCGGCGTCCTGCACGCACAGGGCAAATTAAGTTTTTGTGTTTCTGACAGTAAAGTTATAACATTTGTTCTACTGATGCAATCCTTTGATACACCTGGTACTGCCACCACCTCGTCTGCAGGTCTTTGGTTTTTTGACGAAGCCGTTAGTGGAACATCTACTGCCTCACAGCAACACCAGCAACATTGACCGGGAACCGAGCATCGCCAAGGAGGATATGAGGCTCCCTCTGCTCTCTTTCGAAGAATCCGCGACAGAAAACCTTCACCGAGCAAAAGACAGTTTGTCTATGTTAATAGACAGGCCCGTCTACACCATACATTCCTTCTGGAGGAGATTTGATGATGCTTACATGAGACCGGTATTTGGAGGGCCAAGTGAACATGGGATGTCATAACAAGGTAATAAAAGTAAAGGTGTTTGGAGGTTTGTGATGTACGGTAACTCGAGAAAGGAATCTCGTGCTCGAAATGTGAACTCAGGGTGACATGTTAAATGTGCTCTCCTTTATTTGCTGGTGGATGGACAATTTTCTTTGTTGGCAGAAGAATGGTAGAAATGCTTGTGTTTCCTCAAATATGGGAGGGTACACTATGAAAAGATGTACAGAAAATAAATGTTTGACTAAATTTGTTATGCCTCTAGTGCTTTTGGCGTGACACTCTATATTCTTAAATTTATGGTACTATAGTTTAGAAATTGCAGAATGTGGCTTTGAGTTATAACTGTGTTTCTAGTATTATATCTTTGGAGATCATTATACTGTAGCGAAGGTACAGTAAAAATGAAATAAAAAACAGGTTTTTAGCATTACATCTCCATGCAATGTGCAAAAAGAGCTTCCGACGTTCTTGTTATGATGGAGGTTTGTTCCCATACTACTTTTCAGTAATCACTATATTTCATTATTTTAAAACTAAGTCCGATGACTGACCGGTGAGATTATCGGGTTGTGGGTAAACAGGTCGAACCGGTCGGACTATTGGATGGACCAGTTTGTTGATTTTAGTCAACATTCAATAAAAGATATAATAATGATAATAATAATAATAAAAAAAAAAAAAAAAAAATTTACTGTATAAAAAATCTTATAATAATAATAATAATAATAATAAATTACTGTATAAAAAATTATAAGATTGTGAGAAATATTTTAAGTCACTAATATTTTGTTATATTATAAGAAAAATAAGAATATGGTTATTACAGCGTGACCTCCAACTAAACAACTTCTTGGGAAGTAGAGAAAACCATTTAAATATCCAACAATTTAATAAATAATTCAACAAAATATATATTTTAATACAAGTTAAAAGATTGTTTTAGATTTTTAAATGTTGCCTTATCACAAAATTCAATACAAGAACAACAATATGTGACACTAAAATCTACAAAATGAACTTCGCTTCGGACGAAATAATATGCTTTTCGCTTCAAAATCAAATTAAGGATGGAAAACAGTGTTTTTAAAAAATTTGTTGCTCAAACCGCCGTAGGCTATTTGCGGTGGATAGATCTCGTCGAGATACCCCAAATCAAAAAACAATGCGTCCAAAACGGACGCTCCTACGCAAAGTTATGGCCTTTCAAAGTTTGGCATTTTTTCTTCCTTTTGTAAAAAAATTCAAGGCAAGTTTGTAATTGTAAAAAAAAGGCTGATTCGCAATTAACCAAAAGGAAAAAAAAATTAATAAAAAAAGAGGAGTGCCGCCCGGTTCGCCTCATCAAATTGCAGGCCGTTCTTAATAGAGAATCGGCCCGGAAAAGATGTCGGTTCTCGATCGAACCGGTTGAACCGACCAGTCCGGACCGGGTTTCAGAACCCTGCTATATTGTGACTTAGTTCCGTTTTCCTAAAAGTCTGTTATTTTTTACTAATCACTATGAGACTTAGTTCAGTTTACCTAAAAGTCTGTACCTGTACAATTTTTCATTACTTTTTATAATTTCTGTGAGACTTATTTCGATTTTACTAAGAGTTTGTACTTGTACTATTTTTTACTAATCTCTTGGAGACTTAGTTCAGTTCTTCTAAAAGTCGATTACCCGCATTTGAGATAAGAAAAAATAACTCTATTAGGTTGTTCCATTCAATGCCTTTTCCTTACCGTAATAATATCATTCCTCTTCTAGCATCCAATAGTGAGTAAAGTGCACACTGCACAGCTAGTTCTTTCTTCTTTTTATCTTTTGTGAATATTGTCATTTTAAACTATAAAAAGATGATGTAATATTAAGTTAACCTACTTAATAAGTAAATTAAAACATTAAAATCACAGAATTTGACATAGCACAAATTACTAATGTACGGTACGGAGAAGTCGGAAGGGGGGGAATGTGCATAATTGTAAGATTGCAAGAGTAATTTGCCGAACTCTGCGCCTATTATAAGATGATAGGACGTTAACATGCATATTTCATATATTGAAGGGCTAATTTGTTGTTTGCTCTAAAGTCTAAACTACAAGACTCCATAACGTGAAACAAATAAAATTACTTCTCTAAGGCTTAACCATGAGTAAAAATATCATAAACAAAAAAGATTTCAAACATACATTTCAGTTTATCATAACCAAATGGATTTGCAGACTTTGCCCAAACCTATCTCCCCCTCTTTCAGAACTTCCTTCTAGAGCTGCGTTCTGGAGGCGAAAGCCTCCCAGAAATAATAATGCTGACAGACTGATTTTTGCAAATCTTCAAACTCCACAAAGGCTAAAGAAGTCGAAGCTTTAAGATATGGCGACAACTCTTCCATAAGTATACTCTTCAAAAGCGGGTGAGGCGGCTTCTTCAACACAACTTTCTTCAGTTGTGCCGCATTCTTCACGAAAAACTTTGCCAATTTAAGCATCGAGTCATCAAAGGAGCTAAACTTGACTATCTCCAAGTGAGATACAATGCACGAGGGCACATATTTCTCAGCATCGTAATCATGATCTTTCCATTCCTTCTGGAAAAGAAAAAGAAAACGAATATTAGTGGGTGTCTATAAAACCAAAACCCAAAAAACAGAAATTGGCCTACCACTGTTATGTCCAAAATCTTCAGAACTGGCGTCGCGTTAAGTAACTCAAGTAACTCATCAGCATTACTACTACCACCAGGATATGATAGAGTTAGTCGTTCCATTTTGTTAAACTTCGGAAGAGGATCACCATGCCTTGATAGGGCAATAGCCTACATAAAAAAACCCAAGTATATATGATATCGATGGCTAATTTACACATGTATTCAGTGATATACATAGAATAAGAAGTACGTACTTTACGTACCTTCCCCATAAAGGCTTTTAACTCTAATTCTTTTAAACATGTTAATGCCTTGAGTAACTTTCGAGCTTGTAATCCAAGTAAGTGGAGTTGCTCACTCGGACAAGTGTTGTACAGAAGTGCATAAACCACTCTTGATCCGCATGATAGAACGATATTTTTAGGTATCGGCCCACCACAGGATCTAAACTTCACAAGGCTGCTCCCAATAATCTTGATTGAGTAGTCATTTTTGACGCTCACGCCAGAGTAGCTATCTCTGTTGGTCGTCTCACAGGAAAAACTAGTCATCTTGGGGGCAGAAATTTCCACAAGCTCTACATTTAACCATATGCATTGACTTAGGTGAAAAGTTTCGAGAGCTGGGAAGTTAAATCTCACCGGATCAGAAAGTTCGTTATTATTCAAAAACTTAACGCTCTCTAGCCTTAAAGTAGTCAGGTAAGGTATACAAATATCTGAAGCACCTACAGGGACTCTAAAAGTGCAGGGCACGACAAGTTCCAATCTCTTGAGAGACGAGCGCGCATTGGTGAGAAGGGAAAGAGGCAAGTCCATGATTTTGGATGCCTTTTGATAATGGTAATGAAACAGAAATGAAAGGCATGCAATATTCCCATGCTGATGTTGCAAGAAAAGAGAACTCTGTCTGATTAATTAATTGAGTTGAGAAACAGCATTACAATACTCTCTTTATATAGAGAATAGTGGAGATATAGACAAAAAGTAACCTATTACAACTATATCGAGAAAATCAGGAATATTCTGTATAAGCCTACTGTTTGTGGTCCCAAATATTATTTGTTGTAATATTGCATTTTACTCCTTTACACTCCCCCTCAAGACACGAGTACACATCCAACACTCCAGTCTTGCTCAACAACTTTTTGAATCTTTGAACTGCCAAACTCTTAGTCATCATATCTGCCAACTGATTCTCACTTGACACATGGAACAGTTTGATTGTTCCTTCTTGTAATCTTTCTCTTGTGACATGACAATCAATTTCTATATGTTTAGTTCTTTCATGATATACAGGATTGGATGCAATGTGTAATGCAGCCTTGTTATCACAGTATATCAGTCCAGGTTCTTCATGATTGTAACCAAAATCTTTGAGTAGATTCTTGATCCATACAACCTCACAAACTGTTGAGGCTAAGGCTCTATATTCAGCCTCAGCAGAGGATCTTGATATAGTACTTTGCTTCTTAGATTTCCATGAGATGAGAGCCTCTCCCAAGAAAATGCAATATCCTGTTACAGATCTCCTAGTGTCAACACATGCTGCCCAATCAGCATCACAATAGCTTTTGATGTGGATAGTGTTGTTGCAAGGGAAGAACAAGCCTTGTCCAGGAGATGTTTTAAGGAATTTTACAATTCTGATAGCAGCATCCATATGACATTTTTGAGGATTAGAAAGGAATTGACTTAAAGTTTGAACTGCATAGGATATGTCTGGTCTTGTAACTGCAAGGTATAGTAATCTCCCTATAAGTCTTCTATACTCAGTGGGGTTGGATATTGTGTCTCCCCCTGTTTGAGATAGCTTCAAATTTTGTTCCATTGGAGTAGATGCAGCCTTTCCAGCAAGCAAGCCACAGTCTTCAATAATTTCTAAGGCATACTGTCTTTGATTGATAAGGATTCCTTTAGCAGTTCTTGCTACTTCAATGCCAAGAAAAAATTTCAAAGGGCCTAAGTCTTTCAATTTGAAATGTTTCCCTAGGTAGTCTTTCAGCTCCTGAATTCCATGATTGTCATTCCCTGTGATGACAATATCATCAACATAAACCAACAACATTATAGTGCTGGAGCCTGAGTGTTTGATGAATAAAGAATGATCAGCATTGGATTGCTTGAACCCTTGTTGTGTGATGACACTTGTAAGTTTCTGATTCCATTGCCTGGAAGCTTGCTTCAATCCATACAGGGATTTGTGAAGCTTACATACCAAGTTCTCCCCCTCAGGTACAAGACCAGGTGGAGGAACCATAAACACCTCCTCATCAAGCTCTCCATATAGGAAAGCATTGTTAACATCAAGCTGAAATAAACTCCAGTTGTTAGCAGCAGCAAAAGCCAAAAAACATCTAACAGTTGTTATTTTTGCAACAGGACTAAAAGTCTCAAAGAAGTCAAGACCCTCTTGTTGATTGTACCCCTTAGCCACTAATCTGGCTTTGAGCCTTTCCACAGCGCCAGTGGAAGTATATTTGATCTTAAACACCCACTTACAACCTATTGCTGACTTATCATGTGGTAGAGGCTGCAGGGACCATGTATCATTAAGTTTTAATGCAGTTAACTCATCTTGCATAGCAGCCTGCCAAGAAGGATCTAAACAAGCTTGTTCATAAGAAGAAGGGGTAGAATGAGAGGCAACAGAGAGTACATGAGATAAATGAGAAGGAGAAATGTTTTTAAAAGTTAAGTTTAGAGATGAGGAAGGGAGAATACATGTGTGTGTAACAGCAGCAACATTAGATGGTGAAGGGATTGCAGTGGCAAGAGCAAGTTGACATTGATAATCTGATAAGTGACCAGGAACTTTCTTGGTTCTAGTAGATCTCCTGAGAGGAAGAATAGGAGAGTGAGGAGGTACTGGGCTCAAAATATCTGGAGATGGAAGAGGAGTAATGTTGTTATTTGGTGTACTGGAAAGATGAGATAATGAGGGCTGTGGAGGAGGAGAGATGTGATGATTATAGTGAGGAGGATCATCATAGTAGAGAGGTTGTGGAGATTGTTGAGGGATATCTGGAGAAGGAAGTGAGGAGTAAGGAAATTGATCCTCATGAAAGACAACATCTCTAGAGATGAATATATGCTTTGAGATTGTATCATAGAGTTTGTATCCCTTGATATGAGCTGGATACCCAATAAACACACACTTTGTTGCTCTAGGATGCAGTTTTGTTGCTGCATGAGGGAGTGTGGTGGCAAAAGCCAAGCAACCAAAGACTTTGAGGTGAGAATAGTTAGGTGGTTTGGAGTGTAAGGTCTGGAAGGGTGTGAGGTTATTTAGGATGGGTGTTGGAGTTCTGTTTATGAGGTAAGCTGCTGTCACTACACACTCTCCCCAGAAAATGAGAGGGAGGTGTGCTTGAAATCTTAAGGCCCTAGCAACATTGAGTAGGTGCCTGTGTTTGCGCTCCACCACAGAGTTTTGTTGTGGTGTGTAGACACAACTTTGTTGGTGTATGATCCCATGAGTAACAAAGAAATCATTCATGTTGAATTCTAGCCCTTGATCTGTTCTAAAGGCTTTTATGTGTTTATTGAATTGTGTTTTGATCAACTGAAAGAAATCTTTTATATGCTGTCTTGTTTCACCCTTGTTGTGCATTAAGTAGATCCATGTATATCTACTATGATCATCAACAAGGGTTAAGAAATATCTGGATTTATTATGTGAAGGCAAAGTGAAGGGCCCCCATATATCAGCATGTACTAAGTCAAAACATGTATCAGTTCTGTGTGAATCAATTTGAAAAGGTACTCTGTGCTGTTTGGCAAGATGACATGTGTCACAAGTAATGGGATCAATCTTTGGGGGCAAGGAACTTTCATTAAACTTCAACAAAGATAATCTATTTACAGAGGGGTGGCCTAATCTATAGTGCCACAACATAGTACTGGAACAACATGAAGAAACATCAGAATGAAAACTGGAAATAGAAGGAACAGTAGAGTGAAAACCAGAACTAGAAGATTCCTTGTCACAAGACAGATGATATAATCCCCTCTCTTGCTTAGCAATCCCAATCACCTTCCAACTGCTTGGCTCCTGAATCACACATAGATTTGACCAAAAAATAAGATAACAAGCAAGATTAAGAACAAGCTTACTAACAGATATGAGATTAAAAGTAAATGAAGGAACAAAGAGAACTCTGTGTAAAGTAATGTTTGGGTTCAGATGAATGGAACCATGATGAGTAGCAGGGGTGGTTGTCCCATCTGGTAACCTTACAAGATGATTATGTAAAGGTTGTTTATCAAAAAGCAAGGATAAGTTACAAGTAATGTGATCTGAAGCTCCTGAATCTAAGATCCATGAGGTGGTCTTCAGGAGGTTGGAACATGATGATGATATGGTGGTAACAGAACAATTACCTGTGAGGTGTTGAGTAGAAAAAGAAGGTGAGGGATTTTTCTCATGAACATGATTGACATTAGCTCCTTGAAGCAGGCTGCATAAGTGGTTGTACTGTTCTTGAGTTATTGGCACATTTTCCCTTACATTCTGTACCACAGGAGCAGCTTGGTTGACAGTGGTATAGTTGCTTCTTCCTGTGATTGTACCTGGTTTGTATTTGGCATATTTATGCCCAGGAGGATATCCATATATTTCATAACAATTCTCCACAGTGTGATTGTTCTTTCCACACTTTGTACAAGTGAGTTTAGGTCTATTATTGTTGTTCATGTTGTTGCTTGTACCTCCCTTTTGCCATGGTTTGTTCCAAGGCTTCTGTGACTGTCCCATTAGAGCAGTAGTTGGTGTTTGTTGTTGTTGGACATTAGACATCATAGCTGCTGAATCTACTGCTTTAATAGGCTGAGCTGAAGTGAGCTCATGGTTGGCTTCCTCTTGCAAAACAAGACTAAAAACATCATCTAAACTTGGCAGTGGATCTCTCAAAAGTACTTGATTCCTGACTTGCATATAAGTGTCATCAAGCCCCATTAAGAACTGCATAACACGCCTAGTTTCATACTTCTTATGCATAGCACTTAGAACACCACATGACACATTTGTACAAGCACATGGCACATCATATTGTCTAATCTCATCCCAAATAGCTTTTAACTTAGAGTAATAAAGACTGAGAGGGCTACCTTCTTGTTTAGTAGCTATGAGTTGTTGTTCCAGCATGTAGATGCGATTGTTGCTTTGTCTTGCAAAAATTCGCTTCAACTCACCCCAAACTTGCAATGCTGAATCTGAGAATAGGGTGCAGTCAGAAATTTCCTTTGACAAGCTAGCTGAGATCCAACCAAGGACCATATAGTTGCATCTAATCCAGGCAGCGTGAGTTGGATCTCCAATAGGTGGCTCTGGTATCGATCCATCCACGAATCCTAGCTTGTTTTTGGCCAACAAACCGATATGCATGCTACGACTCCACTGGTGATAGTTGCGTGTATCTAGTTTTTGGGGAACTAGCAGTTGACTGGATGATTCTCCATGATGTAAATATAGAGGATGTGATGGATCCTCTGTTACTGGCGCAACTCGTGGTAATGGTGGCCATGCTGGGGCGGTTTGGTTGTGCGCAGGTGTTCCCGGCGTTCCTCCGCCGTCATTTGTGTTGGTGTTGACCATTGGTGAAGAGACAGAAAAAAAGAAAAAGGAAAAAAAAAAAGAGGTGCGGAAGCAGTGATGAACAGGTGATGAAGAACAGGTATCCTATGGAACAGCAAGCAACGGAGCTTACTGCTCTGATACCATTTTGATAATGGTAATGAAACAGAAATGAAAGGCATGCAATATTCCCATGCTGATGTTGCAAGAAAAGAGAACTCTGTCTGATTAATTAATTGAGGTGAGAAACAGCATTACAATACTCTCTTTATATAGAGAATAGTGGAGATATAGACAAAAAGTAACCTATTACAACTATATCGAGAAAATCAGGAATATTCTGTATAAGCCTACTGTTTGTGGTCCCAAATATTATTTGTTGTAATATTGCATTTTACTCCTTTACATGATATGCGGAAAGTATGGAAATAATCACGACTCAATGCAGCGGATAACCACGTCTGTAAGTCGTGCTGTCGGGAACATCGAAGACTTAAACTTTGCAGCGACTTCTTCTTCTGTGACAGACGACCAAGTAGTATCCTTTCGACAAAGTTGACAAAATTAGCCTTCTTACTCTCATTGTGAAACTGCAAACCATCAGAAAGTCGAATTTCATGCGTACAAGTCCACTTGTATTCCCAATCTTTTGACAAAACCGATGTTCTCACAACATCCGTTGTTGGTAGGCGGGAAAGAATGCGAGATAGAACACAATCGGGTAAATTACTAATACGATCATCATCGTTCATTATTATACTCATAATAATTAGCTTCACCAAATCAACCTGACATGTTTAAACAACATATGTTAAAAAAAGACTTACAAGAATATCAATGAATAATGTCCCTTTTTACCATAGAGGAAGCATTAGTTGATAAAACAAATCAGTAATACAAACATATATTTGAATTATTAATTAGTTCCAGCTACTTTGATTCCCAAAAAGATTATATCTTTTCTAAATTACAAACAAAATCCTAATATAAAATACAAAATCCAATCTGGAAAGAAAAAAAGATTGATAGAGCAGCAAATTACCTTTCCGAAGTTGAATAATTAATTCTCAGTGAGAACCAATGAAGAGAGTCAATCGCCACTTATATATATAGAGAGAGTCCTAACTATATACGTTGGACTTAATGTATAAATAATATATTATTATTATTATTACTATTATTATTAATTATAATAACTGTCCTTCCGAGTTTGAAATAAAAGGAAAAGTAATTTCTTTTATGTGTAATGTATTTTTCGTTTACTTACTAGAATTTGTATTCACGCGACTAGCTCCGTGTACAACCTTATTTCTCCAATATCACTTATTAACTCTTAGCTTTATTTTTCTTTTTCATTCTATTAATTATAAATTTTTTTGACAAAAAATATAAAATTGTCCATAGCTCTTAACGTCCCTTCATCATAATTAAAAGGGCAAATTTAACTCTTAGTTTTTCTCCTTTTCATTCTATTAATTATAAATATTTGACAAAATTTACAAAATTGTCCCTAGCTCTATGTTCCTTCATCATAACTTGAAGGAGAAATTTAGATATCAAGGATAGTGTAGATTTTCTGGTTACATCATTAAAAAACGCATAAACCCCACGGTTATCAAAAACCTGCACAAATTCCACTTGTGTTTTCAAAATTCTGGACCAACCCACTCTAATAATTAAAAGTTACACAAAACCTACTTGTGTTTTTTAAAAGTTTGCACCTAACTTTTCCATATTTCAAAAACCTGCACTAAACTCATTCGTGTTTTCAAAACAATAAGGTCATTATAATAGCTCCCTCGTACGACCCCTTTGTGTTATCCCCTCGTAATAAACATCTACAACCACTTTGATCGTGGCAATTCTCGTTTCACTCTTCTTAGGCTCATGATTGACGTTTCGTCTAGTCAACTCACCACACAAGAAAGGCAGGATCATCAAGTGGGATTAGATCCCTTAATACATTTAACTTTTGAATTAGAAGGACTTGATTAAATTATTACTTTTGCGAAGTTTCTTTTTTTTCTTTTTTCTTCTTAGCATACTCGTTACGGAGTTATCCATACCTAGTAAAAATCCTCCTTGTTTTGTAACACGCGTTTTAATGACTTGTGTATTTCCTTATTACTAATGTATACAAACTAAATTTTGTGATAAGAAACTTATTTACACCAGCACAACCTAATTATAATTATAACCGTATTGTAATGCCAAAATGAGTATTATAACTTATAATTAAGGCATATCGTTTACGTCAACAAAACTTGCATGACATTATTCGATTATACACGCGGTCAGTCATTTTCATTAAATGACAACTAGACTTATTCCCTTTTTCAGGAAAATAATTTCATTTTCAAAGTCAAGCAATTTTTTGAACTAAATCTTTCACATAACACATTTGTGAAACGTCACAACTCACAAGCGTTACACTTAATAAATATATAAAATAATTAATTACAAACCCATAAACACGAAATATAAAATTCCTAATACGGAAAAATACTATCAAGCTGCCAAATTATAGAGAAGCTTCCCCATAACCCGAAACTATAAAAAAGACAAATGCAACTGGTCACCATTATTAATTACCCATACAACTGCACAGCACTCCTTTTTAATAATTATTGCCATACAGAAGAATTGAAGAAGAACAATTCCAACTTCCTTAACAAGCACGAATCATAGTTAAAGTTCTAACCACCACTTTTAGTAACAATTAATTGATCAAAATTTATACCCCAACAAATTAAATAGGAGAGTGTAGTTAGTAAATTCTTGGTTGCTTCATCTTTGATGAGTCCAAAAAAAATAAAAATTGAAGAGAGATATTTGTCATTTTACTGCAAAAAAATTATATATATAAATATATTTTGATATATTGTTACTTCAATGTGGAGGCTACATACAGTTTTTTTCAGCTTGATTTATTGTCCGTTGATCGTTTCTGTTGCTGCTGCGGAAGGATCGAGGAGATGGCAAACACTTACTGGTTATCTTTCTCTCTTTCTCTCATGCATGACACTCGAAAAAGCCACACGTGTTAGTGTCGTGTCAACGTGTTACACACTGAGTCGGACACATCAAGAAATTTATCATAGAAATTTGTGTCATGGTGTTCGTTGATTTAATTTTTAATTTATTGGATTATTGTTTTGCATTTTGTTGGTATTATTGACTATGTACTGTACATAATTTTGTTTTATGAAAAAGTTGTTAATCAAGTTTATAGGGTGTATGTTGTCAATATTACTCATTATTTCATATGTTAATTGATGATTATTTGCATCATCTTGCCTGGTTGTGAGACAAGCATGTTAATATATTTTTTAAATTGATGAAAACAAATAATTTAATTTAATCAAATTGATGTAGTAACTACTAGTTGTACAAGTTATAGCAAACTGGATATTTAGCAAAGGTGGATGGAATGAATAAAATGATTAAGCCTTTCGATGTTCTTCGAATTTAGCTCTAAGAGATTTACACATGGTCGAAAATAGTGAAAATCTTGGCTTGACAACGTGCAAAAAAGTAATCTTTTGTGTGGTTATTTGATTTCCATATGTATGGTTTTCTGTCATCGTATTGTTGTGTAACGTTGTTTGCGTATGGCAAGTAAGCACAATCGGAACTAGCTTAGTGCATTTTTCATATATACGATGTTCTGCCGCCTCAACCAAATCTCTCACGTACGCCACTCCTCATCTCTCTATCCTCTTTGTAATATGCAAGTTCTAAGAACTCGCCCGACCGTTTCTTTATGCAGGAGATGCGCCTTTTGTCATTGCAAGAGGTGGATTATCCGGAGTGTTTCCAGACTCCAGTTCGCTTGCTTATCAAATGGCGGCGCTTACCGCCTCTCCAAATTTGCACATATGGTGTGACGTTCAACTTACGCGTGATGGAGCTGGAATCTGCTTCCCAGAAATATCGATGCAAAATGGTTCTTCCATTGCATTTGTTTATGGAAACAGGATGAACACCTACGCTGTAAACGGAATCCAAGAGCGAGGATATTTTTCGGTAGATTTCACCCTTGATGAGCTAGCACGAGTCGCATGTATGTTTCGTATTTCACTTTATTTGATTGCCTTATATATTTTTGTTATGTTGACTAATATCGCTTTCTTTCTCGAATAATGTCATGACATGGTGATTATGCTCCGTAACTATTTCGTTTCCCTTATATTTTCGAAGATCAAGAATGTGAAGTCTTTGTCAATAGTTCGATACTGACCGTCTGCCATACTTCGGACAGTGTCTCAAGGGATTTATTCTCGGGCCATCAACTTTGATAAATCGCGATTGCATATTCTTACTGTTGACGATGTGGTTGCCGTAGCAAAACCAACTAAGTTGTGGTTGAATGTTCCGGTATACGACTCATACATCCTCTGCTTGATTGAACCTTAAAATACGAGATTTTGCAAATTCTAACAGCCTTATTTTCTGTTAAAACACTTGCAGTATGATACATTCTTCAAACAACACAATCAGAGTATGAGGAGCTTCATTATTTCTGTATCTAGACGCGTGATTGTAAATCGTATCTCATCACCAGAGGTGAACTTCCTGAGCAGCATCGTACGACATTTCAGAAGACGTCCAACGAAGCTTGTATTTCGGTTTCTTGGATACGATGACGTCGAGCCTTCCACCAACCAAACATACGGCACGCTTTTGAGTAATCTGACATTTATTAAAACATTCGCGTCCGGAATTATAGTTCCCAAATATTACATATGGCCCGTAGACAGTGGCCTTTATTTGCAGAATTACACCTCTCTTGTACTCGATGCTCATAATGCTGGCCTGGAAGTTTTTGCATCTGGTTTTGCAAACGACGAGAATACGTTTCCGTATGACTACAGCTATGATCCTGTTTCCGAGTATCTGGCGTATATCGACAATGGCATATTTTCTGTTGATGGTCTTTCCTCTGACTACCCGGTAACCCCATCTGCGACCATAGGTAAATATTCGTTTTGTATGATCGTGTAGCGTCATTGGTTCGCTTGTTTCATTTGTTAAACACTAACTTGTCTTTGTTGTGGTCTCAAATATATGATACATTTTTACTTCTAAGATGTTCCGTCTTTTGTAGATTGCTTCTCTCACATGGGCGAAAATGATGGGGTGCAAGGTAGGTTCGGACTGTTGCCCTTTGCGGGAATGGGGTTGGATTTCTTTCTCTTTAGTTTCATACTGCAAACCTCATACAAAACTTAACGTAATACAATACTTTCATTCTGACTTCTAAACAGCCAACGTGTCGATTATCGCACCCGAGGGTGCCAGTGGAACCTATCCTGGTTGTACAGATAAGGCCTACGAAAAAGCTGTATCAGATGGCGCAGATATACTTGGCTGCCCTGTTCAAATGACAAACGACGGGATACCGTTTTGCTTGGGGTCTGTTAACCTCAAAGACAGAACAAATGCTGCTCAATCGCAATTCAGTAACCAAACTACCAATAACCTTGACCTTGGCATAAGAAACGGAATTTTTGCTTATAATCTTACATGGAGCCAAATTCAAAGCTTGAGGCGTAAGTAGAATGTCAACATCGTAACTATTTATCTTGACTCGCATAACTTGAATATCCTTCCGAAGTTGTTGACGTTTGCTTTCTGAGGTATTTGGTTTTGTTGCAGCTGCTATTATCAACCCATACATAGCCAATTTCGAGCTGTATCGAAATCCAAGAGCCCAAAACGATGGGAAGCTAATGCTGCTATCTGATTTTCTGGCATTTGCTGATAATACAGCTTCTATTTCTGGAATATCACTCAGTGTCGAGGTCAGCATATCGTTTGCAAGTTGTACATTACTAGCATCAAATAGAAAACATAGTATTATATCAAAAATGAACTTCTAGATCGTACTTATGAAGGGTTGCTGTTCCTGACAATCTCTTTATAACTGGCTCTACTTTTTACAGAATGCTACCTACCTAGCTTCAAAGCAAGGCCTAGATGTCACGGATGCAGTTCTTGATGCTCTAAGCAGGTTCGGTTATAAAAATCGTGTGGGCAAGAAGGTTATGATTCAATCTAGTGAAAGCGCAGTACTGTCAAAGTTTAAGAGAAGCGGCAATTATGAGCTCGTTTATTTGGTTGACGAGGATGTCAGTGAGATCTTGAACTCAACAATCCTGGAGATCAAGAAATCTGCTAGCTCGGTGGTTATAACCAAAAACACCGTCCTTCCTGCTGATAGGGGCTTTACCCTTGGCGAATCAAAAGTAGTTCAGACGCTGCAAGCCTTTGGCCTCACTGTATACGTTCAGTTGTTCAGAAATGAATTCGTAGCTCAACCGTGGGACTTTTATTCTGATGCATACTTGGAGCTTAACAAGCACGTTGCATATATAGGAGTAAATGGTGTTGTTACTGAGTACCCTGCAACAGCAGCTAGATACCGAAGTAAGTCCATTAAACTGTCGATTCCAAGCGACTTCATCTGAAATAGATGCTCTCTTTTTTGGCAAATAAATGCCGATGGCATCAAACATTGGACCTCTTTCTCAGTCAGTCCAAACCTGATACTCAGCCATACTAATTGCTGCTACTTTCTCTAAAAGCCGGTATTGTATCATGCAAACCAAAAATGAAAAGGCACCTACTGGGCCAGATAAAAAGGCCACTATACCCCCTATTAAAAGCAACCAAACGAGCCCTAAGCATGTACAGAAAACAGATCTTTATATATGTTTTCCAACACGTCCCTATACATGATTGTTCTTCGATAAAAGGGTGGTAGAAAGATTCTTCTAAGATTGTAACGTAAGATTCTTATTCGTTGTTCGACTTATCTGAAAGCTTAAGCATACAAAAAAGTAGACATCCAATGTTTTATACGAATTCCTCGACGCTAAACCTATATGTTCATGTCAATCTACAGGAAACCGATGCTTAGGATATAAAGATTTGCCCGTATATGTGATTCCTCCTGAGCCTGGCTCCCTTATTTCCATTATGCCATCCGAAGGTCTGCCCCCAGCTCAGCTTCCTTATCCTGACCTGAAGGTCGGTGATGTGGTGGAGGCTCCTCTGCCAGCGATCAAAGAGAGAGCCCCTCCCATTACAGTTGGTAACGATACAGGGCCAACTCCAAGAAACGGACAGTACAAGTTCACCACAAGCACTTTCATGGTTATCACATGTCTTCTCGCGGCTCTTGCATTTAAAGAATAAAATAATGTGTAATATTTACAGTCATGTAACTTTGAATTAGCATGAGCTTTGTTTCATTCCTTACTTGTCCACCTTATCTATTTCAGATCTGCTTGAACCTCGTGAGCATACTCGTTGGTTAATAATCTCCAGCAAATAAAGATCTCACTGCTAGTGCCAAATATTAATTAACACCCAAATACTAAACTGTTTTACGATAAATTTTGAACTCATAGCAAAAATCACAGTATTATTGAACACAAGGCAAACTAATTCAGCAAACACAAAAGGGGTAAAGATAGAATAATCATAATACTCTTTAGAAAAAGATTGTATCAAAGAAATACACAGCCCGGTTTCTGTTTCACAAATTCCATTAGTTCAACGACAAGAAAAAAAGAAGAGGTCCAAGGACTACAAAATTCTGATGATCTTGCAAAAAGGAAATCTAAGCTGCGCCCTTTCCTTTCTTCCTCTGAAGTTTCTTCATGTAAAATTCCAACTCCTTGCCTTCGAGGATATAACTGTAACAAGAACATTGCAAGTCATTGAACACATAATTTAAACAGAAGCAGGTTAAAGACAACACAGTACAACATTAACTGATGTATACACAGCATAACAGACAGTTGGATCATATAACTGCAAGAAGCAGGATACTGATTTGACTTCTTATCGACCTAACGAGAGTTTCAACTGGTGTTCCTGACTAGGACAATTCACAGAACATAAAAAGAAATGCATACCCGTCACAGCGCCCACACTGGCCTGGGCGTGATGAGATTGAAGCCAACAAACGGCCACCACCAAATTGTTCCTCGATATGTGAATCAATCTTGCGGTCTTCCTGTCGCTTTTCAATTTTCCTCTGCACATGATTGCTCTTCTTCACCTCTTCGGTAACAACAGCAGACTCAGCCTCCTGTATTCCGCAAATAACGATCAAATAAATTGACAAAAGATCAACATTAAATTTAAAAACATATAAAATCAAAACTGAAAAATGATCGGAATTTAGAACAGTGGTATGACATATTAACATGACAACTGAGGTTAAATAGTATCAAGAGAACAACGGTTACCTCTCCTTCTTTCTTGGCAGCAGTCTTCTTCTTGCGCCCAATTTCAACACCGTAATGCTGAAGGTACCACTGCTTGAACGGAGCGGCATCAACTTGCACGATAGCACCCTTCACCAAAGTTTGAGTCCTAACCAACTCATTGTTCGATGCATTGTACACGACATCCAAAATACGGGTCTTTCGGGTCACGGCTTCACTTCCCCAAGAGTAGTTTCCAGTATCTAACCTCAATGCACGCCATTTCACATTACCTCCACGAACTCTCACCCTCCTCACTGTCTTGTTGCTGGACAGCTTGGTGTTTGCTGGCTGTCTTCCTAGCTCATACCTGAATAACACAGAAAAGACTTAATATATTAAATTCTAAGATCAAGCTACTGATACAATAAGTTACAAAACACAAAAACCAACAGACGAAATTCTGAGGTCTATCTTCAGTACTAGAAATGAACGAAATCTATACCCCGTAAATCGAGATCACGAATCATTCAGGACTCGGAATAACATAAAGGAGAAGCCAAAAACAAAACAAAGTTCAGTTGAGCAGCATTTACAGCTAATAGACGTAGCAGAGCCTCTTCTTAAGTTGTAATAACTCTAGCGAGCCACCACGACGGTCGATATAAGAAATCAACTACATTGACAACAATAATCAACAAACACGATCGACAACGAACACTTGCAGAAACAAATAGCTGATGTAATCACTCGACGAACAAATAAACTCATCCCAACAATAGGTAACAAGCAATGTAATGTAGCTCTCAGCCGTATATAATTCACTAACAAGTAAATTAGCTCTCAACCGCATCAATCAAAAACGATAAAAAAAATAAAAAAAAGCTCCGAAGTTAGACAAATTACAACAAACTAAAATATACCGACCGCAGCTCTGGTTAAAATCACGAAATAATTAACGCAAGCTAATAACACAACCAGATCTCATAGTAACACAAACCGCTGAACAAAATAGCTTCAAATGAATCATACTTAACAGAATTAACGAATAGTATTAGTATAAAAACACCACACAAGCATTTCAACAAACACAAAGCGTACAAAACAAAAACAAAAACAAATTGCACATGAATGAACAAACTTACTTTCGCTTCTTCCTCCATGCCTTCTTCTTTCCTCCAGTGGCACGCCTCTTGTGCATAGAATCACGTGAGATACCTGAATACAACCAGCCATTAACGTTACTTCACTAATCAAATCGAACAGAAAGAAAATAAAAAAAAACGAAATTATGTGATACGAAGTTAAGAGTATTGATCTGGTACCCATGGCTAACGGCGGCGACTGATGCTCAAGCTCCGGAGTACTGAAAGAGGAGACAAATGAGTGCGGCTGTATATATATAAAGCTTCGTTATAAAACCCTACATGAAGAATTATATGTTGGGCCTCGTTCTTCGGTTAGTTTGGGGCCCGGCCCAATGTTTCAGGCCCAATAGTAACACCACAAATCTCAATTAGGAAAAATGATTATGTATGGTCCATTTATAGACAACGACGTGTGGTACAACCGATAATTGAGATTAATAAAATTTAAAATTATAGGAAAGAATTACTCAACGCTCTATTCACACAGTGTATTGATAGTCATAACCGACTGGTTGCGCCACCTCATCATACAACGACTGCACCTAATATTTTCTCCTTAATTAGTTGTACATTATTTTGTACGCTTAATGCGACGTTGTGCTCGAGGAAAATGATGCGGCACCTTGCTCGAGGAAAATGAGATGGGACGATCGTATATTGATTAGTCAGTTTAGTACAAGGGACCTTGAGTTTAGAGTAAAAACTCAATAGAAAATGCGTTGATTGTTGAATGATCTTTTGACTCGGGATTCATCTTTGACCAATTATTATCAAATCGAGGGTTTTGCGTTTTCTACATGTCATATACTGTGGAAAGTCCTCGTACTATCTTGTCTCAAGCTCAGAAAATGTCGTTAAGGCAGTCTCTCTATTTGTTATGTTTAGAAGATTCGAGTGTTTTAAAATTTATTTTTTAGTTAGAACTTATATCCTTTTGATAACTTTATAAGTTTAAACTTTATTATTATTCACAAATTTTGATCTTTTATTAGAGAGCATGTCGCAACTTATAACAAAGATTTAAAGACATTGAGGAATATAGATTGAGCTCATTCATTGTTTCTGCATATTACTTTTAGGAAAAGCTACTTGTCACTAATATTTTACTTCAACTCTCCTGAGTTTTTCATGCTAGTGTTCGAAATTTGTCTGCATACTTGTCATCTATAGTGTAAGGTGTAAGCAATATTGATTGTCAAATCCAAAAAAAAAAAAAAAGGAACTAGGTTGTATGTTTGGTATTACATTTGGTAATATGGTCCCATTACTGATTATATTCGAGGGGGCGTTTATGTAAGTATTGAAACAATTGGACATCATGTCCAAAAAAAGAAAAACAATAGGAGGCACTTCTAAAATGTGACTAAATCTAAAGGAGTGTAAATTCCATCATGCATTATCAATTTAGATTTACAACACACTTCTTGCTGCTCCAACATTCTACATAAAGAGAGAAAAAAAAAAAAAAGGTGTGATTTGTGCTCCCATGAAAAACTTACTACGAGACGTTAGCTGTAGTCTCATTTTCTTAGGGACCGGCAAAATGACGAAAAGGAGTCCTTCAGCTCGTCCGGAAGGGGGAGTGCCAAAGGAGGAAGGACACCGTAGTGCTGCCTATCAACCCTCATGGAAAACGGCCGAGCAAGTGCCGGTTGTTGCTTGTTGAGACCTTCGATTATAAACGAGAAGGCCCCAAATGTGAGACAGTTTTGAAGGAGAGCCTGTGGTGCACCTGGAGAAAACATTAGCAGGATATGTATCATATACCTTAAGTGAAGAACCAACACTAGCAAAATAATAATCACAGTTTTTGTTCAGCATAGAAGTGACCTAGCTCGTAAATCAAGATATCGGTTTTTAGACTTGGAAGTTGGTTTGCACTTTGCAAGCATAAAATGTCAGAGCTAATCATATCACTTACATACAGGTGTTCCTAGAGCTGGAACATGCTTAACGTCTTATAGACAGAAAATATTGAAAGAAAACTAGTCGTGATGTCTTAAATGAAAAGTTCGCATATCAGTATATTTAACACATCGACATTGGTCTTGGCTTGACATAAGAGCGCATCACGGTGCATAGAGCACGGAGAAGCTAAACAAATAACTCGGGAGTTTATAGGCAAACAAGAAATTATCTCTATAAGCAAGGAAAGAGATGGTGGTGAAATTACCCGGAAAACTTAGAGCAAGGCCCGTGCAACAACCAGCAACACCAGCATTTATAACTAGAAGAAAAACAAAAAACTTATGTAAAAATAACCTCATGCGAAGATTTATATTCGAATAAAACACAAAGAATTATACTTACTATCATCTTTCCCACGTAGTCTCTTCATAAAGCAGACAACTAAGCTGTGCACTCCGGACAAAATCGCAAATGTCTGCATCAATCATGAAATTGGACAACTTTGTTAAGCTACAAATACTATCTCATTCAATTAAAAAGGTTGCAGGACAAACAGAAAGTAACGTATTACTGCGTATCACGCACCTTGGCTGACGACCCAGCCTCCACAAACGATCCTTTAAATCCTTTCTTCTTCACTAATCCAGCACCTGTGAAACGAAACCTCATTTATCGCTCGGTAATATAACCAAGGGCATACATCCCCCGACCTCACAATGACCGAAACAGAACAAAACAGTAGCACCTAGTACAACACACTCCGCCGCGTCCTCTTATCGACTAAACATTATCCTAATCAGTCCGTAAAACGAAAAAAAAAAAACTCCTGAACATGTAACTGCAACAATCAATTTTTTTTTAACAAATAACTGCAACTATCATTAGTAACCATGTAATTTATTTTACATATAAATAAATAAATAACTATCATTATCTATTAAATCTCAACTAACAAAAAAACATGTAATTCAATAAATAAATAAATAAATAAATAAATAAAAACGCATTTTAATTAAATAAATCAAACAAACCGTATCCAAAAATGGATCCCATGAGGGCGCCGGCAGCTGAGTCACCGGAGAATTTGAAGAGACAAACAACTGGAGGGCTCGACGGATTGGCAGTTGATAGTGAATCGGGTCGGAAATTGGAGCTATGATCCGGGTCGGATCCTGAATCGGGTGGGTTCGCCGGCATCGACATTCGAGTATTATCGGATAAACCCTAACAGGTTTTTGGGCTTTACTGGTAGGCGGCAGCAGCTGTTTGGTGTTTTAGTTTGGGGATAATTAATTTGCATGGTGGGGCTTTAACTTTCTTCAAATTGCATTCATGGAGTGTAAGTTGTTGTTTACTTCACTTCTCTTAATCCTTTGATAGTATTTAACGCGGAAATCTTCCGTTAATCGTGAAAGAATGGGGTCTAGATGGGGCTCCGCAAGCAAAAAACACTCGTCATGAGATCAATTTATCGACATCTTATCAATAGAAACGATACCGACTACCCAAGCGCAAGATTATGAGCTTCTATGTTGTTCATCCTCAATGGAGGGGATATAATGTTAACATTTTGGAAAGTCGCGGTCAATGTGTTTAGAATCAGCATTAGGTAAATTATCAGGCTAATGCAATAGCGTGCAAACATCGTTAGTCGTGCATTATATAGTAGGCTAACCGTAGTAATTTTATAATATTTGATTGTAACATATTTGATCAAATATTAGTTTTATCTCATTTTTTTATGATGGGAAAACTCGTTGTCGTTATTCTTTGGGGGTATACTAGGTAAACCTTCCGGTTGACGCAATAGTCTGCAAACAACTTCAAACCAAGCAAAATACAACCATGCGCAACGGGCTCATCAAACTTAAAACGTATAGAATCAAGTTGCTCCTTAAATATTAGTTCATCACCTACTAACGTTTTCAAATGGCATTGACAAAATTGTAGTCACAATTTTCATGCACTAACTTAGTCCATTGTAACTTTTGCAGTGGAGACTCCAATAGAAGAAATTATACACTACAAAACGATTTCCTTCAACATCCACAAAGTTACATTAGACCTCAATTTGCATCAAGGGGATTATATATAGGACCCTTTCGTTTTTTTACCCAAAATGCAAGATATATTTCAAATTGGCACTTCAATAATTTCATTTGCTCTAGCATACAAGTGCCTCCTGCAAATCCATGCAATCTGACCATCATCTCTGTATCTAACTCGCCATAACCCAAATTTCTCAGCAAAGTCTTTCCCACTCGAACAACCTTGCTCCCTCAAATAATCCACCACCCATTGTTGCGCGGCTCGATGATCTTGTTGCACGTCTCTCGTGTTCGTACTTCTGTTCCTGTTGTTGGAAAATATATACAAAAATATGAACGCCTAATCTCATTACAAGCTTTAACTTTTATGGCGAGTTATGATGTACTTACCAACTTATTAAAATATATCACGCGTAGAAAAACATTTATAAAAGGGAAATGGTTAATCTCTCTACAAGCTTAAGCTTATTAAACGATATCTTTTAAGAACCAAATTAAAAAGAGGTATGCGGTTGAATCTCATAGCGACCAATTTATCAGAAAAAGTACACAATCCCATGCGCAACAAAAAAATTTACAACCTTAACGTGAAGACGCACGCTAGTATATGTATAAAGAAAATTAAACGACCAATCTTTATAAATTTGAGTGTTTGTTTGCGACGACAATTCAATATGATACGAGTCTCATATCAAGAAGTTTGGTGTTAAAATCCAGTGACCACCAATTTATCAAAAAATATTAGGTGTTAGAGTGAGTATCACGACTTTTTAGATGAGACGACAATTTAATATATTGTTAAACTTTGATCAAAGGGAGGTCTGGTGTTCGAATCCCGCGCCAACCAACGTAACAAAAACGATTAGGCGTTAGTGAGGAACGCGAGTTTTTAGATGACACAGACAATTCCATACCTGTTTCCAACTGCTGCTGCTCCAAGTGCCCCTGCAGCGGCAGCTCCAGCTGCTCCGTAAAGAAACGGAGATTCACTCAAATGTGCAACTGCCTTGCCGAGATCAGGTATCATCCCCCCCATACCAGCTGCTAAATGTGCTCCAATCTTGAGCGCGAATGTCAAAAGTTTCATGAAACTCTTCATATAGGGAGCTAATGACTTCACAGTAATGTTGTCCAACTGCATAATCTCGCAGCCGATTTGATCTTCGACCACGTGCATTTCCCTCCGGTACTCGCACAACATGTGCATACGTACTGCTGTCATACCTGAAATCATGTTGGTGATCAATCTCCTGGAGTAATTCTCCGTTTGCACGAAGTAGAACATGTTTGGTACTTTTCGTTCTTCGAGTTGAGTGTTGAAGTTCACAAGGTAGTTCACTTTGTGGTGCAGCTGAATCAAAAGGCGGTGTTCGTAGTATCGTAGGCCTTGGATTTCCTGTTTGACGTCTCTGATTTCCTGCTCGATGATTTTTAGTCGTTGTAGAACTGCTTCGACGCCTTTGGCTATGCCAGCAAATGAGGGCTCAACCGAGCTGATGATTTCTTCGTTCGAAGTGGAAAGTTGATTCGTGTCATTTTCCTGTGGGACGTGAAGTTCCATTGCGAGATTGTACAGGTCGTGATACCGACTGTGGAGCACTTCTCTGAAATCATCGTCTGATAACAGTTCTCGAGCATAATCGAAGCCAGGGCCTAGAATGGTGTTTCCTGAGTCTTTAACTGAATCCCACGTGTGCTGATAATCGTAAATGCCGTCTGCTGGGACCGAAAGCAATGCTTGTTTTAGTTGCTGAAGCAAAACAAGCTGTGTTTTTCTGTATCTGGGGGGAATCAAGTTTTTTACGCATGCAGATCGAAGAATGTATTCAGTCAACGTGATTCCGTTGCATAGGCTTTGGATTGCTGGTACTATGAGGTGTTGCAAGAGTCTGAGCATTTCTGTGGGGGTTTTGGTCGAGCAAGCGAGGATGTCGATGTAATGATCCAGTTGGCCTCCAAGCTCTATTCTGACGTGGATCCCGTTAATGTTTATCGAGATCAGATACTTCTCAAGGCTGTACGACCCACCATGTTGGTTGTTCGGTCCCATGATCTTGTTGTGCAAATGTACCTGCAGTTGAGCAAAACTTTAGCTTTTATGACTTCGAGACAGTCGCATGATTTGGAAAGAGATATTCTTTGTACCGATATATTAGTATTCATCACTGAATGCTTGCCTGTAAACGCGGAAAGAAACTAGGCGTGAGAAACGTGTGGCTCGAGTCATCGCATTGCAGATGTCTTCCTACATAATGGCAATCAGGAGAGTTCAACAGCCATCTTTGTGGTTTCCGTCTCCCATCCACCATATTGGACGAGATTAGCAGAGGCGAATAGGGATTTGATGGATCTTGTTCATAACAAAGCTCGAGTTTCAGCATCATTCTCACAAGATCACCAGCTTCCAAGTTCTCAAAAACATTTGAGCCCAAACCAGGAATGTGACTCTTAAAGCTTCCTTTCAATATCTTCTCCAAGTCTTTTCTGCTTACGAATCCACTAGTCGAAGCCACGTCTAATTTTACCAGCTGGCTGAGTACCTCACCGCAAAACCACTCACAGTCCAATATTAGGCACCCCAATGCATCAAAGTATATGACCTCTCCTGTATGGTGAAGACATGTCGCCACTGCCCTTCTTCTTGTCTCCACCTTCTCTTTGTTATCGTGTCTCGAGATTCTTAAAGATGGGATTTTGAGCTGGCATAATTCCCCAAATTCCTTCCATTTCATTGCTGGTTTGTTGTGGTTTTCGACTCTCCATTCCGACAACATTTCTGTGAGATCATTGCAAAGCTGATAAACGCGAGGAACTCTTTCGAGAATCGTTTTGCACGTCTTTCTTAGATGATGGCTGAGTTTACTCACCGATGCAGAAGATCTTGCATCTATCGTAAATACAGTTGGATAGAACTCCACAACGCCATGGAATTTTTCCCTAAGTTTCTGAATTGAAGATACTGTTTCTTGTAAGCTATCCGATGGATGATTTATCTTGTCGCAGTGAGTAAGCACCACAGTCACGCTCGGTAACATGCACTGCTGAACTGCTCGTATTGAGTTCGTTACAATAAACCTAAGCCAGTACCGGAGATCTTCTTCTACCTCGTTCGGAGTTTTCGGTTCTCTATTGCTTGGCTTCTTGAATAAGCTGGATATAATCAGAAAGACGGATGCGCTACCGTGACCTGGAAACAGGAGATCGTGCAACGAATAGAACTGGGGTTGGCCAGCAAGATTCCAGATTGAGATTTTCATGCTTTCGTCTTTGAATGTCTTGATTTTCATCCCTGGTGTTCGAACAGCCTGCTCAACAGGGTTCACCAGAGTCTTCACGTGATCCAAGTATGGCAGCTTTGAAGGAGAAATGTTTTGTGTTATGGAATTGCACAACGTACTTTTACCTACGAAGATGATATAGCACATTAGTATAACAGATGGGATTCTGGAATTTAGAATGTTCATTCGAAGTAGAGTAAAAAGTGTTCATACCAGCGTACTCTTGACCGCATAGAAAGACTCGGCAACTCTTGGGCGTAGTCATCGCCATGTCCTTAAGCAAATCGATTTCCGTTTCAGTTCTTTCATTCTGGCCTAATCTCTGATACACGCCTTCGGTTTCCCCAGCAGCATGGAGCGGCGTTCTCGCGAGATCAATTTCTTCAATCCAAGGATTCACATTCAGTATCTCGGTAATTGTTTGCAGCACAAGTTCACCCTTTACCCCTTTGCAACCTTGTAAAGATAAACACCTCAGGGAGGCATTCCTCTCCAAGCTCTTGAAGATCTGAACTATATCGTCCGGCCTAAGACTCTCATCATCTAATATTCCCAAACGAGTCACACTTTCGTTGCTTGTCAGCATATTTATAATGGCTGCAAGCCCATCTCTTCCAATCTTAGTCCTCCTCCCTCCTAAAGTTACCGACTTCAGAGTCGTGTTTGCCTGATTTTGCAAAACCGAGAACTTGCTCAACGGACATAACAAATGTTCGACTCCCGTTCCACCAAAAGAATTCCCATCAAGGTACAACTTTTCTAAGCTAAGGTTCTTGAAAAGTCCAGCTGCAACATAAACAACTCCTTTGTCTTTAAGGAAAGTTTTCGACAAATTTACCTCTTTGAGGGTCCGGTTCTGTTCGAGCACCCAACGAAACTCCTTCGCCCACCGCGACTTGAGCCTTACGCCACTCATGTCGAGAGACCTCACAGTCGTGTTCCATCCCAATGCACAAGCAACGCGACGTGCACCTGAAACGTCGAGGTTATATACACGAAGAGCGCTGTTTTCGGGCGCAAATTCCACTACTTTACTAGTAGTTCGCCCCTTACTACCATCATTACACCAAATATGAACCTCCATTGATCTGTTTCTTGCCAAAACGGCTGATACCAAAGGCGTAGCTGTTATCGACTTTGAGTCGTAGAGAGTCAACAGCTTCAGAGTCGAATTCACTTCGATCATCTTAGAGAGCTCTTCGGCTCCCTTGGACCCAATCGAGTCCTCCCATATCTGCAGCTCTTCCAAGGTGTCGTTGGTCTTAAGAGCCGACGCCAAGTTTGCAGCTCCATTAGAACCAATGCCTGATTCAGACAGCATGATCTCTTTTATGGATTTGTTTCTCCTCAAACTGTCAAACACCACTGACAAACACTCTGCGTTGAACTTGTTCCTCTTGAACACTAGTTGCTCGATGCTCGTGTTGCTGCTTACGAGCAATGTGTGGAGATTGTTAACTTGTTGTAGCTCCCATTCTACTAGGTGGAACTCTAAGTTTCTCAATGAAGACTTATTTGGGGTGGTTGTGCTAATTAAGACTTTGAGGATACGAGAGAACAGCGAATGGTCGTTCCTCGCGACGTTTACGTTGATGGAGCTTTCGGTTTCTAGATGGCAGCCTGATGTTGGTTGAGAATGATGGAAGGAGATGCTGTGAAGCTCGTCCAGGCTTCCGGTTTCCGCGAGTTGCGTAAGCAGCCATTCAAGATCTTTTGTTGTGCTTTGATTATTTGATGCCATTTTTGTGGACAAAGTTTGTTGTATTGCAAGAATCTTACAATGAAACTAAAGGATGACAATAAAAAATAAAAAATATTGGATGTTCTTACTTGTTGCATTCTTGTGGTGGATTGACTAAACTTCGTTTCGCCATGTTTCGTGATCTTTTTTCGTGTTAGAATTGGAAGTATATTGCTTTTTTACTATACTTCACTATTATTTACTTCTGTTTGAAGATAATATTTTCTGTGTTGTGTTGCAATCATGTTGATGGATTCTTGGATTCTTCTTTCCAGTTGTAGTTGTAGCTGTAGCTTTTTTTTTTTTTTTAAGAGATTAAAATGTATGGCAATGTTAGTCATTTTGGACTACTTTTGTGTGATAAGAGACATGAAATTAAATTGTAATATTTTGAAAAAGTTGTTCATGTGTGAACTCTGATGCTGTGTGTTGATTATCGAAGTAATTGACAAATGTACAATTTCAGGCTGAGTAAATTGCAAAAGCTAGCCCTTTGTTTTTCTTTTATTTGGGAAAAGAGATCCTATGTGTAATTTTTTTTAGCAAATACTCTGGTGAAATTTGATACTTAGCATTTAGCAACTACTACCGAATAGACTTAATTGATATGGGAGTACTAATAAATGGTAGCAAATTAACGCAATTTTTTCGAACTTGTTTGAATCTTTTTCGAGGCTGAGGCTGTCTAAATTGTATTTCCATTAGCAAAAGTTTTGAGAAAAGTATTACTTATAAAACTTAATATAGTACTATTATATTCGTTGTTGAAACGATTTATAAAAATGAAGTATTTGATTCCTAGCGGAATAAACACATGTCTCATATAAAGCTTTAATGCATAAAAATTGTAAGTTATCTATACATTCAACTTAAATTTCATGGTGAGGGATGTTTGCTAATTTTTAAGTTGTGGGTGTTTTTGTTAATAGAAGTTACCCGGGGGTTATTTGCCAATTGGAAGTAACATTCGGGTAATTTTGCAATTAACTCATATCCCGTACCTAAAAGATGGTAGTGGAGCCTTTCACTTTTTGGACTGTCGGGAGCAATATCGGTAAACTTTTGTGCGAAGATAAAGAAAATCGGTGGAGAAAGAAAAACAGAAGCATTTGTCTGAATACTTTGACTAAATATTTCTTGTCAGTAATTTTTTATTGTTATTATTATGACCTCGAAACCCGCGTCCAATTTCTTTTAGGGAAAATTAGATGCTGGTCCTGGAGCTGTTCTCTCGATTCACTCTTTTTGCGCCACGTGGAAAAGAATACTTTTTCACCCTTTTTCTTTTTTCTTTGAAACAATTTTATTGCTAACCAATAACATAGTCAAAATTTTGAATCTAAAATCACAACCATGGTAAGATTTTGAATTTCACACGAAGTTTACTATCCAACCTTACTCCCTCTCCCTCTCTCTCATTTATTCTTTTTCCAGTTTACACTCCCTCTCTCGAGAGATGTGCAGCCGCTGTATGTGCATCCACTACCAATACACGGTAGGAATGGGGTGTTGGGTGGTTATTCCTACAATTTAGAGATCTCATTTTAATCTCAACTATCGGTTGTACATATCTCTCTCCTCTCTCTTATATCGTCTTTTCCATTCACCATATTAATTGTCGTTTCATCTTCTTCGTTCGAGATCCATGGCAGTTATCCATCCACGGCCGTGCAGTTCATTTCTTTCTTCCTCCACGGTGGACGACGGATCTAGGGTTTTTGTACCTTTCGAAAAGTTGGGAAATGACGTGGGAGCAATAAAGAATATTTATAAACCAACGCCTCCAACACTCGCCGTTTTGCCGTAACGAATCTTTGTCAGCAAACACTCGTCGTTACCTCTGGAACTTGATTGTGAATGTCTTTCAGTATAACGGATTTACCCCCATTTGTACATTCAGTTTAGTTATGATTATTTTGTTTATTAGTAAATTTACTCTTGATATTCTTGGTAATTAATTATGATTTGTAATATTTCTTAGTAGCAGCATTACACTTGTTTGTTATTCTGAGCTACTTGGTTACTGGTTAAATGACAAGTCATTCTTATTTGTGTGGTTGTTATTAGTATATTTGTGTAATGTTTGTGTATATCTTTAGATATCTTTCTTTAGATAGTAGTCTTGCTTTGCAAGTTTATTGTAACATATATATACCTTTGGGAATTAATGAAAGAAGATAATTAAAGCCGTCTCAAGTAATTAAAAGAAACCCTAAGACAACCAGCGACTCAAAATTTCTCGCCGGCCGTCTTCAATTCACCGGAATCGAAACAAGTTCTCCATGGCAGAGGACCCGGGGCCCCAAAACGGCCCAGACAAGATTATGAATACGCCGAAAATACATCCGACCCACTGAATATAATGATCGATAAAGAGAACACGATGCATGGGAAACAATCATATGCATTCAAACTTAAACCGCAAGATGTGCGCATTGATGGTAGAAACACAGAAGCTAATCGCAATCAATTTTGTGTCCTTCCCCCTACGACAGAAAAGCCACTCAATACAATGGTGATCTCCCATGAATTTATGGCAACCCTTGAAAATAAATGGAGAGACTCGATCATCATTAAGGTATTAGGGAAACCGTGGTTCTATCCCAATCTAGTCAACAAACTCTCCACAATGTGGAATTTAATGGCGGCTAGCGAGTTAATTGACCTCGGATATGGATGCTACTGTCTAAAGGGCGTAACTACAACTCAACGCGAAAGAATCCTTACTCAAGGACCATGGCAAATTGCAGGTAGTTTCTTTTCGATCCGGGCATGGACACCCGACTTTGACGCGGAAAATGACACTATAGACTACGCTATAACCTGGGTTTGAGTCATGAAACTCCCCCTCCAGTTTTTCGAAGAAACCATTATCAAAGGAATAGCGGAAAGCATCGGAGCACCAATCAAAATTGATGGGAACACGTTCACGGCTTCGCGAGGCAAATTTGCACGTTTTTGCGTTCAAGTATCGACTAAATCTCTGTTAAAAAGGGGCATATACATTGGGGATAAAGCCTATCAAATTATGTACGAGAACCTCCCGACTCTATGTTTTACGTGTGGGAGAGCAGGACATTTGAAAGATTCTTGCCCACTAAACGCGCCGAAAACTACATCGGAGATGAACGCGACGGATGTGGAAATAAATATAGCTGCATCCCCTGAGGTAAGGATTGAGAAAGACTGGATAGTGGAACAAGCCAGGAATGACGGATTTGGCGAATGGATGCAAGTTACGCGACGGAATAACTGGAAGAAAAATAATACACCTACGAACAGCACTCGGTCGAACATTAATACTCAGCGCGCGGTGAAACGAAATGCACAACAGGTGGAATCCCAAAAGATTACTATCCTACAGAGGGGAGACTCCTCCACCTTCAATTTAGGCAAGGAATCGGCTATTCAAAGAAACTCTGGAGAAAGTGGGAGAGTTCTTTCCAAACCTCCTCCTAAGTCTGCTATAACAAGGAAAGGACTTACCAAAGGAAAGAACAAGGTTGGTAACTATGGAGTGGAGAATAAAAACTCCACAACAAATCCGTTTGCTGCTCTGGTGATTAGAGAAATCGAGGGTGAGAAAGAAAAAGAAAAGACAGCGCGCACTCCAGTTTTCATTAACGAGAATGGCAGAGGACGAAGAGATTCAGCTGAACTGGGAGAATGGAGGTACGGCGATGATAGTTATGCCAAATTTCTAGGACATACGAACACGTACGAGCAGATTTTGAGGGCCCTCAACGATATCACAAATAGGAGAGAGACGGATACAGGTGGTAACAACTTCGTCGACTATTTGGGAAATCGAGATCACAACGAAATTAATAGAAAGGGTGGTGAACATACCGATATGGTGGCAGAGAATTGCAATATCGAATTGGGAAAACAGGAAGGAACAATACATTACTCTGGAGTTACTGAGACAGTTGATACTGTCATGGATGGGACAAGCCATTGCTAACCCCATCGCTGGTTACCATCTTTTAAATTCAGATATGAAGATAGTAACGTGGAATTGCCAAGGGGCAGGAGACGACAATTTTATGGTTAATTACAGAGATTTGGTTCGTTCTCACGGACGAGACGTGGTATACCTACTGGAAACTCGGGTTTCAGAAGAACATGCGTACGAAATAGTCCAGAGGCTCGGCTTCTCAGATTATTATATCGCCCTGACGAATGGCAGGGACGGAGGCATTTAGATGCTATGGAATTCGGTCGATATTGAAGTGGATATTAAACACATCGATGATCAGGGTATCCACGCCCTCATTAGCCCAAAAAAGCAACCCCAATGGATGATGTCCGAAATATACGTGAAACGACACAATGGGGACAAGGTGCGCGCTTTCGACAAGATCGAGTCGATGTCTAGAACTGTCAATGGGCGTGGCTTATTCAGGGGGATTTTAATGAGATCGCAGCAGCCCATGGGAAGCAAGGGGGAACGAAAATGTGTCGCAGAGATGCCTCGCATTTCAACAATGCATTAATTCTTGGAGGGTACAAGATCTTGGGTTCTATGGTCCGAGTTTCACATGGACTAACAAATGCGACGGGGATGGGAATATTATGGAAAGACTTGATCGCGCGCTGGCCAACTCGAGTTGGGTTGAGAAATTCCTTAATGTCGTGGTTCATCATCTACCACGGACCAAAGGAGACAGTCATCCAATAATGACTTACTGTTCGGGGAAAGAAAATGGAAGAAGAATACGACCATTCCGCTTTGAAGTTATGTGGCTTAAACACGACGAATGTGAGGGAGTGATAAAAAATATTTGGTTCCACATCGCACATCTCCTGGATTCCATCACCAAAGTTCCATCCACTTTAATCCCATGGAACGCCACAAAATTTGGTAACATTTTTAAAAAGAAGAGAAGGCTATCGAACCGAATTATGGGCGCGCAAAAGGCTTTAGTGTGCAAACCAAATAGTTTCCTCGTTAAGCTCGAAAGAGAACTAATTATTGAGTATAATGAGGTCCTAAGATGGGAGGAAACTTTTTGGAAACAAAAGTCCCGAGTCAAATGGCTAGACGAGGGGGACCGCAACACCAAGGTTTTTCATAAATCCACCCTTGCACGCCGCAAGAGGAACCGTATTGATATGCTGAAAATTGTTGACATATGAACCAAATAAGAGGAGGTTCTTAAAAACCATGCGGTTCATTATTTCAAAGGGTTGTTCACGGGGACTGAACGCATTACACCGAGCCTCGCCAAATCAGTCTTTCAGCTCGGTCTTGACCGAGAGGCAGTGGAAGAAGTGGGGAAAATAATTACAAAAGAGGAGCTTAAAGCCACGGTTTGGGCGACACATCCGTTGAAGGCTCCGGGGCCTGGCTAAAATTTATCAAGAGTACTGGACTTGGATGGAAAAATCCTTGTTCGAATTTGTGGAGGAGGCCTTCAAGAGCCGCAAGTTTGATCCAAAATTTTGTGAAGCGTTCTTATGCCTTATCCCTAAGGTAATGGCCCATGCTCTCATCTCTCAATTCCGTCCTATTGCACTCTGTAATGTAACATACAAATTAATCACGAAGTGCATCACAATGAGATTGAAAGATATCATGCCTCACTTGATCGCCCCCACACAGTCAAGTTTTATCAAAGGACGTAGTACTCAGGAGAATATTTTTGTTGTCCAAGAAATATTACATTCTCTCAGAAACAAGGCGAAAAATAAGGTTGCTTGCATGATCCTTAAGCTCGACCTCGAGAAAGCTTACGACAAAATTAGTTGGAGTTTTTTAGAGGAAACATTGAGAGTATTTAATTTCCCGGAGTACATTGTTGAATTAATTATGTTTTGCGTGACTAATGCCTCTACAAGAGTGTTGTGGAATGGTGAACCGTTAGAAGCGTTTCGACATGAATGTGGCTTGTGACAAGGAGATCCGTTATCTCTATACCTCTTTGTCTTATGTATTGAACGCCTATCATATTTAATTCTTGAGGCGGTGGTCGGAAAAAGATGGGAACCTATTGTCCCATGCAGGGGGGACCCCGAATATTTCACACCTCTTTTTTGCGGATGATCCCATTCTTATGGGGAAAGCAACTCTAAAATCAGCAAGGGAAATTAAAAAACTCTTGGTTTATTTTTCCGAGCGTCGGGCTTAAAATTGAGTGCGCCAAAGTTAAAAATATATTTTTCGAAGGGTGGCGAGAATCATACGAAGAGACGGATCAGCTCTTACTTGGGGTTTAGCCAAACCACAAACCTCGGAAAATATCTTGGGCCCAACTAATTCACGGGCGCACGAAGATAGAAGATTTTAATGGAACGTTTGATAAACTCCAAGCGTGTCTTAGCGGATGGAAAGGGCAAACCTTATCACTTGCTGGTCGAGCGACCCTTATTCAATATGTATCTACGGCAATCCCCATACATCTTATGCAATCATATTGGCTACCGGAACAAGTGTGCAATCGACTAGACAAATTAAATAGGGACTTTCTTTGGTCGAAGGATCCAAGTGTGCGGAAACTTCACCTAGTTGGTTGGTGCAAGGTCTTGCGAGAAAAGAAAAGTGGAGGGCTGGGTTTGAGGTCGGCTCGAATAAATAATGAGGCTCTCCTAGCCAAAATCTGTTGGAAAATCCTACAAAATCAAAGATGCTTGTGGATGGATTTGGTTAGGTCCAAGTATCTAAAAGGCGAGTGAATCATGAACTATACTCCTAAGCCTTGTGATAGTATTACATGGAAAGGCGTTATTCGATGTATGAATCGAATAAAACCTTTCGTAAGATGGAAAGTGGATCGCGGAGATGGAATATACTTCTGGTGGGATAATTGGCTCGGAAGTGGATCCTTAAGTGTAGAGGTACCGAACATTCTCCCAACAGAACAGGAGCTTCGCCTCGCGGATGTGCTCGACAGTGATGGGCAGTGGAATCTGGAGATGATAGATACTAATATTCCGACCCCTTTGAAGAATAAAATCTTGCAAAGCAATATCATACTTGGAGAGGCCGAAGATAGGGTGCTGTGGAACGAATCATCGAACGACATTTTCACTTGTCAAAGGGCCTACAAGTCGCTCTATAGAACATATGGCGAGGCGCAGCAGCAACATTCGAGGTTGAAGTGGATATGGAAGGTCCAGTGCGGAAATAAACTGAAGCACTTTATTTGGCTTGCACAAAAAAATCGACTCACAACGAATAACCTGCGCAAGGTTAGGAAAATTATTGAGGATGGTGCATGCGAAATCTGCAGCAATATTAAAGAAACTTCTATCCACATATTGCGACGTTGCGTACATGCCAAGAAGATCTGGAGAAAGTTGTTGAACAAAAATGATTGGCACGCTTTCGAGGCAGTAGAGGACATGAAGTGGATTAAAGAAAATTTGACGAGTAGTGCGGACAAGTGTGGAATACTTCCTGGAATACCATGGAACGCCATTTTTGCTGTGGGGATCTGGAACATCTGGAAGAGTAGAAACGCGAGAATATTTAAAGGGAAAGCCGAGAACACTTTCGTGACTATTTGCGAAATTAAGAGGATGAACTGGGATTTCAAAAGAATAAATCAAAGGAAGAAAGGGGAGGTCTGAACCCAATGGGAAAAGCCGCCAACGAGGTGGCTAAAACTGAATGTCGACGGAAGCGTGTTGACAAGCTTGAACACGGGATCTATTGGTGGTGTCTTACGGGACGAGCAAGGCTGTTGGGTGTGTGGATTCAAAGAAACATCGAGATGTCCAACAACCTTAGAAACGGAGGTGGAGGCGATGAGAAAAGGCCTGAGCATTGCATGGAACCAAAGAGTCCATAAGATTATCCTCGAAACCGATTCCAGGGAGACATATGATCTTATAACGGACGAGTCTCGATATGATAGCCACCTTAAGGAAAAGATAGAGGAGTGCCGATTACTAATCCGCAAACCATGGGCTATTGAAGTTCACCATATTACAAGGGGCAAGAACAAGCTCGCCGATGCCATGGCAAAGTTTAAAGTTGACACGGATGGAGGAGAATGCTTTTTACATTATCCCCCCCCCCCCCCTCCCCGAACTTGACTATATTTTGTTGAATGATGTAGTCTAAGGGCTCGTTTTTCCCGTTTTTCTACCCAAAAAAAAGAAAGAAGATAATTATGATCAATATTAAGTATTAACTAATGAAAAATATATTGATGTTATCAATATTATAAGAAACAAAAGTAACAATAACCACCTTTATCGGTTCAAGTCATCACAAATAATTACATAAATAATCATCAATACCAATTATAATTATACAAGATTAATTAAAATATCAAACTGATCATTTCAATATAATATCAACAATATATAAATAATTAACAACTACTGTAACCATGGCAAAAATCATCACTTTTTACTTCAAACACAACCACTAATAATATCAACTGACTAATTAAAATCACCAAAAAATTCGCATTATCCAAAACAGCAACCAGTGCTGTTACAATAACCTCAAAAGTAATTCCACAATCATCAAGGTACACAAAAAATAATAATTTAGCCATCACCAACAGTATAACTTGGAGCAACTTTCGGGGATTTTCAACAGTTTGGTCATTTAAGTTGGCTTTAGCACGATTTTGGTCCCATAAGTTGGCAGGCCTTAATTTTGGTCCCGTAAGTTGGTATTTGAACTTGATTTTGATCCCATGGTCAACATTTTCGAAAATGTATCCGTTAAAAGCCTGCGTGGCACCAATTGACTGCCCCGTGGCAATTTTGACTCGAGTTGGCAAAACGTGGAAAAAAAATTTGAAAAATGCAACAACGGTTCAATTTTCAGCAGAAATACCAAACGACACTCTTCACTCGTCCAAACTTTTCAAACCAATCTTCACTCGTCCAGATTCATTCATCCCCTTCAACTCGCCCCAAAATCTTTTCCAAAATTCTCTCCAAAGCAATCGTCCATCAATTCGAAGGTAAATTCCCAACTTTATATAGTTAGGGTTTAATTAATTTTCTGTTATTCGCATCTAAATTCCCAATTCTACAACTGTTTGAGAATTAAGGTTTAAAGATTGCACATAATGGGTTATTATGTCACAAGTAACTGTTAATTAGGGTTTGTTGTGGTGCGTGTGTTTGTCGTGTATGTGGTTTGTTGTGGTGATGAAATGTTTGTGGTGTTCGTAGATGGCTCATCCTCGCCAAATCCAGTGCATTTGTGGTCGAGGAACAATGATGTATTGTAAGGCTAGTAGCAACGCATCTCGCTCCGGTAGTTTTTACTACATATGCCCTATGCGTGTTTGTCATAAGAATTATTTTTTGTGGGCGGATGACATGAATGAGGGATCAAATCTGAGCAGAAGAATGTATCGTAGTGAGTAGGGTTCTGGCATTAATGAAAGTGTGCCCCAGATTAGTCGATTTTCAACCGCACCAACTGTTGAGAGGAGTGGAATTGAGCATTCAAGTCCAATTATGGACTGTGTAGTCAATATGAATGCCACTAGGGCTGCCATGACTTGTTGTGTAATAGGGTGGTCTCTGTTTTTTATTGTATTTGTGTTGTTGGTGGCTCTGCTACTCATTTTGTATTCAAGGGTGTAATATGTTTCATTTGAGTAGTTGTTTAAGTATAAGTTCTAGCTTTTTATCTTATGTAAGACTATGTTACATTACTACTCTTTTGATATTCTATAAAACTATGTTACTGTGCTTCTGTGAGACTCTTTATTTAACTTATAATGTGTTGATTTATTTATGTATGTTATAGTATATAATAATGGATCAACATCCAATGGTGGTTGGCCTCAATCTTCCCTGGGGTAATAGGATGCTCAGTGATGTGGGAGAGCAAATTATTGTTGATTACCTAGTGAAATATGGTAAGGGTCATAGAATCCAGAATGAGAAGCCACTGCTGAGAGGTTTGAGGCTTACCATCCCAAGGCTAGAGGAGATCACTAGTAGGTGCTTCAGCATTGCTCACATGAAGAGGATTGTGGAGAATCTTAGGCTGAAGTTTCAGAGGTTCAAGCACTTCATAACCCTTCCTGGAGTTGGGGTTGATGGTCCTGGTATGAAGGTGTATCTCACAATGGATTACATTGAGGATGCGGGTGATGAGGTAATTCAGAACCTTTACTAGTTTATATTTGAACCATACATGTGTATTTCATTGTTTGAACTAACTTTTTCTTATTGTAGGAGCCTGATGAATACTATTACTTCAGGCACTTTGGCCTTGCAAGTGCTCCATTGTACTTCAAGCTTTTTGAGGAGATTGGAGTCTTTACCTTTCCTCCAAAACAAAACAACAATCCTGATGAGCCTATGCTGCTGGATGACAGTGATGAAGAACCTGTTGGTGGTGATCAGCATGCTCTAGAAGCCATGGAGATTGATGGTGGTGGAGGAGGTTTTGGTGCTGGTATTGGGGCTGGTGATGAAGGTCAAGGCTATGGGGTGGCTTTTGAAGCTGGTGCTGAAGATGGTGGACAAGGCTCTGGAACATCTATTGAAGTTGGTGAAGGTTCTGGCACTACACATGAAGGATTTGAGGGGTCTGGTATTAAGCTCAGCTGGCTCAATGATGTTGACTGATTGATCTGGTTTTGGGGGTTTTTGAACAATTGTTTTTAATGGTTTGAGTTTGTAAGGTTTAATGGTTGTTGGTGCCTGTTTTGGTTGATGGTTGGTGCCTGTTTTGGTGCTATTGAACATGATCTAATTATGATTGGTGTCTGTTTGGATTGCGTCTTGTTATGAATATAGTTGAAGTGTCTCTATTTTATTACTCTGTTCATAGTTTACCATATTCATAGCATAAAGCTTCAATACCACTGCAGCTTACAGTTGAAGGCCCCACATAATCTACAACAACCTTTGCATTTTCATGGTTCTTCAGTATGCCCTCACCATTTACAATTCCACCATACTGCAATTGTAGAGTGACATCCAAGGAGGCACAATCTGTTGATTTAATAATGACATTTCATTAGGCAAAGAACAAATTTTCATTAGGCAAAGTACTAAATTAGGGTAAGGCAGTGTACACAAGTAGGGTTCAGATACTCAGGGTTAACAAAATTAGGGTTCGACAATTTGGGGGTTTTTCAAAATTAGGGTTCGACAATTGGGGTTTTATGAAATTATGGTTGATTTCAAACATGAATCGGAAAAAACGTTTTACTTATGTGACAACATTAATTTAACATAGAATTAAACAACATACTTACCATAATTTGGAATGGGATCGTCGATTTTGTCAGATTTTCGAATTTTCATCTTCCTCACTCTACGCGCCATGTGTTTCAACGTTCACCTCGAAGGGACGACGACGTCGCCGATGAATGTTCACGTCGAGGAAGAAAGTAAAAAGCTTGAGCGAATTTGGGGTAAGTGCAAACTGGCGCGAGTCACCAAAAATGAATGAGGGCTTTGGCGCCGTAAGTTAATATAATAATTTATGCACGCATGATTTTTCAAATTTTTTTCCACGTTTTGCCAACTCGAGTCAAAATTGCCACAGAGCAGTCAATTGGTGCCACGCAGGCAATTAACGGATACATTTTTGAAAATGTTGACCATGGAATCAAAATCAAGTTCAAATGACAACTTATGGGACCAAAATTAAGGCCTACCAACTTATGGGACCAAAATCGCACTAAAGCCAACTTAAAGGACCAAACTGTTGAAAATCCCCAACTTTCAAGGAAAAAATAACAACCATCATCAAAGTATTGGACTAAGTTTACAGTAATCAAATTAATAAATCCAATAATTACAAAATAACCCCAAGAAAACTGGACTCGGAGATGGAGAGCGTTTCTGTTGTCCGCGACGACTCTGTTATGTGAAGGAAGAAAGAAGTCAGAAAAAAAGGCTGGCATTTGATCCAAAATCTGAAAAAAGTCTCTCGTTGATTTAAATCTGAAACCATAGCTCCGTTGATTGAAATCTGCCACTGCACCATAGATTGAAAGTGACGAGAAATCGTAGAGGATGAAAAAAGATGAAAAATTTCAGACTTTCTTCATGAATTTTGGAGAGAGAAGTTGAAATGGTAGAGAGAGAAACATTTGTGCGTGCTAGGGTTTATTGAAAAGAAAAGACAAATGAGATTATGAGAGAGAGAAAGAGAACAAAACATGTTGTAGTTGGCGGGCTTGGCAAAAATTTTAAAATAATTCAAAACCTAACCATGGTTGTGATTTGTATCAGTCTGTAAACGTGTCATTTTAGAATTGCCTTGGCTTAACCAGCTACAAAAGAAAAGAAGAAATTAAACAAAAAAGAGGTTACTTCCACGTGTCAAAGTCTTAGTGGATCGAGAGCACAGCTCCAGGGACCAGCATCTAATTTCCCGTCTTTTAGTTGCACTTTAGGAAAAATTATTATAGACATCAGGAGTATGTACAACCGATGGTTGAGATTAAAAAGAGATCGTTAAATCGTAGAAATAACCACCCAACATCTCATATCCACCATGTATTGGTAGTGAATGCACATACAGCGACTGCTACTAATAATCTCTTGCACATTATGGTCTATTTGATGCTGGAACCATGTCCAGTGGACATGGTTGCTCTAGATCGTGACATATGGCGGTGTTAAAGTAATGCATCTCCCAAGACTTAATTTATTTTGGCCTCCCCTTCTTTCTTTCTCTCTCCACTTCCACGGCTCTTGAGCTCCAAAATAAGTCTCTATCTCTCTCCACTTCCACGGTTCTTGAGCTCCAAAATAAGAAGAAGGAAATTGATTTTCTATTTTTTTCCCCAACTTTTTTTTCAAATTTTTATCTACTCATATGTATATTTCAATCTGTATGTATGTAACAGTATATAGTAGATACATATATATATATATCATGTTATAAAAAAAAATATAGTAGAGACGTATCCGCTAATTTATAGAAAATGAGAGAGATTTGGGGGATATTATTTTGCCCAATGTTGTACTGCTATATATGATCTTATCAAAAGAATTTGTAAGATTAGTACCTTGATAGTTTACATACGATTAAGAAGTAATTCGCTTAGACAATGATTCTAGTTTCTTTGGGCATTTGATTTCACTAATCACAAATTCAGAATAAATAAAATTCTTCACTAATTAAAAGATAACACACAAATAAAAAATATATATAAACATATAAGTAGACATTAATTTAGGAATCATAATATAACAGTAATGAGAAAAAAAGTGTGCACTTTAATCTTCAATCATGATTAGAGGATATTTGTAGTAAATTGTTAGTTTTCTTTTTCCAAATTTAATTTTTATGAAGAGCCGTGGAAGTGGAGAGAAAAAGAGAAGTAGAGGCCAAACTAAATTAAGTGTGCATTACTCTACATCGCCACGTGTCGCGTTTTAAAGGAATCATGTCCACACCATCAAATAAACCGCTCATTAGATAAACCGTAAAATTAATAGTCTACAAACTGCAACAACTGAAAATATACTCGAGTAATCGTGTGTGACACGTACAAACTTAATTAAAAGATAATATCAAATTATTTATTGCGTGAGTCGAACTTGGAACCAATAAAAGAATAAATATATAGTTTGACAGTTTTTGCAGTCTCAAATAAGGCATCAAAAGCTACGACATTGGCGGGAAAAGATGATTGGCCTATATTACATTCTTATATATAATCTTCAACTCAAATCTTTTGATTTATATTTTATTAATGGGGTCCAATTCAAGCCACATTATTTTCAATCATATGTAACAAGTAAATTGTGGAGAAGAAAAAATACACATTTTCTCATTGATATTGCTTAGACTATAAAAACCCAAGATTTATTCTTTATTAACATTATATACTTTCGCCAAGCTTGTATATTGAAAAAAAAAATTATGTAACGATGTACTAATGATGTGGTACGACCAAACATTCCAATCAAAATATTTTCCTAAGCCCATGACCTACCTGAAATTTTATTGAACAGTGTATCAATAGTTCTACGCTGATAATCGATTTCGTACATCGTAACTTCACACTCTTCATATAACAATTGCATGAAATGATTTTTGTCTATTGGTTACGACGTGCAACTTAAATTGGATTTTATCTAATACTTGTTCAAGGTGGCCCTGATGGGCCCAAACCCACAAAAAGTTCTGCTCCAATGAAGCAAGCTTGGCCGATATTGAGCCTGAAAATTGGATTTCAAATTGGTATCTATGTGGCCCTCACATAGTATACTATGTCCCCGAATAACAAAATCTTGGTCCTCTCTTTATGCATAGATTCGTACCTGCAGTGATGGGCCCACCTTGTCAAGATACTAAATTGCTTTAGTACCAAAAAGTCCACCCTCCAATGTCACCCATAACTTTAAATTTGGCATCTTAGTTTACACTTCCCAACTACTTTTGTCTATTCTATTTGAGTTTGTCGTTTACTATTTGGGTAACGAGATTTGTGTATAACATAATATATAAGTTACATGATCATGAGTTTACTATTATGGTTAGCGAGATCAGCTATATAATTATTGTCATAATACTCAATAATCGATATTAGACTTGAAATTGTATCCTTTAAGTATACAAGAAAGACAAATACAATGGAATGTCGTGCGAGTCGATTATTAGATTACGAAAGGTATGTACAAGTTTTTGTGCCAGATTGATAAAAAATACATGCCACGTCTGTGAATGAAAATAACCTTTGGTACACTATACCATCGATATAAGTGTATTAACGATATTTTGAATAATACACACGGTAACATGTGCCACGTATCGGTCACCCCTCAGTTCGACAAGGTGTTATAGCAAGTTCGCATTATCACATAGTACGCTATCACAAGCTTACTTTCTTATAGGCTTTAATGTAAGAGACTAACATTATTACAAGATTACAACGTTGTAGTCATATACTATTGTGGGTTTACAAGACTCTAGCGTTTCATCACAAAGGGGTCCATTAACATCTCGAAAAAATCAGCCATTGTTCGGGCAGTCAAATCAACTCTCGTAAGAGATCCTGACGGTTCATTCACAAACACGTGAACTGGGGGGTAACCACAAATTATCTTAGCCCTCTCTGTTGAACTGCTTAAAGGTATTCTTACTTTCTATTTTGAGCTTTCTTTTCTGGCCAAAGATTTACATCCTTACCTTTTATTGTATTGGTTTAGGTATTCAGAGATCAATTGAAAAGCTTATATGCCTCATTTGAGACTAGACATGTCAAGCTAAGTAAAAACTCTTCAGGCTAACGATTTTCACTTTAACGCAAAATTCTCAGACAATTGACAAATTTATCTCGGGTCACAGATGAAGAGAGACGATGAGTATCGACAAAAAGCCGTTGATGAAAACATACACGGACCTGAACTAATTTCATGCAAAATGAAGAACCAATACAACAAAATTTAAGGAAGATGGGAAAATTAAACAACATGAGTTCTATCTCTTTCATGCACAAATAAAATTTCAATCTTGTCAAATACAAAACCTCTTCATATTCAAATGTTTTTATTGAAGGCAAATCTAGGAGGCAACCCTCTAAGTATTCCACAATAGTAAATCAAACATAAATTTTCATACAATCTGAGAGAAATACGAATCCCAGATAAAATAAGGAAAAAATTTAGCCGAAAAAACAAAAAATAACGAATAGAAAAATAACTCTCTACCTTTCAGTGTTATACCAGTTTTATTGTCTTGTGTTGAAGAGTCGCACAATAAATAAAACTCGAATATCCAATGGAACTTTCGGGAACCTAATTTACATCACAATCAAAATGAAGAACCTAACTCAGTATCCAAAATCAAACCTCAAAACCTTTCACAAAATCCATAGGAAACTGCTTTCTGGAACGAACATGTATAGTTTGGACCAAGAACTTGAGTTAGCCCTGTATGGTGGCACGTTTACTATGTTTCCTCTCCTACATTATCTTCAGAATATTGATATTTCCTAAGTAGCAAGTCCTGAAAGAAGATTATAAAGACATGTTAGAATATTACATTACATTGTTGTAACAAGGATATATATATATATATATATATATGTATGTATGTATAGAATTGAGTATACCAAGGATCAAGTGACAATCATGATACGATCCAAACCCCTCACATTTCCTACAACTATATTAAGCTAACAGCAAATTACTCTTCTGTATTATGCCAGCTAGGCACATTGTCTCAATGTGAAAAAAGATAATAATAACTTAAAAAAGATGGCGATTCAGGAAAAATAACAAACTTCCCTCTTGTATTTTCAAGCCTTACGGAGTGTATTTACGAATATACTATCAAATAAATACAAAGCTTAAGTTGATTTACATTGTTTGCTTATTTGTGTTTCAGATGGTGTAATGTGCCTAATAAACACAAATACGTAAATCATTCGTTGTTATTCTAAACTAATATAAGGATGCAAGTCTTTTCAATTTGAGGAACAACTCTCTCATGTAGTGGCAATCGCTTTGCACTTGCAGAAATGTATTTTGCTACGTCTTAAAATACGCATCGTGGTATATAGCTACTATCTGCATTTCACATAAAGGTTTACTACATTCTCTCCATATTGCATAGATGTTGAATGTGAAAACGTGCACTATACTACAAGTCTTATACAAGTGTATTAGCACACATTTGCAATTGAATTTCTTTCATCGAACAAATAGTTGGTTTCCACTAGTCAGTGTAATTCATCAACATACATGATATTCTGAAGCGACCCGATTAATCTCAGATTATGTTTGCTAAGACATATATAAGAAATAAGTCCATGGGATTAATGCAGAACTGAACAACGCCTCTTATACAGTGAAAAGTGGAGTACGACAGTAAAAACTAAGATTTTTATGATTATTTATTTGTGTACATTGGCACAAACTTTGACAACGTAACCTGAGATACACATCTCAATCTTCACTTAGGGAGTAGGCACACCACATATAGACTTTAAGTTGCTTGGTATCATGTTGCCTATATACAGTGTTGCAATATTTTTGGGGGCAGACATTGTTTATGTGGCAGATCAAAGGTCTTTTAGCAACGACTAGAAGAAAGATCTAAAAGATAAAACAATATAACTACTCCAGATTTGCCTCACTAGTTAGCTTGTTATAATTCCTACGGATTGATCCACTCACAATAGAAAGCAAAAGATTGATACATGTTAAGTCCTAAAAGTTCTTTATGATACGTTGCATTTGCACAAATAAATTAACGAACAAAACTTAACTATGCAGTTCCGCATAAGCCTATGAGATAGTATCTAGGTTTTTCTGGCGGAACTTAAACAATATAGCTCATGCATCTTCATCTGAACATAACTTCAACTTTACAACAAGACAAAAGGTATTACCTCTGCTGAATCATCTATTTGGAATGTCATAGCCCACACCATAATCCTCAGAATCTTTGGCAGTGGCATCATCTGAATTCCTGAGACCATAACCAAACGAACCAGAATTCTCGAGCCCAGATGACGTAGTTTGCCAAGTTGGATCACCCAACGTTGAGCCACCACGGTAAAACTCCCCATAAGATCCTTCATAATCACCACATGTGGCAGTAAATGAAGATGTTGTGACTACTCCCGTTCCACCATTCCTTCCAAATCCTCCACCTAGTGCATAATTATTTTCTCCACTTCTATATCCAGCATTTCCACCTCCTCGGATTGATGGAGCGATGGGAGAGGTTCCCCAGTTTCCTCCATTATTTCCAAAGACTCCAAAGCCACCTGAACTAAGGTATGAACCAGAGCTTGCATTATTTGGAGAAACGTTAAGGCCACCATTTCCCCATACGTTTCTCGAAGGCGAGTTTCCAAAGGAATCCCCTCGACTACTATTTGCATTATAACCAATAGGGGTAGAGTACCTACTTTGGTTATTCATAAGATATGGATTCATAACACGACCATAGCTTACATTCCCATTAAAGTTAGAACCCCCTCCAAAGCCAACATTTAAACCTTGCTCCAAATTCATACCCATTCCATAAGCGGGAGAACCAAATTGTGAGAAACTGGCTCGAGAATTTGCTAAAGGATTGTACCTACTATCCATTCGGACTCTGTAACCTCCAATGGGGCTTAGATTGTATCCCGGAGCAAAGTTATTGAGGAAGCTATTGGCTCTACCGTAGTTGTAACCAACGACGGGGCTCCTGTTGGGCGCTGGAGACAATTCTTTAGGAACTGCTCGTTTTACTTCGACCATTTTACCGTTGAGTTCATGAAAAGTTTTGTGCAACACCATGTCCACTGCTTCTTCTGAATCAAATGTTATAAATCCGAAACCTCGAGGCCTTTGAGTGTTGTGGTCGTACATCACCACGACATTTGTGATGGTGCCAAACTGATCAAAGTAAGTCTTGAAGTCACTCTCAGTCACAGTAGATGCTAATCCTCCTACGAAAATCTTTTTGGTGCGTCCACCTACAGGCGAACCCTGAACGCTGCCACTATTTCGAACTATCAGGTTTTGGTCGTCCCTCGGAACAGCTTTCTTTGCTTCCACCTGAAACGTGAAAATAGTGAATAGACCGTGCAATGAGGCAAAAGTACATTACAACTGCACTGTGTAATCCATAGAAAAACTTAAAAGTTATATGTGTAAGCACTATAACTCATTTGGTAACATATCAACTAGCTCTTGATAATTTGAAGGCTGCTAAGATAAGCTTACATAACAGCCTATATGGAAACAAAATCTAATTGGACTTCTTCTTATAAAAATTACAATCAATCAAGAGTTTTTAGAAAACCACATTTACTAATATTCTCGATCCAAATTGCACAATTTTTGAAATGTACTTTAATTCATCGATAATACATCCAACAAAAACTTACAGTTCGTCCATCGATCATGTGTTTCTCCTTAACAACCCGCTCAGCAACCGCAGAATCAGAAAAGACCACAAAGCCAAAGCCACGAGCACGCCCCGTGGTTCGGTCCCTCATGATCACCGCCTCTGCCACTTCTCCGTACGCTCCAAAATACTCTTTGAGACGATCCTCATTCGTGTCCCATGAAATCCCACCAATGAAAAGCTTTCCTTGATCCCCTTCCATCTCTCTGCAATGCCAAATTTTATGCTCTCTCAATTTCTAACAACACCAACGTCATAACACGCCCACACGTTCAAATACACATCAATGCAACAACACCAAAAGCAAAATTTAGTCTAAATAAGGAATTTTCTCTTTCCAATACCAAATGCCTCAATGCACTATCTAATAATGGCAATCAAATCGGAGAAATCGCGCAAGATAGTTGCATTACACGAAACGTAAACGAGCATCTAGATTATCAATCATACGATAAGCAACACGAATAGATCCACTCCAATCCAACACACACACACACACACAAATAGCTAGACATCACAAATACCTTATCCAGAAACTTAACACGAGCAACGATTACCGATTCAATGTAAGAACATAGGACCCTTGTTCCATCAATCGAGATTCAACCAAACCTGAAAAAACAATTCACAATCCAAATAGATCGCAATCAAAAAAGAAAACAATTTGTTAGATTCAAAATATACATACAAATCAAAAAGGACTCTCACCATTGACAGAAGGGAGAGAAGAGATAAGATCTAATGAGAAGGATGAATGAGAACAACAGAAGGTACGCTCATTCTCTCTCTCACTTTTCTCTGTCTCTCTTCTCTCTTACTTTCTCTCTCTACAAAAAAATGCCTCTTCTCTTCCTCTCTTTTTCTTTGGTTATTCCACTCCCTGTTAAAAACCAATTATATATACATATATATATGTGTGTGTATAATTTCATTTCATGTGTCATAAAGTGAGAGAGAAAGAGATTTATTAGGCAAAATCTATGTCTTAGATTGATGACTGATATTATTATGAGTTACTAAAAATAATTGTTGTGATTATGAATAATGAATAGAACATTATTATTATTATATATATATATAATATCATAGCAAGCAAAATTTATTCGACGGTAGATTATGTTTAGCTTCCTAACATATATTGTATTTCTGACGTTGTTTTTTAAGATTTCAAAAGTATCGAGGTATCCCATGAGTTATGTTAAATAACCCTCATCAACTTTACTTCGACAATGGACGAAATATTGGCCGTAAATTCTCTCATGTGCAACTTACGTCATTACCTAAACGTGTATAGATACAAAACAATCAGATGTTATGGGGCATCCATAAAAAACAACAAGGAGTTAGGGGACATGTCGCGTATATATACGTATGGATGCCCTTCTGACCATCACGTGAACTGCACGCACATGGGGGAATATACGACTATTCTCGTTCATTTTGTTGAAAATATTACCAAGTGTATTCAACATATCGTAGAAGGCACATTGCTACTTTTAAAACCTTTGTGGGCAAAGTGAGAAACACATACGCTGGGGGACTTAACGAGAAGTACCCTTCATTTAGTTACATTGTTATACTTCGTTTTGTGAATTATTAGGAACATATGTTGCACAATAAGATGGTTCAACCAATTCGATTATTCGTATTAAGTTGTTAATATAAGGATGAGACGAGGTGATGAGCAAATACAACCCTACAATTTATGAAAGCTATGTGATCTTAGCGTTTCTTTTACGCATTTTTGTATTTCAAACTTTCGATCCGTTCATTTTCGATTTAGATGTGTGGATATCACATGTGATTGTTAATATACATAAATTTAATAATATTTTGTGAGTTTTGATACAAGGCAAAGAGTGGTGGAAAGTCGTCAAAATGTATGTAAGCTCATCATTATATGAACCTCATTTCGACCTTAATTATCAAAATTAAAAAAAATGATCAATATATGACTAAAATTGAACAACGAATTATTACCGGACTAAAATTAGAAAACAACATCAATATGCTCTTGTTTTTTTGAAAATTTCCCATTACCTTAAAGTGATTTAATACAAGTACATGTTAGAAATTGAGGATACAGAAAAGAATATGATACAAAGTATATGTGAGTTTCCTTGAGGGCGTGAACTTAAAACACTTTCCTAAAAGCAATATTTTTACTATATATTATAAAAACCTGCTTCCCAGGATACAACAAGAAATTTTGGAATTTCTATTAGATGCAGAAATTATTTAGTGGACTGAATAAAGTCAGAATCTGCATCAACATATTTATAGAACACGAAAAGTTTCAATTGAACAGACATATTTATTCACAACAGTTGTGCCCCGTAGGATAGATTGCACTCTTTCACTAATAATACTACGAGTTGCAACTCTTCACGACTAGTGGTGTCCTTTACGATAGATTTGCACCTTTTCACGATTAAATTATGATCTAAAGATAATAGAATCTGAACATTAAAATACAACGGGTTACAACTCTTCATTAATTTATTTCGATTTAAAACAAAGTAAATTTAAAATTAAATTAATACAACTAACTAGCTCTTGAAATAGTTTAAGACTTTATTTCCTATAATGGATACTCATTGTTCACAACTAAAATATTCAACAATCCCCCACTAGTTGTGAACAATTACTTATGCCGAATGAATGACACACGTACGAGAAGGTATCTTTCGATTTGGACCTTCAATTAGTGTAAATACTTTAAAGTCCTAACGAAGTTATAGGTGTCCGTAAATTGAACCTCAACTCCTAATGTTAGTACCAAAAATATCACGCATATATCAAACACTTTAGTATCTTATAGAATTCCTTTATTAACCTTAGCACTATTATATATGGCCATGTGTTAATCTAGTATGTTGTGAACATTTATAAGAAAAAACACATTTTTCTTACCAAAGCGGCACCACTTTTATGTTCACATAGGTAGAGTTTTTGCTTTTGTCTCAGTTGCTAAAGACACTTAGCTAACTCCATTAAGAGCAACCGCTCATCCTACTTTTATTCGCAATTGTTGACACTATTTATTTATAGTGTTCTCAAGCAACATAGCATTGACTTGTTTGTACCCATTGAACTTTAGAATCAGAAGTTCACTGATTTAAAGTTGGGTTCCCATCATTGGTGCTTAAATTTAACATTTTAAGTCTCATACCCTTAGTCGTACTTCTCACTAATTCTTTGGTGAGCAGCTTAGTGAGGGGATCAGCTAAATTATCATCGGACTTAACATATATTATGGTGATCACCCCATTTGATATTAACTCACGAATATATGAATGTCTCATGCTCATATGTCTAGACTTTCCATTATATATATCACTGTACACATGAGACATTACCACTTCATTATCGCAGTACAAAAAAGTTGTTGCCATAGGTTGTGGCCACAACAACATATTTGTTAACATAACATGCAACCATTGTGTGTCTTTGCCTGCTGCTGCAAGAGCAATGAATTTGGATTCCACAGTTGAATGTGCAATACAAGTTTGCTTTTTAGAAGCACAACTAATAGCTCCTACACCTAAAGTAAAATTCCATCCCGATATGGACTTACTTTCACTGTTATTTGTCAACCAACTTGCATCACAATAGCCATCTAGCACGACTGAATAATCCTTGTAAACAAGACTTAAAGATGTTGTTTTTCTTTAAGTATCTGAATATTCTACTAACCGCTTTCCAATTATCTTTGCTAGGTTGTCTCGTAAATCTTGCCATCATACACATAACATATGCTATGTCGGGCCTTGTACAATGCATTGCATACATAAGGCTACCAATGGCACTGGCATAATCTAATTGTGCTATAATCCTTCCATGATTTTCATACTGTTTGACATTATAGCCAAATGGAGTATTTGCTTCTTTTATACCAAGGTGCTTGAACTTATCAAGCATTTTCTCAATGTAGTGAGCTTGGTTCAAGGTATAACCTTTATCATGCTTAGTTACCTTAATACCTAAATTAGTATCTACTTCTTCCTAAATTAGTATCTACTTCTTCCAGGTCTTTTATTTGAAAGTTTGAAGTCAAATACCTTTTGGTATCCTCAATGCCTTTGATATTTGTACTAAAAATTAGCATATCATCAACGTAAAGGCACAATATTACTCCATACTCATTTGTTACTTTACAATAGATGCATTTAACCGCATTATTGTGTCTGAACCCGTTTGATAAGATTACTTCATCAAATTTCTTATGCCACTGTTTTGGAGCTTGTTTCAAGTCATATAATGACTTGATTACTTACAAACTTTAGATTCATTCCCTGGAAGAACAAAACATTCAGGTTGCTTCATATACACCTCTTCACTTAAATCACCATTTAAGAATGCAGTTTTAACATCCATTTGCTTCACACATAATTTTTGAATCGATGTCAAAGCAAATAATGTTCTAATGGATGTTGTCCTTGCCAGAGGTGCATAAGTATCAAAGTAATCTATGCATTTTCTTTGAGAAAAAACTTTAGCCACTAAACGTGCTTTGAAGGTTTGTACCGAACAATTAGTTCTATATTTTATTTTAAACACCCATTTACTAACAATTAGTTTAGAACCAGGAGGCAAATCAACTAAGATCCAAGTCCGTTGGACATTATGGAGTCCATTTCATCGTTTATTGCTTCTTTCCAGAAAGGATCATCTCTTGAAGGCATTGCTTCATTAAAAGTACTTGGGTCATTTTCTAAGCTTATGTATTTTGTTTAGAACTTTGGTTCTATCTCCTTCAACAAGAAAGGCAATGGAATCTGGTGAGATAAAATCGAAATCCAAGAATTTGCCTTTTCTCATTCTTTGACTTCTTCTTGGTTCTACAGGTTCATCGATTTCTTTTCTTTTCTCACCGACCCCCACAATTAGTCGATTTGATACAACCTGATTTTGTATTTCATTTCTATCTTGAGATGGAACAAAATCATGAATTAATTTATTTTCAAAGAATTCGACATGAATGGATTCAACAATGACATTTGAACTTAAATCTAATATTATATGTGCTTTTGAATTTTGTGCATATCCAACAAAAATATATTTACTGCCTCTCGGTCCTAACTTCGACTTATGAGGATCAGTAACATTATAAAAAGCAACACACCCCCACACTTTAAAATAATTCAAGTTAGGCTTTCTACCGTTTTTCCAAAGTTCATAAGGTGAACACTTAAATTTCTTAAATGGAACACGGTTATAAATATGACATGCTGTCAACAAGGCTTCACCCCAAAGTAAGAAAGACAACTTTGCATTCGTTAACATGGAATTAATCATTTCTACCAAGGATCTTTTTTTTTCCTTTCTGCTAGTCTATTTTGTTGACGACTATATGGTGCAGTTCATTGATGAATAATTCCATGATTCTTACAAAATTTATTAAAAGAATCTGAAAAGTATTCACCACCTCTGTCACTTCTAAGAACTTTGATTTTTCTTTTCTTTTGAATTTCGACAACAGACATAAAGTTCTTAAACTTATCAAATATTTCATCCTTGGTTCTAATTAAATATACATAAGTATATCTTGAATGATCGTCAATAAAGATGCTAAGATACCGTTTCCACCTCTTGTTAATTGACCATTTAATTCACATATATCATAATGCACAAGTTCTAATAATGTAGAACTTCTTTCTACTTTCAAAAATGGCTTCTTTGTCATTTTTGCTTCAACACAGATTTTGCATTTTCCGTCATGTTTATCACTAATTGTAACATAATTATTCCTTGACATATAGTGCAAATAATTATAATTTAAATGATCTGGTCTAGCATGCCAAAAATAAGAAAAATACACAACTTTCACGCAACCAAAATTTTAAAATTAACGGTTCACTCAGAATTTCATATTTGAATGAGATGTATATGAAACCATCATTTCCTATTTTAAAAGTTTAAGTCACATGGTCACCAGTTTAGCCAATGCAACATTTACAGCAAGTCATTATTCATCATTAATTATTACACCATATGCATAGAATTCTCCAAGGGTGACACGGAGGTTAAAACATTCGTTGTTATAATTGTAAAACATTCTTGCTTAGTATCATAAGTTAATGAATGCCACATAAAGTTGTATGTAACAATAACATTTAATTGCATATTCAATCATTAAGAATCTCATGCAACTATAGATAATTTATTTATACGAAATACGAATAAACTTATCTCATGATGTTGCCAACAAATCATCCTTGTAGGATTTCCAATGTTGCGATCCAAGCCTTACTCAATTCCTCAAAGCACATATGTGAAAGCAACTCATATATACATAATTAATGTGAATAGCCACATATCTTATCAATCATGATTCATGCACACATTTTCAATTTAAAAAACAATATAACATACATGTGACATTCAAGGAAATTATTTCACAATCTACTTTGTTTTTCTTTTGAGCATAAATCACATAAACATTCATCGTTTCGATGTGTAGTATGCACCCCAGAAAACATTTCTTACGCTCTCAGCAAAAAATAATAATCCATGCCAAAAAACAAAGGAGGACATTCAAAGGAACGAGAATACCCGATTTTAAAGATGCAGAAATAACACTAATTGAACTTTCGGATGCATGTATCTATTCTTAGCCATTGGTCAGCGTCCTCATCATATTTCCAAACACCATAGGTATACAATGCCGCAACAAAAACGGCGAAGACCGCAACTAATCTTGCCAGCGGGGATAGTTCATGCCATCAAACCAGAATTCGCAGCAGTCTGCGCAACCTTAGCAAATCCGCAATAACTTTCTCTAGAAAATTCCCAATGACCTCTCGTTTATTTTATTGGAAAGAGGACTCGTAGATCTTTCCAACCATATGTTGCACGCCTTCTGAATCTTTCCTAATCAGAGCAGTTTTATAGAACAAATTGGCCTTCTTGCTGGTGTGGATCATTTTATGGATTCATTTTCATGAAACTAGAGTCTACTCTTTTCTGTTTCCATTGAATATATTGCTTTTAGATTGTTTTAGGTTCACGCCCTCCATACTCTTTTCTGTATCCCCAATTTCTAACAGTACAATCATTCAATTTGAAGTTGCATGTCTTCAATGTAATACACAGCCTATCAAAGTTTCAAACTTCAACTTTCTAGATGAATCATAAAGTGCAGAGAGGGGATACCATTTTGCTAATTCATACTTGCCTAGTTTCATAGTAAAAATCAACTATGCGACTTTGTAACCCTCATTGTCATGTGTAAGAAAAAAAATGATGTAAAATTCATGAATTATTCTCACCGGTTTTGTCTAGGGACCAATCTTTGGGTCAAGGTCACATGGGCCACTTATAATATGAGATAATTATACACACTCTCCCTGAAATATGTCTAATTTACAAAAGCACCCAACACTATTTGAAATCTTAAAAAGAATCTTATGAATACACACTCTTAAATTGGTGAAGGATACATTATTTTTAGAGAAAAATACAAAACTATACCCAACCTATAGGCCTTTTTGCGGAACTATACTCAACGTTTAAAAAGTTGCAAAACTATACCTAACCTTTGCATTCTGTTCGAAACTAGACCTAACGTTTAATTCCGATAAAAAACGTCATATTTCGACGTGATGACATCATATTCCGTTTTGGTCGAGGGTAAAATAGACATTTCACAAATATATACATAAAAAATATTAAATTTAAAATATATCATTTTTTATTATTAAAATAAAATTAAAAAAGAAAAAAAAAACTCAAACTTCATCTTCCTCACCAGCTCGCCCCCCACCACCCCCACCAACCAGATCGGAAAACCAGTCCCCCCCACCCCCACGACCAGCTCGCCCCCACCCCCATCCCCACCCCACCCCACACCATCACCAGAATCGCGGTGAAGGTGGCGGTGGCGTCGATTTGACGCCATCACCGCCGCACCTGCAAATTGCGGTGGCGTCGATTTAACGACGTTGCCACTACCCCCACCCCAACGACCAGATCGGACCCCCACCCCCATCCCCACCCTACACCATCACCAGAATCGCGATGGTGGCGGCGTTAAATCGACGCCGCCGCGATTTGCAGGTGCGGCGGGGTGGGGTCGGGGATGGTGGGGCGGGGGCGGGTTTGGGTGGGTGGGTCGGGGTAGGGGGTGGGGGAGGGTTTTTCTTTTTGTTTTTCTTTCAATATTTTAAAATATACTTTTTGTTAAATTTGTTATTGTTTTTAATATATAAAGATATACTTTGTTTATATATTTATATATATTAAGGAATTAAATATCTTATTGTTTTTAATATATAAATATATACTTTTTTTTATATTTATATATGTTAAGGAATTAAATTTGTTATTGTTTTTAATATATAAAGATATACTTTTTTTTTATATATTTATATATGTTAAGGAATTAAATTTGTTATTATTTTTAATATATAAAGATATACTTTTTTATATATTTATATATATTAAGGAATTAAATATCTTATTGTTTTTAATATATAAAGATATACTTTTTTTTATATATTTATATATGTTAAGGAATTAAATATTTTATTTTTTAATATATAAAGATATACTTTTAAAAAATAATAGTTTAATTACATTTGATTTAATATAATAATAGGTGAAACAGTGTTTTTTTTTTTTATAAATTAGAAGTGTAATACCGATTTTGCCCCTGTAAGTGGCCGGAATTAAACGTTAGGTCTAGTTTCGAACAGAACGCAAAGGTTATGTATAGTTTTGCAGCTTTTTAAACATTGGGTATAGTTCCGCAAAAAAGCCTATAGGTTGGGTATAGTTTTGTATTTTTCTCTTATTTTTATTCAAAACTCTAGTTGCACTCAAGTTTTCCTTGATCTTTCACGTAGTATCTTATTGATCCAAACATTGGGTGGTCTAAACGGAGATGATATAGTAAGCTTACGTATCTTGTATGTTACTTGAAGTTAAGTCGTCTGTCTCAACTATTTACGGTCGAACACGAAGTTTCCACGTGACCTACGAAGTTAACATCATCAACTATTTATGATAAAATTTAATTTTGGCCGGCATTTAAGTACAATTGAACGAAACCAGGTAAATTGTTAATTTGTTATACTTCATTCATAGCATTGAAAAATAAGCTAAATTATATTTTATTTAAAGGCCAATGTTTTCAAGGCAATAATGCAATATGATCCTATGGGCTTATAGAACAGTTGTAAATTTGATGCAAACTATGTTAATATTGAAAAAATAAGATGTAGAAAGCTAAGACTTAAGAGGCCAATCCCTCAAATTTGATCCCAACGGGCTAAACATATAAATCACATATACTTTTTAGAACATGTACATATTTCATTGTTTGCCATTTTGATCCATACTCAATGGCCCGATCCTTTATAAGTTTATAACTATGATGCACAAAATACATTAGATGACATCATTTTTTTTAAACGATGCATGCATTACATTTACGACAACTTGTATATATTACTGAAATTGTTTACTAAAAAACATTCATGCTCTTAGGTATTTGAGTTGACAAATACGCGCCCCCAGGATTTGCCCATCGTAGATATACGAAGCAAATACGAATAAAATATGACGATCGTAACAACACAAGGATTTTACGTGGAAACTCCAAAACCGGAGAAAAACCACGGGGCCCGAACGAAAATACACTATATAGAAAATTGTTACAACTACACAATTTCTCGCTCAACCCAACGATCCCCACAGAGCCTTTATACCCGTAACACTCCCCGAATACACCTCACACAAATATAGAAATATTACAAGAGGAAATATAAGAGTTATACTACAAAAGAACTCTGAATTGTTGGATGGTTAAAATGAAGTAACAAACCGGCTATTTATAGCCTTACTTCAAAACATAAGAATGATAAAATAATGGGGATAATGCTGCACCATCAAGGAATTAATGCAGCACTACCGCCCCATCCATGATTAAAACAATTAACCGCCCCACAATCTCCACCTTGAAGATGTGATTATTAGTGACTAATCACGTCTTCAAAATCATCTCCATTCCGGCATTGGGCTATCGCACACCCACTCCGCATCAGAAGATCTCCATAGCTCCCGCTATTACTGCAACCACAGTCGTACTTTTAGAAGTACCATGCTCCACCATAAAGCATAACCACTCAGAATAAACTAATTCCAAGAATTTCACTTTTCGGCCCATGTCGAACATTAACCTGCTGATAGGATGGTGCAACTTCCACTTTTGGCTCCTCCGGAAGTCATCAGCCCGCCGACATGAATATACCACACCTTGCATTAACGCCAAAAGCAATGTCCGTGTACACACTAGACCCACTAACATTAACGTCCTATCTCATGGCAACTTTTAGGGTCTCATGCCATCAGGACGAGCATGTCGCTTACAGAACTTCAGTGTCACTGCAATAAGCAATGTTAGTATCTCCTCCAGTGTTTCTTTTTGATGCCTCGGAGCCATTTGCCGAACCGGCTCCCCTTGTTGGACAATTTCTTCTAACGTGGCCAGATTGTCCACACCGCCAACACACTTTCCTCCCAGAGTTTGTCTTCCTTCCATCGTAAGTCACCAATGCATTGTTTACATGTGAACCGTTACCCCCGCTAAGCCTCCTCTCTTCAGACAGAAGCTTGCCCGTAACTTCAGAGAGATTGATATTCTCTTTCCCATGAATCAATATCGGTTTCATGTGCTCGTACGAACTTGGAAGAGACCAGATGAGTCTCAAGGCTTGATCCTCCTCATCAATTGCAACTCCAATGGATTCAAGCTCAGCAACGATTCCGTTCAGAACACTCAGATGATCTGAGATACTCGCACCCTCTGCCATTCGCAGTGTGTGAAATTGCTCTTTTAGGTACACGCGATTCGATACGCCCTTCGCCTGGTACAACTCCTCTAATTTTTCCCAGAGTCCCTTAGTCGAAGAAATTCCATGCACGTTCGCAAGAATATTTTTGGCCAGACACAGACGAATTGCGCTCGCAGCTCGCAAATCTAGATCCTCCCAGTCATCATCGTCCACCACAACTTTTATACCAGCTGCTTCGAAACTCGAGCTAGTAGGGTCGCTACCTTTAGCAACCCTCCCTTTTAAAGCCTTGTGTAACCCTGACTGAATCAACACATCCCTGACTTGAACTTGCCACAAGCCAAAGTTGATTTTTCCGTCAAATTTTTCAACGTCAAATCTCACCGCACTCGTACCCTTACTTCCCGACATTGCACCAGTGGGCCTTGGTGAATTTCAAGTAGATCCGAATAGCACAAAGTAAGCCCCCGGAAAGAGATAGCTCGTATTTCCAGACAAGATTTCAAGGTTCCTAGGTAATTGGTGGGGTCACAGCGGTCCCGCTTAATAACCAATTACCTTTGACATAACCGCATTTATCAGCGCGTAGTCACACTACTATCACACCAGAGCTCCACCCCAACAAAAGCTCCACCTCCCGCAGTACCCGGGCTCTGATACCACTTGTTAGGTATTTGAGTTGGCAAATACGCGCCCCCAGGATTTGCCCATCGTGGATATACGAAGCAAATACGAATAAAATATGACGATCGTAACAACACAAGAATTTTACGTGGAAACTCCAAAACCGGAGAAAAACCACGGGGCCCGAACGAAAATACACTATGTAGAAAATTGTTACAACTACATAATTTCTCGCTCAATCCAACGATCCCCACAGAGCCTTTATACCCGTAACACTCCCCGAATACACCTCACACAAATATAGAAATATTACAAGAGGAAATATAAGAGTTATACTACAAAAGAACTCTGAATTATTGGATGGTTAAAATGAAGTAACAAGCCGGCTATTTATAGCCTTACTTCAAAACATAAGAGTGATAAAATAATGGGGATAATACTGCACCATCAAAGAATTAATGCAGCACTACCGCCCCATCCATGATTAAAACAATTAACCGCCCCACACATGCAGCATGAAAAACATAATGAGAAAAACCAAAGTATCAAACTATAATCTAAGTACTAACACGTCGTGTTATTATCAACAATAAGACAGGTGGGCGTGATGTTTGGTGTCATACCAAATTCAATTTTTTATTGGAGACAAACTCATTAGATCTGGTTTGTATGAGGAATCCTTAAACATTTTTTTAAAAAAGCATCATTAAATAATATGATAATATTATTTTTTGCCCTTTTGGACAACCAATTTTATGATTTTGTCTGACCCCACCTGCCGTCGGAGTAGCCGCCAAAAATAGTGCAAATACAACTGTCATGGTGACTTTTCTCTTTTTATTTCCAACGGTTAATTATCAAACCAAAAATGGATTACAAAAGAAAAAAAGCAACCATTTTTTTTTTATAATTGCATAACAAACATTTTTGTTTCATGTCGATAATACGCGTCTACGAATAATTACATCCATGCGTGCATGAGTTGAGTACTATGTTCAATTTTCCTTTTCACACCAACAAACATTCGTAAACTCAAAGGTTGTTTTCCCTTTCTTTTATATAGAAATAATAGTTGTTACATTGACACTTTGCTTAAAGCTTTCGATTAAAATATAACAAACCTTATTTGTAAACTAAGCAATAACAAAAAAACATTCTTTGGAGCTTCAAAAATACTATATATATATATATATATATGCACGTCCTTTTTTTCTTTAATTATACGACCGTGTCTTGTAATCAATAAAATCTCGATATAGCACACCTAATTAATAAGAGAAGTTTTAATTTATGCATACCATAAAATGACGGTACTAATCGCCTTTTTCTATGATGTACGAAAGGTGAACTAATGCGTTGTAAGTGTAGTGTATGTTTTAATACGACAAGGTACGGATACGGCGACAAAACTTTATTAAACAATTCCTACTATAGGTGTGTCCAATAAGGAGTCGGCCTTCGTATCAAAAAAAAAAAAAATAAGGAGTCGGCCAACACACATGTCTGATTTTTGAAGTGTAAACGAAACCAAGAAAGCAATTGCAAAATCAAACATTGTAAAAATAGAGGTATGAGAACTAAAATAAGTGAATATCCACAATATACAATTTACCTTTTTATTAGATGATGACAAGCTTGTCGTGCAATTTCCAAACACTTATTTATAGAACTCGCCAACACCAAAACAAAAAAAAACACAAAAAACACAATTCACACACCATTTGAAATTTCAATACCAAATTGAAAAACATGAAAAGAAGGGGAAAAAATCGAAATTGGTCCTTTATTGTGTCTTAGTTACAGTTTTCGTCCTTTATTGTGTCCTTGTTTTATTTTGGTCCTTTATTGTGTGTTTCAGTACGATTTTGGTCCTTCAGATGGAATCTCAGCCGAAAATGTCATGTACGAGCACGTGTTGCCCTCAATTCAATTTTTTTGAATTTTTCACAAACATATTCGCATGTTGGAACAACAATTTTAATTTTTTTATTTAAAATTTTGAGCCGTCCGATCCGGATAACCCGGTCAAATCGGGTTGGCCGGGTCAAAATTTTAAATAAAAAAAAAATAAAAAAAATTGAAACCAGCGTTTCCACATGTGAATTTGCATGTGGGAATTAAAAAAGTTTTTATTTTGGCCGGCAAGTGCTCCCACGTGATATTTTCGACTCTGACTTCTTCATGAGGACCAAAATTGTAGTGAAATACACAATAAAGGACCAAAATAAAACAAGGACACAATAAAGGACCAAAACTGTAACTAGGACACAATAAAGGACTAGTTTCGATTTTTTCCCTGAAAAGAAGTATAGACCAAAGTCCAAAACAAACTAACACCAAACACCATTAACCACTAGCTGAAATTTACAATTATGGCAATCCTAACTACTACTACCAATTTCATCAGCATTTTCGTCATCATCGTCAAAAATTCCATAAAAGAAGGGGTCCTTCAGGAGATCAGAAGCCGAGGGTCGGGCCCTTGGCTTAGCAAGACACTTCTCAATGAACGCCTTAACCTCCGGGTCCTTAACCTTGTTCATGGCCAGAGGCCTAACCCCAGCTATCACATTTTTGTATATCTCAACAACATTTTTACATTCAGTGTATGGTAGCTCGAGGGTCACCATCTCGAGCACGCACATTCCGAAGGAATATATATCTACTATCTCCGTGTAGTTCTCATCATAAAGCTCCGGTGCCATGAATTCTGGTGTTCCAAGTACCGAGTGTGCAGAGTGGTTTTTACCAACTATTGTTGCCAAGCCCAAATCACCGATTTTCACCTATAAAGGTGAATCGATTTCGAAATTACCACAACTGCTTGTGAAAGTTCGGCGTAATTTCATGATCGGAATCAATATTTTCAATATTAGCATGATGTACAAACTTGCAATAAGCAAATGAGTTTACTCAAACATATAAAAAACATGGAATTATCAGATAACAAGCATAACACACAGATATATTCCTTTAACTCGCTACAACAGGAGATTCAAGAATAAACATATTACGATTCACAAAGTTAGGAAACCAGCGAACGACAGAAAGTGTCGAGAAAAACAAGTTTTTCATGTTATATACCTGTCCAATGTGCCCGTTGACAAAAACGTTGCTACAATTGAGATCCCTATGAATCACACACGGATCATGAGTGTGCAAATAGTCCAAGCCCTTGAGTATTTGCCTAGACCACTTCTTCAGAGCCTTCATCGAAACGTGCTTGTGCTTCATCCTGTACTCCCTCAAATTCCCAGAAGTACAAACCTCGGTGATGAAATTCAGCGTGTTTTTGGCCTGATCCCGCCAAACATGGTACAGCGTGATGATATTCTCGTTTTTCAAATCTCCCAACAATTGAACCTCACAATACAAACGGTTAATCATCACTTCATCGTCACAAAAGTTCCGTAACTTAACCTGGTTCCACGCCACCTCGATTCCTTCTTCGTGGTCGAATGCCCTGTACACTTTCTTAACAGCACCCGAGCCCAAAAGCTCGGTGTACCGGCCATACCGACCCGTTGGGTCGACCTCCGCAAACGACTCCATATCTTTAGCAATCTTATCAGAACCCATGATGGGCATCTACACAGTTAAAAATCCACAAAAAATGCAAGATTAAACCAACAATTGAACAATAATTCCATACTAAATAGATGAACTACAGATTTGACGAGTCAAATTGAACACTCTGTTTTGTCACAACACACCAATTTTATATTTCTTCGACAAATTCCACCTAAAAATTCAATCTTTATACTCATATAACAAAATTATTCGCAAATTCCACCTAAAAATCCAATCTTTATATCGATGAAACAAAATTATTGGCAAAATCCACCTAAAAATCCAATCCTTATACTTATTTAACAAAATTAACCTTAACCCAATACCTGAACTGAATTAATTCCTCAATTAAGCAAAACACACATGCATAAAATCGAAAATAAAACAAAATAACAAAAGCCCACTACTTGTTCTAATCATATCAACCATACAAATCTTTTCCATTTCTATTCCAAATACAAAAAATGAATACCAACAAAATTAAAAAATAATAAATTAAAAAAAAAAAAAAAAAAGAGAGACAAGCTCAAGATTTTACCTAACAATGGAAATGGATGAACGGAATGGCAGAGGTCAAATGAAGGAGGCTGAAAGATATTTATAGGGGTTAAGGGTTTTTCACTGTTGACTGTTGTCAGCTGATTTTGTGTAAATTCCATAATTACCCTTCCACTGATTCTTTTTTTGATGGACTTTAGAAAAAAAAAGGTTGTTGGCTAAAGGGGTATTTATGGAATTTAATAATTTGACCCTGTGTTTGAAACGGGACAAAGTCAATTGAATCCGGTCAGATTTTATTTTTTAAAGACAAGATTTAGCTCACGGAGTCACGGTAATGATAATAATGACACGCATACGTATAATGTGACGAATATTAAGACAAATAGATTTAGGATCTGTACTATAAATGTAATAATCATAATATAATATTAAAAGCAAGCATAGAGTAGGAAATAAGAAATTCTCTTTAGGCCATGATCTTTGATTATATAATTTGTTCTGGAATGAATGTAATATATTGCTATCTTAATAAGATCAATTTCAGTATATACAATAAAAGATATTGAAGCGTGTTCCATATTAATAGGATAGTTGGTGTGCCATGAACATATTTTTCTTCTACATTTAAAGTAGTTGAGAATTTGTAAACCTATGATTTAGAAGAAAGAAACTCACCAAATAAGGTATTAGCCAAAATTGAATTCATGCAATCCTTGATATGATGCAATGAATTCAATATATTTTTATAACACTAGAAATGTTGGTGAGAGGTCCTTGCCTGACTAACATTTATTTTAAGTATAATATAATTAGTTTGTATTATAAAAATTATAACTTATATGTATAAAGAATCTATATATCTTAACATTCTTTTTATGGAGGAGAGAATTAGGTAATAATTGTTTTCTTTAATGAAAAGTTTAAAATAATAAAATAATTAAATTACAGTTATATCCTAACTAATAACAAAACATAATAGTGTGTCTAAAGATAAATAGAAAAATTAAAAAATTCGTATCAACATGGTTTTACATGATTTTTTTATATAAATATATATGCCCCTTTGCATTTACAAAAGCATAGAATATTAGATGTATCATTAAGAAAATATCTCGTGATTTTTATTATTATTATTATTACAAGTTTGACATACACCAAAATGAATTGGGGCCACACAGCTGATGGGTATGCACCCTTGGCCCTTGGGCTTCATAATTTGATTATACTATTAGATATCAAAACCAATTTGAAGTCATCCTAAGGCAGGTCCATGCTTCATTAAAAGTTAAAACGGCAGGTTTATGAACTTATAATGTTATTTAAATGCAATGCAAACACAACCCAAATGTTATGCTTAATTGACAAAACTCTCATATTTTATTACTATCAGCAATCATATCCGTGCTAGTAGTTAAATTAAAAAAAAAATCTTTACTTTTATGATTATTTGCAACACACACTTCTATATGTATTTTACTGCACATTTATTTAGTACTGTGAAAATTACCACTTGACAGATCAATATATCTAATATTTGCTACTAAGTCAGAGTAATTTCATATGTTGATTTGTCAAGCTGATTCTTGAGGCTTCATGTCGACTTATCTTTGAGTAAATGAAGATTAACTCCCACCCTCAATTCTTAATGCATACCTACACAATAAAGCACATACCAATTAAGTTGAGGTTGACCCAACGAAAACACGGTGCACACTCAAGTCTGTAATAATGTATAAAGCATTTTGCAAATCGATTTTATAGACGATCAAAACCATAGAGATTTGAATCTCTGAATGATCCAATTTTGATGCTTAGGCCAAGCTTCAAACTTGGTGAGAATCGTAATTCGATCTTCTAGTTCGAAATTCACGAAAATACCATAACTTTCTAGCAGGAACGAATAGAGTTTATATAAAAAAAACATATTTCTAAACCAAACCACGCTTGAATCCTTCTTGTTTAGTCAAATGGATGAAGATTAAAACTAGTCGAAGTCAAAACCCTAACATATCTGATGGAGATGGGCTAATGCCGCTAAATCAAGGAAAGAGGGATCTACTCAAAATTCATAATGGTCCAATAACTAGAGTCGAGCAAAACAAATTAGAGAGGCCATGTTGAACCTTATTGGTGAAATACAAGAGAGTGCTTAGAAGGCCCAATAATGAATCTTATTTGGTTGATGCTCAATTCAAGTGATGAGCTGGCGCTAAATTAAATTGGAATACACTTTTTAAAGCCCATTATCCATCAATTTTGTGGCTAGCTTCAAGACAAAGTAAAAGGATTAAGTTTTGGTCAAATAAACCTTTTGTATGACCAAGAAGTCAAGTCTTATTGTTTAGTGTTTCAATAGTCTTGTTTAGTATTTCAAGATTCATTAAGAGTGGTCAAATGCTTGTTTAGTACTCCTATGTCTTAGATATAAATGTGGGACATTTTAGAGTCACTTTCTAGCCTATAAATAAGTCTCACAAGAGTTGTAAAAATTAGCTTTGACAATATTACGAAAATTAATATTTTGACTCTTTCTTTGTGAGGAATTAAAATATTCAAGAGCTTATCAAGATCTTGAGCACGATCTTGTGGCGTTCAACTATACCGCGGTTCTTGGCTGATTCTATAGCCAACGAGTCAGGGTTTATCAAGCTCTAAGTAAGATCAAACCGGATTCTCGATCTAGGGAGACTGCTGCTTATTTATACATTGGATTTTTTGATCATCAATATATCTAACGGGTTCAATGTCTCTGTTCTTTATCATATCATTTGGGCATCATAGCAATTTGGTGTTGATCTTATTTATTTTAGTTTAGTTCTTCAAAAAAAAAAAGAAGAAAAAAAAGGGTACCAAAAAAGAAAAAGAAAAAAACGTCCAAAAGAACAAAAAAAAAAGGAAGAAGAAGAAAAGAAAAAAAGGTACCAAGAAAAAAGAAAGAAAGAAAGAAAGAAAAGTAGAAAAAAAGTCAGATATTTGAGCTTTATTTCAATAAATCCTTGTTCTTCACTATAGGACTAAGGGATTGTTGAACGTTGCTTGAGATTGTTCATCTTGTTTGGTTCTTGAATATTGAGCGGAAAAAGGCATTGAGTGGTGAGATTATTAGAGGGGAGGTAAAAGCCAAAGAGTGATACATGAGTGGATTGGGAGGATAATTTTGAGTGATACACGAGTGGATTGTGAGAATATTATCTACCATGGAGAACACATTCAATAACCAACAAGAAGCTTTCACACTTCAAGCTATGCAACAACAATTTGCAAGGTGGAATGTGGTTCTTGAAGGCATCACGAAACGGTTAGACAGATTGGAACAACCTACACAAAGGGATCGTAGAAACCCAAATGCAAATCAAATAAGATATGAAGAGTGGCAATCGGAGGAAGACGATGATGATGTGGGGATTGTTCATCCCAACCGACGACGTGGAAATCGAAGAAGGCAAAATGACCGGGTGGATCGAGATTTGGGAAGCATTAAAATAAATATCCCTACTTTCCATGGAAGAAGCGATCCATAAGCATATTTGGAGTGGGAGAAAAAGGTAGATCTGATTTTTGATTGTCACAATTACTCCGAGGAAGAAAAAGTAAGGCTTGCTGCAATTGAATTCACCGACTATGCTATTGTTTTGTGGGATCAAGTCCTTACAAATCAACGACGATATGGAGAGAGGCCAATTACTACATGGGCCGAGATGAAGTCAATCATGCGAAAGAGATTCGTGCCGTCTCATTACTTTCGTGAGTTGTACCAAAGACTCCAATCTATTACTCAAGGTAATAAAAGTGTTGATGAATACTACAAAGAGATGGAAATTACCATGATTAGAGCAAATGTTGAAGAGGATCGGGAGGCCACTATGGCTCATTTTTTAAATGGGCTAAAAAAAGAGATTGCCAATATTGCAGAGCTTCAACACTATGTGGAACTTGAAGATATGTTATATACAACCATGAAGGTGGAAAGACAACTAAAGAGGGGGAACTCTATGCAAAGGAGTTATCCACAAAATTTTCAATCTTCAAGTAAGATGAAGGAAGGGGTGCACAAGTCGACCTTTGGGAGTACGTCAAATTTACCACATGAGACAACGAGATCCAAGTCTAGTGAGGTTGACAAAGGAAAAGGTATTATCGCTACACCTTCTCGTAGTCGTGATATTAATGTTTTCGTTGTCAAGGACGTGGGCATATTGCATCTAATTGTCCAAACAAGAAAGTGATGATCCTTAAGGACAATGGTGAGATTGAGTCGGAAGGAGAAAGTGAAGAAGAGAATGAAGACCAAGTGGAGCAAGTCACTGCTGAATCAGGGGAACTTTTGGTGGTAAGAAGAGCTTTAAACATGCAAATAAAGATGGGAGAATTGGAGCAACAAAGAGAAAATATCTTCCATACTCGATGTTTGGTTCATGGAAAGGTATGTATGTTGATTATTGATGGGGGAAGTTGTACTAACGTGGCTAGTATGGAAATGGTAGAAAAATTGAGCTTGCCCACCTCGAAACATCCTAATCCATATAAGCTTCAATGGCTTAATGAAACTGGAGAAGTTCGAGTCACTAAGCAAGTTTTAGTGACATTCTCGATAGGGAAATACGAGGATAAAGTTCTTTGTGATGTGGTACCAATGCATGCAAGTCACATTCTTTTGGGAAGGCCTTGGCAATTTGATCAGCGAGTTGTATATGATGGTTATCTCAACCGTTGCACATTGAAGCATCAAAATAAGACCATGATTCTTGTTTCTTTAAGTCCACAACAGGTTTTGGAAGATCAAATCAAAATGTCCCATGCGGGGAATGTTAGAGAGGGTGAGAAAAAATCAATGGGAATGAGGGAAACACTTTGAGAGAAAAAAAGAGTGGTGAGAAAATGAAAGTGTAAGATGTTCTGGAATCAATGTTGGATGGATGTTGTGCCAACATCCAGAGAACATTAAAAGCCGAAACATTCTTAACCTGAAACATTGTTCCAAAATTCGAGAACATATTCGGAAAAAAATGTTGGATGGATGTTGAGCCAACATCAGGACAACATTTAAACCCGAGAGTATTCTGTCAATCTGTCTTTAACTGCTTTATTTTAGTTTTGCCTTTATTCACCTATTAATCAAGTTCCACGATTTTAGTTGTCTTTGTTTATGTCCAGGAACATCTCTTAATCATAAGGAAGAGCATTACATGTTTCCTAAGTTGAAGTTTCCATAATTCAAGAGGAGGAGATCGGTCAAGTCAACACGGTTTCAAAGAAGGGAAGTTTTGGAGTTCAAGTGCAACTAGGAATCTTTCCAAGATCAACTCTGAATTGAAGAAGGAGTATTTCCTTATTAGAACTCAATCTAATAAAGGGAACTATTATTCAAGAAGGAGATCGAGTTCAAGAAGGAAAGTAGAGTTCAACAAGGAAACAACATAAGTTACCAAAACTGTGTACAACACACCTTGGAGATCAAGTTTGAAGAAACCTATATATAGGGTGTGAAGTACATCAAGATACATAGAGAAACAATAGAGCTTATAAATCCGTAGAGATTTTATCTTAAGCATTGTTGCTATGTTTCTTGTTTTGCAAAGTTTGTGAGTTTTCGAGTTAAGTCTAGGATTAGATTTAAGGAGAAAATTCTTGTCTGCTTTGCTGAGTCCAATCTACAAAAGAGCGAGAGTGATTTTGTGGTGAGGAACGTCTTTGGTAAAACCTGCGTGGTTATTTTGCCGTAAGGCTAGATGGTTGATTATTTATAATAAACCATTGAAAATTTATCTTCTTGTGTTCTTTAATTCCGCTGCACATTATACTCTATCAAGAAGATTGTTTGAGATCAAGTTAAGGCAACGCCAGCTTAACTTGAGCTCTGAAACGTGGAAAAGTTGTATCAATCCCGATCCAACAATTACAATTGGCGTCAGAGCCAAGCACCGATTTCACTGGTGTTTGGAGGTGATACAACACGATGGACAACATCAATCCCAATTCTGGCAGACTCCCAGTCTTAGAAGGATCCATCAATTATGCTTACTGGAAGACCAGGCTCAGAGTTCACATCAAATCCATTGACATGAAAGCATGGGATGCCGTTCTTGATGGATATTCTGTCCCAAAGATTGAGAACGACCGAGATGCAGATATTGTACCAAAACCGAAGTCACAATGGACAGCAAACGAGGTAACACTGTATAACTACAATGAGAAAGCTCTTAATGCTATTTTTAGTTATGTTACCAATCAGATGTTTAAGTTAATTCAGAACTGCACCACAGCTAAATCAGCTTGGGATATCCTTGAACTTCATTGTGAAGGAGATATAGCAGTTAGAAACTCTAAACATAGACAATTGCTGAAAGATTTTGAAAAACTTGAGATGGGTGATGAAGAGAGTATAGATAGTTATTTTGAGAAAATCCTTGACATTACAAATCAATGTGAAAATCTAGGATTTCCTGTTTCAAATCAAACTATGGTTTATAAAGCTTTTAGATCTTTGTCACCTAGATTTGCTCTCAAGAGAATTGCCATGGGAGAGACAAGAGATATTGCCAACATGGAATTTCAATCCTTGTTAAACACTCTTAGAGAATTTGAGCTAGAGTTTCCTGCTAGGACTACCAAACAACAAGCTATTGCTTTGTTAGGAACAAATTATCATGAGAGTGAAGATGAGGATGAAATTATTTCTTCTAACTATGGAAACATTAGCAAGAAACTCAGTAGGTTGAACTTTAAAGATAAATCCAAAGGGAAACAACCTAGCAATACTTCCACTGGTTATAGAAAATTGCCTCCCAAATTTGTTAAATATATGGCAACAAAATCTAGTCCTGAAGAAATTGAAAAGTTGAAAACTACTCAATGTTATGAATGTAAAGGTTATGGTCATATTGCTGTTGAATGTGCTAACACCCTCCGCAAGAAGGGAAAGTCTCATTGGGTTTGTGTAGATGATTTCAATGAAGAAGATTATAACTCTGGATCAAGTGCTGATGCTGAAGAAAGCTTTGAAGAGATTCATACAGCTGCGCTATTTACTCATGTCAACTGGACAGAAGAAGATCTCCATAACTGCCACGGGTCCCAATGTTGCTCCAACATCCAGGACTCAACATCAGAACATGAGACTTTCTTTGGGAATTGGACTAAATATGATACCCATATTGATCTCAATTCTTTGTCTGATAATGATGAATCTAACTTTGAATGTTTTCATGGCTCAGTTGATCTAGATGAAGAGTATTACTTTGAAGGTGAAATGTCCCAGGAGGAAATCATTGAAGACTTGAAGTCTACTTTTCATAATCTTCTGAAAGAAAATCAGAAACTCACCAAGAAGAATGAAGCTCAGAGGCTGGAGATTGATGGACTGAAGAAATTGATGAGGATGTATGAAAGAGACCTTGACAAGACAGAAGCTGAACTTAAAGAGGTAAAAGGAAAGCTGGAAAAAGATAATCAGATCATTGCTAAATGGAACTCAGGTACATCTAAACTTGATGAGGTACTGAGTATGGGTAATCAAGGAACAAATGGTCTTGGATATATTGGGAAACCTACCTCTAAAGTTGCAAATCCTGTTTTCATTAAAGAAGGTTTTGTTAAGGAATCAAAAGACTTGAGTTGTGCTAATCCCAACAAAAGTAAACCTACTTATATCTGTCAATTTTGTTTTCAACCAGGTCACATAAAACCTTATTGCAAGAAATTTTTGAAAGAAAATGTGAAGAAAACAGAAACTGTCTCTAATGTTGAGTTGGTCAGTGGTACATATGTTATCCCAACATTAGGAACAGGACAGAAAAGTAGAACTTGGATTGAAAAGTTAAAGACTCCTAAGATGAAACTTGTATGCAATGTTGTGTTTTCTGCTGTGTACTCTAACCTTGCAGGTAAGTGGTACTTTGACAGTGGATGCTCAAGACACATGACATGAGACAAGGAAAATCTTAAACAATTGATTCCTCTCAATGTTGGAACTGTCACCTATGGAGGAGGCACCAAGGGAAGAATCATTGGAAATGGAGTACTAGATGTTGAAGGATTTCCACCTCTCAAAGATGTTCTGCTAGTTGAAGGATTGAAAGCAAATCTAATAAGCATTAGTCAACTTTGTGATGATAACTTGCTTGTTACATTTGATAAAAGTTCTTGTGATGTATTTAATAGTGAAAATGTCCTTGTTATGACAGGTACTAGATCTAAAGATAATTGCTACCTTGCACATGAAGAAGCAGATTGTTTTCATGCTAAAGTTGATGATGCTGTTCTGTGGCATAGGAAGCTAGGACATGTTCACTATAGGAACCTTGAGAAGCTACAGAAAGTTGATGCTGTAAGAGGCTTACCAAAGATATCCAGCCCAGGTAAGGTTGTATGTGGGGACTGCCTAAAGGGTAAGCAAACAAAAGCTATTCATACACCCCTCCAGGTACAAAGTACAATTCCCAGGACTGGTAAGTGTTTTGAATTATTACACATGGATCTCATGGGTCCTATTGAGGTGAGCAGCCTAAGTGGTAAGAGATATGCCTTTGTTATTGTAGATGATTTCTCTAGATACACATGGGTTAAGTTTCTTAAAGAAAAATCAGATGCATTCAACACATTTAGGATCTTACATGCTAGCATAAAAAATCTGTATGGTTCCTCTGTTTGTAAAATTAGGTCTGATCATGGGAAAGAATTTGAAAATGCTAGTTTCAGTGATTTCTGTGATAAGAATGGAATTTTCCATGAGTTTTCAGCACCTAAGACACCTCAGCAAAATGGGATAGCTGAGAGGAAAAATAGGACACTTCAAGAGATGGCCAGAGTTATGCTTAATGCTAGAAATCTATCTAAAAGACTTTGGGCTGAAGCTTTAAATACTGCATGTCATATAAGTAATAGGGCTTATCTTAGACCTGGTACAAATATGACACCATATGAAATCTTGAAGGGTTTGAAACCAAATATTGCTCATTTTCATGAATTTGGATGTGATTGTTACTTGTTGAAAGATAGAGACTATCTTAGTAAGTTTGATCCAAAGAGTGAAAAGTGCATATTTGTAGGTTATTCTGTAAATAGTTCTGCTTTCAGGGTTTATAATCCAAGATTGAAGACTATTCAAGAATCAGTAAATATAGTGTTTGATGATTCCACCTTTGATTCAGGTACTGATGAAGTCACTGTCTCTGATGTTGCCCCAACATTAGAAACAGAGACTGTCCCAACATCAGGAGCAGAAGTTGGAGACGCTGAAATTGAGACTGGTTCAAATGTTGAGATGACACCTGCTGCTGTTAGGCCAACATCCCCACAGTCCAATTCAGAGGATGACATTGTTGATGAACCTAGGAGAGATCCCCCTACTAGAATTCAAAAGGATCATCCAGCTTCACAAGTGATAGGTGAAATCACTGGACGCATGAAGACTCGCAACAAAGACAGGGTAAACTATAAAAACATGGTAAGGTTGTGTGTCTGCATGTCTTCCACTTGCACTGTAAGTAATGCTTCCTGTTTTGTCTCAAATATTGAACCTAAGAATGTGAATGAAGCTCTTAAGGATAGTAAATGGATAAATGCTATGCAAGACGAACTGTTGCAATTCACCAAAAATCATGTTTGGAATCTAGTGCCTAGACCTTCTAATGTGAATGTTATAGGAACTAAGTGGATTTTCAAGAACAAAACTAATGAAGATGGTGTAATTGTAAGAAACAAAGCTAGGCTTGTTGCACAAGGTTATACTCAGGTAGAAGGAATTGACTTTGATGAGACATTTGCTCCAGTAGCTAGGATAGAATCTATTAGATTACTTCTTGCTATTGCATGTTGTCTTAAGATTAAGCTCTACCAGATGGATGTGAAAGGTGCTTTCCTTAATGGTTTGATAGACAAAGAAGTATATGTTGAACAACCTAAAGGTTTTGCTGATCCTAAACATCCTAATTATGTGTATAAACTTGAGAAAGCTTTGTATGGTTTAAAACAGGCACCTAGAGCTTGGTATGAAAGACTAACTCAATTTTTGTTAAGTCTTGGGTTCAATAGAGGAGATGGAGACAGAACCTTGTTTATTCTAAGAAAGAGTTCTGATGTTTGTATTGCTCAGATCTATGTGGATGATATTGTATTTGGTTCTACTAACAAGTCTACTCTAGACAAGTTTGTTGAGTCAATGACAGGGACATTTGAGATGAGCATGATTGGAGAGCTAAACTACTTTCTGGGATTGCAAGTGAAGCAACTGGAGAATGGTATGTTCTTAAACCAGGAGAAGTATGCAAGGAACCTGGTAAAGAGATTTGAGCTGCATGAGTCAAAACCTTGCAAAACTCCCATGTCTTCTTCTATGAAGATTACTAAGGATGGCACTGGAGACAATGTTGACCCAACATTGTACAGATCTATGATTGGTAGTCTTCTATATCTCTCTGCCTCTAGACCAGATATTATGTTTTCTGTTTGTGTTTGTGCTAGGTACCAAGCTGATCCAAAGCAATCTCACTTGATTGCTGTGAAGAGAATATTAAGATATATATCTGGAACTTCATCATTGGGCATTTGGTATTCTTTTGATACAAATACAAATCTTGTTGGTTTTAGTGATTCTGATTGGGCAGGTGATGTAGATGACAGAAAATCCACAAGTGGGGGCTGTTTCTATTTGGGAAACAATCTAGTTTCATGGTATAGTAGGAAACAGAATTGTGTGCCATTATCTACAGCTGAATCTGAATATGTAGCTGCTGGCAGTTGTGTTACCCAGCTAGTATGGCTTAAACACATGTTGCTGGACTATGGGCTAGATAGTGATACTCTCCTCATGTTTTGTGACAATCTTAGTGCCATTAGTATCTCAAGGAATCCTGTTCAGCATTCTAGGACTAAGCATATAGATATAAGACATCATTACTTGAGAGACATGGTTGAGGATAAAATGATCAACATTGAGCATATTGAGACAAATAATCAGCTTGCTGATATGTTTACTAAACCTTTAGATAGTGAGAGATTCTTCAGTTTGAGGAAATCTCTCGGCATGTGCAATATGTGAGAATGTTAGGAGCCCAGTGTTGACATAACACCACTGTCTAGCACTGGTTAATGGTTGTGGTGTAGGATGTAACTTTTTGTTTTTGTTTGTTTCTTTTCTTTTCTTTTTGAGTCACATTGATCTTTGTTTTGGCATATTTGATTGTGTGGTTGATCACTGTGTTTTACTAATCTTTCTAGCTTGCAGATTCACATCTAAGTTTTGAAAAGTATAAATCTCTAAAGTGTGTCTGAGGTTGTGTTAACCTAACATATGGAGAAGCTGGGGTACACAAAGTTCACTACTTTGATGTCTATTCAGTTGTGTCTTATTCATATGAAAAGGTTTTACAGGACATGTGGAGAAGCTGGGGTTCATGATGTTGACAGCTTCAATGATATTCAGTTGTGCTTATTTGCATGTCTCTGTTTAGTTTGGCCAAGGGGTACATAAAAGTGGTTCTTTCTACTAGGGTGTTTGGGGTTTCGATTGCCTTCACTTGGTAGCATTGATCACTTAGTGCTCTCTTGTATGCAGGTTGGTAAACAAGTATGCATAAGGAATTGGGGTATTGGGGTGCATGATAAATGTGTTGCCAGTATTCAAGACCTTTGTACTTGCCTAACTTGCTGCTGATAATGTTGTTACTGGGGTGTGTGGAGTCTAGTGCTGCCCTCATTCAGTAATGTCATTATCCTTTTTTAATCAACCCTCAGTTTTTGTTCTAAAGAGATAATGAAAATAGTGAAGATTTGATGTGATGTGATCTGTTGCTGGTTTGAAAAGTGATTCACTGTGTATACCATCTGTCAATGTTGTCATAACATTGTTGCATTCATTCTAGAACTGCATTGTCTTTCTTCTTTGATTAGTGTGTTTGACTAGGTTTGGGCTTAGGGGGAGTATATAGTCCCTTTCATGTGTTGAGGCATACTCTTTGGGTGACATTCTGCAGGTGACACACTATTTGTGACCTTCTATGCTGTGGAAGTGGTTTAATTCTCTAATTCATGACTGCTTATCTCTGTGTGTTTTCTGTTTGATATGTTACTTATTCATGATTTTGATCTAAACCTTATGTTTTTGATACTCACTTGCTAACTTGGTGAAGTTTCAGATATAAGTTTGGATATATCTCACGCTCTCACATGAAATTGCCTTGAAGAAGCCCAAAACCTCAAATATTATGGTTTGAAAACCTACTGGTTTGAATGTTACTCTACTCTCTGATCTGAATGTTAGTCCAACATTGCCACACGGTCTGCACAACATTGAAGTCAGTAACTTATAAGTTTGTTTAAAGTTTTAAAAACTGAGTTTTTATTGTTTTATTGTGAACTGCTCTGGTTACTTGTTGCGTTTAAGTGACACGTGGTGAAGTTCTTACGCGGGAATAGAGGAGTGGGAAAACTTAATTGATCATATTCCATAATCCTACTTACATTCATTCCTTCTCTCTCCACTCTTCACAACTTAAAAGAACAACTTGCCCTAATTTCTGTCACTTGTGCAATTTGTCCTTCTTTCTGCAAATAATTATCTAAAAATCTCTCATATTTTTCTCTCAATTCTCAAAACTAACATGGCAAGCAAGACTCCTTTAGACACTTTTGCAGATTTGGCCTTGAATGTCAAGCAAACAACAACACGCACCAGGGCTGCTGCGCGTGAGGATCAAGGATGGCCTACTGCTCAAGTTGCTGCAAAACGACCAACGATTCCTTATCAACGACGGGTAAAGCGAGCTAAGAATGTGGAATCTGAGTCGAATGTTGGCGCAACATCATAAGCCCATGCTCCTCAAACCAATGAATCTGAATCTGAGGTAAATGTGGCTAACCCTAAACCCCAAGTGAATAATGTTGATAATATAATTGAGGGGGAGGGATCTGGAGCTGGTTCTGGAAGAAAGAGAACACCTATGGGGTCTAGGCCAATGAGTAAAATAGCCTTGCTAAGAGCTGAGGCTAGAAGAGCTCAAAGAGAGAGACTTGAGAAGAAAAAGGCTAAGGCTAAGGCTGAGGCTGAGAGAGTGAGGAAAGGGAAACAGATTGTGGATGAGGAAGTTGAGGTAGTTGATATAGAAGAAGAGGAGAAAGAGGAAGAGGAAACTGCTGCTGAAGAGTCTGAAGCTAGTGGTGATGATGATGAGAATGAAGAAGAGTACTGTGACACTCTTGTGTTATCCTATTTTAGTAAGGAAGCTAGGTCTAGATACTATCTTAATAAGGAGATAGAGGACAAGGCTTATGACTTTAGAAAGAGGGATTTTCACAAAGAGAGGGTCATGGACATGGACAGCTTTAAGAGAAACAGAGTTTTTGAGTTGGTGAAAGCAAGAGGGGTTCAGAATTCAATGAAGAAGCATGGTGATTATGCTCCTGAGCTTGTACAAGAATTCTACCTGAATCTCTCAAAGTATATCACTTGTGAGTTGTCTCCCAAATATGGTCAAGCTTGGGTAAGAGGACAAGTGTTTGACATTAGTCCTAAGAAGATAAATGAGATTTGGGGACTGCCACATGTTGAGGAATCTGAAGATCCAAAGCCAGATGAGGTGATTGAGGATATCACAGGTGGTCTAGAGAGAACCTGGGTTGAACAATTACCAACAACAAAGCTCACTGCCCTAAGTGCTGTTCTGCACAAATGTGCATCATATAATTGGCTGCCTACTAAAAATTCTACTGTTTTGACTAAGGAGTCAGCTTACTTGGTCTACAAACTGAAGAATGTGCTTGCTGTGAATATTGGGGTGGGAATTTTAAGGGCTATGGAAGATGCTGCTGGGAGGAAGCAAGGGATTCTACCATTTCCTTCTTTGATCACAACTCTGCTGCTAAAACAGAAGATGAACAAGAAAGAGTTTGGAGGAATGTCAGAGAACAAGGCTAGGTTCACCATCACTCAATCATACTTGTCTAGCACAAGAGTGAATGACTTGCCTTGGAATCCTGAAGGTGGAGTTGCACCTGGAGAGGAAAATGAGGCTCAACAATTTGTTGGAGCTTCAGTGCCTCAATCTGATGAGGAAGAAACCAGGGTAACAACAAAATCTTTTGTTGATCAGCAGTTGACTTGGTATAGCAGTGCTTATGCCAATCTTCAGAGAGAAGTTGCTTTCAAGGAAAAACAAATGCAAGAGCTGGATGTCTTGATTAAGAACATGGAGGAGCTTTCTTCACAAAAAGGGGGAGAGTAATCTAGTTTTTAATTTTTGATTTCTGGTTTTTATGTTTTTGTTTTGATATGTTTTGAACTGTTTCTATTTGGCTGCTAGTTCTTTTTCTTTGTTTTGGTTTGTAATGGTAATGCTACTTAGCTTTAACTGCTCTTAATGCTTTTGCTTATGAAGATAGTCTATATCTGCTGTTTCTGCTGATAAACTAATGTGCAAGTACATTCTGGTCTTAATGTTGAGACAACATTGATGAGTTAAATGTCTGAACAACTTGTTTTGAGTTGTGGTGATGACTTTAATGAATAATCTTTGTTATGCCAAGTTAATGCTTGATAGTTTGCATTAAGGGGGGGCAGTTTTAGTAGGTTTAGATTATTATGATTAATTGATATTTGGACATATTATCTGTTATGTGAACAGGTTGATTGGTTTTGTGAAGAAAGGCAAAAAGGGGGAGATTGAAAGTGTAAGATATTCTGGAATCAATGTTGGATGGATGTTGTGCCAACATCCAGAGAACATTAAAAGCCGAAACATTCTTAACCTGAAACATTGTTCCAAAATTCGAGAACATATTCGGAAAAAAATGTTGGATGGATGTTGAGCCAACATCAGGACAACATTTAAACCCGAGAGTATTCTGTCAATCTGTCTTTAACTGCTTTATTTTAGTTTTGCCTTTATTCACCTATTAATCAAGTTCCACGATTTTAGTTGTCTTTGTTTATGTCCAGGAACATCTCTTAATCATAAGGAAGAGCATTACATGTTTCCTAAGTTGAAGTTTCCATAATTCAAGAGGAGGAGATCGGTCAAGTCAACACGGTTTCAAAGAAGGGAAGTTTTGGAGTTCAAGTGCAACTAGGAATCTTTCCAAGATCAACTCTGAATTGAAGAAGGAGTATTTCCTTATTAGAACTCAATCTAATAAAGGGAACTATTATTCAAGAAGGAGATCGAGTTCAAGAAGGAAAGTAGAGTTCAACAAGGAAACAACATAAGTTACCAAAACTGTGTACAACACACCTTGGAGATCAAGTTTGAAGAAACCTATATATAGGGTGTGAAGTACATCAAGATACATAGAGAAACAATAGAGCTTATAAATCCGTAGAGATTTTATCTTAAGCATTGTTGCTATGTTTCTTGTTTTGCAAAGTTTGTGAGTTTTCGAGTTAAGTCTAGGATTAGATTTAAGGAGAAAATTCTTGTCTGCTTTGCTGAGTCCAATCTACAAAAGAGCGAGAGTGATTTTGTGGTGAGGAACGTCTTTGGTAAAACCTGCGTGGTTATTTTGCCGTAAGGCTAGATGGTTGATTATTTATAATAAACCATTGAAAATTTATCTTCTTGTGTTCTTTAATTCCGCTGCACATTATACTCTATCAAGAAGATTGTTTGAGATCAAGTTAAGGCAACGCCAGCTTAACTTGAGCTCTGAAACGTGGAAAAGTTGTATCAATCCCGATCCAACAATTACAGAAAAAAATCAATGGGAATGAGGAAAACACTTTGAGAGAAAAAAAGAGAGAAGAGAAAAATAAGAGGGCTGATTTGAGTGTTTATGAGGGAGAAAAGAAATTGGAGAAAAGTGAGAATAAAAAGAGATTAAATTTCTTTGCAAGAGGAAGTGACTTGGAGAAAGCGATTGTTGCAAAAAAGAATGTGATGGTGTTGGTGTACAAGGAGAGCTATCTAAGTACTAACGAACTAACATCTTCTTTGCCTAGTACTTTTATGTCTCTCTTGCAGGAATATGATAACGTTTTCCCCGAAGAGGAGCCGAATGGGTTACCACCATTAGTCGACTTATAATGCTTTTAAAAGGATTACTTTTTCATACTTATTTTTTTCGCAGAAAGTTAAAGATACTATTAAGCCCAACTCGAAGTGTTTACAAGAAAACGAGGTCAAAGCCTCAAATGAAAGCAATTACACTAATACCAATAATCAAAAACCATCTAGCTAGAGGACACCCGAGCTCTAGACTATGTCTATGACTCCAGGTAAAGCCCACATCACTACAACACACTAACATTCCTCCATGGTGTCCAGACCCAAAGGTCCTTAGGGTATAATAACCCTCTTCTTCTTTGGCTGCAGTCCAAGGTTGTGACCAATTCCTTGGCTATCATAGTGTAGCAATGCTCAACCTTGTATACATATGGTATGCTTTACTCATTTAGTGGGCTCATTTTGGGGGTTGGAAGAGTGATAGAGATGTACATGTCCCATCACCATTTTAAGCTCTCCTAATGGGTCACCTGCAGCAGAGACAAGACCAACCAAAGAATATCCTTCCCACAAGGCAGGGAGTTAGTATTTGTTGTAACTGTTGTAACTTTATACAAATATTTCTGGTAATCTTATTCTCCTTTCCTTTGTTATTGATCCTACTAATAAGAGTGTAACCTATGTTCTTACTAACATGTTGCCTTGAATGTGTCTGATCCGCAAAGATTTTCTTGTTCATAGCTTTCCAACCTGCTGCAATTGTCTCCCCCACTGCTGCAACTCTAATTCTGAAAATCTTACTTCATTGTTTCCTAGACTGATTGAATAGCTGGGTCCATCCCTCTATTTCCTTTGGGCATCTTCTTATTCATGTACATTTCATAACTAGGCTCAACATTTTAAATGTCCAGTCACATTGGAAGAATAGATGCTCATGTGTTTCATTGTATTTACTACATAACACAGTTTAAATCATGCACAATTGTAAACCTACTAACTTTTTCCTTAGTATTCAATATTTTATGAACAGCAAGCCAATTTAGAAAATGGGTTTTTTGGAGTTGATAGGGGGTTCTATACCGTTACCACCACCTTACCTCTAGTCTGGTCTGAACAAAGCATGAGTACAGGGCATTGCCTCATTGCAGTTTACCTTTTTGATTATCTATATCTATCTAGTTAATGGTAGTACTTCTACTTTATCCCTCATGCCCGTATGTATTTCCACCAAGGTGAGTTACTGCCTTTCTTTTCTACCTCCCAGATACTCATGTCCTTCAACTTATAAGCCATTATCCATTTCTGCCAACATGTCTGGGTTCCTCCTTGTCATTCAACTTCATCACTTGCATTGCTAGCATTGTCTTATTCCACCCCAGGACTTCTTTAATTTGCAGTCCTCTATGTTTATATTCTTGACATACACTACTCCAAGCAACTGTGCTTTTCCTCCTAGTAGCCTTCCCTGCCCACAAATAGCTTCTACATGCACTTTCAATCTTCTTGATCACTCCCACTGGTATAAGAAAATATGGCTCCAAAAGTTCTGAATGCTTATCAGAACTGCTTTGACCAGCTACAATCTTCCAGCATAGCTCAGGTTCTGGCTTGCCACCCTTGTATCTTCCCTATCATTTTTTGGATCAGGCTATCATACTCAGCTATCTCAATGTTTTTGGGCTCAATGGTATACCCATGTATCTTATAGGAAAGGTTCCCTCTTTAAAAACAACCGTCTAATTCTTTCTCCTTCATCCCCTCCTACTCCTGCTAAAAAATATTGCTTTTGTTCTCACTTATCTGCAAGCCTGACATCTCAAAGAATTCCTTCATTGTTTTATGTAAAATCCTCACGAGCTTACTGTCTCCCGTGCAAAATAAAAGCAAATCATCAGCAAATGCCATGTGACAAAGTTTAGCTTTACCACATTTATGATGGAAATGAAACTCCTTATTGCCATCAATTATGTTTCTAAGCAATCTAGCTAGGTGATCCATGTAGAACACAAACAAATAAGGGGACAGTGGACCCCCTACCTCAAACCTTTCTTACTATCCATATTTCCTTCTAAGCTACCATTAATACTAAAAGAATACTTGGGACAGATGACACATAGCATACCAGGTTAACAAAGTTTTCTACCAAATCATAACTTCTAAGCATATTATCTAAGAAAGTCCAATTAACAGTATCATAGGCCTTTTGCATATCAATTTTCAACGTTCCCCTAAGTGAGATGTTCTTCTACATACCCTCTAACCAACTCTTGAGCCATGAAAATATTTTGATAAATGTCTCTACCTTTGACAAAAGCAGATTGGCTAGGAAGGATCAACTCAGACATCATATTCTCTAATATATTAGCTAGGACCTTGGTAATCAAATTATAAATTACATTGCAACAAGATATTGGCTTATACTCAGTAATTTTGGTAGGATACATGATTTTAGGAATTAGACACACTGCAATAGTATTGATTTATTTTAACAACTTCCCTGATTTGAAAACTTCATGCACAACCTCACAAACTAGTTTCCCTGTGATTTTCCAGCTGGTTTTGTAGAAGTCTGAGCTCATGTCATCTGGTCCCAGGCTTTTCATGTCATTCATGTTGAAGAGGGCTCTTTTTTCTCCTCATCGGCACACTGTTCCCTCAATTTGTTGTTCATGTGTTGATTCATCTTTAGTCTCATTGTGATGACACATTTGTCAAGCTCTTTAACCCTGTAATCAGTACCAAGGAGGTTAGTATATAAAATAATCATATGCTTGATAATGTCCTCTCTTGAAGTAAGAAGTTTCCCTCATTATTCTAAATGTTCACGATGTTGTTGTTTTTCCTTCTGAATTTTATGCTGTTGAAGAATAGTTTTCAGCAACAATCACCATCCTTAATCCACTCAAGTTTGGCTGCTTGTGTGATCTGACTCATCAGGCTCCTCATTTTCTCTTCATACTTCTCTTTGAGCTCTTAAATTTCATTTTGCTCCTGTTTATTGATAGGATCTCTCAAAATATTGTCCTGTTTTTCTTTGAGTTCAGCTAGACACTGTTCTACTTGTTTATCCAAGTCTTGAAACTTTTTATAGTTTAGTTCCTTCAACTTATCCTTGACTTTCTGGACTTTCTTCACCAGTTGGTACATCTTGCAACCCTCCACTCTCTCATCCCATGCTTCTTTAACCAGGTTCAAGTAATCTTTATCTTGAGCCCATGTATTTTTAAATCTGACATATCCAAGAGCATGATCATATATATCAGGCGATAGAAAAGCAACACTGGAATCATAACCTGTCTTCATCCACTCTTGATTGAATTCCACTATGTCCAATTTGCAATAGGTGTGCCCATTGGCCCAGGTGAATTTGGGTCCACAATACTGATGCTCTTGTATACTGAGTGTTTTCATGACCTCTTGCAGTTCATCTTCCACTGGCTCTTCTCACCTCTCCTCATTCCATCTCCACTCCTTACTTAGTGCTACATTCCAGTCTCCATTAAGTATCCAAGGGTTCTTGACATTATCCTCTATGTCTTTCAAGTCCCTCTAGAGTTGTTTTCTATCCTCTTGCTTGTTGTGTGCATAAATGAAGGTACAAAAGAAGTCCCACTTTGCATCCTTTGTTCTAATGTTGATATGAATGAACTTATCAGATTTCTTCTCAATGTTGATGTCCACCTTGTCATCTTCCCACACCATCAAGATTCTACAATTTTAACTTTTTTCTAAGTTGCTCTCCATCTTCCATTGTTTTTCATATTTTTTCCTAACTTTTTCATAACTTTTTTTCTTCGTTCTTGTTTCTAGTATGGCCCCAAAACTGCATTTATTCTATATCATTCCTTGTTTCCAAGCTTCCTGCTTGAGAGGATCATTCATCCCTCTTAAGTGTCACCCACAGAAGTTGAGATTAACCATTAGGGCAAAACACCCTTTTGTTTCCTCCTCTACTCTCTCCCTGAGATAGCTTCCCACTTCTTTCAGCTTTATGATTTTCTATTCTTTAGGATTTCTTGATCCCAACTCTTTGCCATTCCCCCTGATTGTCCTCCTTATTTTTCTCACTCTGATTTTTCTTACCATTCCACTGTCTCTTTATTACTTCTTTCAATTTGTTTTTCATGTTGGTCTGATTCTCTCTTTGTGTTTCTATCATATCCTGTTCATCTCTATCTTTGTTCTCTTCCTCATCTTCTTTATCTTTTTTCGTGTCTCTTGTTTCTGAGTGATGTTGCTCTTACTACTCTGTTCATCTCCTTGTTTTGCCTATGCCCCTTTGGACTAGCCCTTTGCTTCTGATCATGCTTCTTTCTTGTAGGTGAGTTTGTTTCCTTAATTTTTGTCCCTCATGTTATAGGTGATTGTGGTCTAATTTGTTGTGTTTCCATTTGAGTACTCTCTTCTTCCACTTTGACTTTCCTAACCTATTCCTGTTTAGGCATACATTCCTTGATCCCATGACCAAACTTGAAACACTTAAAGCATTGATAAGGTTTCCCCTCATGTATCACTCTTTGATCATATTGTTCACCATGTGGACCTCTCAAGTGTATCTGATCTATAATCCCATCTCATGACTGCAATTTAACCATGATTCTAGTATATGCAAGTATGTCTCTATTCTTAGTCATATTATAATGAAGCAAGGTTTGCCAATAAGACTTGCAATCTTACCAAGCATTTTAGGGGACCAGAGCTAGAGGTCTAGGCCTGGTAGTTGCACCCATGTGGGTTAATCCTAAAGTGTTGTGGGATCTAATATTTGCCCGCGTTCCCACTGTTTCAACATGAGTAGATACCTCCCTATGATCATCCATGGTCCTCCTCCACATATCTCCCTAATTTGTTCCCCATTCTTGAATTGGAACACATAGATTCCTTTGTCGACAACATGGATCTTCGGCTGGTGTGGCCACCTGACTTCAACAAAACGCTTCATTGCCTCAAAAGGTATACTCGTGCCACCTTTCCATACAGTGCGTGTCCCCAGTATTCTCGATTCCCTTTGACATCGTCTTCTGTGAATTCTAATACAGATCGATCCACTGGTTTTGTGTAATGCACACGACACCCATTTTTTGGGCTCCTATTTCAGGCGAGCAGTTCATTCCATCTCTTCGTCTGCTATGGGGGATAGTGACCTACCTCATTGCCTTGCAAATCTGGGTATATGTCGTGGTAATCATTTGCCAATTGCTCCTCTTCAATTTCGTCATCCTCTAACCCTAGCCCTAATTCCTCTTCCTCTGGTTCTGATTCTTGCCTATGATATGGATTCCCCTTTTTGTATTCCTGTTGCTCGTGCTCAATCTCCTATTGTGTTCGCTTCTTCGCCATCACAAGCGAAGGAAAGTTTATGTCGATCAAAATCGCACCTTGTGTGAAGTAGCAAATTTTAGTTGACCATTTTATTTTTAGTTTTTTTCATACTTATTATATTGTAATTACCATAATTGTTTTAAACATTAATTATAAATGCTTTAGTGCTTTTTAATTTATTATATATTTATTGACTATTATTTATATAAACAAAATACAAATATTTGTGGGATTTATGCCCTACGTTCAGAGGCTTACGCCTCGCCTCCAAATATGCAAAACAACTCGCTTATCCCTAACGCCTTGAACAACACTTTTCATAACCGCGACAACATGCATGCCATGTGGCCTCCTAACATTCTCCAAGTAATTAACTCTTTTTTTGTTAAATAAATGTGATATAAAGGTATTTTCTCCTATTAATCCAATCCAAAATTCCAATTACCTTTTTTGTTTTTTTCTTCACAACGCAAAAGTTATTCTCTATCAATACAAATTGTAAGAACTAAGAAGGAAAGTTTATGCTACTAATTATCAACACATGATGTATTATTTATTATTAATAATAAAACAATACATAAATAACACACATCACGTGCTCTTTCGCATCATAACTCCTCCTTCCAAACATATACATACAAATATATATATATATATGTATCTATCTATCTCTGCAACAACAATTCCATTCCAATTCGATTCCTCCAAACCCTAACAATGACGTTAACAACCTTAAAATCAATCGAATCAGCACTCAACCAAATCGACACAAAAAAGCAAAATCTAAAAAAAGCATTCGAACACCTCCAATCTCACTCAACCCTAATCCCCTCTCTCACAGTCACATGGCCTCAATTGGACACCTACTTCACCACCCTCCAATCACAGCTAATTCACGACTTTGCCACTCTCCAACAACATCAAAAAACCCTAATTCCAGAAAAGCCCCAATTCAAAAAACCAGACCCGGTTTTATTACCCGCAACCGTACCGGCCCGACCCGAATTGAGGTCGCTGTGTGTGAATATGGACGGGCTAGGGTTGAGGAGGTACTTGATTGACCGGCCTAAGGAGAGGATTGCGATTAGGGTTGAATTGGTGGACGCGTACAAGCACGCGCCAGACGCGGCGTCGTTGGTGCTGGATGCGATTGAGGGGTTTATGGATAGGGATTTGGGGAAATCGTCGAAGTTGAGGACGGTTTGCGTGGTTTTGTTGGAGGAGTTGGTAAGGGCGGGGGTGGAGGTGGGGGACGAGGTGAGGGAGCGGGCGAGGGGGGTGGCGGAGGAGTGGGAGGGGAAAATGTCGGTGGGGGAGGGTGAGGGGGACGGGGGTGAGGGGGAGGAGGAGGGGAAGGAGGAGGATGGGGGGTTGGAGAAGCTGGGGTATTTGCATTTGTTGGCGAATTATGGGTTGTTTGGTGAGGGGAGTGGGCGGGACGAGGGGAAGCTTGTTGAGTATGTGGTTGCGGTTGCGAGGTGTCGACAGGCGGTGGAGTTGTGTCGGGTTTTGGGGCTTGAGAGTAGCGTTCCGGGTAAAAGTTTGCATCTTTATTGGGTTTTGTCTATGTTGCTTATTTGTCTTGTTGCGTTTATTGGTTTTTGTTGTTCTTTTTGCGGTTTTATCTTGTTGTGAGTGTGGATTGAATTGGAAATGTTTAGGACGCGTAGTTAAGTGGTAACGTAGCTGAAAGTAACTGTTTTTTCTCGAAGGTCTGTTCTCGTTGCCACTATAATTGGTGGTATTTGCATGATATTGGAGACGGAATTCGGAAAGTGAAACTTTTCTTATGTATAGGGTAAAGAGACTTTCTCAGGTCAAGTTATGTTAAAGAAATCGGTTTTGGTAGTTCTCATGTTTCGTGGAACCTTATATAGCATTGAACGTCGCGAAAGATATTGGTAATTATGATTCTATGATAAGGAAATTAAGTACCATGACTTCTATTCTTGTCTTTACACACGATGAATGAGCCAATTCTCATATACAATTTATATTTTTCTGTCCTAGTTGGCTATGTAAGAGGAAACAATTTATATATTTTGTTTCATAATTTATTCAAGTTTCAGCACTTGATTCACTTCCATCTGTTTTGACTCTGATCTGAACAAGAGTCATTGGTTCTCTACAGATGTTATTAAGAGGATTATTGTTAAGGGCAAACAACTTGTCGCTCTCAAATTTATTTTCGAATTTGAGCTTACTGATGAGTTCCCTCCGGTGCCTTTGTTGAAAGCATACTTGTCGGATTCAAAGAAAATTGCTCAAAAGGTTCGTTCGAGTAGCAATTCTCGCCAGGCACAGGTGATTGTTCATATCCCTTTTTGATATAGCGGGCTGTGCTTAACTAGATTTTGTCTCAACGCTGAAAATTTATTAAACTAGGTGGTACAAATGGCACATATTTATTGCCTTTAGTTAATCTATATAGCCATTTTTCTCATCTGTGTGCTCTAAACAGAAACTTTCTATCTGTGACACTTACTAGTTGCTTACAAAAACGAGACTCTACTGTAGTATATTTCCATATGCTGAAGGCTCTCATTGTTATACTTCTTTTGTAGAATGAAGCCGACTCGAGAGAAATTAGTGCGCTGAAGGCAGTCATCAAATGCATAAAGGATCACAATCTTGAATCTCAGTACCCGAAAGCTGAACTGGTGGCACGTATTGATAAGCTGGAAAAAGAGAGGACCGCTCGAAAAAAGCCAGCAGTGGCCCCCACCGTGCCCAAACCTCAGCAGCAGTTGAAACCACCACCAAAGCAAAACGGGAAAAAGCGCAATAGAACAGCTGCAGGTCCTGGTCCAGGTCCATCAAAAATAAAAAGGAAAATTCCGGCCAAATCAAATGGTCCCCATTCATTATCTTCTTCTGCATATAGAGCAGGTTTCCATACAGATCATCCCGCTCCTTCACCTGCTGGGCCATATGGCGCGGCAGGTGCCCAGTACATGGGCTCAGCTGCTGATTTGTATGGGCATTCGACACATTTGGGCTTTTCCAGCGACCAAAATCCAGTTGTGTCGAATCCTTATTCTTTTTCAGAAACATATGCACAACCCTCGCATTATGATGGGACAGTAGGTTATGGAGGGTACAACGTACCACCTCAATACCATCCCGGTTATTATCCACAATGATTAATTTGTGGTTCTACACATTGCGGATGTGTTATGTGGCTTACTTTAAGCTATTGTAGTCGGAAAGCATTAATTGCCTTTTTGATTATCGCAATTTGTGCGATAAATCATAAGATTTAGGTTTCCCTTATATCTATTAATGAAGGAAAGGATTCTAAAACATTGTCTGAACCTGTTGATCATGTTGATCATACATTTGGAGCTTTATCGGGAGCTTTATCCATACATGTTGATCATACATTCAGTCGTTCACTGTCAGCTATTTTGATTAATGTGATTTCTTTCATGTTGATCATACATTTTGAGCTTTATGGGAAACTTCTTGAGAATTCTTCCAGATATTGGCTTCAACCATATGTTATGTTGGTTTTGCCTGTGGTCATTCCTCTTTTTTCTTGCATTTTCATTTTGCGTGCATGGAAATGGGAACCTCTCTCACTTTCGAAATGAATATTATTTTCACCAAATTATGCCAGACATAGCTGGAATTAGCTGTTCATTGATTGAAACGGCATCTTGGCTCTTGTGACCTGTAGATGACAAGACGGCGTCAATTACTGATTCGTATGCTATTCAGTTCAATCATTGCGTGCGTATTCTCTCTTTTATCTGTGCAAAAGTTATACTTTAGTTTTGCCATTAAAGAGGAACATGAACCACTTAATTTCCTTGTCGATTTCGTGAGAGGGCTGACCTAATTGGTAGTTTGTCAATTTGCTTATGATCCCAGAGGTGCATACACCATAAGCTTCTTGAAGTCAAATGGATTACTAAGGTTGAATTCTCATTGAATCGTGTGTTGATTGCTTATATATAGGTCCTGTGATTTTTACGCAACTGCTGAGATTGCACTTTTTTTTTCCTTTCCATTTTGTCCAACTGATTTTGCCCCACGATTTTGTGGACGTATCAACCTGGGCAACAAAAAGCTTAATGTGATTAAATTGTTTGTAATCCGTATCATTAAGGGATATGGTAGCTAGCAGTAAGAAAGAATGTGTCTTTTGTACACGTTCTTTCTTATTAACAGCTGGTTATCTTGCTCTGAAGAGGATTACTTCTGTTCGTAAAGTGTTCAGTACTTGGCTTGTAAAGCGTACGTTTGAATTCTCTACCTACAATCCTTATTTAAGGCATGCGGCAATGCCATGGCTATGGGTGGGGGAACCTCCCCTTGTGTTAACTTTTCGTCATCTTGTAGAAAACAGGATTCATTGAGTTGGTACTTGGTGATCATGAACTGGTAGCAACTTGGAGGTTTCATTTCTGGTTGCTTGCTGGACAATAGACTATTTAGACAAGTTTGTGTGCATTTCTTTACTTGCCTTTTAACTCGTATTCGGTGATGGGTGGTTATATAGTATATACTAATGTGTACTACATATATTTTGTGTGTGTGTGTGTGTGTGTGTGTGTGTGTGTGTCTGGCACAGGGAAAGTCTTCGTAATGAGATGAATATGAAGTGCATTCGGTACTTCAACATTATACTCGGTCCGTTGGCCTTGGGTGGTAATGTTACCATTAAGATCTAGTTAGGTATTTTACTTTTGTGCATACGCGCTGTTCTGATGGTCTGAAATCGCTAGGAGCATTATCAATCGACAACGAAATCCAATTTTGGTTAGATTTCAAGTGTCGTGATTGGGTCATTGCTGTAGTTGGTTTGTAATTTGTAAATGTAAAACCATCTTATAATTTGAATGTCTCAGATTATGAATGCGGTGCACTTGCATGTTATGGCTGCTATAGTTTTTACTTTTTTGAATAGCTAAATTTGTAGTTAGGTAAGATATATTTTATAGATGGAATTATATTTATAATTTAGCATTACTTCTTGAGGTCCGGACAAGCATAATACAATGGTTCATCTCAGCTATGCAAAGTAATTTTTCATGCGATTTATTTTAAGGGCAACTCCAGATTTTTTTAAAGCCAAATTTACATTTCAAAACCTAGAAAATAAGCTAATTTCTTTTTTGTGAAATGAAATATTGGAAAACCACGTATTTAGTATTTACCCTTATCATTTCATCAATAACAATCGAAAACAAAATCATCAAATCCACAAGTCACACATAATTAACTCACGACATCTATAACGATAAAAAAATATACTAGTTAATTGAAGTTGTTTAAAATCTTAGTTTCCAAAATAACATGTATTAATTAGCAAAGCAAGTTTAATACCAAAAAAGAGGTACATGAGGTCGTGTAGAAGAAATACTTTAAAGTCTAAACACAATAAAAGACCGAAAACTCGCACTTAACATTTTACATTGAACACTCTTGTATGTGGACCACAAGATCAATCAACAGAGGAGAAGCAAAAGTTTTAAAAAACCATATTATATGAAGTTACAACTCTTAGAATTTTGGTTTAACTTTAAAGTAAAAACTATACGAAGTTAATACAACCGAAAGTTTAAAAAGCGGATACTATAGAGCATATATTATTAAATTAGTATCTGCCCAAAGTTCTTATAAATGTGGGAATCGGTATTGGTATTCTTTTAATTCACACGCTGTGTTAACTTGGAATGTTGCGCCAACATCGTTTGTATTCGATGTTGTATCAACATTCACTGAAGAGTAAATTGCAACGAAACAGAACAACACAATGAATGAATTTTTTAAGCAGGTTATATGAATATAACTTACTTTAATGATATTATAAAGTTCAAATGAGCAAGGAAATCAATCATACCCACCTAACTCACAAGCTATAGAATTATAACTTTCACTCGTTAGATAAAAACTCAGCAAAACAAGACTGAAATAATTGACTCTAATGTTTCTATTCACTTAGAATATTATGCTCTAGTCTTGTATTTCAGCTTGATGTCGATCACCCTTCTTATAGGGTTCACACGTTCATTCTCAAAGATGTGATAGACACAATTGATCGTTCTTTGATTCCTTGGATAGTCTTGAAATCTTCCTTGTGATTATATTCAAAAGATCTTTCATTTTTATCATAATCAACTTCGGCTCTATCTTAAGGCTTAATCCTCTTGAAACCTAGATCTTTTGATATCCTGAAATACACCAAAGATAACTACAACTCGTGAAACTAAATAAGATCATCAATAAAGGCAAAACTAAATATATAATATTAATCAGACAATGCAATGTGTTAAGTTCAATGTTGAGCTAACACTTATTACTAGAATGTTAGACTAACATTTCACTGCAACACTTGCACTTTCAATATCCTTTTTTACCTTTCTTCACAAAACTCAACGAGCATCCAATTTTCCAAGTACCTGTATTTCAGTATATCGACCAAATCTATTTATTCTAATTTGCTCCCCCTTAAGACAAGAATGTTAAATGGTAATGTTAAGCTAACACAATAGGTGGCTGTGTTAGCCTGACATTTTGATTAACACCTGCAGATTAGATAATCAACAGTAAACCAAAGGAAAATAGAATAATAAATAAGTGCAGAGTAATTATCCTGATACAACCCCAGAAATAAATACAAGAACATCCTCTCTGAATTAAAAATAAATAATTCTAAGAAACTACAATTGTTCAAACATCAGAAATATAAAAAGCATCAGGAAACATAAAAATGGGACTACTGTCCCCCTTTTTGTGAGGAAATCACCACCAATAAGTGCTTCTTGATGAAGTCCAGTTCCTTTAGCTCTTCTTCCTAGTATGCTATCTCCCTCTTCTTGTCTGAGATCATCCTTTCACACCAATCGACCTTCTCCTAGATGAATGTAGAGCTGATGGGTACTGTAGGGACAATGTCATCTTCAGATGTTGAAGCAACACTGAAAGTCTTTGTCTTCTTCTTCTGCTGAACTCCACTTCCACCAGGTGCATTTGGATCCTTCCAAGGTAGATCATTGATCCTGGTTCCCCCAAAGTAGTTCTTTGTGAGGGTAAACTCTCTTGCCTTGTCTACAAAGACCTCATTCTCACCCTTTTTGAACCCTTGGTCACTGAGTATCTTGTATACCAAAAGATGAAAACGGAAGAATAGCCTCCTTCCAACTCACAATGGACTTGAAAATTCTTTCTCCCATGTTTACTGGAAGTCCTCTCTTCAACTTGAATATCAATACAACCAACTCATGAGTTAGGACCTTAGAATTTGATGAAGGCATCCAGTTGGATGAAGCAATCTTGCACAAGATTGCTGTAAGAGAGGTGAGCCCAGTTACATTCAGATTCTTCTTCCATGTTTTCACCAGCCCACCAGTCAGCTCCTTTATCATCGATCTCCACGCTAGTCTCATGTCTCCTTGGCATCTTCCATACATTGTTAATGATTGACAAATTGATAGAATTTATCCCTCACATAAACTCTCCCATACTTGGGTGATCCATGAGCATTAACAAATTTGGACAAATTACAATAAAACTCTCTAACAACTTCAAGGATATATGGAACAATATCGATCAGGGAAACAAGTAGATTTATAGACTCTAGGAACTCAAACACTTTATACCTCTTAAAGTCATCCACAACCAAAGTTTTCTCAGCTAAAATTTTCCTCTCTCAAACAACATCATAATACATACTGCATTTTCAGTCAAAAAACACATATTATAAGGCTCAATAGGAAAATCGAGTTCAAAAAGTATCAGGTACCTCATCCTTTGTTTCTTCTGCAGAATTTACTGTTTGGTTCAACAACAATGTCTTGCGATGTTGGCACAATATTCAGTTGGTTCGTACCATTACTTTCTTTCTTCTCGTCATCGCCCTCCTCTTCCCTCATCTTCATCATCAGAACTCTCCTCCTCAGATGATTCCTCGTTGTCACCAGCAGCAACATCCTCTTCTTCTTGGCCTTGCTCGTTTTCAACACCTTCAATACCTTTCTCCCCCTCAACGTCAGTAGGTAAAGAAGGAGGTTGAGGTTGCACATGTACTTCAACTGCGACACTCACAAGTTCCACTTTGAGGAACTTCCTCTGCTATAGTGTCCGGTTCATGTGTTATGCCGACATTCTCGGGTTCCTGTGCTGGCACAACATCTTCTGATGCTAGTGTTGGAGTAACACTGGTGGATGCATCCTTCTTTGATATAAACAAATGCGTTTCTCTTTGGCGGTTCTAGAGCAACCATAGTGGTGCGTGTGCGCGTGCTTCTTCGTGTTTGAACTCCCCTGCATCGGGTCCATAGTGACAACAATGCTAGCAAGATCATAAATTGTGGACTTCTTCACCATCATATAGTCTACGAAGATAAATAAGGGAATTAGTAAATTTAGGGTTTAATTGAATTGGCATAATTAAAGAATTTATATAAGGAGATGGAAAGAGGAAAGTTGAGATGAAATAGGAGTAGTGGGCGGGTAATTGATGTGCGTGTTTGTCGTTCCCGCCTTGTTGAGTCAACACGTGCAGACGTGTTGCCTTGACACATGACCAAAGCAGTTAATTGATTAACTTATAAGCCACAATGTTAATGGTAATGTTGAGGCAACATCCGAAGTGAACAATGTTGACACAACATCATGTCAGCACTGAAGCATGTATCTGTGTGGTATGAGTCTTACCAATATTTCCTTCAATTAAATGCATAAGCAGAATCTGAGCAAAATAGCTGGAACTCAAGATTTAAATGAAATCATTCAAATACAGTATAACTTAGATCTGTGGAGACATGAGAGGTTAGATGACATGAAACACATCAAAGTAAGAAAGAAGTTAAAACCGCAGAGATAATTAAGCTTCTATAGAAAGTGAGAAACAACTTTGTGTGTCACTGGCAGCTAACACACCCAATAGATATGCCTTTGATATGAAAACATGCTGATTAGATAACTACCCCTTAAGACCAAACCACTCAAATCAGAAGAAATAAGCAGAGAATAGAAGATGAATGTTGTGTCAACATAAATGAGCAGTGTGTTGTCCCAATATAGTCTGTTATTGGTGACAGGAAATTTCTCTTTACTTTACCATTTTAGAACCAACAATTAAAACATACTCTCAAGCAATACCCTTTGAGACAAAGAAAGTATTATGTATTCACTGAATGTAGGCAACATCAGGACGCCTAGCACCCCAGTTTCAACATAATTAATTCATATGCACATGCAAGTACATAGGACTGGATGGAGGCAGTACAGAACTCCGACACCCTAGCTTCCTAACACATACTTGTTTATTGAAAAATCATAAAGAAGATCTTAGCACCAAGTGAATAATTATACTGAATGAAAGGCACCACATGACCCCAGACACCCCAATATTAGAATTCACTATCCTATGCCCATTCTGCAAGCAAAACAATATAAATAAGACACATCTGAATACAACATAGCTGTTAACTCTGTATACCCCAGCTTCTTCATATTGTTATGTGTAACTTAGACCTGAATAAGACATATCTGAATACAGCATAGCAGTCAGCTCTGTGTACCCAACTTCTCCATGTTAAGTTACTACCTCAAAGTAAAGAGAGTTACATTAAACTTTTAAGAACATTTGTAAGGAGATAAGAATCCATCATACAATGACAAATCAGTAGGACTAACAGTAACTCAAATATGAGGACACACAAACATGTATGGATAAGAAGAACACAAGACCAACAAAAAAAAAGAGAACAATCTTCAAACATCACAATCAGTCACCAGTGTTTGCCTATGATGTTAAGGTAACACCTGTTTGCACAATGTGCTCACAACACGCTCATACCGAGAACCTTATTCAAACTGAAGAATCTCTCATTATCTAATGTTTAGTGAATATATCAGCAAGTCGGTTGTTTGTTTCAATGTGTCCAATCATGATAGTCTTATCCTCAACCAAATCTCTCAGAAAATGGTGTCTTATATCAATATATTTAGTTTTGGAGTGTTGAACATGATTTATTGATATACTTCTTGCACATAGGTTGTCACAGAACATCAAGAGTGTATCACTAGTTATCCCATACTCATGTAACATGTGTTTTATTCATATCAATTGGGTAACACAGCTGCCAACTGCAACATACTCAAATTCAGCAGTTGAAAGAGATACATGGTTCCGTTTCTTAATATATCAAGAAACTAAATTATTTCCTAGATAGAAACAACCTCCACTAGTAGATTTCCTATCATCTAAATCCCCATCCCAGTCAGAGTCACTAAAGCCTACCAGATTAGAATTGGTGTTATGTGAATACCATATTCCTGAATCAGCAGTTCCAAATATGTATTTCAGAATTCTCTTAAATGCATTTAAATGAGATACATTATGAGATGACTGATACCTGACACACACACGCATACTGAATACATGATATCAGGTCTGGCGGCTAATAGGTACAATAGGCTGCCTATCATTGATCTATACAGTACTGAGTCAACATATTCTCTAGCTTCATCCTTCTCAATCTTCACAGTAGTGGACATTTGTATTTTGCTAGGTTTTGACTTCAGTAAGCCAAATCTCTTCACCAAATGTATAGCATATTTCTTCTGAGACAGGAACATTCCACTCTCTTTCTGCTTTACTTGTAGCCCTAGAAAGAAGTTGAGCCCTCCAATCATGCTCATCTCAAATGTACGTGTCATTGTACTCACAAATTTCTCCAAAGTGGACTGATTAGTTGACCCAAACATAATGTCATCTACATATATATGAGCACTGCATACATCTTTATTATTCTTCATAGTAAACAGTGTTCTAGCCCCTTCACCTCTAGAGAAACCAAAACAAAGCAGGAACCCAGTCAATCTTTCATACCAAGATCTTGGAGCTTGTTTCAACCCACAGAGTGCCTTCTCCAGTTTGTAAACATTGTCAAGATGGTAAGGACCAGTAAACCCTTTGGATTGCTCTACATAAGCTTCTTTATCAATCTAATCATTTAGAAAAGATCATTTTACATCCATTTGAAACAATTTAATTTTAAGAAAGCATGCTATAGCAAGTAGTAACCTAATAGACTCAATTCTAGCCACATGAGCAAAAGTTTCATCAAAATCTATTTATTCTACCTGTATATATCCTTGAGCTACTAGTCTAGCCTTATTCCTAACAATTACACCATTTTCATCACTTTTATTCTTAAAAATCCACTTAGTTCCTATCACATTAGCATGAGCAGGTCTAGGAGCTAGTTTCCAAAAATTATTTTCGATGAATTGCATGAGCACTTATTTCATAGCATTAATCTAGTGGGTATCTTTCAAAGCTTCATTCACATTTTTTTGGTTCAATAGCAGATACAAAGCAAGACACATGAAGATTGTCACAAATAGAAGACATACACACACAAAGTTTAACCATATCGCTATAGTTAACTCTTTCTTCATTTCTAGTTCTTACTCCTTCTGAAATTTCACTTATAATCTGTAAAGGTGGACGATTCTTCTGAATTCTGGCTGGTGTGTCTCTCCTTACATTTTCTCTAACAAACTCTTTAGTGTCAGAATCTGTGTAATATGGTGTTGCGCCAACATCAAGAGCAACAGTTGTTGGATCAACATCTGTTGTCACTGCTGGACCTTGACCAATAATCTGTGTTGAATCCACATTGTTAGTGTATGATGATGATTCAACATTCTTGGTCAATGGCAGAACATACTAAGCATTACAAGTGCCTGGACTAATCAGTTTTGGTATTCCTCTTACAACTTCTAGTTTAATGATCTTTTTCAGATTCCTATAGTGAACATGGCCAAGTTTACTGTGCCATAAAACTGGCTCATCAACTTTAGCATGAAGTCATTGAGCCTCTTCATCCACTAGATAACATTTGTCTTTTGATCTATTTTTTGTCATAACACGAGAATCATTCTTATCAAAAACAACACATGAATATTTATAAAATTCAACTAATAAATTGTCATCATAGAGTTGACTGATGCTAATGAGGTTAGCATGCAATCCTTCAACCAAGAGTACATCCTTCAGATGTGGAAATCCATCAACATTTAGAACCCCCTTCCCTATTATCTTCCCTTTACTGCTTCCACCATAAGTGACTGTACTAGTGGTCAATGGTACAAACTCCATGAGATTATATGTCTAAAACATCTACTGTCAAAGTACCAATCACCAATAAGAGTATGAGTAGCAGAGAAAACAACATTACATACGATCTTGATTTTAGGTGACCAAAGTTTACGTTTTCTAGAACCTTTTTTCTGTTCAACAATGTTATTTCCAAGTGTTGAGCCAACATCAGATCTCTCTGTTGTCGACCTAACATCCGAAATAACATCACTATTTTTATACTTGTATTTCTCACAAAACTTTCTATACTTAAAACAACATGGCTTCAAATGACCAGATTGATAGCAAAATTGACATATATAGGTCATTTTCTTAGTTTTATGAGAAGTATCATTAGCTTTGACAAAACCAGGAATAACAGTTTCAGAATGGTTAGAAAACTCTCGATAACCTAAACCAGTCGTACCTTCATTACTAACACATAGTATTTTATTTATTTTACTTGTACATGTACCTTCATTACCAACACAAAGTATTTTATTTATTTTACTTGTACCTGAGTTCTACTTGGCAATCATTCTTTCTGCTTCCTCAAGTTTTATTTGTACATTTTCAAGTTGAATCTTCTTTCTGGTGAGATTCTTTTCAAGTCCAGTCATAGTTTCAATTAGAAATCCATTTTCCCTTAGGAGATCTTTTTCCCTTTTGATAATCTTCTTTATTTAAACTAGTATTTCTCTGTAGATCACCTTCAGTTCATTAATGATTTCTCCTTGGTCCATTTCTCCTTCAAATAAGTACTCTTCATCTAAATCTACAAAACCACCAAAACAATTAAAGTTAGAATGTTCTACAGACTCATTTATATCAATAATTAAACATTGAGAGTCAGAAATTGTGATTTCATCCTCACAACTGTTAAAAAACTCTTTCTGGTCTTCTGTTTCTGTCTGAATGTTGAGCGCACATCGGTCCGTAGCGATGTTGTCCTGACATTCAATCAAGTTTACCTGAGTAGATAAAGCTATTAAGTGTATCTCTTCAAAGGCAGATTCCTGTTCATCTGGAATCTTTTCTATACATGTCTCAACATCAATATCATCTATACACACCCAGTTAGAGTTTTCTTTGATTCTCAGTGTATTTGCACATCCCTAAGCCAGGTGACCATAGCCTTCGCATTCAAAACATTGAATTTCTTTCATTTGTTTAGTGTCACTATCAGAAGGCTTTTTGAAAGTGTATTTCACCATTGTACCTGGAAGACTCCTTTTCAGATTGGCAGGCATATATTTTTCTTTTCTAACTCTATCATTCAAGGCAAGTTTATTGAGCTTTCTAACAACAAAACCTAAGTAAACACTAATCTCTGTTTTATCACTTACTTCTTCCTCAATGGCTTTTAGAGCAAGTCATCTCTGTTTGTTAGTGGGCTCAAGATTCATTTCAAATTCTTGCAAGATATTTAGAAGAGTATGAAAATTGAGGGTGGACATATGTCTGGCTTCTTGCATTGCAATTTACTTAACCTCAAACTTTGAAGAAAGTGTTCTCATAGCTTTATAAACAAGTTGTTTATTAGTTAAGGGATCACGCATACTTTGACATTCATTTGAAATATCCATTAATTTCTCAAAGTATGAAGTGACACTTTCATCTTCACTCATCCTAATATTTTCAAACTTGTGTAAAACTATTTGAAATCTAGATTCCTTAACACTTACATCGCCCTCATAGTGGGTTTGCAAAAATATCCAGGCTTGCTTGGCAGTTGTGCTGTTTTGAATCAGCCTGAACATGTGTGGATCAACCCAACTAAAGATAACATTGAGTGCTTTCTCATTGAAAGCTGCTTCATTGGTTTCTACTGGAGTCCAATTAGCTTCAGGTTTTAGATTAACATCACTGTCATTGTCAGGTGCCGTCATTGGTGGGGAGTATCCATCAATGATTGATTTCCATGCCCGTAGATCTATGTACTTGATGTATGATCTGAGCCTGATCTTCCAATAGGCATAGTTGGTTTCTTTCAGTACTGGTAGCCTATTGTTCGTGTTGGGGTTCGCATTATCCATGACTTAGTCAAATCCAAACACCAGTGTAGTCGGTGCATGACTCTGACACCAATTGTAGTTGGTGCTGACTCTGACTCTGACTTGATACTCTTTTAATTCACACGCTGTGTTAATTTGGAATGTTGCACCAACACTAATTGTATTCAATGTTGTCTCAGCATTCACTGAATAATAAATTGTAGCGAAACAGAACAACACAGTGAATGAATTTTTAAGCAGATTATATGAATATATCCCGCCGAGTCTTATGGCAAAATAACCACTAAATTACTTTAATGATTTTACAAAATTCAACTGAGCAGAGAAACCAATCCTACCTACCTAACTCACTACGAGCTATAGAGATTATAGCTTTCACTCGTTAGATAAAAACTCCGCAAAACAAGACTAAAACAATCGACTCTAATGTTTCTATTCACACATAATATTGTGCTCTAATCTTGTATTTCAGCTTGATGTCGATCACCCTTCTTATAGAGTTCACACGTTTATTCCCAAAGATGTGATATACACAATTGATCGTTCCTTAATTCCTTGGATAGTCTTGAAATCTTCCTTGTGATTATCTTCAAAAGATCTTTTATCTTTATCATAATCAGCTTCGACTTTATCTTCTTTCTTGATGCTTAATCCTCTTGAAACCTAGATCTTCTGATATCCTGAAATACACCAAAGATAACTACAACTCGTGGAACTAGATAAGATCATTAATAAAAGCAAAACTAAGTATATAATATTAATCAGACAATGCAATATGTTAAGTTTAATGTTGAGCTAACACTTATTACCATAATGTTGGACTAACATTTCACTGCAACACTTGCACTTTCAGTTCTCAATGGTATACGCATGTACACAAAAAAATGAGTTCATAGTACTTAATTAATACAATCACAACACAAATTTTGTATTCATTGAAACCCTGTTCTTTTTAAATTAAAAAACTAACCAGACATATAATACGTAATCAATAATATTATCTATAGTAATATGTAATCATAGTACTATATGGTATATGACAATGCATTAATACACCAGATTCAGAAAAGACCAGAATACCCTGAAAGATGGCCTCGCCGAAGGTTCCTCGTAAAAAGTATCAGTAGGGTCTCGTATATTAAAGAGGGGATCGACAATTCGACCACCTCCAACGAAGGATCATCGACACTTGCACAGATCCCATGGAACGCCCATTTGGAGAAAAGTCACGCGTATCATAAAGGAACGTTAGACTTTATTAGCACTATATCTCCTTAAACTCATGGACGATCCACATTAAACAATGTCAGTAGACCCATCCACCACAAAGCAACATTGATAAGCACCTATCCTTCCCATTAATGGAACACAAGTTGCCATTCCCACCTGCATACGTGGGATCATATAAATAGAAGAATTGATCATAATGGTAAACCATCTCATATTGAGATAATACACTTGTACTCCATATTCACCTTAGCAAGCAATATATTCTTCTTTTTATTATTCAGTTATCTCAGTCTTTTATACTTAAATGATCTTCGTAATTCAAAAATCCTCCCTCGTACAAACTCTCACATTCATACACTTTCTCTCTACGAATCACGGGAATTGCATTCTAAATCATATTTTTTCGATAATTAAAGAATCACTCAAACCCTAACCAAAAAATAAGATATGTATAATTACCTATAAAACTTATTATACACTAAAACCAAAGTATAATGGAGAATAGACACTAAAAAAAGCATATATCAACTTTACTCACTATTCTTTTCCATTATGTATAAAAAAGTAAAACATAAATAAATACATAAGAAACCTACTCTAAAGAAAACTAGATTCCTAAGAGGACTAGATTATCATTCACTATACGACACTAAATCCTAAGAAAACTAAAACTTTCATTCACTATATAAAAACATTAAATTCATGCGTTATTCTTGTACGCTATAAATTAAACCACATATTCTTCAACTACTTCCATCATCAAATCATAAATCTTCCTTTAGATCTACAATGGCTTCCGTGAAGTTTTTTTTTGTTATTTCTTTAAGCCTCATGTTTTTGCTTTGTGCACGTTGAGTCATCCTTTGAGAACTTGTAAATTCGATAAGATTTACCACTTCGGAGACTCGGAGTCCGTTAGAGGGGCATTCGACAAAGCTTCAAATATTGAAGTACTCACCACGCTTGCGCAACAACCATACAATACAGCAGAGGCAGAGCCACCATGAGGGCTAGGGTGGGCTCCAACCCAGGGTCAATTTTGACCCAAATGTAATTGGTAGTTATAAAAAAGAAAAAAAAACCACGACGATGATACGTGACACAGACATGGATCTTTTTCACCACAGAAGCTAAGATGTGGGGCTCACTAAGTGCCCCGATATTAGCATAACTCTAAAACTAAGGGGATCTTATATAGAGAGAAATTTAGTGATGTAAATAGACAAAAGTGTTGTTGAAAGCTATACAAGTTAGTTGAATTTTTTCCCTTGATGTTTGAAAAGGTGAAAGCCAGGTGGGTAAATATACAAGGAGCTAAGCTCAATGAACGACCCAAATCAATCTAATTTAACGACTCTAAAGGCTAAAGAAATATTCTACTCTTTTCTTACAATATAATGAGTTAGCCAATCATAGCCACCTTCTAGAGAATTCTAACATTATTATAACATGAAGAATCAAGAGTTGGCCTATTTACATGATAAAGCCTACGTGTTGGGAAAATTTTGGAGCGGCCCTAGAGCTTTGGTTGTTGGGTCTGTTAGCCAAAGTGCGGGGTGATTCTGCATGCTTTGCGCACTTCGTTTGGTCTGCTTGCATGATGCGGGCTCCTGCTCACTGGATCAAACGGAAGTGTGGCCACCTATGAAATCCTCCTTCACCGGAATAGGCAATGTCCTCAACGCCTGAGAACTCCAAAACGCTTGAATTTCATCTCCAAACCGTAGGCCCTTCCATCATATAAGTATTGTTGCCAATGCTTGACGGTCCACTCGACAATGATCTAACAAATTGTGGTCATGGTCAACGATACTAGCGTTGCTATTGCATTTCACAGATCATGGGTTCAAAACTTGGTAGCAATAATTTTTTTTTTAGATTTTTCTTAAGGATCCCAAATTAGTAACAAAATCAATATCTCCAAATGATCTCAACCAATCACTAAATGTAAAAAGAAGATCCATATTTAAATTCCTTTACATTTGAAAAAAACACTAATTTTTGTCTCAAAACCTTCAACATCAAATATTGCTTTTTAAGGCGCGAGTCAAAGTTTGGTGCTAGGGAATTGAGATTGGCAGTTGCGAAAGCTAGAGCTTGTTCGAGTATGTTTTCTTCACGTCCTCTAGAATGTGTTGCTTTGTAGAAGCTCAACATACCATTTACGTTGTGGAATCTTCCATCCTCATCCATGAATTTTCTAAAGACATGTGCTTTAAAGGAACTTATAACTTTATGAGACTAACACTAGAAAATCATCTACGAAATTTTTAGTATGCATGTGCAATTAATTAACGATTATTATATAGTACGTAGGTAGGTCGTTAGAGATGGAGATTTGAAATAAATCAGTGAAGGGTTACCTTGGGGCCTTGGGGAATTTATAAAGTTCAAGAGCTAGCTAATTGTAATAATTTATTTTCGGATTTTCATCTTATTTTCATTTGACATAGATCAGTGAAGGGTTACCTTGGGGTTAAGGGCATCTATAAAGTGCTAGCGCTAGCTAGTTGTAATAATTTATTTTTGGATTTTTATTTTATTTTCATTTGAAATAAATCATTGAAGGGTTACCTTGGGGCCATGGGGCATTTATAATGTTAAGAGTTAGCTAGTTGTACTAATTTTTATTTTGTTTTCATTAGAAATGTATCAGTGACGGGTTACCTTGTGTCCTTGGGCATTTATAAAGTTTAAGAGGTAGCTAGTTGAAATAATTTATTTTCAGATTTTTATTTTGTTTTCATTCGAAATAAATCTGTTAAGAGTTATAAATTTCAAGAGCTATCTAGTTGTAATAATTTATTTTCTGATTTTTTTTTTATTTTCATTCAAAATAAATCAGTGAAGGGTTACCTTGGGTCCCTAGAGATTTTATAAAGTTCAAAACTAGCAAGTTGTAATAATTTATTTTCGGACTTTTATTTCATTTTCATTCAAAATAAATGAGTAAAGGGTTACCTTAGGGCCTTGAGGCATTTATAAAGTCCAAGGGCTAGCTAGTTGTAATAATTTATTCTCGGATTTGGATTTTGTTTTCTTTCGAATTAAATCACTTAAGGGTTACCTTGGAGCCTTGAGGGCATTAATAAAGTTCAAGAGCTAGGTAGTTGTAACAATTTATTTTTAGATTTTTATTTTGTTTAATTTTCATTTGACAGCTCCAAGGTAACCCTTAAGTGATTTAATTCGAAAGAAAACAAAATCAATAATTAGTTTACGTCAAATTTTGGGATTTTTTGATCGGACTTGAGTCAAATTTTGGGATTTTTCAATTTTCCCTCTAAAATATATTTATATAATCACACTTACACCCCAAAATATTGAACTAATTATATTTACAATTTTTATAGTTTTGATACTTCAAAAAAAAAAAAAAAAATAGTTGGGAGATTTGCAGTTTTGTCCTCGAAATTTGTTGATTTCACTAGTTTAAAGTATGTTTAAAATTTTATCTTACATACTTATCAAACTCAATTTAATTATAAATTTACCTTGTAATTTTTTTTTAAAAACTCTTAAAATGATGTAAACTCATCATATTAAATCTTACCTTCAAATTGAAAAAAACTTGAAATAATTTATAGAATAATTTTTCTTTAAATCCAAAATATTTTAATCGCTAGTGATCGGGAACACAATGATAAACACAATTATTGTTATTACATACTCCTTCAATTATAAAAGCTTATTTCGCATGATTTAAATTTAATTAAGCTTACTTGTCCAAATAATAAAAAAACTTAATTTCTCAATAGTTAACAAAATAAAAAATAAATAAGAAATGAAATAAATGTCCATCTTCATCAGACTCAACCATAAAAACCTATAAATTACTTACTGTATAAACGTAATTAATTGTATACTTTTACTCTAATTAATAATACTTTTTAAATAACTAATAATAAGAAAGAAAAAATGAAAAATGTCTCTTTCTTCACCCAACCCACCCCCTCTGCACCCCCGCCACCCCTGCAAAGCCCTACTGATTTCAATTCGCACTCATGGCCAATAGATCAGTACAATTGAGTTGGCCGTACGATTCTTCATCATCGTACAATTATTGACTGCCACACGATTCTTCTTCCCATCGCCCAATAGCTTTGTCGATTCAGTGTTGTATATTATCGTGTTCCATTTCGTGGAAATCGGGAACGATCTGTGTATGGGCTTGTTTTAAAGAGTTTGAGGTGTTGGGTTTGGTGGGTGGGGGGGCGGGGGTTGGGTAGGGTGGGGTGGTTGGAGTCTTGGAGAAGATGACCTATATTATATATATATATATATGCATATATATATTTCTTTTAAGTATTACTTAAAAACTACTTTTATATTGAGTGTAATTAGTCAAAACAATTTAATTACTTTTGTTATTTGGATTAATTAGTAAAAACATCAAGTTATTTTATTTTATGAATTGAAATTAATTAAAGATTTTCTTTTAATTGGTATGAGTGTAATTATATGAAATATGTCGAACAAAATGAAAAAAATTGACTCAAATTTGGAGTTAAACATACTTATTTTAAAAAAATTTGGGGGCGTGAGTGTAGTTAATATATGGTTAAAAAAGGCAAAAAGAAACTGAGAGCCGAAGTCACGTGCATGACACATGCATAATTTCGGGGAATAATGAAATATTCTGTTACCGGAGGACCAAAAATGAAACTCTGGTTACTTTCGAGGATCAAAAACGGGCCGATGCACTATAAATGACTAATTTTGAAAGGTGGTTACCATAAATAACTACAAAGACAAAAATCCCTCAATGTAGGATATCTTAGCTAGCAATAATAAAGAATATGGGCTCGTTTGGATGCATTTTTGCTGATTTGGTTTGACTCATTTTGGTTTGGATACGGCTGGTCATCTTGCTCCGAAGAAGACGACTTCTGTTGGTAAAGTGTTCAATACTTGGCCTGTAAAGCATAAGTTTGAATTCTCCACCAACAATCCGTCTTCGAGGCATGCGGCAATGCCATGGCTATGGACGGGGGAACCTCCCCTTGCGTTACCTTTTGGTTATCTTGAAGAAAAAAGGATTGGTTAAGTTGGTGCTTGGTTGTCATTGTTGAGAAAAAATATCCCACATCGCTTGTGAATGATCTTGGATTATGCTTATAGCTGTGCGGTTCGGTATTATCGTACCAATGATTCGGTATATTAGAAGTGGAGTTTGGTTCGATAATTTTAAAATCAAGATCATTTGCGAGATCAAACTCATTCGGTACGATTCGATAACTACCGTGCTCGATTCGGTACAAATGATTCAGTATTTTCACCAAATTTTATTTGAGTTATTTTTTCTAACAATAAATAATAAAATCAGATAACATAACTCCTTCAAAGTTAATAATTATAGCAAACAAATATTAAATAAATAAACAAATAAATGTACTCAATCAACATTCACAAACATTTTACCAAGATTAATATCCAACACAAATTAAAATATCAATAAAAACTAATGGCCAATAATCAATCGTTAATTCATAGTCTTAGATCCATGGTAAATACCAAGTGAAATTGTATGAAATAAATAAAAATCACAAAACATCGTAAATTAATAATCCATTAATAAAATAACATTAATATTCAAAGTCACATCTCTAGCATTTTGACTTTTGTCTTCGGGTTAAGTCTATTGTCAATATCACATCTCTAGCATTGTTTATGTGATGGCTCATGTGTGATAATTGTCAAAAGTACTGCATTCAGTTTACAAAATGAAAAATCTCATGAAAAGTTTGTGGGCTAGCTGTAAAAACTTATGACGCATGTGTAAATAATTGTTTCTGTTCTACGGGGCGTCCGAGTCTATCGATCACACCACTTGTCCCGTTTGTTATGAACCTCATTTCGAATCGTTTTGAAATCCTAACAATAGAAACAAACCAATTACGTGTAAGAAGTTGCGGTACTTTCTATTGACTTCTAGACCCCCACGGATGTACATGTCTCGTTCAATTGCTCAGCACATGATGTGGCATACCAATTGTCGAGAGAATCGGGATCACATGATACATCCGAAATCCGGGCATGCATGGAAATACTTTGATAATCGACAACGTGATTTTTCTTGGGGAAAAAAAATCTAAGGCTAGAACTGTGAAATGATGGATTTGCCCCTTTAGGCAGCTCTTCGGGTCCTTATTCCTGTTGGCTGGTGTTCGTAACGCCGTACAATCTCCCGCCAAATATTTGGATGATGCAAGTGTACATTTTTCTAAGTTTGCTCATTCTTGGTCCAAGCAGCCGTGGAAAGAACTTGGATGTTTTCCTTCGCCCTTTGATTGATGAACTAGTGTCTCTGTGGCAAGTCGGCGTTCCGGCGTAATGATAGCTTTAGACGATAGAATTTTCAGTTGTGAGTTTGTGTTCTTTGGACTATTAGTGATTTCCCGGCGTATGGGATGTTGTCTGGATGGAGTACGCACATAAGTCGTGTCCTTACTGTATGGAGTACAGTAAATCATTCCAGCTTGCGAAGGGTAGGTAGACCAGTTTCTTCGACTGTCATCACATATTCCTTCCGTTGGATCAAGAATTGATGAACATTGATACTGATTTCTACAAAGGACACATGGAGGTTGACCCATCACTATGTACGAGGACATGGGCATAAATTAAACATCACGTTGAACGTCTCCCTAATGTGTCGGTTTTGGAGAAGGGACGGTACCATACAAGGGGTAAGAACGCGACACAACGGGTGCCGTAAGAGTATATTTTGGGAGCTCCCTTATTGGTCATCGAACTTGATACGTCATAACCTAGACGTGATGCACTGCGAGATGAACTTCTTCGACAACATCAAGAATACCTTCATGGATGATGCTGAGAAGACGAAAGACAACATGAATGTGCGATTAGATTTGAAAGAGTACACCAACCAGAGTGGATTTTTTTAGTGACAGGACCAAATGGTCGTACACACAAGCCTCAAGCAGTATATTGTCTAACAAGGGATCAGAAGAGGCAAGTGTGCGAATGGCTGTGCAGTTTGAAGTTTCTCGATATTTATGCTTTTGATATTGGTCGTCGTGTGCATATGCATAGTCTAAAAGTAACCGGAATGAAGAGTCATGACTGTCATGTTTTTATGCAAAGATGAATTCCTATTGCTTTTAGAGACTTCTTAAAGGACGATGTTTGGGGTGCGCTAGTATAGATTATCAATTTCTTTAGGCATTGTGCTCCGCTACATTCGAAAATAGGATATGGCCCGTCTTAAGATTGCGATCATGGAAACAATGTGTAAACTAGAGATGATATTTTTGCCCTCATTTTTTGCCTATATGGTGCATTTAGCTATCCATCTTCCATGGGAGGCAAAAATGGGTGGACCCGTGCACTATTGATGGATGTATCCTTTTCGAGAAGCATTTTCAACTATTAAATTCTAGTAGTTACATAGAATCTCGTATTATGCTAATCTAATCGTTTTTATTTGCATATTTCTAGACGGATGTTTGATTTGAAAGGTAGCATCGGCAACAAGGCGAGGGTTAATGGATCTATCACTGAGGTGTATCTGACATCCAAAATGACCAGCTTTTCTAATCATTATTTTGAGCACGATTTTGATACACGGAGAAGCCACTTGAATAGAAATGAGACAAAGATTGGTCCTAATGATTCTATTTGACTATCCATCTTTCAGAAGACCAAGGAGCCAGTAGGTCAGGCTAATGAAAAACGGCGATTAAGCTCCACTGAGCTTAAGGCTGCCGAATTGTACATCCTTTTAAATTGCCTAGAGGTTGAATGCTGGATACGGTAAGTGCTCATTAGTATAGTAGTTTATTTAGTTGATGTAACAACGTTTATAACTAACAGTCTACCAAATTGAGTTGTACCAGTGTTTTTGATTAGGAGACGTGCGTTGGGTTAGACGATGATGCAATCCCCGTGAGACGAACAAACAATTCATGCAATGGTTCAAGGATATGGTTTTCAATAAACGTCTCGATTATGATCCGCGACTGCTAGACCTCATACTTGGAGCAGATAATCATGTGATCTGTTTGAAAAAAGGGCTGCACAATAAATGATCTTTGTTTTCACACTTAGAACTGCAACATAGGGCAAAAAACAACAAACAATGGAGTATGCGTCAAGTGGTGCAACGATGAGCAAGAAGACACTTACTTCTATCGGACCTTGACGGAGGTTGTTGAGCTAGTATACACAAATGTTCTTTCTGTCGCCCTATTCAAGTGCGTATGGTACGATACTAGCTTGCGCGACATGCAAGTCCACCCTTCATACCATTGAGGGTCAATTTGTCCCAGTGACAATTGAGGAAGAACCGGCTGCAGTGAGCAGTGACGAAGATGATGGAGAAGATAAGGTCTAACAAGAGGATGAGGACGGAGAGGAACATGTTGAAGATGGCGATAGTTGCAATCCTGATTATGAGTAGTTCTTTAATGTGAACTGATTATGAGTAGTTCTTGTACAATTGTTTAGCGTTAAGTACTTCATGTATTTCAAAATTGAACCACTCATGTAAACCTTTACGTTTGATGTGTTTTTCTTTTAGTGTGTCATGTTTCTTTGTTTAATAAGTGTTTAATTTGTGACGTTGAAAACATCAGCGTTTCAATTATAGTTTGAACAATGATACTCGATAAATAGCATAATACACGCATTTAATATAAGTCATTAGAAAACAAACATAATCCCAATACTACAAATTATCATCTTGTCTGAATACAACATAAAACAATAAGACGAAGTTCGATTACAACAAATTATAACAAAAATAGAGTTTAACAAGTGATTGGCCAAAAAAAACATAGTCCAAATGCAACAAAGTCCAAATCATTATAGTACCAACACATCAAATGCCTCTCTACTCCCAGGGGACTGATCAGGGTCACGTCATGGAGGACGTGGGTGTAGCTCCTCGTAAGACCCTTAATCACATCCATATAATCCTGCCCGAACAAATCGTAACCAGGGTTGTGTTACTGTTGTCGATGATGCTGATCCTCCTTAAAAGTGCCATGAATCCCTCTCGAATGACTACTCGACCTACTCGTATCGTGAAACTGATGAGCCGGCTCCTGATGTGAATGCTGATATGTCTGACATTGGGGCGGCTGTCGGTAAGTATGCAACTGCTCATCTCCCTGCTGGTACATCCGTCCCTGAGGAAGAATATATGATGTGTCTGAAATGTAAACCCCTCCCTGCTGTCGGTAAGTATGATCTGGGCTGCTGCATATATTGTGTGCTGGCCTGAGTTGGCGACTGTGTACGCTGTGTGGACTGAGTAACACACTGTACGAGACCCCCTCACCATGTGGGCTGAGATGGCTGCGGGCGTGGTGGATGAGAACTACCATACAAAACTGATGGTGCATTCTGTGCGTGTGGATCATCAAATGGGAACGCTTCGTCTAGTTCCTCTAGCGGCTCTAGCCTAGGCAGACCGGGTAAATCGGGGAGGGGGGGGGGGGGGTCCTCGCCCAGCCTCATCGCACTCCTCCTCAAGTGATCATAAACGACCTTTTGGTGCTCCCATTATCGTAGATCGCTCACATACGACCTCCTCAACGCTGTCTGATACCTCAAATGGGACTGACGCGCTTGTTCTGTCACGCGCGCAATCACAACATGGTGCTCCGCTTCCCTAGGAGTTGCCAAATTGGCCATGCGCGCCATCTCGACAGATGCGGTTCCACTACTTGATGCCCCACCCCTCCAGCACTTGTGGGTCTCAACCCCTAAAACAGAACTATTTTGAGTAGTAGGAAACATTAGTACCCGACCTTTCTTCAAGGGCTGAGCGTTCAACCAACTATCGAAGTCCCACTCAAGCCACTGACTCCTGTCCGACCCATGTGTAGTCCGGAGCTGAACCACGCATTTTCGCTATGCAAGCATAAATTAAGTAAAACTCAACAAACAAATAAAGGTACATATACTTACTAACTCGTAAATTAAATTCATCGCATAAATAGATTACTCACCCAAGCTTGCTCAGCAGTCTCGTTTACCCACTCCTCCTCTCCCTTATCGTTCTTCTTAACTCGGCCTATCTTGTACATCTGTGCCAAATCCACATCTTCAATCGTAACACCCTTCTTTTTAGCCTGTTTCACTACAAAACTAAAAAATTAATACGACAAACTAAATCTAAATCAATACGGCAAACTAATCTAAATTAATATAACAAACTAAATCTAAATTTGAACAAACAATTAAACTACCATATAAAAATTTACATGCTCCTCCCCCGAAATTTGGCCCGAACTCCTTTCACCATACCAATTCTTTTTCTTTCCCTTCTCCATACTTTCCTTGGCTTTTTTGCACCTATTCCTGTGTTCCGGCCCGTTCTAGTAATCTATGAATTCCTGCTCATTATTTTCTAGAATCCAAATATCGTGCTTGCGACGCAAATCGGGGTTCGCAACTATCTCTTGGCATATTCTCTTCAAGGTGTTCAAGCATTCGCTATAACGCATGTTGCCAATCCGCAACCATGCGTCTCTAATACGCAATTCGTCGTCTTTGTCCCACTGATATTGGGCTTGTACATTGAAAATATTTGAAATGGTTATAATAAATAATAGATAGCAAATAATGCTAATTAAATATGTTTAATATTTAATACTATTTTTAATTAAAAACTAAGCGGTTGCCGAGCCACGAGGTGACTTGTCTATCGCAATGCTCGACAGTGGCATCGACTCTATCTCCGTGTCATCGAGAAGGCATACGAGTCATAGTTCGTCTCGGAAACTGGTATATCATTAGATAGAGGCTCAAACACAAATTCCAGAGCTCTACGTGGCTGCTCAGTTCTAGTCGGTTCCTTCCCTGGCCTCCTCCCCAACCACCTCTACCCCTAGACAATCCCTCATCTCTACCTGCCATCTAAATTAACCAACAAAAATATCTATCTAATTGTCCCTAAATTTCACCAAACTATATTTCAACCTAAAAAAATTCAATCTTCACAAGTGAATCCTAATAAGAAATATATATAATCCGAATTTCTGCCATATAATTTTCTTCAATAACTAATAAATCTATTTATATTTTATACCCTATACTTTTGTTAACTCGCTAAATATTCAAAATTTACACCAAAACTTCTAATTAATAATCACATTCCTACAATAAAGTTCATATACATTACATTTCATCCCCATTTTAAACTTGACAATTGAGTCCAATTTTTTATTCAGCTTCACTTTTAACACCAAAAGTTTTTCTATTTAAACTACAATATAAACAAACAAATAATAACTAAGATCATCTAATTATATTTTCTACCCTATAGTTTTTCTAACTCACTATACACTTTCTACCTCGAAAGGTTTTCAAACTACGAACTATTCCCTAAAGATCAATGTTTTAAAGGGATAAATGCATTAAACCCCCTGAACTATGCATATTTTTGCATTTTCGTCCTTAAATTAAATAAATAAGCGCTTTGCCCCCTAAACTATGCCATTCTATGCGATTTGCCCCCTGGCCGGGTTTTCAGCTATTTTTGGCCATTCTTGGCCGGAATTTTTTTTCTTTACCCGACATATATGTGTTGTACTAGATGTATTTTAGTAGTTGATGACAAAAAGTAGGCGAAACAAATACCTCGAACGGGACATATTCCAGCTAAAATACACTGAAGAGAAAATCACAATTTAGCCGGAATATGTCCCGTTCGAAGTGTTTTTTAAAACTCGATTTGTCATCAACTGCTAAAATACATCTAGTACAACACATATGTGTCGGGCAAGGGGAAAAATTCAGGCCAAGAATGGCCAAAAATAGCTGAAAACCCGGCCAGGGAGCAAATCGCACAGAATGACATAGTTTAGGGGGCAAAGCGCTTATTTATTTAGTTTAAGGACGAAAACGCAAAAAATTGCATAGTTCAGGGGGTTTAATGCATTTATCTCTATTTTAAAACCAAATACTAACTAATAAGATCATCTAATTACATTTTCTACCCTATAGTTTTCTTAAGTCACTATATTTGCAAACAAGCTCAATTCTTTTAATTATCGTATTTTCTACAATAAAATTTCAATAAATTACATTTCAACACCACAAAAGCTTTAAACTTGACAATTGTGTCATTTTTTCCCCAACTTTACTTTTCACCCCTAAACTTTTTCTAAATTCTAAATTCTAAATTAACCCCTAAAGTTTTATATTTTTAGAGATATCACAAATTATATCGAAAACCAACATATAAAACAATAATCATATCCAAACGAACATAAACCAACAATAATCATCAAGTATAATCACAAAATCATCAATATATAATTAAAATAATCGAAACATGAATCTTTGAAATTTCACAATCATAAATAATGGACAATTTTTAAAAAATTACATCAACATGTTCCTTTGGTTGAGTAGGAGTAACTTACATCAACATGTTCCTGTGGAGAAATTCGCAGCAGGGTTCAAATAATAAGGAAGCAATGCAATTTCGTTGCAGGGACCCACTGCAACGGGAAAATTGCGTTGCATTCTTTAATTTAATAAGGCTGCAACGCATTTTTTGGGTGCAGGGTCCCACTGCAACTGATAATCGCATTGCAGCCTTATCTTATGCAACACATTATTGCGTTGTAGGCTCTTTCGTTGCATAATATTCCTTGCAATTGTGCTGTTTTGTGGTAGTAACAAAGCTGCACAGACACCACCAATTAAAGACAAACATCCCATCCAAATACAATGGGTCACACGACATTTACCAAATAAATGATAAACACTTTCTTTCTCCTCCCCACATAAAAAAACACATGTGCACTTTGCATGGCTGCTATAGTTTTTCTTTAATTTTTTTGGATAGCCAAATCTGAAGTTACGTAAGATTTATTTTGCAAATGGAGATATATTTATAATTATGCATTACTTCATGAGGTTCGGACAAGCATTATCCAAAGTTTTTTTTTTTTTGGTATAAATCATTATACAATGGTTCAAAATCAAATCTCAGCTACGCATAAGAATTGTATATGCGATATTATTTCAGGGCAACTCGAGACTTTTTTAAAACCACGAATTTACATTTGCACGTGGGAACGGATCAGACAATGTGTATACCCCCGTCTTATGTTTTTTATATTTCAAAACCTAGAAAATATGCTAATTTCTTTTATGTGAATGAAATATATGAATACCACGTAATGAGAAAATTAAATACCATAATAACCGATATCCAATAATGAAAGACTTGATCAAATTATAATTAAATATTCAAATTTAACCTTATCTTTCATCAATAACAATCGAAAACAATATGATCAAATCCACAAGTCATACCTTAATTATTAACTGGTGAAATCTATAACAATGAAAAAAATACACTAGTTAATTGAAGTTGTTTACATCTTAATTCTAGAATAATATGTATTAATCAGCAAAGAAATGTCTATTACCCAAACAAGAAGTACATGAGGTAGAGTAGAATAAGAAATACTCTAAAGTCACTACAAGACTTGAGGGCCATCTGCAACCGCCCGGGCGGTTGCAGAAGGCCCATGGGCGGTCGCGCGAAGGGTATCCGCGACCGTCGGGGCGGTTGCCGCGTCGGTCGCGGATACCCCTCGTCGCGGGCGGCTTGCGACCGCCGAGCGGTCGCCCTTACACCAAGGCGACCGCTAGGCGGTCGCCATATAATGGGGCGACCGCTAGGCGGTCGCCATATAAGGGGGCGACCGCCTAGCGGTCGCCATATAATGGGGCGACCGCTAGGCGGTCGCCATATAAGGGCCATATAGGGGCGACCGCTAGGCGGTCGCCATATAAGGGGGCGACCGCTTAGCGGTTGCTAGATTTAGAACTTTCGAAATTAATATAAGGGGGCGACCGCCCCGGCGGTTGCAGATAATATTCATCAAAACAAAAAAAAAACAATAATATTCTGGAAATTTTCCAGAAAATTATTGTTTTTTTGTTGAAATTAAAATGGTGAAACAAAACGAAAAGAAGGGAAACAAAACGAAAAGAAGAGAAACAAAATGAGAAAAAGAGAAACAAAAAAAAGAAGAGAAACACAAAATAAAAGATGAGAAACAAAAAAGAAAAGAAGAGAAACAAAAAGCAAAGAAGAGAAACAAAACGAAAAGAAGAGAAACAAAAAAGAAAATAAGAGAAACAAAAAAGAAAAGATGTGAAACAAAAAGAAAAGATTAGAAAAAAGGGTTATGTTTTGGAGATAAAAAGTTTTTGAGTTTTTGTGAATTGAAAAAGAAGAGTGTTAGGTATTTTGTTATGAAGATATAAGAAAGTGTTTGGTATTTGTTGAAGATATAAAAGAAAAGAATGTGTTGAGTGTTTTGTTGAAGATATAAAAGAAAAAAGAGTGTTTGATTATTTGTTTTGTAGGTAAAAAGAAGTTTTTGGGTTTTTTTTTTGGATTGGAATAGAAGAGTGTTTGTGTTTTGATTTGAAGATAAAATGAACTCTTGGATTTTTCTTTGAGAGTGTAAGAGTTGTGAATGAAAAATTAGGGGAAGAATGGTGGGTATATATAAGATTTGGGTGAAAATTTTGAATTTTCGTAAAAATTTGAATTCCCCTCAAATTTCAGCAGAATTTGCAACCGCTCGGCGGTTGCAATGTATTCAAAATTTTGAATTTTCGTGAAAATTTGAATTTCCCCCCCAATCCCGCCCAATTTCAGCAAAATTTGCAACCGCCGAGCGGTTGCGAGAAGCCCTTGCAACCGCCTGGCGGTTGCAGATATTGAGTATTGGCAACCGCCAGGCGGTTGCCATGTGACATAGCAACCGCCAGGCGGTTGCCATGTAATCTTGCAACCGCCAGGCGGTTGCCATGCTATCTCGCAACCGCCTAGAGGTTGCCAAAAAATCCATTTTGAAATTAGTGATTTTTGAGAAGTATCTTGATGTGTTTGTGTTTATTGAACTCAAATATCATTATTAAATGTGAATAGTAGTAGTAAATAACTACAAAACTTGTAATTAAGTTAGTAAAATAGTAGATTATGTGATTAGGCGAGTTATCAACGATATACCTATATATTATGTTCAACAACTAATCATCACACTTAGTTCTTAATGTCGTCCCTAAGCTTAATTTTCCAATGAAACCTTATAATTTGGCTTGTTTTAACTATCATTAAGGTAATTATCAACTTATGAAACAACGTACCACAACGTATCATCCAAAAAGATAAAAATTCATGTATGACTATTATCTGCAACCGCCAGGCGGTTGCCAATGCCAGTATCAGCAACCGCCAGGCGGTTGCCAATGGTAGTATCAGCAACCGCCAGGCGGTTGCTATGTGATCTCGCAACCGCCCAGCGGTTGCGAGAAGCCTTTGCAACCGCCCAGCGGTTGCGAGAAGCTCTTGCAACCGCCTGGCGGTTGCAAGAACTGAATATTCGAAATTAGTGATTTTTCGGAAGTATCATGATGTGTTTGTGTTTATTGAACTCAAATATCATTATTACATATGAATAGTAGTAGTAAATAACTACAAAACTAGTAATTAAGTTAGTAAAATAGTAGATTATGTGATTAGGCGAGTTATCAACGATACATCTATATATTATGTTCAACAACTAATCATCACACTTAGTTTTTAATGTTGTCCCTAAGCTTGATTTTCCAATAAAACCTTATAATTTCGCTTGTTTTAACTATCATCAAGGTAATTATCAACTCATGAAACAACGTACCACAACGTATCATCCAAAATAATAAAAATTCATGTATGACTATTATCTGCAACCGCCAGGCGGTTGCCAATGGAAGTATCAGCAACCGCCAGGCGGTTGCCAATGGTAGTATCAGCAACCGCCAGGCGGTTGCCAATGGTAGTATCAGCAACCGCCAGGCGGTTGCTATGTGATCTCGCAACCGCCCAGCGGTTGCGAGAAGCCTTTGCAACCGCCCAGCGGTTGCGAGAAGCTCTTGCAACCGCCTGGCGGTTGCAAGAATTGAATATTCGAAATTAGTGATTTTTCGGAAGTATCATGATGTGTTTGTGTTTATTGAACTCAAATATCATTATTACATATGAATAGTAGTAGTAAATAACTACAAAACTAGTAATTAAGTTAGTAAAATAGTAGATTATGTGATTAGGCGAGTTATCAACGATACATCTATATATTATGTTCAACAACTAATCATCACACTTAGTTTTTAATGTTGTCCCTAAGCTTGATTTTCCAATAAAACCTTATAATTTCGCTTGTTTTAACTATCATCAAGGTAATTATCAACTCATGAAACAACGTACCACAACGTATCATCCAAAATAATAAAAATTCATGTATGACTATTATCTGCAACCGCCAGGCGGTTGCCAATGGAAGTATCAGCAACCGCCAGGCGGTTGCCAATGGTAGTATCAGCAACCGCCAGGCGGTGGCTATGTGATCTCGCAACCGCCCAGCGGTTGCGAGAAGCCTTTGCAACCGCCCAGCGGTTGCGAGAAGCTCTTGCAACCGCCTGCGGTTGCAAGAACTGAATATTCGAAATTAGTGATTTTTCGGAAGTATCATGATGTGTTTGTGTTTATTGAACTCAAATATCATTATTACATATGAATAGTAGTAGTAAATAACTACAAAACTAGTAATTAAGTTAGTAAAATAATAGATTATGTGATTAGGCGATTTATCAACGATACATCTATATATTATATTTAATAACTAACCATCACACTTAGTTTTTAATGTTGTCCTTAAGCTTGATTTTCCAATAAAACTTATAATTCGCTTGTTTTAACTATCATTAGGATAATTATCAACTGATGAAACAACGTACCACAACGTATCAACCAAAATAATAAAAATTCATGTATGACTATTATCTGCAACCGCCAGGCGGTTGCAGATATCCAGTATCAGCAACCGCCAGGCGGTTGCTATGTGATCTCGCAACCGCCGAGCGGTTGCAAGAAGCCCTCGCAACCGCCCAGCGGTTGCGAGGAACCTTCGCAACCGCCCAACGGTCGCCACGTCTCAGTGGCGACCGCCTGGCGGTCGCTCTGCGGTCGCCGTTAATGGCGACCGCCCGAGCGGTTGGGGGGGGGGCGGTTGCGGATGCCCCCCAAATCTTGTAGTGAGTCTGAACACTACCGAAAACTCGCACTTAACATTTTATATAGAACAGTCTTGTATGTGGACTACAAGACCAATCCACAAAGGAGAAGCAAGAGTTACAAACAAACATATTATATGAAGTTACATCTCTCATAAATTTGGTTTAACTTTTAAGTAAAATTATATGAAGTTAAGACAACCCAAAGGTAGAAAAAGACATATTCTATAGAACATAAATGATAAAACTAATATTTGCCCAACGTTCTCAATAATGAACATATGTGCGTAAAAAAGAGTTCCTCCAATCCATCAAGTCCAAGGATGATGAACTCGCTGCCATTGATGGTCCCGTGAAGGACGATGATATCACGTTGTACGTCCTCAATGGCCTTGGCCCTCTGTATCGGGATATTGCTGGTCCGATCCGCGCCCGCGAGCATCCCTTCCCCTTTGGTGAGTTACAAGATCTCCTCGTGAGTCAGGTATCGTATGTTCGGTGCATGGAGGCCGAACAGTCAACTGCGGTTGTCACCGCAATCCTGCGGTCTCTCAGCCTTGCAACCGCGGGCTCAATCGGAATGGGCCGGGGCAGTCAAATAACGGTGGTCGTGGCCGGCCTCAACCCGCGTTCCCCGTGGCTTTGTATCAACCCGCCCCGGGTCTATCAAACACTCATGCTCGTGGTCAGATTATTTGTCAACTATGCGGTGTGAGTGATCATGGTGCTCGGACTTGGCGTCGCTATCCTATGCCCATTGCCAACTTTGCTGCGTCACCGTCTACCACTAATTCTCAGAGTACTAAATGGCTTGCAGATCTTGGTACGTCGCACAACCTCACCTCTGACTTGAACAATCTTGCTCTCCACTCTGAGTATGATGGTCCTGAGGAGGTTTCTACTGCTGGTGGTACAGGTTTGCATGTATCACACACTGGTTCCTCTAAAATTACTCTTCGTGATCGATTCTTTACTCTTGACAATATTTTGTGTGTTCTGTCTTCTCGGCGGAATTTACTGTATGTGCATCCGTTTACTAAGGCTAATGATGTATCTATTGAGTTCTTCTCTTCTCACTTTATTGCTAAGGATTGTCGTACGAGGAGTAGCTTGTTTCGTGGGGCATGTGTGGATGGCGTTTATCGTGTGCGACTTTCGGATTCTCGACGACCTCCAGTCACGACATTTGTCGATGAACGCACGAGTTCTAGTTGTTGGCATGATAGATTAGGCCATCCTCCAAGAAAAATTAGCAATTTACTTTCTAGAAAGTTTAATTTACCTATTGTGTCATCCGCTACGTCGGATCCTAGCTTTTGTTCTTCGTGTTTATCAAACATGAGTCAAAACCTTGCTTTTCGTGACACGTCTCCTGTGTCCAACGTTGTTTTGCCTTATGTTTATGGCGATGTTTGGGGTGTCTCTACTACTGGTTGCCGTTATTATTTGATTTTAGTGGATCATTTTACCAAGTTTTGTTGGTTATTTCTGTTGACTATAAATCTGATGTTCTTTGTGTGTTCAGTCAATTTAAAAGTCTAGTGGAAAAACAGTTTGGTAGGTCTATTAAGAATTTTTATTCGGACAATGCTGGTGTATTTTTGGCTATATGCTCGTTCTTCACGTCGCACGACATCTCCTGATTGACTACTGCCCCACACACGCCCCAACAAAATGGTACTAGTGAACAATGCCAGCGTGTGATTGTCACGATGGGTTGAACCTTGCTCATCCATGCCTCCTTATCCTCGTATTTCTGGGATTATGCTTTTTGCACCGCGGTCTATCTATATAACCGCCTTTCTACACTGGTGTTGGGTTCTCATTCTCCTTTTGAGCAACTTTTTGGTCTTGCACCAAACTACTTGGGTCTTCGTACTTTTGGCTGCCTATGTTTCCCGCATCTACGACCCTATGTTTATGAGAAACTCACGCCCCCTCTTGGGCTTGTCTATTTGTTGGTTATTCTAAATCTTAGTCTGCCTACAAGTGTCTCAATCTCTCCACGGGCCGTCTTTATATCTCACGCCATGTGCGTTTCATTGAAGATTATTTTCACGGGCCTCCTCGACCCAATTCGGCCTTTAGCACTATGGAACCCTACCTGACCGTAATTGGGCTTATTTTGGCCCATCTTATTCTACCATCGTAGTCTATTTGGCTTTCTAGGGCTCCCTTGGGCATCCGACCCGCGGCCTAGCTTCCTAGCGCCGCATCCCACAACCCTAGCACCGTGTCCCAAGCCCAACCGCCCGTGGTCCAAACCGCTAGGGCTTCTCTATTACCTGCGGTCCAGCCCACTAGGGCTCTTATCTCGCCCTTGGCCCGGACCCCAATGCCTGTGCCTTCCACGACGCCGCCTGCATCTTAGGGCTTACCTAGCCCGTCGGCCTTGCTCGCTCAACCGCTGTCCAATCCCACTGATGTGACTTCCTCATACCAGCCCTACCACATGGTTACACAGTCTTAGAACAACATCTTCAAAAATCCTACAATGCCACTAAGCATCCGGTCTTGGGGGCTAGTGAACCTACCTCCATTAAACCAGCTATGAGCGACCCGCTTGGCGTGCGGCTATGACCGAGGAACTCACCGCCATCACCATTCACAACACTTGGTCCTTGGTCTCACCCCCTCGCCACCGCTCCATTGTTGGCTCTAAGTGGGTCTTTCAGATCAAACGCTATGCCGATGGATCCATTGATCGCTACAAAGCACGACTTATGGCGAAGGGCTTCCATCAGTGCCATGGTGTTGATTTCAAGGAAACCATCAGCTATGTGGTTAAACTTGTCACCATCCGAATCATCCTTTCTCTAGTAGTAATGCATTCTTGGCCCTTAAGTCAACTTGATGTCAGCAATGCCTTCCTCCACGGTGCCTTATCTAAGACGGTTTACATGAGTCAACCTCCCTGGTTCGTTGACAAGTCCAAACCCGACCATGTTTGCCTTCTTCACAAGTCACTTTATGGTCTCAAGCAAGCACCGCGAGCATTGTATCTTGCTCTTAGCGCCGCCCTCTTCAAGTTCGGTTTAACTCAGTCGAGGTCCGTCACGTCCCTCTTCATCCTCACGCGTGACTCAGTGTGTGTTTATGTCCTCGTGTACGTTGATGATATTGCTGTCATTGGTTTGTGTGCAACGACTATCACCTCTTTAGTTGAATGACTTGGTAAGAAATTTCCAGTTAAGGACTTTGGACCCCTTAACTAATTCTTGGGTGTTGAGGTGTACAAGACGAGTGACGTGTTGTTCCTCTCTCAACACAAAAACACGCTGGATTTGTTGGCACGACACAAGATGGACGGTGCAAAGCCACTTGCGACACAAATGGCTCGCAATCCTCCTAGTCCGGCCTCGACTGATCCGATTGATGCTACCACCTATCGTCAAATCATAGGCGATCTTCAGTACCTTACACTCACAAGGCTCGACATCGCGTTCTCTGTAAACTACCTCGCCCAAAGGATGTCGGCTCCGAATTCAGTCCACTGGGTAGCGCTGAAACGTGTCCTTTGCTAATTAAAATTTGTGTCTAATTAAATGACGATCCGTGGAAAATAATATATTAATTATCAATTTAATTTTTCTATTTTATTTCGGATTTATAATTTTTTTCCCCAAAGTAAAGTAGTTAAGTTTATTGATTTTAATATATATGTTGGACGAATTAAATGATGTCTTATTTATTAATTGGAGTCAGACTATCCAATTATATTAAATAATGGCAAGTCTTGTAAAACAAAAAAGAATAATCCTAATATTTTAAAGGGTTAAATAAATATATTTATCAAATTTCAAGAGATGGAAAGATTTCTCCACCAAATCTCAACACAAGGAAATAATTCTCCACCAAGTCTCAATCTTCAAGAGATGGAAATAAGATTCACTCAAGTCTTCCAAATCAAGAAATTGTAGACGCGATCACAATCGTTCATCTTATCAGGAGATTCTAATTGAGATTCACTCCACAACTATAAATATAGGTGGTCTTGAAAAAGAGAAATCACAATTGAAGCTTCAAGAATTCAGAGCAAGGAAGTTCAACAATCTTCAAGGCATTCTTTAACAATCTTCAAGGTGTTCTAAGTAAAGAACTCATTTCAATCCGTCGTCAAGTCTCATTTCTATCCAAAAATCATTTTTGAAGATCTCACTTCTGCCGAGGAAGATCAAACTCCAAGAAGTTCAATAAATCCAAAATCAAGTTCATACCGTTCTTCAACAATATTCAAACCAAAAGTCTGTTTAATCCAAGATCAAGTCACAAGACCCTCAAAAAACCATTTTTGAAGATTGAAGTTTCTTCAAAGAAGATCAAAGCCCAAGATATCCGAAGAACTGAAGGCAAATATCATATCGTTTTTCATCAAACCTTCAATCAAATTCCAAATCAAAAATCCGTTCGATCCGAGATCAAGCTTCCAAGCCCTCGAATCAACGTTTGTCAAATATCCAAGTATTTTGAAGATCAAGATTCCTCTAAAGAATATTGACATTCAACAAATTCAAGATGAAGATCAAATTGTTCGTCGCGAAGATCAAGTCAAGTAGATCGCTAATTCAAGATCAAGCTCAAAAGCCCTTGGATTAACGTTCAACTCAAATACACGTGAAAAAGATCAAAATCAAATTCACTCAAGTCAACCAAATTTCAAAATCATTTGTTTGAGAAAAGAATCATAGGATCAAATAGAGAGATTGCACCGCAATTGTATTTTAAATTTATTCAAAATTATTTTGTAATCTTTTTCTTGTCTACCGAGTTCAAGAATTGGTCATTACAGGGCATATTAGATGAGTGTATTTATTATGTTGTATTTGTTTAATATCTTGTATTTAGTATTTGTCATTATATGTAAATACCCTTGTAAGCAGTGTTGTTAAAACCGGACCGGACCGGCCGGTCGAACCGGTTTAACCGGTGACCGGCAGCTTGGCCGGTCCGATTGAGTTCTAGAACCGGTGTCTCTAAGAACCGGTCAAACTCAGTAAGAACCGGTCAAGAACCAGGAACCAGTGACCCGGTTTGGTAGTGGTTGAACCGGTTTGTGTATCTAATTTAAAAAATTCAAATTTTTGATGGGTATTGGAAATTGAACCCTAGACCTCTAAGTACAATTAGATGCTTTAACCAATTGTGCTATAATAGAACTTGTAATCTTCACACTTATTAAAATATATAATAAATAGCTAAAGTATACTTTTCTCATATACCACACATATATTATACTATTATATTCATAGCTTAGTAGTATTATATTATAAAGCATTTTGTTATGTTTTTTTTTTCTATACAGTAAATGTTCTTAGACTGGTGATTATTTATTGAAGACTTCAATAATTACAATTCATGAAATATTATGCATATTTGTTTAAAACTTAAATCACCATATGCGTAGTTTAATCTTTTAATTATTATATGTTAATCAAATACTCTAATTTAATTCTTTTTATTTCTAAATAATACATTACCCGAATTAAATAAATTATAATTTTATTACTAGAAACATATCAATTAAGAGTGAAGAAACTAATTTATAATTTCTCATTTTCTAAAATTGATACTAATAAAATTATGCAGCAAGATATATTTCATATATTTTTATAATTTTTATCGGACCAGTGGTTCGACCGATTCGAACCAGTAAAACCAGTAACCAGTGAGGTTACCGGGTCGACGTCCGGTCCAGTTTTGAAAACGCTGCTTGTAAGTTACTATATTCATTCACTCATAATTACTATTTCTACTTAATTAATACAACCACAACACAAATTCTGTATTCATTTAATAAATTCTGTTCTTTTTAAATTAAAAAATTAACCAGGCATATAATACGCAATCTATAATTATATATCTATAGTAATATGCAACCATGATAGCGTATGGTATATAATTACGCTGACCAAAATAAAAAAAATATGCATGGTATATAATTACCTATAAAACATATATATATATAAACTAAAACAATCTCTTACCCGTGACATAATAGGTATCTATAGATACGTAAGACGCCGTTTCGAAAGGATTATATTAGACACTAAAACAATTACACTTAGGTAGTATTCCTTGCAATCATGCAAAAACAAAAGAAAAAGTAAACAAATACAAAAGAAACCTAATCCCAAGTGAATTAGAGTCCAATCCACTATAAAATACATAAGAAACCGAGTCCTACAAGGATTAAACAATCACTCACTATAAATACATAATAATAAAGACCTTAAATCCATTCGTCATATTCTCAAAAAAAAATTAAAAAAAATCCATTCGTCATCAACAATGGCTTCCACGACGTTTATAATCTTTAGTTTAAGCATCATACTTTTGGCTTCTTGCGCCAATGGTCATCCTTTGAGAACATGTAGATTCGATCAGATATATCATATCGGAGACTCCGTTTCTGATCGAGGCGTAGTCGACAGAGTTTCAAATAATAATGGAGTAGGCAACACGCTTGCACAACAACAATACGGTGTTGTATTCACCAAGAACGCCACCGGTCGATGCTCAGATGGGCTCGTAATGAACGATTATATCGGTAAGTCGAGTTAGTAATAAGAATTAACGTTGTCAACTTTTTTTATGTTATTTATACGTATTATTATGTACTTAATTATTTCTTGTGATTCTACATTCTTTAATTAATTCATTAACTCTATATATACTTGTATCCTGTTCTTTGTTATACTTTGTATCATGTTCTTAATTTTGTCAAATTTACAGCCGAGTTTGCTGGTCTACCTCTTCTTCCACCCTACAAGAACATCAATGCGGATTTCACGAATGGTGCGAGTTTCGCGGTGGCAGGTTCGACTGCCTTGCCATATGAGGTTTTAATGGCAAAACACATTATTTCTTCAAAGAGGACAAGCTCTCTTGGCATGCAGTTGGACACGATGTCCAACCATTTAAGTTCGATTTGTCCAAACGACAACTACGGAGGTTTTGTCTAATCTTGTTCTCTTTTAAATTAAGTTAAGGAATAGTAATGCCGTTCCTAACATTATTTTAATTTTCTCTTCATGAACGACAGATTGCATCGAGAAGCTTCATAGTGCCCTTTTCGTGGTCGAAGGGACCGGCATGAATGATTACAGTTATGCTATTTTCGAAGGAAAATCAGTAGAAGAATTAAAGCTCATGGTACCTGATGTTGTTAAAGTTATCATCCATGCTGTTAAGGTAAAATTTGATTCTATTAAGTTTTGAAGTATGCAACAGATTGATTTAAGGTGTCACAAGATTCAATACACTTGTTTTCCTCTACAGAAAGTAATTGATCATGGGGCGACGAGAGTAGTCGTGCCAGGGAGTTATCCAATCGGTTGTCTCCCGGTCTATCAAACAGCTTTCAAAGGCCAAACCGATTGGGATCAGTGCTTGACAAAGTTCAATGATTTCTCAAAGTATCACAACGAACAATTGCAACAGGCCATTCACAAGCTTACACAGGAAAAGCCGAACGCTATAATCGTCTACGGAGACTACTACAATGCATACCAGCGTCTACTCCGTTATGCCAGATCTCAAGGTTTGTCTCTTCACCAAACTTGAATAGCGGTCTTTTGAAGTGTGTTCAAATAATTATAAATCGAAACTGAAGTAATTTTATTTTATGTTTTAACGAATGCAGCCTTCCGAGTACATTGCGAAGATTCTCATGGTTACGTGAATTGGGACGCGCTGCATCTTACTGATCGAGCCTACAAGCTCATGGCTAACCAATTTTCAGACGACATCTTCCCGGAGCTTCAATGCCATTAGTATAAGAAGTGCTGTATTAATATGCAATTTATAGGCGACAATTACATAATGAATAAATTGTTCTCGATGAATGCAATAATTGTAAAATGTAACTTTTAATTAACTTTCTTATTGTAGTTACTTGATTGAATGTTTGAATCTATGACATGTAATATTATGACGTATTTATTATGATACTCTGTACGATCGTGTAAAATTGAAATTATTGCCCTGCAATATTTGATATTGAATCTCTGAATAAATGTAATGTATGTAACAAAACTAAGTTAGCCAAACCACTATTTCTTTACATTGAAAGAAGCACAAATCTCTACACTTGGTTCACAGTGATATACCAGATTTATAATGTATAATTATTCAAAGAGGTAGTCTTATCTGTATAAATGAAATAAAAGAAAACACAACTAGTAAATTATATTCATCAATACCGGTATTTTGTCTTATTTCCTCCTGGTAACAAACACCGTAAAATGTTACAATCAGAATGCAAATAGACAAAATAATGCTAATCAACAGATAATCGGACTAGCTTGGTCCGGAACACCTAATACAAGCTTACTAGGTAAAACAAGTGTAGACACATTAATTTTGTGTCTAATTAAATTAAATGATGGTAACTCTTAAGATGCAAAAAATACAAAATATATTTTATTTAATTTTAATATTTTGAGGGATTAAAATAAATATATTAATTAAATCTTAAGACAAGGCAATAATTGCTCATCAAATCTCAAGACATGAAAAGTCTTCTCTTCCAAGTCTCAATCTTCAAGAGATGGAAAGAATTCTCTACCAAATCTCAACACAATGAAAGAATTCCCCACCAAGTCTCAATCTTCGAGAGATGAAAAGAAGATTCTCTTAGATAAAGTCTTCCATATCAAGTAATTGTAGACGCGATCACAACCGTTCATCTCATTAAGAGATTCTAATTGAGATTCACTCTACAACTATAAATAGAGGTGGTCTTGAAGAAGAAAAAAACACACCAAAATATTCACAAGTTGAAGAGAGAAAAGCTCTAAGTTTTTCGCTCCACCAAATTCATCCATCTTCAAGCGTTCTTCGCGGCATTCAAGGTATCCTTCAACAATCTTCAAGGTGTTCTTCGTAAAGAACTCTTTTCAATCCGCCGTCAAGTCCCAATTCCATCCAAAAACCATTTTGAAGATAGCACTTCTGCCGAGGAAGATCAAACTCCAAGAAGTTCAACAAATCTGAAACCAATTTCATACCGTTCTTCATTCATCTTCAAGTCAAAAATCCGTTTAATCCGAGATCAAGTCCTAAGACCCTCGAAAAACCGTTTTTGAAGATTTCTCCTCTTTACTGCCTCCACCAAAAGTGACTGTACCAGTGGTCAATGGTACAAACTCCATGAGGTTAGTTTTTGTACATGTCATATGTCTAGAACATCCACTGTCAAAGTACCAATGGGAAAAAATCGAAATTGGTCATTTATTGTGTCATAGTTACAGTTTTCGTCCTTTATTGTGTCCTTATTTTTATTTGGTCATTTATTGTGTATTTCATTACGATTTTGGTCCTCCGTATGAAATCTCACCCGAAAATGTCACGTCGGAGCACGTACCGCCCTAAATTCAGTTTTTTTAAATTTTCCACAAGCAAATTCACACGGTGGAATGGAAATTTTATTTTTTTAATTTTATATTATGACCCGTCCGATCCGGACAACCCGGTCATATCGGGTCAGATGGGTCATAATTTAAAATAAATAAAAATTTAAAAAATTAAAACCAGCATTTTTACATGTGAATTTGCATGTGGGGATTAAAAAAACTTTGAATTTTGGCCGGAAAATGCTTTCACGTGACATTTTCGACTAAGATTTCTTTCGGAGGACCAAAATAGTAATGAAATACACAATAAAGGACAAAAAAAATAAGGACACAATAAAGGACAAAAGCTGTAACTAGGACACAATAAATGACTAGTTTCGATTTTTTCCCAAGTACTAATCACAGTAAGAGTGTGAGTAGCAGAGAAAACAACATTACAGATAATCTTGATTTCCGGAGATCAGAGTTTACTTTTTCTAAAACTGTTTTTCTATTCAACAGTGTTATTTTCGAGATAAGATCATGAATAAAGGCAAAGCTTATATAATTTTAATCAGACAGTGCAATGTGTTAAGTTCAATGTTGAGCTAACACTTATTACCAGAATGTTGGACTAACATTTCACTACAACACTTGCACTTTCAGTTTTCAATAGTGTACGTATGTACACAAAAGAAGAGTTCATAGTACTTAATTAATACAATCACAACAAAAATTTTGTGTTCATTGAATTCCTGTACTTTTTAAATTAAAAAACTAACCAGACATATAATACGTAATCAATAATATTATCTATATTAATATGTAACCATAATACTATATGGTATATGACAATGCATAAATACATCGGATTCAAAAGAGACCAGAATACCCTGAAAGATGGCCTCGCCGAAGGTCCTTTGTAAAAAGTCGCTGCATGTCCTCGTGTATTAAAGAGGGGATCGACAATTCATCCACCTCCAAGAAGGATCACCGACACTTGTACAGATCCCATGGAACGCGCATTTGGAGAAAAGTCACGCGTATCATAAAGGAACGTCAGACTTCATTAGCACTATATCTCCTTAAAACTCACGGGCGATCCACATTAAACACTGATAACAGATCCATCCACCACTAAGCAATACTAATAAGCACCTATCCTTCCCATTAATGGAACACAAGTTGCCATTCCCACCTGCATATGTGGGATCCTATAAATAGAAGAATAGATCATAATTGTAAACCAACTCAAATTGAGATAATACAATTGTACTCCATATTCACCTTAGCAAGCAATATATTCTTCTTTTATTATTCAGTTATCTCAGTCTTTCATACTTAAATGATCTTCCACAAGAACTTAAACATACTTTCATGAATATGTGACTGCATAGGGACATAAGAACTTGACGCCTCAGTTGTGTTACCAAAAGACTCACCGCGTGTGACCTAAACATAATAATCTGGACGAAAACTCCATGTATAAAGATGGCACGTAATATTGTCGATTTTATGAAACTTACTGTAACAACATTGTTTGCAGGGGCACTTAACTTTTCTCCGATTGAGTAGGTTAGGTTGAGATGATGCATATTTTAGAAATCTATTAACACCCTCTATAAAAGTTTGGTTGAGATAACCCTCACTATGCACTCTATCGTACATCCAACTCTGATCTTTGTTGTTGTACATTTTAGATCTGAATTTTCAGAAATTTCACCCTCAATAAACATTACTAACTTAATTACGCAAGTTTTTTCCCAAGTTGTGGTGCAGTCAATATATAGTAAAGAAAAAATACAATGATTGAACTGGTAGTTAAACACTAAAAAAGAAAATTTCAAAACAATAGCATGTGCGTTCCTCTGAACTTTCGGTATTTTTTGGAGATCTAGTGAAACAAATATAGTTTTATTACTAAATAGGAATTTATGGGGTTTTTCTTTGAAAGGTGAAACAGTTGAGGAGAATTGAGATATGAAGATGGCAGAATGAGGATGAAGAGGAGAAATTCCTGCAATAATAGTGTTCATTTTGGTAGAAGGCTATTATTCCGTTTTAAAGGGTTACTTTTGAAATTTTAGTTAATGATTTAATTCTATTTTCTTTTTAAGATTAGAGGCAAACTTTTGCCTCCAACAAACAAAACCAAGATCCGCGTACCTCTCGGCCGTTGATTAAGCACAATCCAACCACAAAAGGCACAATCCAACCACATTTTAAAGTTGCATTTGACTTAAAGCCGTGAGTGTTTGCAAACAAGTTTTTAAAAGTTACTTAAAACAATTAAAATCGTTTTGTGGTGTTTGCAATAGCTAGTGAAAACAGTTTTTGAATATTGATTAAAATGCAATAAGATTTAGGGAAATATTCAGTTACCTACCCAAACTTTGACCTCTTTGATACTTACTGAAAGATCTTAGTGTCTGCAATACTTGTAACTGTGTCCAGTTGCACTTAGCAATAGTTGCAACTGTACACTGAAGTATAACAGACGATAGTTCTTTAACGTTTGAAAACAGTTTTTGCAGTTGCAATTGCGAAAAACAGTGAAACATAAACAGTAAAGAACACAAGAGATTTTTAACGTGGTTCGGTCCAAATGGTCCTAGTCCACGGGGCTTTCACCCAAAGTTTGACTCAAACTGTTTCCTACTTAAGAATTACAATGAAGGATTTAAATCAACTCATATACTAGACTCCCTCTAACATATGCAGTTGCAACACCTAACCCTTAACTTGTTTTCAGAAACACGATTGAATCGAAGACACACTAAGCTAATCCAGAGACCCTCTGACTTAATGTTATTCACGAAATGCATCGATACAAGACTGTCTGCTTAATATCATTTTCAAAGTGTCTTGTAACGATCTCGAGTCTTCTCTTTATATAGACGCACCAGAATCTTCTATCGAATCTTCAGTTGCAATCCACTGGCGATCTTTTTTCCAAGTAAGATGAGCACGACAACTGTTCTTGTAGATCCGTGAGACTGTCCTTCCTTATTAAGGGGATTCCAACCGATCTTCACGGATCTTTTAATGAACCTGCATGCTTATTAGTCTAAGTGCAATAAAGAGATAAAGAATATAAATCATGATTTAGATGAGAACATATCTTTTAAGATAAACCAATATCCTTTAAGATAATTACCAAATCAGGTTAACTAAATCCTAATAATTTAAACAAAACAATATCAATAAAGATAAGGAATGGGCCGCATGGTTTAGAGCCCATCCGAAGAGAATTCGGCCCTAACAATCTCCCCCTTTGATTTGTTTTGTCAAAATTATTGACCACTTTGCACAATCGTTAGTAAGCATTCATAAGCAAGTAGTACGCGCAGAAAATAAAGCAAAGAGTACGAAATGTACTGGTTGCAACAGCAGTGCAACCTTCCGCTAAAACGTTTAACATAAGATAGAAATTGTCCAGATTTAGCGAGAGAAAAAAAATGTGAAAGTGCAACTCCCCCAAAACAAAATCTCCCCCTTTACTGAGGCGATCTGTAGATACCATAGGGGTTTTCATGGGTTTGGCATGTTCCAGGCCAAAACGCTTGATAAGATTCTTAGCATACTTTGCCTGGGATATAAATATTCCATCATTTTGCTGCTTGACCTGTAAACCAAGAAAATAGGTTAGTTCACAAACCATGCTCATTTCAAATTCGTTTTTCATAACAAAAATGAAGTGTTGCAACTCATCATGAGATGTAGAACCAAACACGATATCATCTACATAAATCTGGGCAATAAGAATGTTTGTTCCAAAGTGTTTATAGAACATGGTTCTGTCTACACTCCCTCTTGTATATCCCTTTTCAAGGAGGTGCACGGTGAGTCTTTCATACCATGCCCGTGGGGCTTGCTTTAAGCCATATAGTGCTCTTCTCAATTTCAGCACATGGTCAAGAAAGTGTGGGTCTGTGAATCCTTTAGGTTGGTCGACGAACACCTCTTCGTTCAAGTACCCATTCAGGAATGCACTCTTGACATCCATCTGGAAGAGTTTGAAGTGCAAACCACATGCAACTGCGAGAATAAGACGAATGGACTCTAGTCTTGCAACTGGGGCAAATGTGTCGTCATAGTCAACTCCTTCGACTTGCATGTATCCCTGTGAAACTAGTCTCGCTTTGTTGCAGACTATATTTCCCAATTCGTCGGTTTTGTTCTTGAATATCCATTTGGTGCCGATGATGTTCACTTTGTCTGGTCGAGGTACAAGTGTCCAAACATCATTTCGTTCAAATTGATTCAGTTCCTCTTGCATGGCCTCTATCCAAGCTTCTTCCAGCAGTGCTTCCTTTACGTTCTTGGGTTCAATCTTAGAGGTGTAACTCACAAACCGCACCATTTGGTCATATCTCCTTCGAGGGATGTCTCACTTATGTCCCCGATGATAGCTTCAGGTGGGTGGTTCTTCCTGATGTGTGGTGGTGCTTGTGGGTTCTCTGTTTGCACTCCTATAATGGGGTCCGTTTCTGTTGGAACGATATCCGTCGGAGTATCCTCAGGTCGCTGGTTAACTGAGTCAGTTGCAACTGGTGGTGAAATCTTATGTGGGCGGTGTGATTCCTCCTCATCATTAGCCTCTGTCAGTTCAGTGATCCGAGCTTCAGATGATGTGGTTGCAAAGTCCCTGTAATCGTCAAACTCAACATTAGATGATTCAACTACTGTTTGAGTGCGCATATTAAATACGCGATAAGCATGACTATACCGTGAGTACCCAACAAAAATTCCTAGGTCAGATTTGGATTGAAATTTTCCTCTAGGTTCCCTATCATTTAGAACGTAGCAAGCACAACCAAAAACATGAAAGTGTTGAACATTTGGTCTTTTACCTTTCCAGAGTAGTTTTAGTTGTACCTGGTCGAAGGTAAACTCGGTTAGAGACATAGCATGCAGTGTTCACGGCCTCCGCCCAGAACTTGATGGCTAGTTTTTTTGAGTTTAGCATGACTCTTGCCATTTCAACTAGTGTCCTGTTCTTCCTTTCAACAACCCCATTTTGTTGTGGTGTGATGGGGGACGAGTATTCATGAAATATACCCTTGTCAGAACAGAATTCAACGAAGCTTGAATTTTCAAACTCCCTACCATGATCACTTCGAATTCTTTTAACAATTAGATCCTTCTCAGTTGCAACAGTGTTGCACAAGTTTTTGAAGAAAACAAAGGATTCATTTTTGTCTTTTAGGAATTCAACCCAGGTGAAATCTTGAGAAATCATCAACGCATACAAAAATGTAACGCTTACCAGAGATGCTTTCCTTTTGAATGGGTCCCACAAGATCCATGTGTAGCAATTCCAGAATCCTTACCGATGGTATGTGTTGCAACTCACTATGGCTCGCTCTTGTCTGTTTTCCCTCAAGGCATGACCCACACTTTCCAATTGGCTTTGCTCAAAGCTTTGGTAATCCTCTCACACTTTGATTGTTGAAGAGCTGTGCCAGGGATTTGTAATTGAGGTGTCCAAGCTGTTGGTGCCATAGTTTTGCAACAGATTCTTTGCTCGAGTTGCAAGTAAGTGACCTGAGGGTAGGTTTACAGTAAGTCATAGTATAACAGTTTTCAGTGCTTCTTAGTCCTTTCAAGACTACATTTTGGAATTGATCTACAACTTCACATTCATCTTTGGTAAAATGAACAAAGAGATCATCGTCACACAACTGACTAATACTAATAAGATTTGCACATAGTCCATCAACATAGTGAACATCTCTTAGTTTGGGGAAGCCTTTAACACTTAGGGTTCCTCTCCCCATTATTTTTCCTCTGTTTCCATCACCGAAAACAACATCCCCTTTTCGTTCATGCACAAAGTTGCTAAGAATGTCCTTATTTCCAGTCATATTCCTAGAACATCTGCTATCAAAGTACCAAGAGTTAGAATAAGATCCTTCTTGAGAGGTAGAGTTGCAAGCAGTAAGACAAATAAGAGGGTTAGAAGATTTCTTAGCCCAAACTTGTCGTGGTGGCACGACGGTTGTAACTGTGGGTGCATCCAGTATGATCTTCTTCTTTTTTTGGTTTCTCCTCTTCTTCTTCTGTACTTCGGGAACAATGAGGGAGGGTGTGTCCTGAGGTGTCCATATTTGATAGCAGTAGGGACGAATGTGTCCTTGGACTCCGCAGTGGTGGCAGATAGGAATGAATCTTCCTCTTGCTAACCTGTTTACGGAATTCATGCCAGATACTGTTGCTGGCAGATTACGACTAGTACGTACCTGATTGTTGGTGTTGGGATAGTCGAAGGGAATTTCAACTCCCTTGGGCATCCTCTTCTTTTTGGAAACGGATATCTTGGTATTACCAAGAAACTTTGGTGAGGTGGAATCAACATATCCTACTCCTGTTTTCCCAGTTGCAACTTTCTGGGTGTCCAGAACTTTTTCCAAATTTTCTGTGCCTGGTGTGAGCAACTTCACATTCTTAGCCAGTATGTCCAATTCTTTCTTGGTGAGATCGCATACTTCAACAAGTGCTTTGTGGGCTTTAAGTGCTGATTCCAGATCAGCGGACACGAGATCTCTCTCCAAGGTGAGCGCGAGAACCTTTCTTTCGAGTTCGAGGATTCTGTTGTTCATTCTCACAGGGCTGTCAAAGGTAGAAACAATCTCGAGTTGGGCCTCCAATTCGGAGTTTCTTCTGCAGATTGCCTCCATATCCTCTATAAGTTCCAACTCGTTATTGTCAAGTGAGTCGCAATCGGAGTCAGAGTTGCTGCGAATTGTAACTCCCATGTTGGCTCTAAGAGGAATGAACGATGAAAATGCAATGTCATCGACTTCTTCTGTGTCATCTTCACTGTTATCAGATTCGTCCTCACTCCATGCGAGTAATGCACGACTTTTGTTTTTCTCGAGAAGATTTGCACAGTCTGCCCTTATGTGTCCAAAACCTTGACATTCTCTGCATTGAATACCCTTTCCAAACCTTTTGTTGTCAAGTCTATTAGTAGCGGAAGACTTATTATTAGATAAATCAGAGGGACTTACAACTGGGTTTGAAGAGTTACCTCTACTCCAACGTTTGTTCATTCTGTTGAACTTCTTTGTGAAGAGTGCTAGGGATTGCTCTAATTCTGAGTTGGGACTGTTCTGTGGAAGACTAGCATGAAGTGCAACTCCTTTGGAAATGGTGTCTCCTTCTCTCTTGAGTTTCATTTCCCATGCGGTTAGTGATCCCATGAGATTAGCCAGAGGTAGTGTGTTAACATCTTTTGCTTCCTCAATGGCTGAGACTTTCATTGCAAACCTTCCAGGAAGTGATCCTAGGAGTTTTAGCACGATTCTGGATTCAGGGAAGTCTGCTCCAAGGATGGTGGCTTCACTAGCGAGATGCCTGAGTTTGGAGTGGAACTGAGCAATGGTATCCGTTTCTTCCATGCGTACATAGTTGAACTGGTCATTAAGTAGTTGCAACTTGGATGTGCGCACTTTGTCATTTCCTTGGTGTGCATTCTCAATAGCCTGCCAAGCATCTTTTGCAATTTCACAGTTAGATATACTCTTATATTGGTCATAATCAACAGCAACTAAGATAATGTTTAAAGCTGTAGAGTTATAGTTTGCCAAGAGTTCTTCAGCATCGGTCCATTCCAGTTCGAATTTCACTCGTCCTTGATCATCTGTTGGTGGGGTCCATCCTTTTAGAATGCTCTTCTAGGCCTTCTGATCCTGCTGTTTGATGAAGTTTTGCATACGATTCTTCCAGTAGGAGTAGTTTGTAGCCGTCAGCATTGGTGGCTTGATGGTTGACAGACCTTCCCTCATTTCTTCCATTGTATGAAAAAACAATTAAACAAAACAAAGATCTTTTAGACCAGAATCTACACTATGTAAATATAGTGACCTGCTCTGATACCAATTGAAAGATCTTAGTGTCTGCAATACTTGTAACTGTGTCCAGTTGCACTTAGCAATAGTAGCAACTGTACATTGAAGTATAACAGACGATAGTTCTTTAACGTTTGAAAACAGTTTTTGCAGTTGCAATTGCGAAAAACAGTGAAACATAAACAGTAAAGAACACAAGAGATTTTTAACGTGGTTCGGTCCAAATGGTCCTAGTCCACGGGGCTTTCACCCAAAGTTTGACTCAAACTGTTTTCTACTTAAGAATTACAATGAAGGATTTAAATCAACTCATATACTAGACTCCCTCTAAGATATGCAGTTGCAACACCTAACCCTTAACTTGTTTTCAGACACGATTGAATCGAAGACACACTAAGCTATTCCAGAGACCCTCTAACTTAATGTTCTTCACGAAATGACTCGATACAAGACTGATTGCTTATATCTTTTTCAAAGTGTCTTGTAACGATCTCGAGTCTTCTCTTTATATAGGCGCACCAGAATCTTCTATCGAATCTTCAGTTGCAATCCACTGGCGATCTTCTTTCCAAGTAAGATGAGCACGACAGCTGTTCTTGTAGATCTATGAGACTGTCCTTCCTTATTACGGGGATTCCAACTGATCTTCACGGATCTTTTAATGAACCTGCATGCTTATTAGTCCAAGTGCAATAAAGAGATAAGGAATATAAATCATGATTTAGATGAGAACATATCTTTTAAGATAAACCAATATCCTTTAAGATAATTACCAAATCAGGTTAACTAAATCCTAATAATTTAAACAAAACAATATCAATAAAGATAAGGAATGGGCCGCATGGTTTAGAGCCCATCCGAAGAGAATTCGGCCTTAACACTTACCTATCCAAACTTACACTCTTGACACTTTACGATCTAAACTTTCACTTTCTTGACACTCGACGGTTTGAACTTTGTTTCCGACCTATCTCGGCCAAAATACGTCACTATTCGACTAAATGACGCATATGTGACGTCACCCTATAGGGGTAAAATCGATACATCACTTATTATTTACTAAAAAAAAAAAATTTAACAAATCAAACATATAAGGGCTGAGCGCACCATTTTTGTCACACAACTCGCCAAAATCAGAAACCTTAATTCCTAAAATCAAACACAAATCCACGAAATCGAACGTCAATTTCTTGTTTTTTCCACTCGATCGACTGAATCTTACAATGGTGTGGAAAGTTAGAACCCCAACTGACGTTATTCCCGAAGGACAAATTACACCCACCCAATTATGGTAAGAAGCCCCAGTTCAAAACTTTAATTTATTTCTTTGTTTGGACCTAATTTTTGTCGTATGGTCCCTCCTTTTGGTTTTATTTGAATGATTAGTTGAACACATGTGAGAAATTATTAATTTTTTTCCTTTGTTGTTCTCACATTGACTGCCACTAAGTGTATTTGTGGGAATAGTTTAACTTTATGCACGTGATAAGTGTGTTTCTGTATGAATAGGTTAGCCCAACATGGTAATATCATACTAATTATTTCTTGGGATAATGGCATTAAACCCCCTGAACTATGCACGTTTTTGCGTTTTCGTCCTTAAACTAATTTTATAAGCGTTTTCCCCCCCTAAACTATGCACGTCTGTGCGATTTGCCCCTGGCCGGGTTTTCAGCTATTTTTGGCCATTCTTGGCCGGAATTGTTCCCCTTACCCGACACATATGTGTTGTACTAGATGTATATTCGTAGTTGATGACAAAAAGAAGGCGAAAAAACACCTCGAACGGGGCATATTCCGGCTAAGACGAAATCACATTTTGGCCAGAATATGCCCGTTCGAGGTGTTTTTCGCCTTCTTTTTGTCATCAACTACTAATATACATCTAGTACAACACATATGTGTTGGGTAAGGAGAACAATTCCGCCCAAGAATGGCCAAAAATAGCCGAAAACCCGGCCAGGGGGCAAATCGCACAGACGTGCATAGTTTATGGGGGAAAACGCTTATAAAATTAGTTTGAGGAAGAAAACGCAAAAACGTGCATAGTTCAGGGGGTTTAATGCATTTATCCCTTATTTCTTTGTATTTATTCAGTTAGAGATAGAGATGACCCTTTCACCATAATATTGCATCATTCGGGCGAGTTAATGTTTTTGGGCATATGGTTATATCTTGAAGGACATGTGAGCTACATAGACTAGTGTAATGAGGATGAAATGTCCAGGCTAGAAATATTGCAAATGGTAAAAGAAGTAGGTGTTAAAACAGAGGGTTGTGTGGTAAGGATATGTTACATTTGTGATTCTTCACCAGGAGAGTATATTGAAGTAAAGAATGATAAGGAATCACTGGAGATGGCATTGGAGGCATCTATAAGGAAATCAGTAGATGTTTTATGTTCTCACAGATGAGATACCATTAAATTCTAGTCAATCACAACGTGAATTGCCTAATCTTCCTCCAATGAGTGAAGGGTTGGATTACAGTGGTGAAAACAATGGAGGTAGTGCCAATGTTGGTGAAGATGAGAGGTTTGAAGAAGGAATTATAGAGAGTGATAATAAATTGTTTGATGAGGATGTAGTGATTCTGTTAACAGACATGGCCACCAGAAAGGCTAGAGCAAATGATATACCTAGCTCTTCAAGGACTAATGATGAGAGCCATAGTGCCCAAAAAACTGAACCACGATGCCAAAGATATGTACCCCAATGCTTAAGAGACAATATTAATCCACTGTTGGAGTCTATAGTTGATATAGAGGACAGTGATGATAGTGAAGGTGAAGTCTCAGTTGGTGATGATTTAGAATTTTCAGACACTCTCAATGATAGTGACAATGATGCAGCTGAAGATGACTATCTTAAGAGAGCTTATGAGGTAGTGGGGTTAGAGGAGGAAGAACAAGTTACTGCACCCAATGAATCTGTTCCACCTATTGTGAAACCAACTGTTGATGATGGGGTTAGAAGATCGTGTAGAGATGCTCATGTGCAAGTTGAAACAGAAAAGAAAAGAAGCAAAGGAAAAAGAAAAGGAAAAGGTGAGAGTTCAACAGGAAGGAAAGCTCCAAAGGAAATACTCAAAAGATCTACACACCAAGGTCATGCAATTTTCAATCCATCACTTGATATGCATAATGTCACATTTGAGCTTGGGATGCAGTTTGAGACCACTGAACTATTGAGGGATGCTATAAACACTTTTGCAATATCTGAGGGGAGGTCTGTTAAGTATCCAATCAACTGTCAGACCAAGCTCCAAGCAAAGTATGCACAAGAAGACTGTATCTGGGAGCTACATGCATCAAGGCCAAACAAAGAGGACACAATGCGGATAAAGACTCTAAACTCCATGACAATCTCAGGAGCATAGTCACTCAGCTCCATCACTGATTGTTGCAACCCTCTTGCCTCAATCAAGTCCATCACCTTTTGTTCTTTGAAGCTGGCCATCTCTACAGCTCTTTCAGTGTGAATCTCCCTTCTTTTGAAGGAATCCCACTTATTCTCCAATTATTGTGAAAGATAGTAAGGAGAAAAGTAGCCCCCCTCATCATCAGGATAGACCACATATAGCCCATCAGTATACTCATTTGTCCCTGATGTTGCCCCAACATCAGCAGCAACATCATGCTCTTCCTCAGTCTCCTCTTCCTTCTTCCTCTTCATCCTCAACATCCACCACCTCTACTTCCTCTTCCATCACTTGCTTTCCTTTCCTCTTTCTCTCAGCAGCAGCATCCTTCTTCTCTTCCTTAGCCTTCTTTTCGACTTCAACAACCCTCTTCCTAGCTAATCTCTCCACATGTCTCCTTCTGGCCTCAGCCCTTGCCTTAGCAGTCTCAGACATAGTTTTCAATTTATCCCCAGAACTCTTGTTCCTTTTCTTTATCCACTTCCTCATCATCTTGTCCAAGGACTTATCCACGAATTTCTCCACAGATTTATCAGCAGATCCACTACCCTCCCCCTCAACAGTTACATCAACATCAATTTCAGGGTTGGGTTTAACAGTGTTTACCTCAATTCCAGGCTCATTGGTGATGGGAGTGGTTGATTCACCAATTGGCTCAACATTAGAAGTCGATTCTCCCTATTTGGATTCTTCCCTCATCGCACATAGGGAATCGCCTTCTTTTTAGCAGCAACATGAGCATCAACTGATTTTGCAGCAGCACCCCTAGTGTGTGAACGGGTGCGAGCAACAGTGGGTTCACTTTCCAGGGCCACATCTGCAATAATTTGCATGGGAGACTTGCTTGCCATTGTTAGTAAATAAGATTTGAGAGAGATCGCAGAGAAAAACGAGAGAAATTTGAGAGCAGAGAATAATTTTACAGAGTAAGCACAAATAAGGAAATTACAAGCACAATTAAGAAAATAGGGTTTTGATTTCTGAAATAACCGTGAATAAGGAAAGAGAATGAATGTTAGTGGGCAGTTACTAAATTTAAATCAAATAAAATCTTCCCACTATGTTTTCCCGCGCACACATTTTGATGTTTAAGTGACAGGTAACCAGAGCGGTTTTCAAAAATTAGAAAACTTATAAGTTCCTGTTTTCAATGTTGTCCTGCGGCAGTGCACAATGTTGGGATAACATTCAATAACATTCAAACCCGAAGGTGGAGGTACATGCTTCACCAAGGCAAATTCATGTGAGAGCTTGAGATACATCCAAAAATTCATCTGAAACTTAACCAACATAGCAAGTGAGTACCTTAGACATATTATTCAGATCAAGATCATGAGTAAGTAACATGGATAACAAGAAACACACAGAGATAAGCAGTTATGAATTCAAGGAAAAAATTCACTTCCACAGCATACAAAGTCACAGAAAAGTGTGTCACCTGCAGTATGTCACTCAAATTGTATGCCTCAACACATGAATTATACTCCCCCTAAGTATAGACCGACACAACTGAACAACAAGAAAGAAAAACAATGCAGTTCTACATGAATGCAACAATGTAATGTCAAATGGGTAGATGGTAAACACAAATGAAAAACTCCTCATACCAGCACAGTTCACATCTCTTTAATCTTTATTATTTTCATAACTCATCTGCACCAAAAACTGAAGGTTGCTAAACACAAAGCTAATGTCACTACTGAATGAGGGCAGCCTGAACTCCACACACCCACGTAACAACATTAACAGCAGCAAGTTAGACAAGTACAAAGGTCTTGAATGTTGTCAATTCATTTATCATGCACCCCAACACCCCAATTCCTTATGCATACTTGTTTACCAACCTGAATTCAAGAGAATCACCAAGTGATCAGTGCTACTAAATGTAAGAAATCTAAACCTCAAACACCCTAGTAGAAATGATCACCCTCATGTATTCCTTGGCCAAACAAATAGGAACATGTAAATAAGCACAACTAAGTTACACTGAAGGTGTCAACATCATGCACCCCAGCTTTTCCACATGTCCTATAAACCTTCCATATGAATAAGACACAATTGAATAGACATCAAAGTAGTAAACTTTGTGTACCCCAGATTCTTCATATGTTAGGCTATCACAACCTCAGACAAAGAGAAGAGTTTTATTACTTTTCCAAAACACAGATGTGAAACTGATAACTAGAAAGAGTTGTTAATCACAGAGTTCAACCACACAAACCAAAACTGACAAAACAAAGATGAAATGAGACTCACAAGAAAATAAGTTCAACAAAGGAAAACAACAGAATACCAACTACACCACAACCAATATACCAGTGCTAGACAGTGGTGTTATGTCAACACTGGTTTCCTCAACATTTTCACATATTGCACATGCCAAGAGATTTCCTCAAGCTGAAGAATCTCTCACTATCTAAAGGTTTTGTAAACATATCAGCAAGATGATTTGTTGTCTCAATATGTTCAATGTTGATCACTTTGTCCTCTACCATGTCTCTTAGGAAATGATGCCTTATGTCTATATGCTTAGTTCTAGAATGTTGGACAGGATTCCTAGAGATACTTATAGCACTTAGATTGTCACAGAACATGAGAAGAGTATCACTATCTAGCCTATAATCTGAAAGCATGTGTTTGAGCCACACAAGTTGGGTAACACAGCTGCCAGCAGCTACATATTCTGATTCAGTTGTTGATAGTGAAACACATTTCTGCTTCTTGCTATACCAGAAGACCAAATTATTCCCCAAATAAAAATAGCCCCCACTTGTGGATTTCCTGTCATCCACATCACCTGCCCAGTCAGAGTCACTGAAACCAACCAAGTTCATGTTAGTGTCATAACAATACCAAATGCCTAAAGGTGAAGTTCCAAAGATATATCTAAGAAAATCAGTTAGCCTCTCATCCCAAGCTCTAGGAGCCTGTTTTAAGCCATACAAAGCCTTCTCAAGTTTGTACACATGGTCAGGATGTTTAGGATCAGCAAAGCCTTTCGGTTGTTCTACATAAACCTCTTTATCAATTAAACCATTCAGAAAGGCACCTTTAACATCCATTTGGTAAAGTTTAATCCTAAGACAGCAAGCAATAGCAAGAAGTAATCTAATTGATTCTATCCTAGCTACTCGAGCAAAAGTCTCATCAAAATCTATACCTTCTACCTAAGTATAACCTTGTGCAACCAACCTAGCTTTGTTCCTCATAATTACACCATTCTCATCAGTTTTATTTTTAAAAATCCATTTTGTACCTATTACATTCACATGTGATGGCCTAGGCACTAGATTCCAAACTCTGTTTTTGGTGAATTGTAAGAGTTCCTCTTGCATGGCATTAATCCAATAACTATCCTTAAGGGCTTCAGTTACATTCTTAGGTTCAATGGAGGACACACAAAAAGATACATTATCAATAGTACATGAAGAAGACATGCAAACACACAACTTAGCCATATCATTGTAATTGACCCTTTCTTTGTTGCGAGTTCTAACTCTTTCAGTAATTTGTCCAATTACTTGAGAGGCTAGATGATCTCTTTGTATTCTAAGAGGGGGATCTCTTCTGGATACAGGAACCACTTCATCCAGCACAGATGTTGGCCTAACATTGGGGGTTTCTGGTGTTAAGTCAACATTTGTTCCAGTTTCTAGTTCAACATCTCCATCGTCTGTGTTCAATGTTGAGTCCAATGTTGGAGCAACATCTGAACCAGTGACTTCTTCAGTACCTGGAGAAACAGTTAAATCATCAAAAATTACATTTACTGATTCTTGAACAGTATGAAATCTTGGATTGTAGACCCTGAAAACAACACTATTAAGAGAATATCCAACAAATATACACTTTTCACTTTTGGGATCAAATTTGCTCAAATAGTCTCTATCCTTTAGCAAATAGCAGTTAATACCAAATTCATGAAAGTGTGCTACTGTTGGTTTTGAACCCTTCAAGATTTCATATGGTGTCATAGTAGTACCAGGTATAAGATAAACTCTATTACTAATATGACATGCAGTATTTAAAGCTTCAGCCCAGAGTTTCTTAGATAGGTTTCTAGAATTCAACATTACTCTAGCCATCTCTTGAAGTGTTCTATTCTTCCTCTCAGCAATCCCATTTTGCTGAGGTGTTTTAGGTGCATAGAACTCATGGAAAATGCCTTTAGTTTCACAAAAAATAGCAAAGCTTACATTTTCAAACTCTTTTCCATGGTCAGACCTAATTTTTCCTACAGAAGTGCCATACAGATTTTTAATACTAGCATGCAAAATCTTGAATGTGTTGAATGCCTCTGATTTTTCTTTCAAAAACTTAATCCAGGTATATCTTGAAAAATCATCAACAATAACAAAAGCATACTTCTCACCATTCAGACTACTAACCTCAATAGGACCCATGAGATCCATATGTAATAATTCAAAGCACTCATTAGTTCTGGGGTTAGTACTTAGTACCTGCAGTGGTGGATGGACAACTTTTGTTTGTTTACCTTTCAGGCAGTCTTCACAAACAATTTTACCTGGGCTAGTCAACTTAGGCAGTCCTCTCACAGCCTCTAACTTCTGTAGTTTCTCCAGATTTCTATAGTGCACATGTCCTAACTTCTTGTGCCACATGACAGATTTATCTACCTTGGCATGGTAGCATTCAGCTTCATCTTGAGCAAGATAACAGTTATCCTTTGATCTTGTACCTATCATAACACGGACATTGTCACCATTAAATACATCACATGAACTTTTATCAAAAGTAACTAGCAAGTTATCATCACAAAGTTGACTTATGCTAATTAAATTTGCTTTCAATCCTTCAACCAACAACACATCCTTGAGTGGTGGAAATCCTTCAACATCTAGTACTCCTTTTCCAATGATTTTCCCTTTTGTGCCTCCTCTATAGGTAACTGTTCCAACAGTCAAAGGGATTACATCTTTCAGGTTGTCAATGTTTCCAGTTATGTGCCTTGAGCATCCACTGTCAAAATACCACTTACCTGCAAGGTTAGAGTAAATAGCAGAAAAGACAACATTGCAAACAATTTTAACCTTAGGAGTTTTTAACTTTTCTATCCAAGTTCTACTTTTATGTCCTTCAGCGTTGTTACCTAATGTTGGGATAACATTCAGATCAGAGGTTCTCCTAACATTGGTATTGCTATTAATTACTGTTTTCTTCTCAATTACAATTTTATATTTGTTAACAGGTTTAGAATTATTCCCTATTTAACGAAAGATATTTATTTTGGGTTCGAACGCCCTGTCCGTGATTCAGAAGCAATGATGGATGGACATAATGAAATTAATTGCAAGAATATTCCCTTCCTTTATTCACTGAACATTTCCTCCTCTCTTACGTATTTGAATGTTAAATTGTAGTAAGTAAGCTAAGTGGCTTCAGCCTGCCTTTCTTCTAATGATCACCTCCCTTTATATAGACTTTGGTAGGGGCAGGTGTCATTGTGCATGCGTTTTGGTAAGGACAGGTGTTGTTGTTACTTTGATACAGGTGTAAAAACTAGGATAATGTTTATCTTTTATCTACTAGGCGCTGACTGGATTAGCTTTTGTGTCCTCTAATATCTCCGAGGGCTTCTGATGTAGATTGTTCTGATAGGACTATTCTTCCGAGGGCTCTTATTTCTCCTTCTTAACTCGGGTATTTTCTTCAACAATCAGGAGTGATCTCTGAGGGGGTAAATGTGATCCCCGAGGACTTGGTATAACTTCCGAGGACTGTGATTTTGTGTCCGAGGGCTGTATTTGCTTTACTGAAAGTGAGATTTCTTCACGAGAGTTCTCGGATTGTATTCACTGGATGTTCTTGTATTTATTTCTTGATTTTCTCCAAAGTTGGGTCCTCGGATAAGTCCGAGTGTCATCTTTTCCGAGGAGTGTTCAGCAAGGAAGTTTTCTTGTAAGTTCATAGGACTCGAGGTCCATTTTGGTCCCTCTTGGCGCATTTGGTGGATATCGGAGTCATACGGGTCCATCGGGGTTTGCTCTTTTTCCGATGCCGTGTTGATATCTGCTTTTCATTCACCGTTTGACTTTCCAAGGGACTCTTATGTTTCTCCTCGGGTGCTCTTATAAACCTTTTCGGGTCAGTGACCGAAAGGTAGGGCAATCCTCCGAGGGGCTTTCTTTATAGGTACCTGTGCTCTTATAAACCTTTTCGGGTCAGTGACCGAAAGGTAGGGCAATCCTCCGAGGGGCTTTTTTTATAGGTACATCTCATCGGAAGGACTCGTGACAATAGTATTGTCCATATATTGTTTTTCCGAGTAGGAGTAATCTCCTTTATTTTATTTTTTAGGGTTAACACTAGCCCCCCCAAATTTCGATTGTCCTCGTAGAGACAAGCGGAATTTTAAATCATCGTCCTCAGTGAGGTGAGGGGTTATTTTTTGCTTAGTGTCCCTATATTTATATATATTTTTTTTCCTTTTTTGATATTTATCCGAGAGGTAAATACGTATATTTAGAATTTTGTAAGTGATTTTACCTGAATACCCTTAGGGTATTGTCATTAAGCAGGCGAAGATCTCGGGAGAGTAGGTTGCGGACTGCCGTTTGACCTGCTTGGGGATTTGAAGTATTTTACCGTTGGCAACGGGCAGAATATGGACGGCGTGGCATGAGTAGGCAACGGTTACGTGGAGTCACGAATAAATGCCACGTCTTTATGGGCATCTGACCGTTGTAAATTTTGGTTATAAATAGGGTACTGTTGCTTCTTCTTCTCTTCATTCCTTCAAGTGTAATTTGCGATAATTTCTCCCAGAGCTGCAAATTTCTTCTTTTATTCTCTTGCAATTCTAAGTTCCAGTAGATTTTCCCACTAAAAAAAACTTTCCTCTTTTTATATCCATGGCTTCTTCTGCCAATGTGAATCCTGTTGCTGCTGCTACCTCCTCGGAGATCACTGCTACGATTACTACTTCTGTAAATGTAAGGAGTCTTCCGGTGGGAGTTGTTACTCGTAAACGCAAGGGAGAGCTTGCTGCTGCTGCCGAGGGCGGCGCTACCTCCTCAAAAAAGGCTAGGGTTCCCAAGTCAAAGGAACCGCCTCTTCGGACTTTTGCTAAGGTGGAAAAGACGCGGAACATTGCTACTCGTAAGCAGGTAGCGGATCTGTTTACCTCAACTGGAGTCCTTCAGAAAAATATGGTCTTCCGACTTCCGACGAAGGATGAGAGGGCATGCTATCCTCCTCCGGGTATGTTGACAGTATTTTTTGCTCAGGTTAAGTACTGGTGGCGTTCATTTATGTCCCCTTTCTTCTGTGAGCTTTTTAAGACTTGTAATATCAGCCCAAGTCAAATGGTGCCGAACGGATTTGCTGCTATTTGCATTTACGTGTTTTGGTGCCACGTGAATGGTCTAGAGTGTTCAGTGGATCATTTTCTTTCGATCTTTGACGTGGCGGTATCGCCCGGGGGGTATCCTTTCTATAACGTTCGTCACCGGGACAACACGGGGGATTCCACGAAGAGGATCTTGGGCGCCGCCATTACCTCGCATAGCGTCTGGAAGAACAGATACTTCTTCGTGGGCCCTGTTAATGGTGAGTGGGATGTGCCCTTTGATTGGCGAGAGGGTACTACTCCCGTACATGCTCTAGATCAGGAGGCGGTGTTATCTCCTATAGTTTCTCAGCACAAACTGATGGAATCAGAGGACTTTTCAATGTTGTACGAGACTTCCGGTCTTCACTACGTAGTCGTTACCGATGACGCCGTGGAACATCCTTTGTCTTTGTCTCCCGAGGCGAGGAGTTTCTTTCGTAAGTTTCTTCATTCGTTCTTTTACTCTTTTTATTCTCTCTCCGAGTACAGTGGTAAATTGTGCTTATACACGTTATTGGTGGGATGATGCAGGGGATGTCATGGCAAACTACTATCTGCAGTCGAGTCCGAGGGAGCCTACTCCTAGTGGTGTTTCTGAGATACCAGAGGAGGGTGATCACGAGGAAGATGAGGTTAACGCTCCCGAGGGCGGGCATGCGGGTTCAGAGAAGGGCGGATTTCACGAGGACCATTCTCTTCTATGCATGGATACGACGGGGGTTATCAGGAGCGTTGTTCCCTTGCGCCAAGTAGCTCCTTCCTCTTCTTGGGCTTTAGTGCCAGTTTCCAAGTCTAGTACAGGAGATTTGCCCGTTTCCGGATCTGATATAGGGAGCTCTCCAAGGGCGTCTGAAGAAGGAATATTTCCGAGGACAGTTGAAGAAGGAGCTGTCCAGAAGACTACGGGAGTGATAGATGTATCTTCCGATGACCCTTCTCCTGTTTCTACTGAGCGCATATCTTCAGAAGGTCCTCGTGGTGAGGCTTAACAAGTTCTTCAAAAATTTTTGGTAGACTGTTATCTCGCACTAATACTTTCCCTTTTTTGATGCAGTTGCCGTAGATAAAGGCAAGGCTCCAATGGTAGAAGAGTCTTCCTTATATGGTGAGTATCCGTTATTCGCCCTCTTTCCATAATTTTTTCTAGTTTCATTCTTTTTCTCACTGTCAGTTTGTATCTTTTGTAGAGGAGGATTTTCTGGCCCAATTCAACATTCCCGAGCAAGAAGGTTTACGAGGGGACTCCGAAGACACTCAAGGGGAGTTTGATCCTTCTTCCGAGGATAGGGAGGTGAAGGAGGGGATTCTGAAGTCCCTGTTAGGAGAAACTAGCCCCTCCACAACAGTGGGTGGTTCCCGGGCCATATTTACAAATTCAGAAGTGATGACTCCCGTAAAGGATATGACTCCTCCGAGGGGGCATGTTCCGGTGACTTTGTCTCCGAGGGGTCATACATTCCAGGAGCCTCTTCCTCCTAGTGGATTCGAGGGGCAATTTTCATCTCGGTCAGTGGGGGAAGCTTATCAAGATATCCTCCGATTTTTCGCCTCCTCTAGTTCAACACCCGCCGAGGGGTACCAATTTTTGTACACCAGCCTTAACTGGCTGGGACTCATGGTAAGCTTCTCTAAATTAATCCTCTGAAATTATATAATATATCTCTGTTAACTTCTTTGTTGTTGATTTTCCGCAGATTGGAAAGACTCGAGAGGCAGTCACTGCCGTTGAAGAGCACGGTCGGAAAGACAAAGAAGAGTTAGAAGTACTCCGAGCGCAATTGGCACCTCTCTTAGCCCGAGATAAAGAGAGTCAAACTAGGGAGGATATTCTTCAAACCAAGATTTCCGACTACGAATTTGCTCTTAATGAATCAGAGAAGGCGAGGGCGGATTTGCAAGGTAACTTAAACGCTGCCGAGTCCGCTTATAAAAAGATGGAGGCGTCCGAGAAGGTTGTAGCGGCTAAGATAATTCTTCTGGAGAAGGAAAGGAAGGAGTCCGAGGAGGTCTTCACTGCTCGTATTGCGGCTCTCGAGAAGGCAGTGGCGGACGGGAATGAGAGAGAGAGAGAGTTCTTCAGGAGACATTGGGCCAAGCTACTGATAGGGCTGAGTCAGCTGAAGAAAAGTTGGTAAACTTTCTATCTCCCGAGGACGTGCAAGCTAAGGTGGATGCAGCCGTTCAATTCGCTCAGCGGGAGATTTCACGACAGCAAGCAGGAGTACCCGAGACGTCTTCTCACGAGCTGTTGACAGGCCACCTTTTATGGGGTTATCTGGAGTGTGCTCGGTTGGCTAAGTCTCTGATAAGGTCGGAGGTTGATTTCTCAAAATCTTTTGACCTTCGTAAGCTGAAGAGGCCGACTCCCGATGATTGCAAGTACTTTGTGGGGAGGTTTGGGGGTTTGCTATCTTCCAAGGATTCTCCAACACCGTCTCCGATGCGCTCTGCCACAAGTCCAAGTCCGAGAGCTAGTGGTTCCGGGGGAGTATTTTCTCCAATTTCTCGTCTTGCTCCATTGGGTACTTCCCTCGATGAGACAACTTCTTCCTTCCCTCCTTCCACGGGGGCTTAATTTTATTCTTTGTAATTTTTTACTTTTAAAATAAACGTTCTCTGTATTTGTTATCCCTTCCGAGGGCTCTTCGGCTTAAATAAATATTTTTGTTCAATTTCCCTTTTTCTACTTTTTGGTTTGCATAGTTAAATTTCAATTAGCATGGATAATGATAATTTTCAAAAAGTTGCTGACTAAGTAGACTTCCTAAGCAGGAGGTGTTGCTTTGCATGGTTAAATAGGGTACGTGTCATTCTTAATCAAAAAGTTTTTTAACACGTGTCCCTCAGTTAACATAATAAAAGTCTAAACTTCTTCTTTTAACCTTGAAGGAAAGGGTATATATGCACTTAGGCTCTTTACCAATTATGCACTTATCTTTACTTCTGTAATCATAATTAATCATTGATTTTCTTCCACAATTGCAAGTACGAAAATAATACTTACTTGATACGATGATGCCTCCTCATTATAGAAGATGCGGTTCAGCTTCGTCTTGTAGTTCTTCTCGGGATACCGCTCGGAGTCCTTCGGGATCATCCAGGGTTCCTCCGAGGGACAATCCATCCGAGAATCAAACGACACTTGGTGCTAGTTCCTCTCTTGGAGTGGCTCGTAGGGCTCCATCTACAAATTCACGTAGAGTCAATCATATCAGGGAGATATTCATGAGTAGGGAGCCATATCCTTTGGCGGATGAGTCTTCGGAGTTCGATTTGATTCCTCTTAATCCATCAAGATTGATAGGCAGAGGACGTGTAGGATCCACTATGAGTGCAGAATGTGAGAACTCGGTAAGATCTCTTTTCACTGGTTATAACTTAGAGTTCGAAGATTATGATATAATAGTGCCTTCCTCGGGTCAAAGGGCTTACGCACCCCCCTCGGGTTACATGACCGTTTACGCCGAACAGATGCGTTGCGGGTTGCGGATGTTTTTTCACCCCTTTTTCCAAATACTTTTTCGGTATTGGCTGGTGTGTCCGAGTCAGTTAACACCAAGTTCTTATAGCCATCTGGTAGGGTACATCCTTCGTAGTGAGCTTTTAAACCTTCCCATGTCCCCCTATCGGGTGGGGACAATATTTACCCTTCAACCTTGCTCAGAGGGGACTCCCTTTTTTAGCTTGACCTATCGGGACAAGAAAGATATCTTCACTCGTGTATCCAGTTCCCACTCTAGTAGAGGGGATTGGAGGCGGAGATTTTTCTTTGTCCGTCCGAGAGGCCAGTCAGCCAGATCATGGGGTGTACCCATCCGATGGGGTCTGGGGTATATCGCACCCAACACCGAAACACGAGGGCAAGTGAGGGAGATATTGCTTCACTCGGGACTTTTCTCTGGTTCTCATGACATATCTGGGCTATTGGATTTCCCCGAGGCTCTGGTTTTGGCAGGTTTACAGGAGGGGGTGGAAGGATGCACTCCTGCTTCTCGTCCTCTTCACAATAACTTTCATTTTCGTAAGTTCTACTAATCATTTTCTAGCATGCAACCTTTATTGGTGTCCTCGGACCGTTTTCCTACTGACATCTTTTGCAGGAGCGGAGATGGGAGCCTTTTCTCTCGGGTCTTCTACTGACGTTTTCTTGGGGAGAGCATTGCATGGTATTCCCGGGGGGACGAAGGTTGGTGATTCCCCTCCACTCATGAGTGAGGCAACGGTTGAAATTTCCTCAGAGGAGGAGGAACCTGTGGCAGCCCCCCAGTCAGTTATATAATTCCTTCTGGATCATCGGATCTGATAGCAACTCTTTCTCAAACGGATTTTCACATGAGTCCCGTAGTATCACAGCCCATTCCTCATAATTCTACCTGGTACATGTATTAGAGGAGTATCTTCGCTCTTCTAGTACAGAGGATATGCAGCCCCGGGAAGATATCCCTAGTCGTATTCCTGCACCACCGCCCGAGGAGCACCCTTCCCCCGGGAGAACTCTTCCCCCCGGGGTTAATCAGGATGTTTCTCCTCTCGGATCAGCAGTGGGGTTTTGCCGAAACTTTCTTAGTGGTTTATTGAACGTAACAGATTGTGAGCTGATAAAAACCCTTTCGGTACCCGTTCTCCAGGATTTAGCCTGTAAAGACCTGTGTGAGGTATTTATTCATTTTATTTAGTACTAACCTGTCTTCTGGTCTGATGCCCCTTGCTTTGTTTTTTGACCAGATTTATATGGTGTTGGATGCTCTCGGATCCTATGGAAGTTCCTCTTCAGATCCAGGCTTAGTATATCGTCGTCGGGATGAGTTAGAGCGAGGTCTCTTGGAGGCTCAAGTGGAGATAGCCCATTTGAAGGAAGTTCATGAGTCCGCTCAGGAGACTCACACCCAGGCGTTACAATTCGAGAAGGATAAGGCGTGGGAATTGGAACGCCAATTAGTGCTTGAAAAAGCACGCGTCTTGAACTTAGGGCGGAGAATTGAGGAGTTACATGGCCAAATGCGGTCCTCGGAGGAGCAGTTAACACAGGCTACACTGGAAAGAGACGCCTTGAGTCAGCAGCTGCTAGGGATAACTCGTTCTCATGCGATAGAGGTGGTCATGGCCCGAGTCCAAGCTGTGTTGGAGGTGGTGGGTCCATCCAATCTTCGTGAGTCTCTCCGGGGTGAGATGCGTGACTTGGTGCACATAGGCTATAAGTTGTGCCAAGATGCCGTACAAGCTTTACCAGAGTTCCCCTCGGGCTTGCTCCTTCCTGAGCTTAACCTTCGTCAAGTCTCCGAGGAGTTTCCTCCTTCACCTACTAGAGATTTTGCGATCGGAACTGTGTTCTTTGATGACCCAGTCTCCCTTTCCGAGGAACAACGTCGAAGACTTATCCGAGAGGGAAAACGTCCTATGGGAGGGACTTAGCTTGTAAATGAGTTTAGTTCATAATACGGAGGGTTTTTAGTGTTATCGGGTTGTCCTGATGTCTCATATATAGAGATATCATTTTGTCGGACAACTCTAATTTCTTTTGTACTATATCCCCTCATATATGAACACTCTTTTTATTCATGTATAACTATTACATTAAGCATAATACTTTCTAAGGTTGCTTGCGTTCCACGTGTTGCGAAGTATTGCTTCCTCGGAGTTGGCAAGCCGATAAGTCGCAGGTCCTACAATTTCTGCTATCTTGTAGGGTCCTTCCCATCGTGGATCTAGTTTACCCACATTCTTAGAGGCCCCTACTCGTTTCATCACTAAATCTCCAACTTGAAAGGTTCGGGGTTTTACCTTGGCATGGTAATATCGTGACATCCGAGCCTTGTACTCTTCCATTCGGAGGGCTACTCGGGTCCTTTTTTCCTCGAGGAGGTCAAGGGCAAGGGCTAGATTTGAGCCATTGGCCACTTCTTCATATTCTTTGACTCGCCAGCTTTCTATGGAGACCTCCGAGGGCAAAACAGCTTCACACCCGTAGGATAGACTAAAAGGGGTTTCGCCCGTAGCGACACTCTGCGTGGTCCGATAGGCCCACAATATCCCAGGTATCTCCTCAACCCACTTAGCTTTATGCCAATCAAGTCGGGCCTTCATGTTCTTCAAGAGGGTTCTGTTGGTTCTTTCTACTTGGCCATTTGCTTGAGGGTATCCCACGGAGGCAAAGCGATGTTTTATCTCCCAATGATCACACCATTTTTGCAATCCTTGATCAGTAAACTGCAAACCGTTGTCACTTACCAGGCTCCGAGGGACACCAAAGCGACAAATAATATTTCTCCAGAGAAAATTAATAACGGCCCCCGCGGTTACCCTAGCCAGGGGTTCCGCTTCCACCCATTTGGTGAAGTAGTCAACGGCTACTAGCAGAAATTTCTTTTGACCGGCATCAGGGATGAGGGGTCCAAGTATATCAATACCCCACTTAGAGAATGGGCAGGGGTTCAGAGAGGGTTCCCAAGGGGCTGCGGGTAGATGGGTCCGAGGGGCGTAAGCTTGGCATGGTTTACATCTTTCGGCATGGCTTTTGCTGTCTTTGGCCATCGTGGGCCAATAGTAGCCTTGTCGAATCAAGCGTCCAACCATGCTTTCGCCACTAGTATGGCTCCCACATACCCCCTCGTGAGTTTCTGCTAAGGCTAGTTGGGCCTCCTCTTCATTGAGGCATCGAGCATGGGGGCATAAGTATGTCCTTCGGAAGAGTATCCCGTCTTTGAGGAAGTATCGGAGGGTTTTTCTGAACATCATTCGCTGAATATTCTTGTCCGAGGAGTATCCCTCGGGATTCTGCAAATAGGCTTTGATAGGGGTCACCCAGCTAGATGAAGGATCTGAAATTGTGCTCACTTCTCGGCCTTCGCTCTTTTCAGATTCATTGACATGCAGTAGAGTAATCTTCCGAGTATGTATTGCAGCTGTTTGTGTAGCCATCTTGGACAAAGCGTCCGCCTCTTGATTTTCTTTTCGAGGAATTTGAACTATGTCATACTCTTCAAACCATTCGAACCTTTGACGGACAACTTGTAGGTACTCTTGCATTCTTTCTTCTTTGGCCTCATATGACCCTTTAACTTGCTGGACAATCAATTGGGAGTCACTATGGAGGAGTACTCTCTTTATTCCTCCTTCCTTTGCTAATCTCATACCAATAAGGAGAGCTTCGTACTCGGCTTCATTGTTAGAGAGGGGGTAATCTATTCTAACTGCAAAATGGAGTCTTTCCTCCTCTCCTTCTTGATTTACCAAAACTATTCCAGCCCCCCCATGGGTACTTACCGAGGATCCGTCTACATATATCTGCCATCGTGGCTCCTTTTCCTCGGATCCCACGCCCGTGAGTTCTGTTACAAAGTCCGCCAGAATTTGCGCTTTGATTGATGGTCTCGGAGCATAGGAAATATCGTACTCAGTAAGCTCTACGGCCCATTTTATCAGTCTTCCTGATGATTCAGGCTTGTTAAGAATTGCTCTCAGGGGGTACTTAGTTAGCACGGTTATTGGATGAGATAGAAAGTAGGGACGTAGCTTACGAGTCGTGGTAACCAATGCTAGAACTAGTTTCTCAGTTAGGGTATATCGGGTTTCGGCTCCGAGGAGAGTTTTGCTAACGTAATATACCGGGTGATGTTCTCCATCTTGGTATTTGACTAAGACAGCGCTAATAGCCTCTTCTCCAACCGATAAATACAGGAACAACTCTTCTTGGGGAATAGGTTTTACCAGCAAAGGTGGTTTCAACATATATCTTTTCAATTCTTCAAGAGCTTCCTCGCATTGAGGGGTCCACTGAAATTCCTTGACATTTCGAAGTGTCTTGAAGAAGGGAAGCCCTTTTTCTGCGGACTTGGAGACAAACCGACTTAACGAGGCCATTCTTCCAGTTAACTTTTGGACATCTTTTACCGTCCTCGGAGTAGGTAACCCCATGATAGCTTCTGCCTTTTCGGGGTTTACTTCAATTCCCTTCTCCGTAACCATAAATCCCAGAAATTTTCCTCCTCGGATACCAAAAGAACACTTCCGAGGGTTAACTTTCATGCCAAAGTTGTTCGTAATGACCAACGCTTTCCGTAGGTCCTCGGGATGTTCTTCGGCAGTGTTACTTTTAACTACAGCATCATCTACATACACCTCTACTGATTTCCCAATAAGTCCTGTGAACATAAGACTTACTAACCTTTGGTATGTAGCTCCCGCATTCTTCAGCCCAAATGGCATGACTAGGTAACAAAAGGTGCATGCATCCGTGATGAAGCTGGTCTTATCTTGATCAATAGTCGCCATCGGAATTTGGTTGTACCCTTGGTCTCCATCTAAAGTTGATAGTAGCGCACATCCTGCGGTAGAATCAACTAGCTGATCTATGCTTGGTAAGGGATAACAATCCTTGGGGCATGCTTCATTGAGGTTAGTAAAGTCAACACACATTCGCCATCTTCCTCCGTGTTTGGGAACTAGCACAACATTGGCTAACCACTCGGGGTAGATAACTTCTCGTATTTGCTTCAATTTGAGAAGGCGTTGTATTTCCGAGCGGATGATCTTGTTGCGCTCGGGGCCCATTTTCCTCTTCTTCTGTTGGACAGGTTTAGCTCCAGGCTTTACATTAAGGAAATGTTGACATACCTTGTTGCTGATTCGTCCGGGCGGCCCCCCTTCCCACGCAAAGAGGTGATGGAATTGTTTGAGAAGAGAAATCAATTGACCTTCTATGATTGGAGCCATATGGGTGCCCATTTTGATTACTTTCTCGGGGCTTCCTTCTACTAATTCCACCATTTTTAATTCTTCCACAGGTTGGACTCGTGTTTCCTCGGTTCTACACCTTTTGTTATTTCCGAGTGAGGGTCCGTCCTCTTCTGAGGGAATGGCATTCATGCAGCATTCTCTGGCTTTTGACTGACTTCCTCGGACTTCTCCGATTCCCGAAGAAGTGGGGAATTTCACTTTAAGATGCAGAGTAGAAGGGATAGCTTCAAAGGCCCGAATAGATGGTCTTTCACATATGACATTATATGTTCGTGAGGAGGCTTCCACTACCCAAAACTTAATAGATTCAGTTCTCCGAAGGGCTCCTTTCCCCCATGACATCGGAAGGGTAACAGTTCCGAGGGTTTGACAAGCTTCCCCTGAGAATCCTACTAACGGGACCTCAGCAGTTTCCAACGTTTCTTGTTTCAACCTCATAGCAAGATAAGTAGGTAAGAAGAGCACATCCACGGAGCTGCCCGTATCTATAAGGATCCGTTGGATTTCATACCCGTAGATGACAGCAGAAATAACCAATGGATCTTCATGAGGGTATATTATGTCCATAAGATCCTCGGGCCCGAACGTGATGCTAGGCAGATTTAATCCTTGAATGGAGCAGACAGACAATCCTTGTTCTGTTCGTCGGGCTTCTTTCAAATATTTCTTCTTTTTACCCTGAGGTGTCATGGAAATTTCACCCCCTTCAATCATATTGATCGTTCTCCCTGTTGGGGGGTTGTCTTTGTAAGAGTTAGGTGGAGGAGGCAAACTCTGATACCCTGTCGTTTTCTCTCGTGAATTTTGCCGACGATCTTTAATTCTCTCTTGGGATCGGAGACGTCTAGTGGTCCTCTCTCGTGATTTCCAACTAGGCGTCCTTTCTTCCCTTTCTTGCTCTTCCTCTTCCCTTCGTGATCTCTTCCAAACATTTGCCTTGGGCTCTTTGAGGTTATTTTCCTTGAGGTAGTTCTTCAAATACCCTATCTCCAGTAGGCGAAGCACTTCTAAACGAAGAGTAGTACATTCTTCCGTAGTGTGCCCATAAGTTTTATGATATTTACAATATTTCCCAGTGTCCTTGTCTCGGTTAGGAAATTTAGTCGGTCTGGGCCAGTGCAACTCGTTGCTACCCCTCATTATGTTGAGCACTTCCGGTGGAGTAACAGTCATCGGGGGTAAGTGCACGGGTCGGAGGAATTTCTTAACCACTCCCCCTTCATCTTTGCGCTGAGGAGGTTTTCCTTCCTTATTCTTTTCTTTGACCTTTGCTTCTTTCTCGGCACGCTCTAAGTGTTCACTATCCTCCTGCTCCATCTGCTTCTTTGTTCCCTCGGCCTCTTCCATTAAAATGTGTACTTCCGCCTTTTGCATTAGCTCATTCATATCCGTGATACGATTTCCCATAAGGTATCTAAAGAAATCCCCCGCTCGGAGTCCCTGAGTTAATATGTCCGCCATAATGGTCGGGCTAACATTTGGAACATCGAGTGCTTCATCCGTGAAGCGCTTTATATACTCTCGCAAGGATTCATCCTTCTTCTGTTTAATAGTAAAAAGATGTGTAGCAGATTTAGGGTACCTTCGGTTGCAGGCGAATTGTCGTACAAACAAATGAGCTAATCGGTCAAAGCTCGTGATGGAACAAGGTGGAAGATGAGTAAACCAGGCTTGGGCCCGCCCTCCAAGGGTAACAGGGAATACACGACATAACACATGATCAGGGGCGGAAGAGAGGTCCATTCCTGCCAGGTATTGATGGACGTGATCTTGTGGGTCCCTTCCATCAGCTTCTCTGGTATATAGCGGGATATTAACAGGTCGCATCCCCGAGGGGATAGAAGCTGAAGCAATTTCAGGAATGAAAGGAGAGGTTTTGAATGTAAGATCTTCCTCGGGAGCCATAGTCTTCTTGAGATCACCTAATTCTTTTCGTAAATCATCCATCATTCCCCACAAGGAATGTTCCACCTCTCCTCGACACTCCGAGGGGCGAGAAATTTCTTCCCGACCCCTCACGGGAGTTCTTTCATGACATACATACCTTCGAGGCCTTTGTCGGGGTGCTGGTTGCCAAGGATTCCAATTTGGGTTCCACGCCATCGGAGGTGCATTTCCTTCCAAGGGGAAACCACTATTCCCGGAGAGCACGGGGGACGGGCGTCCGAGAGGTTCATCCCTCCGGGGTGTTCGTGCAGCATTTATAAGTCTTTCATAAACAGATCGGGGAATATTAATAAAATCTCTAGTACCTGGTTCGTAATTGGACAAAGTTTCTTCTGAGTCGCTGTTCGAGAAAGGAAGGTTGTCACTTTCGAAAAGATCGTCCATCCTAGCTGACATCTGCTTGAATTCTCTCGAGGACAGATATTATGGCGTTCCCACAGACGGCGCCACTTTGTTAACAGGTTTAGAATTATTCCCTATTTAACGGAAGATATTTATTTTGGGTTCGAACGCCCTGTCCGTGATTCAGAAGCAATGATGGATGGACATAATGAAATTAATTGCAAGAATATTCCCTTCCTTTATTCACTGAACATTTCCTCCTCTCTTACGTATTTGAATGTTAAATTGTAGTAAGTAAGCTAAGTGGCTTCAGCCTGCCTTTCTTCTAATGATCACCTCCCTTTATATAGACTTTGGTAGGGGCAGGTGTCATTGTGCATGCGTTTTGGTAAGGACATGTGTTGTTGTTACTTTGATACAGGTGTAAAAACTAGGATAATGTTTATCTTTTATCTACTAGGCGCTGACTGGATTAGCTTTTGTGTCCTCTAATATCTCCGAGGGCTTCTGATGTAGATTGTTCTGATAGGACTATTCTTCCGAGGGCTCTTATTTCTCCTTCTTAACTCGGGTATTTTCTTCAACAATCAGGAGTGATCTCTGAGGGGGTAAATGTGATCCCCGAGGACTTGGTATAACTTCCGAGGACTGTGATTTTGTGTCCGAGGGCTGTATTTGCTTTACTGAAAGTGAGATTTCTTCACGAGAGTTCTCGGATTGTATTCACTGGATGTTCTTGTATTTATTTCTTGATTTTCTCCAAAGTTGGGTCCTCGGATAAGTCCGAGTGTCATCTTTTCCGAGGAGTGTTCAGCAAGGAAGTTTTCTTGTAAGTTCATAGGACTCGAGGTCCATTTTGGTCCCTCTTGGCGCATTTGGTGGATATCGGAGTCATACGGGTCCATCGGGGTTTGCTCTTTTTCCGATGCCGTGTTGATATCTGCTTTTCATTCACCGTTTGACTTTCCAAGGGACTCTTATGTTTCTCCTCGGGTGCTCTTATAAACCTTTTCGGGTCAGTGACCGAAAGGTAGGGCAATCCTCCGAGGGGCTTTCTTTATAGGTACCTGTGCTCTTATAAACCTTTTCGGGTCAGTGACCGAAAGGTAGGGCAATCCTCCGAGGGGCTTTTTTTATAGGTACATCTCATCGGAAGGACTCGTGACAATAGTATTGTCCATATATTGTTTTTCCGAGTAGGAGTAATCTCCTTTATTTTATTTTTTAGGGTTAACAATATTTTTTACAATAAGGCTTAATGTGACCATGTTGAAAACAATATTGACAGATAAAAGTAGGTTTTTTCACAGTGTTGGAAGGGATTTCACAACTCAAGTGATTGCTTTTCTTGATAAAACTAGCTTTCAAATAGGCAGAATTAACATCTTCAGAGGGAGGTTTCTCAACATAGCCCAAACCATTTTTACCTTAATTTCCCATACTTAGCACTTCATCAAGCAGAGATGTAGAAGAGTTCCATTTGTCAATGGTATGTTCAGCTTTATCTAATTTTACCTTTACCTCTTTCAGCTCAGCCTCAGCTTTGTCAAGGTCTTTCTCATACAGTTTCAACATCTCCTTCATGCATCCAATCTCTTCCTTCAAGCTTTTGTTGCTCTTGATGAGTTTGTGATTCTCAAGCAGTAGTTTGTGGTAGATAGACTTCAAGTCTTCAATGATTTCCTCCTGGGACATTTCACTTTCAAAGAAGTATTCTTCATCTAGATCCAATGTGCCATGAAAACAATCAAAGTTAGATTCATCAAAGTAGGACGCAAGATAAGGTTCATAATCAGTATCATATTCATCCCAATCTGCAAAGAAGGTCTCATGTTCTGATGTAGGATCCTGAATGTTGGGGTAACATTGAGATCCGAAGCAGTTCAAGGAGTCTTCTGGCTCTAGTCAATCTGAGTGAGTAGCGCAGCAGTTTGAACCTCTTCTGATTGTTCTTCAGCTTCTCTAGAACTAAAGTCATCTTCATTGAAATCACCTACACAAACCAATGAGAATTTCCTCTTTTTTTAAGAGTGATAGCACATTCATTAGCCAAATGACCATATCCTTTACATTCAAAACATTGAACATCTTTTAACTTATCAGCTTCTAAAGGAGTCGGTTTTGATGCCATGTACTTAACAAACTTAGGAGGTAATTTCTTATAACCTGGGGAACTATTACTAAGGTTCTTTTCTTTACCTTTTCCTTTAAGATTCAACTTATTGAACTTCTTAGTAATTTTACCATAGTTAGAAGAAATTATTTAATTATCGTCATCACTTTCATTGTCAAGATTTGAACCTCTTAAAGCAACAACCCTATGTTTGCTAGGTTGTGAGGAAAGCTCCATCTCAAATTCTCTAAGAGTATTTATCAAGACCTGAAACTGTAGATTAGCAAGGTTTTCTAGATTCACTCTATTTTCTTGAGAGCAAATTTAGATGACAGTGTTCTCATAGCTTTATAAACCATTTCTTGATTAGTCATAGCAAAACCTAGGTTTTCACATTGGTTAGCAATATCAAGATTTTTCTCAAAATAACTGGCAACACTTTCATCTCCACCCATCTCAAGTTTTTCAAATTGCAGAAGCAGTTGTCTATATTTAGAATCTTTAACAACAAAATCTCCTTCACAATGTAATTCAAGTATATCCCAAGCATGTTTGGCTTTGTACAATTATGGATTAGCTTGAACATGTGATGATTAACCCAACTAAAGATAGCATTAAGAGCTTTTTCATTAGAGTTATAAAGACTTACCTCTGCTGCTGTCCAGTCTGCTTCTGGTTTTGGAACTAGATCACCTTCACCATCTCTTGTTAATGTTGGAAGAGAGTATCCATTGATCACGGATTGCCAGGCTCGAATATCAATAGCTTTGATGTGAGACCTCATCCTGATCTTCCAGTATGCATAGTTGGAGCCATCCAAAACTGGAATCCTGTTGGTATTAGGATTGACACTATACATGGTGTTATATCACCTCCAAACCACCAGTGTAGTCGGTGTTTGGTTCTGACGCCAATTGAAATTGTCGGATCGTGGATTGACACAACAACTTTGAGAGTTAAGCTGGAATTGCCTTAACTCTATTGTGATCTTCTTGATAATAATAATGTGCAGCGAAATAAAAACACAAGAAGATAATTTTTAAGAAGTTTTCAATATTATTAAAAACTTCCGAGCCTTAGGCCAAATAACCATAAAGGTTTTAACAAAACGTTCCTCACAACAATTCACTCACGCTCTTTGTTGATTGGACTCAACGAAGCAGACAAGTACGAACTACTTAACTTCCATGAACTAGACTTAAATAGTTGATACAAAAACTTCGAAAAAGCAAGACGAAGACAATAAAAAGTATGATTAATCTCTTGGATTGTTTAGCACGATTGTCTTGTCTTCATCTTGATGAACTTCACATCTTTTATAGATTTCTTGAAACTTGCACGCCAAGATGTGTTGTTCACAGTTTTGGTAACTCTTGTTGTTTCCTTGTTGAAATTTGTCTTCTTTGTGAACTTCATATCTTTCCTGAATATGTGTTTCCATTATTACTGATCTAACAAGGTAACACATCTTCTTTAATTCGGAGAATCCTGGAAAGAATCGAGTTGCAGCGAACCGCCAATATTGTTTCCTTCTTTTGCAAACCGTGTTGTGTTGACTAATTCAACTTAGCTTGAATTATGGAAACATCAAGTAAGGAATCTTCCATCGCTCTTCCTTATGATTAAGATACCTTCCTGGACATAGACATAAACAACTAAAACCGTGGAACTTGATTAATAAGTGAATAAAGGCAAAACTTAATTTTGGCAACAAAAGAGCAGTTTTCGCACAAGCTCTCGGCTTTCAATGTTATCCTCAATGTTAACCCAACATCGTCAAACATTGCGTCGTCTAACATTGATTCCAGAAAACCCTGCACTTTCACAATTGAACATGAGTAGCTACGTGTTTTTATTGGACCGTTCCCCTGACCAAAGGATGGATGCACATCATTATATAAGTGTTAGAACAGTGTATAATATGTTGACCCTACACACACTCTCACTCAGAAATCAACACTTTTCCACAACATACTTACACAAAAAAAAACAACTTCTATCCATCGCAATGGCGGGAACGAATGGCAAATTGAAGGAAGTGTATGATTCCACGAAGGTCAGCTCTACATACTAATAATATATTTCTTATTTTCTTCATGCGTCGGGTGTTGACTTGTTCAATTGATCGAAAATAATAGGAGGACATATGCAATGTGTTCATGAGTTTCAGAGAGTTTACAAAAACAGACGAGGATTATCTACTACGCAAGTTTTGCAAGAGAGCGGATCGTTGGATTTGGTTCACGTCGGAGATGATGCAGCCGATATATGAAGAATTGGCTGAAAAACTAATGGAGTGCAAGGGGACGGATATATCCCCTTTGATGATCAAGGAACGTCTCATGATCATGCAAACTCGTTTCCAATTGTTCAATCGATATTATAAAGTACCTGGTGTGACGCTAATCAAGAAGAAAGGCAAAGTGAAAATTAATTGAAGGCTTCATGATCTGCATGTCAAACACGTGAGTTTATCTCGATCCCCTGATGCATGTGAATTTACCATAACCAAATTTTGAATATCTTATTTGCTAAATACAGCCTACGACGATTGATGTGTGGTTCGGGATGAAAGGGTTCCAGAACTACAACAAGATGCAGTATTTGTTTGCAGTGAAAGAACTTCCCATCCCTCAAATTAAGGTACTCTCGAAGATGGATGTATTGTTTGGTGAGCCTTGAAAGATATTCGAATGATTTTAATATGTCCTGTGAAATGGCATTAACATCTTTCATATGATAATTTGTTTGTGTTAAAGTTTTGGGGGGTTTTTTTTAGAAACTTGAACGTCCATGTTTTGTATTGAGTTGCGTTGGTAACTACTTGTAGCACGTTCCTCTTCAAAATGTTTGCATGTGGATTTGTCGCTTTCAATAGTGGATTAAACAAGTACTTATCGGCAGACGTTATGGTAAATTTTTATTTTTTAGGGAATTACAAAGATAGATATTCGGTATGTATGATATTGTATATTTGTAGTAAAAATGGGGATTAAAATAACTAACTATATGTACGTAAAATCAATTGCTTAATGGTTGATGACAATTGGTGAATAATATACGAAAACTCATTCAAGTGGCATAAGGGGGAAACATCCATTTGTCAACTAAAATACAAAAATTCAAGAGTGCCTAAAATATATAGCTTAGCAATGCAACACGACCAACTTGGAAAATGTTTTCCAATTTTTTAAAATGTGTATATGCACCTCTGATATTGGCCGTCACATCATATATAAATGACAACTCATAATCATTACATCGTACAGTCCCGGTGAATGATTCAAATAGCGTTTATCAACTAAAGTTTTGCAAGCCAAAAAATTTTATGGGGAGGGTGACCCCCAATGTGAAACTTAACATGAATATATACGGCAAATGGGTTGATATGTGTTACCTGCCATTAGTATATATATGCGCCTGTTTGGATATAAGATTTTATGGATAGGACTTTCGACCTGCATAACAATGATCATTGCCTTTTTCTCAAAAAACACATTTAATTAATATAAAATGAACTTTTGTTTTATTATAAAATAAATCAACAACTCATTGGGACATAAAAATGCTAGCCCCAACTATTCAGAGGACACATGTCATAAGTATATGAGTGGAGGGGAAAATGGAGGTGGGCTATGATGTAGAGCTTTTGAGTGCATTTTATATGGCAAGAGGAACTAGTGTTATATATATTTGAAGAAAATGACTGAAATGTTAAACACGTTTTACCACAATACTGGCACAGCTGACTAGGGTCCTTCGTTTAATAAATTAATAATAAGAAAAGAAACCTTAACTACAATGTTCACAAAATTATGAAGGGACATACTCGTGTAATAATTTTGGACTTGTGATGGCCGGACGTGTGACCTAATACAAAAGCGGACTTCTTCCTTATTTTGTTGACTCTTTCCCTTTGTACTAATTAAAATGATGAAAAACACAACTATCTGTTTAGCGTAATATAATAAATCAAGTAGCATATGTTATCGATAAGGTGTGTTATACATGGTACTACTCAAATAAATGAATAGTGCACGCATGTTTGTGCCAGTGTAAGTGCTAAATTATGAATGTCAGAGGAATGTTGAGGTAACAGCTGCCCAACACTGAATCCAGTAGCATGCCATAGTATACACTTAACACATATTTTAATTATATCATGGCCCAACAAATGAAAACATGTAAAACAGGGATGCAATTACGAAAAATTAAAATAACAATCCAAAATACCCATTAGTGCAATATCCATAATCATAGTTAATTGGACAAATTGACATTATTATGTGATTAGTCTGAATCGTCATAAAAGTCTGAGGGGAGACCACTCGACCCCTCGGAGTTCAAACAGACGCACGTATCATAATATTCTCCACATTGCTCACACTCCGTAGTTACATTATTGGGGGGCGACGGCATATTTGTACTATCGAAAGAGCACCCGTCTTCGTCATGATATATCTTGGCTTTGATCGGCCCCGAGCCTGCGTCGTCTCCCGATCCGTCTACGGTGGTCTGCTCATCTTCAGTTTCTTCACTTGATTCATTATCTGTATTATGAAATGCATCCTCCAGAGGGACAAACACGGCAAACATTTCCTCGCGGTTCGGTAGGCCGTGCAGAAGGAAGTACCTATATATCGCAGCCTCAACATCCTAAGGTACAAATATAAAATGATCAGTCAAACAACAACAGATCACCCAAATTAAATATGTACATAACATAATGTCCGATTTAAATGATTTTTGTTGCCGTGCTACAAATGGGCAAAGTATAAAAATTGATTACCCCGTCGCGTGCCAAAGCCTCGAAGTAAGAATCCTCCCGCAGAGTATGAAGATGTGTGGCCTTGTCGTAAACTACACCTTCCCTATTAATGAAGGAAAGGTAAGAAGACATACAAAGAGCCAAGATCTGCGTCCGTTCTTCCAGGCTTCCTACACCAAGGGGTGGACCACCGTGTGTTTGTAGTTCGGTAGCGAGTTGTTCAAGTGTGCTCCTTGATGTGTCCTCCACCAACCGGAGATATTTGAGTAACAAGGATTCTCTAGCGTCATCCCACTCGTTGTTGTACTGCATCGGTGGGAATACCTCTTCATTTGGCGGTTCCTGGTGCATGCAGAAACATTATTAGTGTTTAAACCGTAGGGAATAGATATAAGAAGTACGCAAAACAAAGTACGCTTCCCTAACAGTAGAATCGAGTGAAAGGAACATAATCTTACAATGATTCTCTCCACCGGAGTGGCCCCAAGGCGTTTCATCTCGGAGAACAGTTGATCCATGACCTTTTGATTTTCTCTGCTTATCAGTTTTACCACTTGAGATGACAAATATAATTATGAGGGCCGATTGTGGAACGTGTTTAGGGGTTTCTAATTAAATTTACTTAGACATTGGTGTGGTTAAATAACAATGTTAAAAGAATGGACCGTGGCAACTCTAACGGAGTGGGTTACAACTTTCACCCTAGTCTGTTGTGTCCAATTAATGAGGGGCTAGTAGGGGAAAGGGTTGTGATGCTTGGTAAAATGAAGAAAAAGATGCAAGCGGTTTTTCAAAATAATGAAGTATATTTTAGAGGGTGGTCAACAATTAGGTGGTCATTGTTGGGCCAACATCCAGCCAACATGGGCGCCTGCACATGTTGTACTTCGGTGTTAAATGAAACTGACTATCAATTAAACAAAACAAGAACTTGATTCAGTGAGTAAACTATAAAAATCATGAAGTTAGATAATTGAAACACAATTATATTTTAGGACCCCCATTGATTAAAAAGCTAAATCTAAAAGTAAACTTTATTCCTCTTTTGCGTAATATTTAAATTTTAACCAAAGAAAATGCGATGTATAGTTACGTGAAATAAAATTAACATAATCAATGTGTGCTAACATTATATTGGATTAAATATGTTTACCATACTTTTATGTTAGAAAAAGGTAAATATTTTACAACGTAACAACATGTGTTAAAATACTAAGTTTATTATCAAGTTCCTTTTTAGAAGTTACCTTTAATCTATTGGTCGAGGTGTTAAAATGCTAATCTCAAAGTGACAAGTGTGAATTGGTTCTTTTTTAAATTATTACCAACATATAAAACTATAAATGGGCAAACGTTAAGTATTGCTCAATGTTGGATCGATGTTGGCTAAACATCATATGAACATTGTGTCCAAACGAATTTGAAATTGCTATAAATAAATCATGGAAGCATGCAAAAGAGGTTTGTGACCTCCCAAATGAAACCACACACAAAATAACCAAAACATAGGGATGGCCAACTTCCAAAATAGGTCGATTTATATATAACCAAAATTTGGTTATGGCCAACTAACAAAATAATTCGACCCCATGCAAGCAACAACAACACAGGAACAAAACATCTAAAAACTACCACGCTCCAAAATAAGCCATTACAAAAGAGGATTGATTGTCTACTACTATTACCCAGTCAAGGGCTATTCCAAGATAGTGAGCGAATACATAGGATGCACTGAGGCATCACTTCTTGATAGTGAGAGTTTCTGGGCTTGAGTCGATGTTAACAAAGTTTGTTGGCTTCGATTCCGGGGTCTTCTTTTCTTCCTTCACAGGAAACCGGCACTTGGCCGTGGCTATCCTCTTCTTTTTAGAGGTAAGGTCCTCTATAGGAGGATCCTTTGCGGGGTGCGCCCACTCAAGAAGATCATCGATTGTGATTCGCGGGCGCTTCTGAGTACGGACAGGGAGTACGCAGTCTGGACTTGGGAACTCAATGAAATTATCGGACGTGCTCCCTGAATCCCACTTGTCCCCGGCGTCCAAATCGTCGAACTCATATGGATCGACAGTTAGGTCGACAACTGGGAAATTGCGCCCGCTTTCTGCCGGGTCTAGTCTTCCAAAGATGGACACGAGCTCGTTCCACGCGAGTTCACCCTCGTTATGGTATGCTACGATAAGGGCGTTTCTCTACAGCCAAACAAATGAGGATCATAAATCTTTGACCATATATATGAATAAAGTTTAATGAATGTAGCACATATGTTAAGGATTTCTTGAAACTCATTCTTAAAGTATTTGATGTGTACATGTGGGAAATGTTTCATAGCTCAACCGTTGTTAAATCTATACGACATATTACACTTGAACGAGGTAATATACAAATTCCCAAAGCACAAATTAATGCAAATCACTTATAAATAATTTGCAAAATCATGTCGTTAGGTATACGTAGAATTTACCTAAAGGAAGAAGTCCCAAACACATGGGTAGTCGGTGGTTAGCTTGAAAGTGACTAGGTTAAATTTCATACAAGGATTGTCTACGAGACTGGAAAAACATTTAAACCTAGCATGCAAGTACTCAAAACGCAGACGTAAGGCCCTCATATTCAATGTTGTGCCATATTTTGCGTTCAGTTGTTCCATGCACTCGGAAAAAACAAAACTGTCACTCTTTTGTATACTACGCTCGTGACGTTCGCCATATTCTTCCAAGAGTCTTATGAAAGTGCCATCAATTTCGAGACTCTATGGGGACTCATAGAACAACACGATTTTGGCATACTTTTTTTTGGGAAGATTTTTTTTGGGTGATAAATTACCAACAAAAGCCGTTAAATACTGATAGTTGACTGTGAAAAACAACAAGAACCCGGTTTCTATTTATTAATAAAATATTGGAAGGCCAACGCTACTAATGTATAACACTGAATGCAAAAAAAAGAGGAATTTATTTAGAGTGGTTTCTAAAATTAATTGCCATGAGACAGTTATTTATAGTCTAAACAAAAGGAGGGGGGGGGGGGGGGACGGAAAGGATCTTGGGATTATGGCGGGTGTTTTTACCGCCAAGTATGAGATATTGCTAATCATGACATTTTTAGGTGCATTTAATGCTTTCTCTTCCCCATGTATGTCCGATTTGACAATTAGCTTAAACTATGGGATGTTACTTGTTGTACCTAATAGCCTCCACCCAAGCATGTATATAATAGTATGAACATATTAATTAATGGTACCGAACTTTAGGTGAGTCCATATAGTAGAGTATCGACTAGTACAAACAAACATGTTATCATGTAGATTTTAGCCGGACTTAGTACGACAATATTGGCTAAAATATCCCTGGAAAATAAATTAATATTGCTAATCTACATAAAACACTCTAAGTAGAGCTAAGTTGAAGGGTTGTTGATGCTTCTTCATAAACTTCGTAAGGGGTGCTTGAAGATCCAATCTCCTCAACGCGTGTCAGCGGAGCACGCTTCACGTTGAAGAAATAATCAAGCTCGAAATAATTTGGCATACCGTGGACCTTAAAGTAGAAGTCAAGCATTGTCTCCTGCATTTTGTATACAAGTGAATTAGATGGACAAGTTTCAATTCAAGAAATCAGGAAGGAGTTTCGATCGGTATAAAACACACGCAATAAATAAGAACGTCCGACATCAGTTAAAACAACTAGAACGGATTCGATCATTCAACGAAAAGATCGACATGGTTGATACGAGAAGATATAAGAGAGTGGCTTAACGTGATTAATCTTAATTATGTGCTAATATAGCATGTACACATACACAATTACAACGATAATTACATAAGTAATATATAATGTCATCGTATTTAATTTAAAGAAATTATACATATTGTTAGGGAATATTCTATCTATCACTAATTGCCAGGGCATTAATGGAAAATGCTTTTATCAGAATCGTTATAGTTTAATCGATCAATTGCGTAAAATAAGATTTGATCTTGGTAAATGAGTACCTTATGCTCTTATTCGGCGTATAACTCGTCGGTGCGGATGCAATCGCTTAATGGATCGAAAATAACTCCTGGAATTGACATATAATGGCGAAACTTGATAAACCTTTCGCGCATAACGCCAACGCGAGCTCGTACTATGCCGGGAGTAACATCGGTTGCGAACGTGTTGGACATAAAAATGGCCGCCTGTTTAATAACCTTCCACATGTGCGTGTAATCTAAAATCGGGTGAGATTTGGAGAACTCGCGTAGTGCAAAAGCAAGTTGTGCCTCGGTTTCGGAACACCAAAATTTGTTGTAGTGAAATGGATGACCTGAGTGGCGGTAAGTTTCCTAACAATATGAATTGAATGCATGTGGATTAGCAAATAAACAAAAACCTCATATTATGTGATGTTTGGCATTTGTTGCGTAAGATATTTTCACTAATGAACACAATAGTGTACCTCGATCGAAGGGCTGCGGCCAGTGCTATCCACGGTGGAACAAATGGAAAATTCGGAAGACATGATAGAATGGCACAAGAGGCGTTTGGATTTCTAAGGGTATTCAAACGTGGAGAGTATTTCTTTTTCAAAGTATATAAGGCAAGAGGAAAAAAAAAACAATCAGATTTTGTAATAGCTAGAGGATAATTGTATTTAAGTCGTATTGCATGTCATTGATCATCCGTGGTTGGGGTTGTTGTAGGACAGTTCCAATAATTTAATGCCACGATGATATTTATCTGCATACACATCCCAAGCACATGCATACACATCCCAAGCACATGCAAGTAGAAGTAAATAGCACCTGCCAATTTTTAACCCCCTTTAATAATATTTTATGTTATAACTTGGCCGTGCATGGGTTATATATTTTATATGCCAAAATTGCAATGATGCAAATCATCTTCTGCATATTGTTAACGAAATGTTGATTAAACCATAACCAACTCGTATGATACGCTGAAACAGGCTTCAAGTATATGGTTTAAAAGGATATGGTCGTGGGAAACAAACTTCATCAAACCATATGACCAAAAATTTAAAACTGTATCTAGTAGGAAACGATGCACACAGTCGACCTATAAGAATTGCAATACAATTAATGCAAATTTAGTTTGGGAATAAACGAAGCGTAATAACGAACATGTATTTGGGTTGCCCTGCAAATGAAACGTTGTTGTTGTGAACAACACTATGTACTTTACATTCAATGCACCTCGGTCTCATTGTAGTAACGGATTAAAATACAACGACAACAAAGGAGGTTCCTGGTTTCAATGTTGGATAGATGTCGGGCCAACATCCATTTAACATTGCGAGAACAACACCTCCGCTTTCAAAAATTACTGTGTAATACATATTCCTCGCAGCACTACGGGATAAAGTTATTGACTAACGAATATTCGACGTAACGAGTAATACACATCAACGTCCCACCCGCCTACAGAAATGAGATAGTTGCATATATATGATAGACGAAAGCTAGTTGAAGTATCTGTATTACGTAATCGGTGCTAACGACAATTTAATATGATCAAAATTCCACACTTCATTTATTTCCGAAATATCAGATGAAAGAAATCACAAATTTCGGAACGTATAATGAAACCATCAAATAATCAAGGTAAGTGCGGGTAAACCTGTAATAAGGAGGCCCAATAATCCCTATAGTTACTCCCAATAATTGGTTGTGGTACGACACATTAACTGGAGGGAAACAAACTACTACGCGGAGAAACTTGAATCAAAAGACAGGGAAATCAAAATAAATTTCAACTGCCGGGATTAGACTAGGACTTCAAATTTTTAAGGGATAATATAATCCCAACACACGACTAGTTTAAACTGGCGTAGAAGTTAATAAAATGGTGCAAAAAATGAAGGAGATATAATTAGGCATATTATGAAAGGAAAATCAACCGTAAAATTGTTTTTATGTAGGCTTACGTCGCAAGGCTTACAATAAGTGCATGACAAACACAAAAAATGGAGGTTTGTAATTTTGATGTGACGATAACAATCAATTTAGTTGACTTGTGTATTTAATTAGCTTGGAATACTGCTAACACAGCAGAGTTTGTACTCTACCAACAAAGTTCATCGATGTACTAGGGGATTCTCAATTATGGAGTATCCATAGCAATCCCATCAATAGAGTAACAGGAGTGCATTAAAGAAATTACAGGAAGAGTTGAAATCTATGTAATTAATGTTTACCGCATTGTATATGTATCATACATGTAGTGGCAGTTGTGTGTAGTAATGGCAACACAACAGTCTTATCATCAATGTTTACTTTTGGTTTTAAGATTATGTAACGCATTCAACAGAGGCACTATATGCACGGTGGTTCGCACCCTTATCTTGTCATCGTTACTACTAGAAGAGCTTCAATGGAAGCCAAGTGTGGTGAGGAACAGCAGCAGGACAACTACGAGTACGGACAAGGCAGTTGCTACACTCGGCTCAACGTATTCCCAAAAAAAGTACACGAATATGTCAAAAATGCTAACGTATGATTTTTTAAAAATTGAAATCTTCTGGCATTCATTGAACGAACCTGATCGTGAGGATCAGTAATTAGAATAGTGTACCAAAACTCTTATGAAATGAATATATACAAGTTGCTACTGATGGCCTGCCCATTTTTAATGTACTTCGCATGAGTGGATGTGTCCATCGCAAAAACATGCATGTAATGCTATTCGTTATGTCATCTGGTCATGTTCAAAGATGCATGAAACAGCCAACAATCGCAGGAAGGGAAAAGGGAAAACGTTCAACATACAGGTACAAAAAAAAATCCAGAACACTCTGTTTTCAAGGTTGTTGGGATGTTGGCCAAACACCGAGATAACATTTTTCCAGTAAACTTGTATTTGATAAAAAATATGGAAAATAATTGTTGAATGATGGTTATATATATATATGCCCAATATTCCGTCGATTTGAAAAGTTAAACGTGATTGGGAAAACGAGGAAAATTCGGACAATGACTTCTTTATGCTGGTGATTAACAAAGCCCCTAACAAGATGACATGCTTTTTTTTTTAATGTGATAACCACAACAACAAATTCAGACGGCCTCTCAACTTAAATGGGAAGACCATCTATCTATATACAAAGGTTTTTGGAACCGTTCGTTGGACGAGAGCTACATAAGGACCTTACAAAGCGTAGCTGAACAGATCGACATTTCAACCCGAGATGGCCTGGAATGTGCTTTAGATCGCATCCACTTCATTCTATGCGAGATTCATCCACTCGCTGGAATAAACTATGTGTTAGTTTACAAACAGTACCAAACTGTTTGGATGCGATACCAGGATTTTATGGAGTTCATAAACTTGTCGGGGGTAAGTTTCAACCGGCAAAAAAAGCGGGTCAGCACAACAAAAGAATATGAAATGTCACACGGGTTGAAGGTGTGTAATGGCGCCCCGTATACTCATTTTGATAAGTAAATTGTGTTGTACATGCCAGCGATGCCTACTAATGATTTGAAATAAACGTGCAAGAATACGCCGATAGGAAATTCTTCCGCAAATACGGGTTGCCGCAATACGAGTTGATGGAATTCATATTCGGGGATAAATGCGCGTACATTGCCTTAGAGAAAATGGTAAGGCAGAGGCACAGATGGTACCAGGATATGGAATTTGAGGAGGTCAAGACTGAATATGGCGCGTAATTCGCGAAATAGTTAATTTCGTAGTGTGACTAACGTAAACTCAATGTATGAGTAATGGGGAAATACGAAATATTTCAGTTTTGTAACGTGTCAGAATATGTATGTATCTATTAAACCTTGTTTGCTTGTATTAAATATAATATTATGTTCACGAATTTCCTTGATACTTTTTTAATTTGGAGACAAGTATAATATGTGACGCAATCATTAAATTTCATATAAAGAACCGAACAGTTTTCAAGGAATTCAAAATTGAGTGCAAAAGATCTCGGAAACTTTATATTTATAGTAAGTGGATTTTTATTATGTAATATTTTAATATACAAGTATTGTCACAAGCACATATAATTCAAAAATGATGCACATACTGGGGCATTTAAACGGTATTGAAGCTAATATAAAGAAAATAAGCCTAAAAGAAATGAAGTACCAAATTCAAACCAACCGTTTCTTTTTAAAAAATATAGCAACCGATTTTTGAAAAAAAATCATTTCAATTATGTAATAATTATCTAAAAAAAGCAACAGTTTTTTCAGTTACTTTATGTCACAATCACACCTCGTTTTAGGCGAAATGTTACATTTCCCCCTAAATTTAACTTTTCTTTTATTCCAAAATATTCATATGGTGCCTAAATTTATTCTTAATGGACCGAATTCACTTTTCCTGACAAGCCCAATATCTCTAAAAATGATTTGTTTTCTGAAAAATAACTCTGAGGGGAGCGCCAAACAGGGGCTAAGGATTTTGGTGGATGATCTGAATATCACTAATAGTTATCATTGGAGTGTTATGAGTGATAAGCAGAAGGGTTTGGTTGATGCTGTTCATGAACTGTTGCCTGATTGTGAGCATAAGTTTTGTGTTTTGCACTTGTGGTTCAAACCTCCTGATCCAAAGAAAAAAATTGGAGTCCCAAAAAGGGCGGTTGAAATTATGTATGTTAGTATTGCAGAAGATGGTACTAACTAATTGAGAAGAACCACTAGTTTTGTATGATGAACATTAGTGTATGCCACTGTTTTGTAAGTTCTTGTTGTCCATAAGACTGGATATTGGTATGTCATGTTTGTGCTAATGATGATGTGCTGGATAATGTCAAGATTTATGATACAACTCACAAAAAACGTTTTTATTGTTGGACACACGACTATCTATACTATCTATATTATTACACACGACGACCTAAACTTTAAACATTTTGACACTTTACGGTCCAAACTTGACAATTTTGACATCCGCGATTCTGAACTACTTTATTAAATATTTTTTTTCCTTTTATTTGATAAGACGCCTATATCAATGTGGCAGATAACTTAAAGCAACTCTATTTTTCCTTTTTTTCTTTAAGACGACTTTATTAATATGTCAGTCTACATAAACAATTTTTTTTTCCATATTGCATATTAATATGGCTCCTCAACTACCAATTTGACTCAATAATCGATGCCACTTAAACTCAATTAGACATCAACGCCAAGATCACCGTTGGATTAATCAAAGGACTGGTGCAAGACATTTATTCCTACAACTCTGCATATTACACTATATATATACCAATCGTCAACCCTAATTCTAACCAAACCCCTAACTTCTCTAGCAAAAAAACTTTCACAAGCAAATCAACAGATATGGCATCCTTCTATCAATCAACTCTCAACGACGTTTACGACGAAGTCAATGAGTACCTGCCCTCCATCTTCCACAACTTTTTCAACTTTACTCACAAGAACGAGGCTTTTCTCTTGAAAAAGCTTCGTGATCTTTTCCAACAAGACATCTGGTACACAGAGGGGTCGATGCAGCCGGTGTACACTCAACGGACTGCACAATACTCTGTGAGGAAGGGGTGGAAGTGACCCATGTGGAGATCCTGGACCGGCTGAGGATAATGCAGACGAGGCTGTAACTTTTTCACCGATTTTACGCGACTCCATGGGTTAAGTTCAGCTGGAGGAGGGGGAAGGTGCGGACAAATTCCAACTATGCGCGCCTTGTAAAGAATATAAGTGTTATATCCATTTTGTTTATTCTGATAATAGTGATAATATGTCATGTTTTTAAAAACTTTATTATACAAAATGCATACTTCCCATATGACGAAGAAATTCGCAGATGAGGGCTTCAAGAACTATCGCATGTTGGACTTTGCCCATGGAGATTTTTTTCACCACTCTATCCCCTAGCATTTGCCATCTTGTGCTTTTCACCCACCCTTAATTTTTGGCAAATGACTCATCCCACCAGGGGCGTATCTAGGGCCCCATTTATTGAAGTTCTTTTTATTACATACATATTTAAATTCTAAAGTTAAAAAAAAATTAAAAAACTACCTATATAATATGTATAATTAGAAATTAACCTCAAGTGTTATTTTAATAAGTTAAATCTCCTTTTGATGTCAAGATATTGGCAAATAAAGACTCTTATTTCTTGCGAAAATCCATACGATGTTAAAATATTAGCCAAAAAATTCTTCCAATGTTAAGAAATTAGCAAAAACAACTCTTTGAGCGTGAAAAAGTTAGCATAAAACCTTATTTGAATTTAAAAAGTTAAGAAAAACACTTATTTGATGGTAATAAAATAGCAAAAAAACTCTATTTAATATTAAAAAATCCAGAAAAAGCCTCTTCGATGTTAAGAAATTAGCAAGAAAGTCTCTTTTGATGTTAAAAAATTTAGCGAAAGCTCATTCTCAAGTTAAAATTAGCAAAAACAATCCCTTTGATGTTAAGAGCTTGCAAAAAAAACTTTCGAGTCTTTATTCTCATCGTTTTCTCTTTATTTCTTGTCTATTGTTCTTTCAAAAAAAAAATTTAGCCCCACCTAAATACGAATCCTAAATACTCCACTGAATCCCGCTTGAGCCCCTTTGTAAACTGAAGGGCCAAAAGCATTTGAACACCCTTGGCATCCTTCTTCGCCGGTATGGTGCAAGGAGCCTGACCATTGAGAATACATAACGAATTCAAAAAAGGAAGGACAAATGCCCTTACCACGTCAAAGCACTCAAGTCCAAGCACCATGTTGTAATCATCCATTGGCATAACAGTAAATGAAACTGCCCCGCTGCATTCCCTGATCTTCGTGCCGACGGCCTTAGCAACTCCAGCTATGTGTTTGCCCGCCGAGTTCACCGGCTTGATGGCCCCGTTAGTCGGTGAGATGGTTAGCCCAAGGGTCCGAGCGGTGATGTCCCTCCTAAAGTTATGTGTTGCTCCTATGTCCCTCAATATTTTTTTTATCTTAACTTAAAAGACTCCAACAATAGAACTCTTAATTTAAAACTCTCTTTTTAGGAAAATATTAAGTTCATAAATTGCTTAGTAATGAAGTTATAGTATTCATAGATATATATATCAAGTAACGAGTTGTCTCTCAAGCTAGTTATTTGATGCTCCTAGTTTTTCTTGGGTTTATCGAGGTATTGTTTTCAATGATTGCTGTTTGTCTCTCCTGTTCAATTGATTGGATTCTTTGATTCAAGCTGAGATTTTGTATTTTTGTGGCCTTTCTTTTGGTCATTCATGTTGAACAGATGTTTGTATTGATCCGTATTGATCCATTTCGGATCAATAGATTTTTCCTTCGTAATAAATATTGTATTTTGAAAGACAGATATCAATTAAATTAAACAATTTGACTAATCGTTTAATCAATTAATCACGCCAAATCAATTAATCACGCCAACTAATTGTTGATTATCAATCATATTGATTACTTAATGAAAGAACACTTATTGCCAGATGCATTCATCAAATTGGTTCGGGGAAAATGGACCTACGACACGATTCAGACCTTCCAAATAAAATTATCACATAATCAAATAAAATATTAGACGGTAGCCCGCCATTCTTCATATCTGCCAGTTGGCAAACAAAAGAAATGATTTCAGCCCCTTAAACTAATCAACATCACTTTAATTTCCTCACCAGTTTGGTCTTTGGCAAATCATCCATTGAGATTGTTTGCACTTTGATAAACAAACACTAGGGGACCATCTAGTCAATTATTAAAAATAAGTGACTATCTAATCAATTATTAAAAGTAAGGATAATAAAGTAATTTATTACTTTTTTTGTTATTCTTAAAACATTTGTTATTTCTTATATTAATGAATATTCAAACAATATGAGAATTCTTAATTAATGTAGATTTTTTTGAGGATTAATTAATGTAGATTTAAATTATACAACATGAAATTGGTGCGCTTTTATTTGTGACTTCTAACAATTGATTTACAACTTTTTGTTTTGGTAGAATTGTTACTTTTTTTTTATAAATATATATATATATATATATATATATTGTTTCTTGTATAATATCTAAGGCCTGATGGGCATGTTTTGTCGAATTTTTAAAAGGTACTAACGATTTTTTTGGCAACATGAAATGATAAAGGACAAAAAGCAATTTTTGATATAGTAACGGACAAAAAGTAAAATTTGTCTATTATTTAATGACCTCTATATAAATCACAAGATCTCTTTTTTTTATTGCAATCATCTATGAAAAAGATTAGTTGTCTTGTTATATGAACGACTCATTGTATTTTTAAAGGTTATATATTGGTCTCTAAAGAAGGATCTAACAAAATAAAAATGCTAGTAAGCGATAATACCCTCAACAATTTACTAACAATTGAATTATTAATAAACTAGAAACGTTGACATGCGGTCTCCGCGCTATATCTTAACTATAATATAATTAATATATGTGGTAAAGATTATAACTTAAATATATGGATATAAAATCTATATATCTTAATTTTCTTTGTAGGATTATGTAATAATTTCTTTCTCTAATGAAAATGTTTAAAATATGATAGAGTTAGTGTAAATTACAGTTATATCCCAACTAATAAAAAAATTAATTGTATTTTGAGGGGTAAATAAGGAAATTAAAAAAATGATGTTAACATGGCTTTCTTTATATAATATAGACAACCAATTATCTTTAGACATGTTGGGAATAAAAATATGTATAAAATCATAATAATAATAATAATAATAATAATACACACCATGAGAAGGGATCAAACATAATGCTAAATTATAAATTATTAGTGATTTTAAAAACTTGTATTTTTATGTCAAAAATATTATAATAAAAAATGACATTGTTGCCCTTGTTTTTAACACTGGATAATCAATTAATAGGAGGGGGTGCTTACAAAAGTGTCAAATTTGGGGAGAGTTGTTTGCCAAATAGTTAAACCTAGGGAGTCGAGGTGGATAAAAATACCCACCAATCGATGATAATCTAATTAATTATAATTCGTACAATAATGGCCATATATAATTGTTTATTAAATCTCGTGTATCGTCGATTTTCACGTGTGCATGCGATCTGTGGAAAATTTTGTCGCGAATAAATTAATCAGTGATTGTAAAGAGTGAGGTAGGGGCAAGATCATGCCACTATAAATAATTGAATGTTCATCCCAAATTAACTGCATCGAAATCAACAAATATTACACACAGCTTTAGGTTCTTATAGTTACAATTAATTACTAAGAAATGGCGGGTGCCAGTGTTGATGTCCCTTCCACTAATTTCCCCAAGGATATTCGGCCAACCGTCGTGAGTTTTAGACCCAGCATGTGGGGTGATACTTTCAGTTCATTTATACTAGACGAGCAGGTATATTTAGAATTTGTGTTGCTTATTCAATTGATTTGTGAATTGTAACACACATACTTAATATATATATATATATATGTGTGTGTGTGTGTCTATATTTAATATTTATCTGGAGAGTATTTATTACAACCCTCCCTGGGATCTAGAATTAAGCAAATTGCTCCGATCCGAATAAGAATTAAATAATCATATTACGTACCCGGCTTTGTACGTGTTGCGTTAAATAAGACACATTACCACCTTGGGAAAATAAATAAGCAAAATACTCCTATGTGTTATATTAAATAAGCACACTACTTCTTGTGTATTCTAATACATTTCAAAATGCCCCCATATACGAAGGAGGTGATTTGCATATATATATATATATATATATATATATATATATATATATATATATTTTTTTTTTTTTTTTCTATCAAAGGTGGGTAATACCAGTGGCTGTGCATGTGGGGGCGCTGCACCCCCAACCCCTCCCTGATTGCTTGATTAGTGTTGATTATTTTATTAAAAAATATTATATTGAACTGCGATGATTTTGTCCTCCAGCCGCCGGAGTTTAACCCAATATAAATGGCCATTTAACTTTTGTTACTTTATGAATTGTAAGGCCACATCAATATTTGATTTGCATACTTTATTTACAATTAAATTTTATACACATATCTTATGTGTTACATATTGTAAATTCTTCAACTTATTTTCTTGTAAGACTTCATATTTAAATTTTTATGTCTTGATTCTTGATTATATATATAGTTACAAATAAATATGTAGATACATCTTATGGATATTTATTCCCAAATCACAACATCCTATATTTATTCTTTTTTGATGCTAGGTGTTAAAAAACTAGTTTTGAAGAGAACATATTTATTTCTTTTAACATTTATATTTTCATTATATCGGGGCTAGTTATCAGGTGCCTCTTTTACGTCAAACTCGATTTACTTTCTCTTATTATCTCATATAAACAAGAAATAATTAGGTCCAAAAAAAAACAATGATTAAGATAAAAATGTAATGAAAAAAAAAGGCATAATCTCGCCCCCTTATTTCAAATTCTGGCTCCGACCCTGGGTAATGCGCCCTTGTTTAACATAACACAACAAAGGGGATACATATATTGTGCCTAGCTATTACGTACCAGGAGGATAAAATGCCAGTGCTCATATACATACGCGACAATTAGTTGATTAATTGATCAATGGTTTCACATGCAGGTACAAGAAAAGTATGCCAAAGAAATCGAAAAACTGAAGAAAGAAGCCCGAAGCCTCCTCGATGCGAAAGAAAACACAACACAAGCTGAGAAACTAGTACTAATCGACACACTCGAGCGACTGGGAGTGGCGTATCACTTCGAACAAGAAATCGAACAACAACTGGAACAAATCTTCCGTTTTCACTTGAACTCTGAAGACCATGATTTGTTCACTACTGCACTTCAATTTCGTCTTCTCAGACAACATCGCCACCATGTTCCTTCTGGTATATACTGATAAGGATCAAAGATCCTATCAAATGTTCAAATTTGAGTTTAGAACGCACTCCCAAGAAAAAGAGATAAAAAAGCGAATTTAAACTAAAATAACTTTTGATTTATTCTTCTTATTTTTACAAATACATCAGCCGAGAATATATATAATACACAAATATATGGATAAACATAAATAACTCCCTAAAACTGCTTAATTACTAATAGACTTTCATAACTACCTATTGCCATTAAATAATTACATAACTATTACACAATATTCGTAAATATATATAATTATAAACATGCAGATTTGGCAAGATCCGTATCATATACATATATCTCATGAACAATATTCAATATCGCTAGAGCTAGCTAGCAAGTTTCTTTATTATTTTTAGACGATGGGCAGATTATTAATATCCAGAAGCTCATTTTCAAATGACGTGTTGACATATATATATATATATATATATATACTATAATATAATTATTTATGTAAAATGCTATATATGCGCTACTGATTAATCAATAATTAAATACCTATATATTATAGGTGTTTTCGACAAGTTTAAGGACGAAAACAATGAATTCGCGGAGAAACTAACTACAGATGTCGTGGGACTGTTGAGCTTGTACCAAGCGGCGCATGTGAGGATGAATGGAGAAGACAATTTAGAAGAAGCTTTGGTCTTTACGACTCATCATCTGAACCGTCTGCTGCCCCAGTTAGAACCTGAATCCCCTCTTCAAGACGAAGTAAAGCGAGCTCTACACCAGTCGCTTTATAGGGGTGTCCCAAGAATCGAGACACGGAATTATATGTCAACCTACGAAAAATATGAAGCAAAGAATGAAATGCTCCTCAAATTTGCCAAACTGGATTTCAATTACTTGCAGAATTTGTACAGGCAGGAGCTACGGGAGGTTTCCAGGTAATATTGGTTTACAATATTTGCACGAACTTATTACGCGTTATTGAGTTGTATACAATTTTATATATTTGAACAAGTCTACTATATTATGTTTATGATGATGACCTTTTATTGATATTATTATTATTTTTTTTGATGAATAAACGACCTTTGATTAATTAACTGTTAATGTTTCATATTGTTCTTACAAATTAGGTGGTGGAACAGCTTTGACCTTAAGTCGAAACTTCCTTACGCGAGAGACAGACTCATCGAGTGTTACCTTTGGGGCCAAGCGTTGCATTTCGAACCTCAATACTCTTACGTTCGGATAGCGGTAGCTAAAAGCATGCAAATGATCTCAATAGTAGATGACACATATGACAACTATGCAACAATTGAAGAAGCAGAACTTTTTACTGAAGTTCTAGAAAAGTATATATAAATCATCCCTGGCCTCTTCATTCATTCATCAGCAAAAAATTAACTAAACTTAATTGACTAGCGCATGATTTTTTATTGCTATCATAAGTATATAAATATATAGATCTCTAATTTGTTTAATCGCCATATATCAGGTGGAATATTAGTGAAGTCGATCGGCTCCCTGAGTTCATGCAAATTGTTTACAGATTTGTTTTGAGTATATACGATGATAACGAAAGGGATGCAGCCGAGCAGGGAAAATTATATGCAGCTCCTTATGCCAAAGAAACAGTAAGCTAGAATTATTTAGTTTAGTTACTAGCTAGTTAGTACGCGCGCATTTCACTTTATTTTTGGATTTCTCGCACAACTTATGTGCCCTTGTTGACAGGTGAATAAATTATCTTGCTTTGCTGTTGTGTTAAATAATAGTGATGGGGTAATTTATGATTGGCCCAATACATTAGTGCATCGAATTGAGAGAATTCGATGCGCGCATCGAATCCACAAAAGATACGTATGTTATTGGACCAGCCCATTAGCGCATCGAATTGCCCTTATTCGATGCACGCATCGAACATGCACGATTCGATGCCCTTTTCTATATTGGTTAGTGGGCCATATGGGACGGGTTCTATAAATAGCCCGTCCCTTTGAGCACTGTGCAAGTTTTTATGGGAAGATAACCACCTCGACACGTCAGCATCGAACCATCTATCATTTGACACGTCTCGGATCGAATAGCCCTAATTCGACACGCAGTTAAAGAGTGTATTTCCGTTCGATACGCAAAATACGCATCGAATTCGATATCCATTGTACGCATCGAATTCGATACCCTCCAGAACGGCATTGAACAAGCGGTGCTTGATACGCATCGAACGAAGACATTCGACACGTCAGCATCGAATACCTACGATTCGATACGATACATTTATCTTGTAATTCATTTATTCTATCTAATAAGCTTGTAAAGAGTGTTCCGGACCAAGCTAGTCCGTTAATAAAGTTGGATAACATTGTTTTGATCTCATTTTGTAATCTTTTACTGTGTTCTATTACCGTGACGAAATAAGACCAAAATAAATAGCTAGGCACATTATTCCCTGCAAAAAAAAAATATTGAAGCAAATTATTTGTATTTCTATATATGGTGCAAATCAAAAGAGACGACTTTATACTCAATTGTTATGGCTGGTGTACAACGTGATAAATTTACTCCGCTCTCTTTATTTTGATTCGCCAACGTAACTATCTGCTGCTAATTAGCTAGTTTCTTCCGTTAAATTTTACATCTACATGTATATGTAGGTCAAAGATGTCGTGAGGGCTTACAACAGAGAGCTAAAGTGGTTAATGGGACGACAAATGCCTACATTTGAAGAGTACTTTGCCAATGCTGTGTACACAAGCTGCATCTATGTGATGATTTCTGTGATGGTCCCGGGCATGCCGTCTGCCTCCAAAGAAACCGTTGACTGGCTTAAAAGCGAGCCACAAATTATTATAGTGACGGCTAAAATGGGTCGATACGTGGAGGACTTGGGTAGCCAGGAAGTATGTAGTCAAATTTATTATTTGAATTTCTTTTAAAATTGAACTATCTAATCTTAATTATATTTATTACATGTAATTAATGAGGTTCATGTACTAATTTACGCACAATATTGAAGCGTGAGAACCGGGGAGGCGAGATGCCAACTGTGGTGGATTGCTACATGAAACAACATGGGCTATCAAAAGAAGAGACTCTAGCAAAGTTTGTCGAACTAGCTGAGGACGGGTGGAAAGACTTGAACACGGAGTGGCTCAAGGAAAGTTCCGTGCCCAAAGACATGATCGTACAACTTTTAAACTATGCACGCGTTGCTGAGGTGACATACAAGAATTGCGAAGACAATTATACGTTTCCCGAAGAATATTTGGGACCACAGATTGCTGCACAATTCATCGATCCCATAATCATATGATCTGATGGTTTATGCTCTTCGACCGGACCATGTCGACGCCAAATCGTATTTTATCAACTTTTTTGTCTTTAATTTGCGAGTTTTCCTATTGTTGCAATAATGTGGCGTGGGTGCTGCGCGCCCTATCCTAAGTTATTTTTCGTTCCAGTGGTCTTCCAGTAGTCATGCGTGTGCTTTAGTTTCAACCATTCAGTCACTTGTACCTTATGCATTTGGAACTACTAATAAATAAAATTGTGTGTGGTTGCTATTTGTGACTAGCTAATAACGTATCAACAGTGGATGAATTTCCAGCACCTCATTTCGCCTAGCCGACTTGCTGAAATTGCTAATACTCTTGTTATTAAGCAAGGAGTCACTCCTGATTCTCCTCATTGGGGTCTTACACATGATGGAAACTTCTCAGTCAAGTCCGCATGTGTGCTTCTTAGAAAAAATGACGAGCCTCGCTCCTCCTCATGGAGTCTTGCTTGGAAGCTTCAGACTCAGCAAAAAAATTGCACGTTCATTTGGCTTTGTCTGCACGATAAATTACTTACCAATGAGAGACATCTTTAACGGCATCTCACGGATGATTCCTCATACCCCCGTTGCCTGGAAACCAACGAGTCGCTTATTCATTTACTAAGAGACTGTCCATCTAGTCGTAGTATTTGGGTTAAGCTCTTGGATCCCTATCTCATTCCCCGATTTTTCCAGTTATCGCTTCACGATTGGCTTTGTGAAAACCTTTATCAAAGAACAGCCGTTCTGGATAATGACATTATGTGGGCCACTTTATTCTCTACGGCTTGCTGGAAGATTTGGGGGTGGCGCTGCAAAAAGATATTTGAAAATGGGTCGATCTATGTAGCTCGTGCTACTAACTGGGTTCTACAATTGGCTCGTGATGATATGGAATCATGGACTAAAATTCGAGCTCTCCAATACCCTGCTCATACGAAAGTTACAAAACATCTCAGTTGGGTCCACCCTAAGTTGGGAACTATTAAACTCAACGTTAATGGAAGTGCACGGGGAAATCCCGGTTTTCTGGCGTGTGGAGGAGTTGCACGAGATAGTGATGTCCACTGGCTTTTTGGTTACTCAACAAATCTTGGATATGGTAGTATTACATCGGCAGAATTATGGGGAATCTATTATGGATTGCGGGAAACTATCAACCATGGGTTCAAGCACGTTCTCATCGCTTGTGATTCTAAAGTTGTTGTCCATCTCATAAAGAACCAATGCCAGGATACGCACCCTCATTGTGCGCTGATTGAATCATGCCACTTGCTCATGAAGGAATTCTATCTTGTGAGATCAACCATGAATATCGTGAAACGAATGTGGTGGTCGATAAACTTGCGAATATGGGACACTCGCTCTCTTACGGTATACAATCTTTTGATAACCCCCTAGATCTATTGCTCCTTATCTCCTATTTAATATTGTTGGAGGCACGAGTAGCCGCACTATAGTGGATTAGTTTTTCTCTGCTCTTCAGGTTCACACCCTCCCTTGTAACGTAAAAAAAATGAAAAAAATTATCTAATAGGTAAAGAACTTTAGTGTTATTTTAATTGGTAACTCTTAAGCCATTCATAATCTGATCAAAGTGAAAACTTTTCATAAAAGGAAAGTTTTCATAATTTGGTTAAGTTAGTTACTAACAACTTTCCAGAAAAGGAAAGTCCAACTTCAACTCAACAACCAGCTCATTCCACACGCTACTCTCAACCAATTCAGTTACAGATTACTAGTTTAGATTGTTGTACATATATGATATCCAATTCACAATGTAAATAAAATTTCCAGATTACACATTTGTATTTCAAGATTTTACCATTCAATAAACAGTTTTTCTTCACCAACGGTTGTTGGCTCAAGTGGTAAGGGACTTGAGTTCACTTAAGCAAGGTCTCGGGTTCGAGTCTTGTGGATGTAAAAAACACCGTTGGGAGAGCCGCCCCCTTAAAAAGGGCCCGACAGTGCTCGGCTGAATTAGTCGCATAAGCGGACACCAGTGTAAAATTAAAAATAAAAAAAACAGTTTTTCTTCTTTTTCTTTATTCTGTCAAGCTTTGATCAAGCTTTCATGGTATCAGAGCTGAGTTTTCGATCCAGTTTCTGACGCAATCTCTCTGCTAATCATTTCTCAACAGTTTTGATCAGATTCATGTGCTTAAAGTGATCTGTTTTTGAGCACATTGCTCAATTTTACATCTGCACACCACCTGTTTGTGAAAAGTGAGTGCGATTGATTCATGGCGAATCTCGACGACGGCAACAATTTCGGCGATCATTCTGGGAAGCCTTCTAGAAATAACTCCGGCAACCCATCTGAAGTCTCTTCTGGCAATCCTTCTGGCATTACAATGCAGTACATAAACACTCCATCTAAGGAATCAACTTTAGTCAACTTTCTTGGTAGCCATGACTTCACATGTGCCTCAATTGTTGGAGATGAGTTCAATGGAGAGAACTACATTACCTGGAGTAAAGGGATTGAAATGGCCATGAATGTCAAGAACAAGATGGCATTCATTGATGCCTCCCTCCCAATTTCAAGTGATGATGATCTGATTACTAAGACTTGTTGGATAAGGGATAATAATTTGATTCTGTCTTGGTTATTGAATTCTGTTACTACTGAGATTAAGAATAGTTTGTTGTTCTATAAGACTGCCATTGATGTATGGCAAGAATTAAAAATAAGGTATGATAGGAGGGATGTATCCAGAGTGTTTGAGTTATAGAAATCACTAGCTAATATGACACAAGGCACTTAATCTATCACTCTCTTTTACAATTCATTCAGAAGAACTTGGGATGAATTTGTTACTCAGAGACCTGTAGTCTCATGTTCTTGTGGCAAATGTGTGTGTCAAGTGAATCAACATATGGCTGCTCTATGGCAGTCAGATTGTGTACTCTGTTTTCTCTTGGGATTGAATGAGTCTTTCTCAACTATGAGGAGCCAAATACTACTGGTCTCCCCTCTCCCTTCTCTATCAAAGGTTTACTCTCTTCTTCTTCAAGAAGAACATCAGAGGTCCTTGCAAGCTACCATCTCATCAGTTGATCCCTTGTCAATGTTCACTAGGACAAGGCAACAAGATGGTTCACAAAGATTTCAAAGCACTAGTCCACAGAACACTCAGAACAAGTTATCTAAAAATGGTCCTAAAGATAAGAAAAGGCTAAAGTGTACTATTGTGGGTTAGTGGGTATACATGTCATACTATTGATAGATGTTTTCAGATTATTGGATATCCCTCTGGATGGGATGGACCAATAGGCAAAAGAGCTGTACAAAACTCTTGTGCAAATATGGCTTCAACTAGAGATGAGAACAACTCTGCTCCAGCTGTGTTTCCTGCTAATGGTGATCTTGACAACAATCAAGTACTCTTTGAGAAGTTCCTAGCCTACACCAAGCAGCATACTCATGCCTCTACTAATGCAAATGTTGATAAGTCCCACTTTGCTGCAATTGTTATCACTGGTATATCAAATTACACTTACCTTGCTTTGAATTTATATACTGGTGAAATCAGTGATAATTGTGGATTTTAGATACAGGTGCCATAGATCACATGATCTGTGACAAGTCTTATTTCAATAATTCATGTAGAGAAGTGAATATTCAAGTATCTATGCCAAATAATAAGACTACAGAGGCTACAATGATTAACACATTTGCTTTTCACCCCAATATTGTTCTAAAAGATGCTCTTTATGTTCCAGATTTTTCCTTTAATCTGATATTTGTATCTAAACTAGTGTCCTTCTCTCATGTTGAGTTAGTTTTCTCACATATGGGTTGTGTTCTGTAGGACACAACAGCAAAGAAGAAGACCGGTTCTACTAAAGCCAGCAGTGGCCTATATCTCCTTGATATATCTCAATTTTCTAACACTCCTACTGTTTCATGTAACTCTTCTATATCTGATGTTTATTTGTGGCATTCTAGACTAGGACACCCCTCAGATGCTAAACTCACTTGTATTCCTACACTTATAGGACAGAAATGTAAGAAAATTGATCAATGTAATACATGCCATCTGGTAAAGCAAGAGAAATTATCTTTCAATAAAAGTACTTCTGTTTCTGCTGCTCCTTTTGAGTTGATCCATAATGATGTCTGGGGACCATTCTCAGTCATGTCCCATGATGGTTTCAAGTTTTTCTTAACCATAGTTGATGACTACACTCGTTGTACATGGATATACTTCTTAAAGCAAAAATCTGATGTTCAAACATGTTTAACTCGGTTCTATAAACTGATTGAGACTTAGTTCTCTACTAAGATAAAGGTCTTAAGATATGATAATGGAACAAAATTTCTAATGCAAAACTTTTACAAGTCATTAGGCATTATTCATTAAACATCTTGTGTTAAAACACCTGAATAAAATAGCTTGGTAGAAAGGAAACACGAGCACCTATTACAAGTTGCTAGAGCATTGAGATTCCAGTCTAACATTCCTCTAACTTACTGGACTAAATGTGTTGCTACAGCTGCTTTTCTCATAAATAGGTTGCCCGTTGCCATCTCCAATTATAAACAATAAAACTCCCTTTGAAATGTTGTTTAATAGACCCCTGACTATTCTATGCTAAGAAATTTTGGATGTTTATATTATGCTTCTTCTCTAACTGCTCACAGACAGAAGCTTGATGTGAGAGCTCACATATGTGTTTTTTTGGGATATCCTAGAGGCACTAAAGGATATCTTCTACTGAATTTAAACACTCTCAAAACATTTGTATCTAGAAATGTTTTTTTCTATGAAAATACATATCCATTTCATGATATATCTAAAATGAACCCCAAAGGCTCAAATTCAGAACAAATTCTTTGCACATACCCTTTTATTTCTTTACAGGAGTCATATAGTCCAAGAATTAGGAAAATGTTGAGGTTCCAGAAGTTCAAGCTTTACAGGCACCAGACAACATCAATTCCAATGTTGATCAGTTCATATATGATGATGTTCAATCCCATATTGCAACACCTGACATTAGCAACCAGTTGGATATAAAAACTTCAGTAACCAACACTGAAGTGACAAGTAATTCTGAACCTAATACTAATTCTGTTGATTCCTCAGATCTTCACAGTAATACTACAACTGCACCTACTAGAAGATCTACTAGAAATATTGTTCCACCTGCTTATCTTAGTTCATATGATTATTCATTGCCTAATTCTTTACATAAATTGAATTTGTCTAAAGTGATGTATCCTATAGCAGAACATATTTCAATAGATAGATTAGGCAAATCTCATAAAGCACTTGTGGCAGCAATAAGCAATATAACTGAGCCTAAAACCTATACACAAGCTAAAAAGAGCACAAAGTGGCAAAGTGCAATGAATAAGGAACTTGAAGCTTTAGAGAAGACCAAAACATGGATTTTAACTGAACTACCACCTGGTCAGAATTGTGTAGGGTGTAAATGGGTTTATAAGGTCAAAGTAAGAGCTGATGGAACCATAGAAATATACAAGGATAGGTTAGTTGCAAAAGGCTATACTCAAGAAGAAGGGTTAGATTACTTTGACACTTTTTCACCTGTTGCAAAGCTAACTACAGATAGAGTTCTACTCTCCATAGCTGCTTTTCAAAACTGGTTTCTACATCAGTTAGATATTAACAATGCTTTCTTACATGGGGAATTAGATGAGCAAATTTATATGACTCCACCCCCAGGCTACTGTTCTCCAGGTGACAAAAGAGTATGCTTGTTAAAGAAGAGCCTTTATGGGCTAAAACAGGCATCAAGACAGTGGCATACTAAGTTGACAACTTGTTTACTTGAGTATGTTTTCAAACAAAGTATCTTTGATGTCTCTTTATTTACTAAACAAGATAATCATTCATTCACTACCTTATGTGTTTATGTAGTTGACATAATCCTAACATGCAACAATATGGATGAAATTAACAGAATCAAGAAACATCTTGATGACAGGTTCATAATTAAGGACTTAGGAGTTTTGAAATATATTTTGGGGATTGAAGTTGCAAGAAGCAAGAAAAAAATTACACTGTGTCAAAGAAAATTTGCACTTGATATCTTAACTGAAAAGGGATACCTAAGGTTGCAAGCCATGCTCAACTCCAATGGACACATCAACAAGGCTGAAAACAATGATTCAGCACCTCTACAAGATCCTACAACTTACATGAGATTAGTGGGAAGATTGTTATATCTAACCATCACTAGACTTGATCTAAGCTACAACATACAGTGCTTAACTCAGCACATGTCTCAACCTACAACTACACACCTTGCAGCAGCACATAAAGTGCTTAGATATCTTAAAAGCTGCCCAGGTAAGAACTCTTATATCCATCAATATCTGAACCTCACTTGAAAAGTTTCGGTGAGAGTGATTGGGCCAAATGTCCTGAAACAAGGAGTGTTGCTGGATATGCTATCTACATAGGAGAAGCCCTTGTTAGCAGGTCTTCAACAGAAGCAAAATACATAGCAGTAGCAACCATAACTTGTGAAGTGATATGGCTACTTCAGCTGCTGAAAGATCTTAACATCATACAATCCAGAACTCCAATGATCTACACAGATAACAAGAGTGCACACTCAATAGCCATGAATCCAGTACACCACGAGAGAACCAAACACATACATATCGACCGCTACTTTGTTAGAGAGAAAGTTCACCAAAACATAATCAAAGTTGTTCACATTTCAAACTCTCATCAGGTTGCTGACATTCTGACAAAGCCCCTACCTATTCAAGCCTTCAACAACATGATGTCCAAGATGAGCATCCTAGATATACATGCCCATCCGGGGGGGGGGATCTTAAGCCATGAATAATATGATCAAAGTGAAAACTTTCAATAAAAGAAAAGTTTTCATAATTCGATTAAGTTAGTTCCTAACAGCTTTCCAGAAAAGGAAAGTCCAACTTCAACTCAACAACCAGCTCATTCCACACGCTCCTCTCAAACAATTCAATTACAGATTAGTAGTTTAGATTGTTGTATATATATGAGATCCAATTCACAATGTAAATTAAATTTCCAGATTACACATCCTGTATTTCAAGATTTTACCATTCAATAAACCAATTTTCTTCTTTTTCTTCATTCTATCACTACAACAAACCTGAGCAATAGCATGGAAAGTCTTGCATCCGAATTTTTATTTTCGGATGCAAGACATTTAGAATCAAAAAAATCCGATGCAATTAGGGTCAATTGCATCGGATAGTTCGGATCTAAGTCACCTGAGGCGGATGCGGGTGCTGGTGCGAGTGCCGGTGCGGGTGCGCCAGTGCGGCAATTTTAAAAAGTTGCAGTCTTAGTGCGCTACTATAATGCGCTTCTAAGAAAAAGAAAAATAACTTATATATAAAAATAAAAGAATTATTACCTAAATTAGTATGTTATAAACACATAAAATATAAATATATATATAAATTTTTCACACAAAGAAATAGATTATAATGAAAGAAAAGTACATAACTTCTCATGGTTATCAATTTTGTATAATATTTTCTAAATAATTATAGTGGGAAGACAAATGTATAAGCCTTAAATCACTTCTAATTTTTTGTAATTATATAATTTTTGAGTTAGTTTTGTTCTCCTCTTGCTACTTCTTCAATATCACTCGTTTGTTTGTCTTCTACCAACTATGATTATTCATAAGATTTTAACATAAGAACTAAGAATTCTTAGTGCGGGAACTAAGAATTTGTAATGCGTCTTAGTGCGAAGCACGGGCACTGAAGTCGTCAGGGCGAGATCGGTGCGCCTGCAACTTTCTAGGCGTGGAGGATTAGGTGACTTAGGTTCGGATGCAGCCACGCAGGCTACATCCGAAAAATCCAATGCAAAGATTGCATCGGATAAATCGGATGCAACCTACTTAGACTGCATCGGAAATATCCGATGCAAGCTTTGCATCGGATGGTTCGGATGCAGCCACGTAGGCTGCATCCGAAAAATCGGATGCAAATATCTATGCATCGGATTTATCCGATGCAGAGATATAAAAAAAAAATCTTGCATCAGATTTATCTGATGCAGCGATATAAAAAAAATCTCCTCACTGTCTCTCCCATTCATTCCGCCGTTCTCATACACACACACACACAAACACACACACTGTCGATCGTGACTGTCGTTGACCGCCCCAACGTCGCCAGAAATCACCCAAAAACACCGGTAAGCAATTCTACTCTTCTCAAGGATCAATTTGATGCAACTTTTACTATTTTCCATCAATTATTTACATTTGTGCGATTTTGAAATTGTTGATATAATTTTGATTATTGTTGTTATTTGTTAATGTGAATATGATTATTGTGTTGTTATGTGAATTCTTAAAATAGTTTTGTGCTAATTTTTAAATTTTGAGATTTTAGGGCTTAATTTGTAGTTTAACAAAAGATTTGGGGTATAAATTGTAGTTAAAAAACTTGAGGGTAGATGAAGTAGTTTTGAGAAAGTTATGGTCTCAATTTGAAGTTTAAAATTTTTGTGGTGTTGAATTTATTTACTAGAGTTTATTTTAGGAATAAGATTATTAATTAGAAGAATTGGGCTTGTTTGCAAATATCTAGAGTATTTGGTAATATTGAACTTTAGAGGTTACTTTGTAATTAAGAAAATGTGTGTTGAAACAAAACTAGGAATAAGATTATTAATTCAAAGTTTTGGGGTTATTTTGAAATATGTAGTGAGTTAACAGAAAATATATAGATCGATTGGGAATTCTAATTAATTATATTTCTTATTAGGACCTAGTTGTGAAGAACAACTTTTCTGTAGTGTTGAAATATATTTTAGTAAAGTTTAGGGGCGGTTATATTGATATTTTTGTCGGATAATTTAGATGGCAGATAGGGATCGGGGATCATCTAGGGTGGAGGTCGTAGGTAGAGGCGTCCGGGGAAGGAACATGCATCTACTAGTCAGCAGCCACGTAGACCCCTGGTGCACCCGTTTAACCCACTTGATGATAATGATGATGATGATATGCCGGTTCACCCTGCGCACTATGACCCGTATGGGTTTATTGCTGACTTTGAGATAGAGCCTCTTCCACCGATCAGCACTGCCACCATCGAGTAGCTGCATGGCTCGTCACATGCCTTAGGTTCCAACAGGCCGACATCGTATGCTGCTTCAGACAGGCCGACATCGTCTCGACGGCCCGCCGATGCAGGACCATCACATTCCCTCGATGACGATGAGCCGAGATCTTCGGGGGCAGGGCAAAGGGGCACCTGTACCAGATAACCGCGATGAGAGAGAGTGGATCACATTTTGTCCATATACCGGAGGGTTGAGGACCCAATCGTCCATTAGTGCGTCAATTTCTGCTACTTTGAAGAAGTGTCAGAGCCTGTGGTTTCGATTCAAGGATTATCCTCGAGCTTATAGGGACAGCGCATGGAAAGAATTTGAAGTAAGTTTTTTAATGAAATTATTATTAGATATTAAAAATAGTTAATTAAAATGCTTATTTTTTCATTTATTGTTGTTTATTTTTCATATGTTTTGTTTTTAATTATTTATATTATTTAAAATTCGCATAGCCAATATCAGTGGGATGAAGCCGACGAGTATAGAGTTAGGAGTGTTTGGAAAACGATTGGCAACAAGCGTTATAGCGAATGCTTGAACTCACTGAAGAGAGTATTGATGGAGATAAGCGACAAACACGAAGACTGTAGTAGACATGATATATGGATTCCAGAAAGAGATGAGCATAAATTCATGGAATACTAGGATGGGCCTGAACACCAGAATAGGTGCACAAAAACCAAAATCAACATGCAGAAGGCACCATTGAAGAACTGGTTTGGTGGGAGGCATTCGGGTCAAGAAATGGCAGAAAAAGTGGTAATATTTTTTTTGTATTTGGTCCTTAAAATACATATTAGGGTGTCGTATTAAAAATTGGCCATTTAAAATTTTTAGTATTAATTTTTTAATTGTTTTGTGAAACAGTCTGAAGATGAGGGTGTTACGATTAAAGACTTGTCGATAGCGAGGATTTACAAGCTTGGCCGAGTGAAGGAAAAGAAAACGAAAGGAGTTATAACGGAAGAGTGGGTATCAGATGAAGCTCACCAGGCTTGGGTAAGTAATATATTAATACTATAAATATAATTTAGGAGTTAGAAATTCCACAGTTTACTTATTGAATTTTTGGAATTTGACCTTTTTTTTTCATCTTAAATTTCTGCAAGAGCTCCAGAGAAAATATGGGTCGGACTTCGACACCTGGTTCAAGGCTCAACCAATGAAGAAAAATAAGGTAAAAACATTTTCTACCACAGCAGTTGGTCCGGTTATGGGGGTACAAACCCATTCGCATTTCAGAGGTGATGCATTTAGTAGTGGTAGTGCATATGCGGATAGGGAGACGGCGCACCGCGTGCAGATGGCGGCGATGAGGGATGAGCAGCGTTAGGCCTATGCAAGGTATCAGGCGGGGCTGAGAAAACAGTACGAGAACTCGTTACGACAGTGGGAGCATAGCAAGCTACTCACGGATAGTCTGAGAAATATGTCGAGGCAAAACGGATAGGAACCCCTAGATTTGCCGTACCTGGATAGGCCAGAGCCACCAGAGGGCCTAGACGATCCCTTTCATGGAGATGATACACCGGTCACTCGCTCTCCTATAGTTTTGATAGTAGTTCGCCTACACAGCGCCACCATCCGCCGCAGCCCGTTTGGCGAAGGAGTCCCACCCAGCATTCGCAGCCTCACACTTCTCAGACCTCACGGCATACGTATCCACCTCCTCAGGCTAGTACACAGTATACACAACACTCGAGATCCTTCTCGCCGAATCATGATGACTACGACCCATACCCTAAGGGCGGTGTGAACTACCCAGACACATCACGTATCCTTCATCGAGAGCTGAAGCCTAAGCATACGACATATCAGCGGCCACACCAGAACTCGTCTTACCAGCACCTGCCCCAGCGTACAACATATCAGCGACCATACCAGGGTCGAGGGGATGCGTTGTACCATGAGATGAGTAAATCGAGGACTCATGAGCGAGGGGAGGTGCAGTATCAGGAAGTGGGTAGACCACGGTCTCAGGGTCGAGGAGATGTGCAGCATCAGGAGGTGGGTAGGCCGCGGTCTCAGGGTCGAGGAGATGTGCAGCATCAGGATGTGGGTAGGCCGAGGTCTCAGGTGCGAGGGGATGTGCAGTATCAGGATGTTGGTAGGTCGAGTCCTCTAGTTCGAGCACATCAGGACGCCGATGCAGCATTACAACAGCCGACGCAGCAGCAGCTTGATGGGGAGTTTGGCATTTTGGAGCCAGGCTTTCAGACGTTGTACGATCAATTTAGAGACGAGATTCAGCCTTCTAGCCCCCAGCCGAGTATCCCACCCCACAGTGATTAGATATTTTGGATCTTATGTGTTATGTTTGTTATTGTAATTTTTATTCCAAGTATGTTGTAATTTGAAATTTTGGGACTATTGTTATTTTTTGTGGTGTCCTTGTTTTTATTTTTCGTAATTTTTATTTTTAAGTTGTTATTAAATCAAAAAAAAATCATAAAATTAAGACATAGTCGAACAATACAATGAAACCATACATCAGAAGTTCAATATTGAAATACGAGTACATATTAGAACTAAACATAATCTGGGTCGCTATTGTCATCATCTTCGACCTCCTCCTCTCCTCCCTCTTCATCATCCCTCTCCTCGTCATCCTCGTCAACCTCGTCGTCATCATCCTCTTCATCACTGCTCACTGCCACGGGTTCCTCCTCAATTGTCACTGGGATAGATTGGCCATACACTGCTAACTCTGTCAAGTTAAATGATGTAAAGTCAACGAACAATCCGGACACAAGAATATTTGCTTCTTGGAATACCGTTTCAGGTACACCTTGAAATCTTGGAGCTTCTATCGCCTTATTAGTCATATAACTCATGTCAACCACGTGTCTCGCTGGAGTGTGAATTACTACCCATCATCCCCTTCTTTGTCTGTTCTTTTGACATGCATATGGCGTATAGTACACTTGTTGCGCTTGGCTAGCTAGAATGAATGGTTTGGTTTTCCCAGACGGGAGACGACGCGTTGGATCAAGCTCGATCAAACGGTATGACGGTGGATTCGCAAACCACGAGAGCTGGTATCATACCATATGCATTTGAAAAGGAAGATAGATGCCCTTTCCTGGTATTGTAGCTCTAGGACTTCGGTCAAAGTCCCGTAAAAATACGTGTCTTCCAGCTCGTCACTGCACCACTTCACGCATACCCCACTGTTCGTCGTCTTTTTCCCAACGTCGTATTCATCTGTGTGAAAACAAAGACCGTTTACCACATAGCCATTTTCCCAACTAATCACCTGATTCTTTGGTCCAAGTGCTAGGTTTAGCAGCCGTGGATCATAATCGTGGCGTTTGGTGAATACTATATCCTTGAACCATTGTACAAATTGATCGTTCCGTCTTTGGTTGATTGCATCATCGGCTAACCCAACGCACATCTCCTCATCGAAAACACTGATATAACACAATTTGGAAAATAAGTAATGTATTTATTTTAGTACGAGAACTTAATAAACGTTTATATAGTATTTATCACTAACCGTATCCAGGGTTCAACCTCCGGGCAATTTAAAAAGATATACAACTCGGCGGCCTTGAGCTCCATGGCGCTTAATCGATGTATGCGAGACGCTTATCCTACTAGCGAATCGACCTTTTGAAAGATGGATAGTCGTTGAGAATCATTAGGATCAACTCTTGTCTCGTTTCTACTCAGGCGGACCATACGTGTATCGAAATCATGCTCAAAATAATGATCGCAGAAATTGGTCATCTCGGACGTCATGTACGCTTCAGCAATAGATCCCTCGATCTTCGCCTTGTTACCGACACTACCCTTCAAATCGAACATACACCTGAAAATATAAACAAAAAATTAGATATGAACGATATGAGCATCTATGTAAATAACTGTAAATTCAGTTGGTGAATACCTCTCGAAGGGATACATCCATCGATAGTGCACCGGTCCTCCCATTTTTGCCTCCCATGGAAGATGAATAGTTAGATGCTCCATGGAGTCAAAAAATGTTGGTGGAAATATCAGCTTCAGTTTACACATTGTTTCAACAATCGCAACCTCTAGGCGAGCCATATCATATTTTCAAATATTAGTTGCACACAATGCCCTAAAAAAGTTGCTAACCTCTACTAGCGCACCCTAGACATCATCTAGTAAGAAGTCTCTGAAAGCAATAGGAATTAGTACTTGCATAAACACATGACAGTCGTGACTTTTCATTCTTGTTACTTTTAGATTATGCATCTGCACGCATCGGCCAATATCAGAAGCATAACTGTTGGAAAACTTCAAACTGCACAACCATTCGCACATTTGCCTCTTTTGATCCTTTGTTAGACAATATATTGCATGAGGTTTATGTGTACGTTGATCTAATCCCCTCACTAAAAACAATTCACTTCGGTTGGTATACTCTTGCAAATCCAGATGCACATTCATGTTGTCTTTTGTCTTTTCTGCATCATCCATGACCGTATTCTTTATGTTGTCAAAAAAGTTCTTCTCGCAATGCATCACGTCTAGGTTATGACGTATCAAGTTTGTTGACCAGTGAGGGAGCTCCCAAAATATACTCATACGACTCCAGTTGTGCTTCGTTCCAGCCCATTGGATGGTCCCCCTTCCTTCTCCAAAACCGACATTAGTGAGGTGATCAACATGACGTTTTATTTCCACCCATGTCCCCATACGCAATGGTGGGTCAGTCTCTACGTGGTCCTTGTAGAAATCAGTATCATTGTGCCTCTATTCTTTATCCAACGGAAGGAATCTGCGATGACAATCGAAGAAGCTTGTCTTCCTACCCTTGTTAAGCTGGAATGCTTTCGTGTACTCTATACAATAAGGACACGACAGCTTTTCGTGCGTACTCCATCCAGACAACATCACATACGCTGGGAAATCACTAATAGTCCACATAACAGCAGTGCGTAACTGAAAGTTCTGTTGTCTAGAGCTATCCCACGTCTGTACGCCGACTTTCCACAAAGAGACTAGCTCATCAATCAAGGGGCATAGGAAAACATCTAGGTTTTTGCCAGGGCTATAAGGGCTAGGAATGATAAGGCTTACAAATATGTACTCTTGTCTCATGCACATATCTGGTGGGAGATTGTACGGTGTTACAAAGACATGCCAACAAGAATAAGGACCCGAAGAGCTGCCAAAAGGGGCGAATCCATCAGTGCACAATACTAGCCTTACATTTCTATCCTCAGTGGCAAAATCAGGATGATGATTATCAAAGTATTTCTAAGCATGGTCGGATGCCAAATGTATCATGTGATCCCTATTCTCACGACAATTCTTATGCCACGTCATGTGCTGAGTAATTGATCGAGACATGTACAGCCGTTGGAGTCTGGGAGTTAGCGGAAAGTACCACAAATTCTTACGAGAGATTGGTTTGTATCTATTTCTTGGATTTCGAAAGGGTTTGAAACGAGGTTCCTCACAAACTGGACACGCCGTATGTTCGATGGACTCGAACTCCCCATAGAACAAGAAACAGTTATTTATGCATGCGTCCTAAGTTTTTGCACCTAGACCCAAACTTTTCGTAAGTTTTTTCATTTGGTAGACAGATTCAGGTACTTTAGCCCGATATTCGGGAGGTAGCAAGTTTTGAATTATTCTGATTGTGTTGTTACAAGATACAATACTTTGCTTCTGTGATACATTGTTCGACATAAACTGAGAAACCCATCTTAGTACAGTGGTCGGACTGCCTATGAATACCAGTTCTTCTGCATCCCTAAGCATTTTAAAGAAAGCCTCTGGCACACTATTGGGCTCCTCGATTGCACTTACCATATTAGAAGTGAAGTTAAGAAATTGGTCGCCAAATGCATCATCTACCATATTCCTCATTAGGTCATCTCCTTGACCCCTATGACCATGTGATGATGACCCTATTTGTTCGTTTGAGTATATATTACCCCCCGAGGTGACACCTAACTCACCGTGATAAGCCCATATCATATAGTGTGGTACGAATCCCCACTTATACAAGTGGATATGAATAGTATGCCTATTTAAATATTTTGCGTTGGTGCATTTTCTACATGGGCAACGAGCTCGACCACGATTCAAATTACTACTCTGCGAGAATGCGTAATCAAGAAAGTTCGACGCACCAACCTCAAAATGATAATTCAAGCTTTCGTTATCGTCTAGCCGCTCGTACATCCAACGTCGATCGGACCACCAATTACTCATCCTTCGTATTATTTACTGACAAAATAACGTAACACGAAATTAATAACCAATTATTTATTAACACATAAATATTGAATTAATGCATAATTGACAAAGGTACAAAAATGATGAACAAACCTTCAAACGTAGGCTAGCTTAATTGAGCTTCAATGAATATACGGAAGAGAAAATTTATTATAATTTGTGAGAGATTCAAAAAAGTAGTGAGAGATTAAAGAAGAATTTGTGAGTGATTCAAATGGATGGAAGTGAGTGCTTAAATAGAGTGAGCAATGGGGTAGAGTTTATAGTTGCATGGGAATTTTTCAATGCATAATTACTTGCATGGGAAAAATTTCCATGCAAAGATAGGTGATGAATCCCAAAATTGCGATGCAAGAGATATTGGCATGGAAAATTTTCCATGCATTGAACAATTGCATCGAAAAATTCCCATGCAAAGATAGACTGTGAATCCCAAAATTGCGATATAAGAGATATTGGCATGAAAAAATTTCCATGCATTGAACAATTACATCGAAAAATTCCCATGCAAAGATAGACTATGAATCCCAAAATTGCGATGTAAGAGAGCATATCATGGTAAAAATTCCATGCATTAAGCAATCGCATGGAAATATTTCCATGCCAAAAAATACAGCAAAATGAATTACACCTTTCGGGCTGAAAATGTAATTATTCAAAAGTTGCAAAATAACTAAAATTTGACTTTTTCTTTCACCAACATTTTCTAACCAATAAGCAAGAGTGTTCTTTCAAATCTCGTCAAAAAAAGGGTAACGAAAGACGCAAAGAAACCTTTCAGGGTGAAAATGTAATTAGTCAAAAGTTGCAAAAGAACTTGAAATCCACTTTTTCTTTCACCAACATTTTCTAAACAGCAAGTAGGAGTGTTCTTTCAAATATCGTAAAACGAAAGACGCCAACAAACATTTTGGGTTGAAAATGTAATTATTCAAACGTTAGAAAACAACTCAAATTTAATTTTTTCTACAAACCAACATTTTCTAATTCATAAGTAGGAGTGTTCTTTCAAATCTTGTCAAAAATAGAGTAATGAAAGACGCAAAGAAACCTTTCGGGGTGAAAATGTAATTAGTCAAAAGTTGCAAAACAACTCGAAATCCACTTTTTCGTTCACCAACATTTTCTACATGCATAAGTAGGAGTGTTGTTCCAAATCTCGTCAAAAATGGAGAAACGAAAGACGCACAATAAACAATATAACACTATATGATCTTCAACTCTAAACTCTAAACCTTAAACCCTATATACGTATACTCTACTAAACCAAAATTGTATTTTCACCTGTAGAGAGTGTCAATCAAGTCCACTCGCCGATTTTTTTTACCATACGCTATGTTATTAAAAATAACAGTGTTCTTCAAAATTTCGTCAAAAATAGAGTAAGGAAAGACGTTTAAAAAATATTTGGGGTAGAATATCTAATTATGCAAAAGATAGAAAACGACATCAAAACTCCGTTTTTTTAACCACTATTTTAATAACACTTATGAGGCATATGTACATTCAAAATTTGTCAAAAATGTGGAACGAACGATGTTTAAAATACTTTTGGGGTCAAAAATGTAAATACAAATTTAATAAGTATAAGTTTTTTGTAAATAGTAATAATTTACGCATAGAAATTTTTCTATGCAAATTGTACCTATTTCCACTTGCATAGGAAAATTGCCATGCAATTTGTAGTTGCATGGGAAAATTCCTATGCACTAGAGGTTGCATGGGATTTTCCCATGTAATACATGTTGCATGGGAATTTTCCCATGCAAAGGAAATCTTGCTTGGCAATATTGCAATGCATCACCTCTTGCATCCGAATTTTCCGATGTGAAATCTGCAACCTTCTCATATAAATACCCCCACACCCCATTCACTTCTCATTCATCCTCTTCTCTCTTCTTCCTCTCTACTCCTCTTCTCTCTAAATTTACAATATAAATATATATACGAAAAATATAAATATAAATCTAAGTTTTCATCACAATTCTTTTTAATATAATTATACGAAAAATTTAAATAACTATGTACAGAAAATAATTATAGTTGAAATTTAATATATATATATCTTGAAAAAGTAGTCAATATGTATTATAAAATTGTTTATATTAATCAATATGTATTATGAAATTGTATTATAAAATATGTATATAATCAATATGAAATTTAATCAATATGTATTATAGAATTGTTTATTAAAAATTATTTATATTAATAAAAACAAAAATATAAAAAAAGTGGCGGAATAATCCCGCCACTTTTTTTTTATTTATTTATTTTGCATATTTTACCGAACCTCCCTATTGCTGCCACGTTGCACTTTCTCACTTGGGTTATGCATCAAAAATTTCCGATGCAGGTCTTTTCTGCATAGGATTTTTTCGATGCAGGGACTTTCTGCATCGGATTTTTTCGATGCAGCCTATTTTGCATGGGAAACTTTCCATGCAACTTCGCATCTGAAAATTTCGATGCAGAGCCCTATTGCATCGGAATTTTTGGATGCAATTCTCTTGCATGGACACCAAAGACATGGGATTTTTGCATCGGATTTTTTTAATGCAATTGATCAATTGCATGGAAAATGTACCCAATTGCATGGAGTTTTTTCCATGCAATTGATGCGTTATGTTGTAGTGTATCAAGCTTTGATCAAGCTTTCAGTAACAAATTAAACCCCTTGTGGTATTTATTGGTCAATGGGAAAAAGCCCCTAAAGGCCACAAGTGTTACACACGCAGCTAAGATGTTGTAATTGTTGCCGTTTGATTTCTTTAATTTTTGTCATTATTAATTATAAACAGCTACCAAGCAATTCCAAAGCCTAAGGAACAGCTTTGACGATTACTTCTCAGCGCAAAATGTTTTTTAACGTTATTTATCCACACAGTTAGGGCTATATAATTTTTTTACCAACAATATTAGATACTTTTACAAAGTTTAGATAAAAAACGAATATATTAAAAAGAAAATAATTAGTCCAAACTTTTACAAAGTAATCACTGATCACTAATATAATAACTAGTTACGTATTCGACGTGCATGTTACATATAGAGATGTACTCAAACAAACTCTCTACGTAACATCTAATGCGGAAAGATATAACTAATTTGTAATAACTGTTATTATAACAAGAATTTTACTATAGTAAGGAATGGATGTCATTTCCCCTCCAATTATAGAATCTCACATTCTATGTTATTTATATATTGTTAAAAGATCAATTTTCAAATGCTTTATTTAGTCTTCTGTTCTTCAACAATGGTTTCTTATTGTACTTCCCGAAGGATTTTCCTTTTAGTTCTTCATATCAGTTTCTCGTTTCTCACTTATGCGCCTGAGCACGCCAACGGTCAGCCCATAAAGATTTGCATGTTTGATCAAGTTTATAACCTTGGAGACTCGCAATCCGACACTGGAAATTTGAAGAGAGAGGATCCAACTACTAATTGTGCAAAACTTCCATATGGCGAAACGTTCTTCAAGAAGGCAACCGGTCGTTGCTCCAACGGCCGTCTTATGATTGATTATATTGGTACGGTAAAATATGATCAATATGTTTATACAATATTGTTACATATTCTTGATTGCTGATTTAAATTAGTTCCTATAATTAATTACAGCAATGGCTGTTGGTGTGCCTCTTCTTCCACCCTCGAAGAAGATTGATGCCGATTTCAAGCATGGTGTAAACTTTGCAGTGGCGGGTTGCACAGCATTGCCACGCGACTTCTTACAAAAAAAATACAATATTGAACCTCGTTATACAAATAATTCTCTCATAGTGCAGTTGGATTGGATGCTCAACCACTTTAACTCAATTTGTAAAAATGGAGGTTCGTTTCTAAACAAAATTAGCTTCATAATTTTTAATAAAAAATTCTACGTTTTGAAAAGAGTTGTTACCTTTACTATTGTTTTTTTCTTTCAATTGACAGACTGCAATGAAAAACTCAATTCTGCCCTTTTTATGGTCGGAGAAATTGGTGGAAATGATTACAATTATGCACTTGATAAAGGAATGACAATGGATGAGTTGAAAGGCATGGTGCCTCATGTTGTTGATTCAATATTGGGTGCTGTTAAGGTAATATTGATCTATAAACCTTTTGGATTGGAGTGTTTAGACTTTAGATAGATATAGCATGGAAAAGTATGGAACATGAATACAAAATTTGATATTCTTTTGGTTAATAATAATCTTGCAGAAAGTAATCGATTTTGGCGCAACAAGAGTGGTAGTGCCTGGAAACTATCCAATTGGTTGTTTCCCGACATACCTATCGAGGGTTGGAACCAATATCACATACGATGAAGATAAATGTGTGAAACATTTTAATGACTTCTCAAAGTACCACAATAAGAAATTGAAACAAGCCCTAAGGGAGCTCAAACAACATAAGCCAAACGCGATAATCGTTTATGGAGATTACTACAATGCCTATCTAGATCTACTTCGATTTGCTAAATCTCATGGTACGCCTCTCCAACCAACTTGAATACTTTCCTAGTAACTATGTAATATGTTTCTTAGTTTGTTATACAATAACATAAGTACTTTGATTTAATAGGATTCAATACGAAAAATGGTTGTTGTGGAGGCAAAGACGAATCCAACACTATGAGGTTTTGTGGAACTCGAGGTGCTTCAGTTTGTGAAGATCCTAATAAGTTCATCAGTTGGGATGGTATGCATCTTACTCAAATATCGCATGAGTTCATTGCTAACTGGTTATTGAATGACATCTTTAGGAAACTACAATGCGGGCCTTGAAGTGATTTTTCACATAAATAGGATAGTTCATTAAGTTAGATAGAGCTAGGGTTTAGTTCACTATCTTTTTTGACTTCTTATTAGTTTTAGTATTCATTTAAAATTATGTTGGTCGATCGAACAATGTATGTTTAACGGTGTTGTCTTGTCTTGGACGATACACAATATTTTGTATGATATTGAGTATGCGGCCTAACTAATGAAGTAAATGATATATTATTCTCTCTATTCTTCTTTTAAACATATTTTTCAAAACTAATTATTTGCTTAAATGTATATCGAACATATATACCAAAACTACCATTAACGATACGTGGATATAACAGGTGGTAGATTGTGATCCGAACAATGGTGGGTTGTTCGTAAAACAAACATTTTGATCTCTCTGTCTCTTTGATGCATTACACGTGATAAAAATTTCCATGGGAATATAATCTCCATCAATTATTGAACTAATATGAAAAAATTATTCGATATCGTATTTGACGTACCATCTAAAGGATTTCTTGAAAAAATATCCTCTTGAAAAAGACTCATTCATATCGTATTCGACGTGCCATTTTAATTTTTCGATAGAATAAGTGTTTCACCATTTATATACGATAATATGAATGTATAATAATTTTGTATTTTAAGTTCAATAAAAATCTGCGAATTAGATCTTTTTCATGTTACACAAAAATATTGTTCGTATTCATTATAATCAACAACTATAGTATTAGAGTATTTATATCACATTAAAAAATGTCAGATTCTATAGCTTTAATTGAATAATCCTAAATAGATTTCTTTTCTTGAGTTGTTGATTTAAAAACCTTGCTAGTTTCTACTTTCCAATACAACTTATCTAAATTTTCTTAAAATTAATAAATTGAAATCGTAGATTTCCATGCATTGGATAATATAAAGGGCAAATGCATTTTTCTGTCCGATAATTTGTTAGAAACTTCACTTTTGCCCTCTATCTTTTCGAAAAAAAAATATTGCCCGCTAACTTATTTATTCTTAAATAAAAATGCCCGTCGGGCCCTTATTTGGGCTTGCGCATGGATTGGTTGACGTGGCGCGTGACGTGTCTGCTACAGTAAGGCCACGTCACTGCCACCTATTAATTTTTTTTCCTTTCAACATTTCGGTGGTTAATTGAATCAATACCCCTGACTTATTTCTTGTGATTATACACGATTTAGGAAAAAAACCCAATCTCTCAATAAAATCCCCTAAACGCATCTCTCAATTCTTTTGATAAGCGCATCTTCGAATCAAGGGGAAATGGCGAACAATCTCTCCTCAACAACAAATATTATGGCGAAACTTGCTCGTTGCAAGCGTGGCGGGTCTAGTTCGACGAAAATCCCCCGAACCAGAGGCGGGTCTGATGGCGTTGTGCTCCAACCAGAGTCGGGTCTGGTTCCAAGCGTTGCAAGCGTGGCGGGCGAGTCTGATGGCATTGTGCTCCAACCAGAGGCGGGTCTGGTTCCAAGCGTTGCAAGCATGGCGGGTCTGATGACGAATTTTGAACCAGAGGGCTCCGCGAGAGGTAGCGTTGTGGTCGCCCAAGACGAGGTTGGTTTTTTAGTGTTTGTAAAAATATGGTGAATTTGTATATAATTGAAGTAATTAGGTTGTTAATGGTGTTGGGACTTTATTGATTTGTAGTCATTTGAAGTAATTTGTGTTTAATTGAAGTAATTAGGTTGTTAATGGTGTTTGAGTGCATGTTAATGGTGTTGATTTGTGATTTCTATTCATTTGAAGTAATTTATGTTCAATTGAAGTATTTAGGATGTTAATGGTGTTTGAGTAGGTGTCAATGGAGTGTGAATGGCTGTTAACGTTGTTTGAGTGTTTGTAAATGGTGTATTGGGACTTTATTGATTTGTTGTCCATTAGGTTAATAATGGTGTTTTGGGACTCTATTGATTTGGATTCAATTGAAGTAATTTGTATTTAATTGAAGTAATTTTGTAATTTTCATATTTGACAATTGTTCCGCCTTCAACCAGCCGAATACTAGAAGGGACAACATTGGTGATGCTCAAGCTCGGGAGTTATGGGCGTGTGGACAGAGAGGGCAATGGCTAGCGTGCTTCATACGTTTTGTCTTTCAAATAACGTGCGGACCCTTGAAGGTGTGACCAATGCAATCAAGCACGCAACTCATGTCCTGTCAGGATATGGTCAAAGGGATTTTTCGTCTGAAGCCCAAGTGAAGAGGAAGTTTATGCGGACGCGTGTACTTTTCTTCAAGTTCTTTGAATATGTTGTGCACTATGGCCTGGACTTCAACTCTAATACAGGGAAAGTTGCATCAGTATCAGAAACATGTGACTACGTCCGTCATATAACTAAGGTAGTTACCGCTTTATCTTACCCCAAAACAAATTAACCGTATTTGTTATCACACTTCTCTTAATATTGTAAACTATACTCAATGACATATACTACGGTGTACCCCGTGATAGGAGACGGTGCTTGAACATCAATTCAGAGTCGATGGTCTCCCATTCTTCTCCGATTATTTTACCGTCTGCATTGAAAGAGAGTCTGCTTATATCCCCGAGGAACATGTGTACTATATGGTTGGAGGAGACAAATTGCTACCTTTATATTTTATGGACATGTATCTGTGGAGGCGACAACTCACACACACGGAGGAAGAAAAAAAAATTAGCATACTCAGTGACTTCTCAAAGGATCATGACGTTAGCATGGAGGGCGGATTAATGATGACCATTGACTTGGACACCGAAAAAATTGTATTACGTCCCGAGGATAAGACACTACTTGTAAGTAATTTGTCGAATTCCCTCACCTACATGCATTTTATTTACTTAAATAAAATAATCGTGCATATCAACATTTAAGGGCATATGTTCCAGGATTTTGCAACGCTACAAGAATTGAATGAATTTGGATATCCCGCGTTCCGGCAGTGCCATACGTTCTTCATCCTGGGTAAGGCATCATTACTGCCTGAGGAACGAGTTGTGCACTTCAACTCTGGGAATTCTGAGCCAGAGTGGGCTCAAGGTTTGTGATGAGATGGTGGTGGCTTCTCAAAGACGCGCATGGTGGTTTCATAAATTCACATTTCAGTTTTAGTTTTAGTATCATGTAATTGCAACTTATTTGGAATTTTTTAGGTTTAAGGGCCAACTAAAAATGTTTATTCAGTATGCATTAAAATGTTGCAAGAAACTAAATCGCATTCAACGCAAAGTTCTGCACAACACGATTAAAACATGTTGTCGTCCTTTATGTACATCATGACATAATTATAAAAAAGGAGAAATTAGTATAACAGTTTAAAAATGTAAACTTTTGAAAAGGTTGACATTTGTTGTAATTGATCCAAGTCGTGAGGGTTCTGTAGCAATTAACCACCGTAGAGAAATTACAAGGGAAAAAGATTCTAGAAAAATATATAAAAAAAAGTTAGGGGTGTCTTATTGCAATTAACCAGGTTGCACCGCGTGGCATGCGGAGGGGGTTCCACTAACACAACGTGGCTCTGAAATTGGACCAAGCCCTTTGTTAAGCTTGATGAGCAATTTTTGAAAAATATTTGAAAGTTAGCGGACATTTTTTTGGCCCGAAAAGTTAGAGAGCAAAAGTAAAATTTCAACTAAATTAACGGTAAAAAAAATGCATTTGTCCTAATTTAAACAATGACTATACACTCTCAATAATAAATGGAAGCTGTTGGTTTCATGAACTAAGCCTGTGGGGGTCGTTATGAATGAATAATGATTAATAAATACCTACCATCCACGAGTACATCATAAATCAACACGCGAATATACAATGATTAGGTGACTACATAAAAGTTTTTCTATTCAAAAGTAAAATAACAATAAAAGTTACTATTTATATTCTTTTTCTTTTCTTCAGAAGTTAGCAATTTTTAAAATTTTTAAATCATAAAGAATTTTAAATTCTTATATATTTATAATCATCAGCTTTAACTTTATTAGCCAATTCTACTTGAATTCTTTTTAGTTACGACACTTTGTATATGAATAAACTAGCAAATGGAGAACGCGGTTCCCGCGAGCATAATTCTTTTTTCAATGTCATTTTATGTGGGTTAAAGAAGAAAATTTATCTAGATAACATGTGCCATAAATTTAGAGTATAACAATGGAAGAAAAATATATTATAGGGAAAGTAAATCATTAATTACAATGAATAGTGTAATTAATTAGTCTAACTTAATTTGTAAGGTTATTTTGAGGATTTAATAGTATACTTTTACAATATAGCTAAAACTCAAAGGTTACAGTTGGAAATCAAAAGATTGGTGTCACAATGAGTTTCTTTATATAATAGTATATAGATGATATAATTTTGTAGCCTTTCACATCTCCCTCAAGTCGGCATCTTTGATTCATTTTGGTGTCGTATTTAATTTGCACCTAATTTGTTAAAAAAAGAAAAGATATGTAATGAAAACCCCACCAATTCGGAAACTGGAACAAATGGAGGATATTCTACACAAAGGCTATATACATTATATATATATATATATATATATATATATATATATTAGTCCACGTAAGTACTTTAGTGGAATTACTAGTCCAAACATCTAAAACACGCGTAAGGTCCTTACTGGAAATTGTCACTGACTTTTATAGTTTATACCACAATTATTTATTTGTCAAAAAAAAGATTAAAAATCTTTTGTCCAATCAAAGATTTTAAATAAATACAGCTCATAGTTGCACTTATTATAAGGAGTGTGGACCTTAGGAAAAAAAGTTGCATTCATAGCTACGATGGCAATCAACCACCTCTTCGTCTATCTTCTCATCTTTCTCTCCATCTTCACCATTTGCAGATCCGTAAGTCTTTTTTTCTTTGTATGTTTCTATTCAATAGTATGATTGTTTAATAATCGATTTTGTGAAATAATTGTGCATTTTATATAAATTTCTCTATATATAGTAAATAACAATGGCTCACAGAAAAAGAAAGAAACAAGAATTTATAGTGTAATAATTTATAAAAAAAAATATCTTCATACATTACAATCAAGATATAGTTGTTATTGTGCTTCGATCAAAACTCAGAAGTTTAGAATTGGTTGCTCCGTCCATCAATTTTTAGTTTGTAAAAAGAAAGTAATAATATTAACAATTATTGCTATATATGTTCTTGAATTACGGAATACATCATAGCACAGTCAAGAGTAATATATGCGGCCTTTCAATTAAACATATATTATTACATGACACGATTTTGTCCACAAAAGTAAGTAAATTAAAGTTCTAATATTGTGAAAATAAAATGCAGGATGATCCGGATTGTGTGTACACGGTCTACGTGAGAACCGGGTCCATCATTAAAGGTGGAACGGACTCCAACATAACCTTAACCCTCTACGATGCAAACGGATACGGTATCCGGATAAACAACCTCGAGACATGGGGCGGGTTAATGGGTCCGGGTTACAACTATTTTGAGAGGGGCAATTTGGACATTTTCAGTGGGCGGGGCCCGTGTTTGACCGACCCGATTTGTGCCATGAACCTCACTTCGGATGGGACGGGTTCGGGTCACGGGTGGTACGTGAACTACGTGGAGGTGACCGCTACCGGAGCCCACATCCCGTGTACGCAAAAGCTATTCACGGTGGAGCAATGGTTGGCCACCGATACGTCGCCGTATGAGCTCACTGCGATAAGGAATGATTGTGGTAAATCTGAGAAAATTAAGAATAAGGGTGAGAGTCTCGGGTCCGTTGTTTCTGCTGTTTAACGGTTTTTTGTTCGGGTCGGGTTTTATGTGGGTTATTTTGCTCCCCTTTTTGAGGGTTTATTTTTTCCACTAGAGTGGAATTGTGTTCTTACATGTTGTGTGGTTGGTTGTGTTGTGACTTGTCACGTGTGGGATCGTTGGGGGCAATTTTTGTGTGTGATTTAGAGAAAATGTTAAGTGGAATAAAACTGGAGAGAACCATGTACCTTTTTTACATAAAAGGGTGTAAACTTTTTTGGTAAAATAATGAGATTCTCATCCTTATGTTTATTGTGGTTGCATTTTATGTTTCGAATTGAAGTTGAAGTTTGGTGTTGATACGAAGAATATTGATGTTTGTTATTAATAGTAATGTAAATTGGAAAGTAAAATGAAGGTAGTGTTGGGGCGGCTGAATAAAATAAAGAAAGGTTCATTGCTTTATTCATTGTGCAACACTTGCATCATGGGGCGGTAGTGTAGCACCTGCATATTGGGGTGGCTGATTATTTTAATCTTGTGCAACATTGTTCTTCACCTATAAATATGCTGCCTTCGGTTAGATTCAATTATCTCATCCCAAAATTCATAGTTCTTTTGTAATATAACTCTTATATTTCCTCTTGTAATATTTCTATATTTGTGTGAGGTATATTCGGGGAGTGTTACGGGTAAAAAAGCTCTGTGGGGATCAGTTGGGTTGAGCGAGAAATTGTGTAGTTGTAACAATTTTCTACATAGTGTATTTTCGTTCGGGCCCCGTGGTTTTTCTCCGGTTTTGGAGTTTCCACGTAAAATCCTTGTGTTGTTACGATCGTCATATTTTATTCGTATTTGCTTCGTATATCCACGATGGGCAAATCCTGGGGGCGCGTATTTGTCGACTCAAATACCTAACAAGTGGTATCAGAGCCCGGGTACTGCTGAAGGTGGAGCTTTTATTGGGGTGGAGTCCTGGTGTGATAGTAGTGTGAATACGCGCTGATAAAGGCGGTTCTGTCAAAGGTAATTGGTTATTAAGCGGGACCGTTGTGACCCCACCAATTACCTGAGAACCTTGAAATCCTATCTGGAAAGACGAGCTATCTCTTTCCGGGGGTTTACTTTGTGCTATTCAGATCTACTTGAAATTCACCAAGGCCCACTGGTGCAATGTCGGGAAGTAAGGGTACGAGTGCGGTGAGATTTGACGTTGAAAAATTTGACGGAAAAATCAACTTTGGCTTGTGGCAAGTTCAAGTCAGGGATGTGTTGATTCAGTCAGGGTTACACAAGGCTTTAAAATGGAGGGTTGCTAAAGGTAGCGGCCCTACTAGCTCGAGTTCCGAAGCAGCTGGTATAAAAGCTGTGGTGGACGATGATGACTGGGAGGATCTAGATTTGCGAGCTGCGAGCGCAATTCGTCTGTGTCTGGCCAAAAATATTCTTGCGAACGTGCATGGAATTTCTTCGGCTAAGGGACTCTGGGAAAAATTAGAGGAGTTGTACCAGGCGAAGGGCGTATCGAATCGCGTGTACCTAAAAGAGCAATTTCACACACTGCGAATGTCAGAGGGTGCGAGTATCTCAGATCATCTGAGTGTTCTGAACGGAATCGTTGCTGAGCTTGAATCTATTGGAGTTGCAATTGATGAGGAGGATCAAGCCTTGAGACTCATCTGGTCTCTTCCAAGTTCGTACGAGCACATGAAACCGATATTGATTCATGGAAAAGAGAAAATCAATCTCTCTGAAGTTACGGGCAAGCTTCTGTCTGAAGAGAGGAGGCTTAGCGGGGGTAACGGTTCACATGTAAACAATGCATTGGTGACTTACGATGGAAGGAAGACAAACTCTGGGAGGAAAGTGTGTTGGCGGTGTGGACAATCTGGCCACGTTAGAAGAAATTGTCCAACAAGGGGAGCCGGTTCGGCAAGTGGCTCCGAGGCATCAAAGGGAAACACTGGAGGAGATACTAACATTGATTATTGCAGTGACTCTGAAGTTCTGTAAGCGGCATGCTCGTCCTGATGGCATGAGACCCTAAAAGTTGCCATGAGACATGACGTTAATATTAGTGGGTCTAGTGTGCACACGGGCATTGCTTTTGGCGTTAATGCAAGGTGTGGTATATTCATGTCGACGGGCTGATGACTTCCGGAGGAGCCAAAAGGGGAAGTTGCACCATCCTATCAGCAGGTTAATGTTCGACATGGGCCGAAAAAGGAAATTCTTGGAATTGGTTTATTCTGAGTGGTTATGCTTTATGGTGGAGCATGGTACTTCTAAAAGTACGACTGCGATTGCAGTGATAGCGAGAGCTATGGAGATCTTCTGAGGCGGAGTGGTTATGCGATTGCCCAAGGCTGGAGTGAAGATGATTTTGAAGACGCGATTAATCACTAATAATCACATCTTCAAGGTGGAGATTGTTGTGGCGGCTGAATAAAATAAAGAAAGGTTCATTGCTTTATTCATTGTGCAGCACTTGCATCATGGGGCGGTAGTGTAGCACCTGCATATTGGGGTGGCTGATTATTTTAATCTTGTGCAACATTGTTCTTCACCTATAAATATGCTGCCTCCGGTTAGATTCAATTATCCCCTCCCAAAATTCATAGTTCTTTTGTAATATAACTCTTATATTTCCTCTTGTAATATTTCTATATTTGTGTGAGGTATATTCGGGGAGTGTTACGGGTAAAAAGGCTATGTGGGGATCGGTTGGGTTAAGCGAGAAATTGTGTAGTTGTAACAATTTTCTACATAGTGTATTTTCGTTCGGGCCCCGTGGTTTTTCTCCGGTTTTGGAGTTTCCACGTAAAATCCTTGTGTTGTTACGATCGTCATATTTTATTCGTATTTGCTTCGTATATCCACGATGGGCAAATCCTGGGGGCGCGTATTTGTCGACTCAAATACCTAACAGGTAGAAAAACCATTTTGTTGACTCAACATGATTTCTATTATCTAAAAAAGGAAATCATGCCAAAGTTTGTGTTGTTGCCATTGTTATTATTAAGGTAAATATTTGTCTCTTGAAGTGTAAAAACTTTTATGCCTATCTATAGAGTTTAATTCACACATAAATCTTAGGCCTTTATTTGTTTGCAAATTGAAATTTATAACTACAACTATATTATGCAATTAGTATGATAACTTGTTAGTTATTTTATAAAGTCATGGTTCATTTATAGATCTAATTTGAGACTTTTTATTTATCAAAAAAAAAGTGTTGAGAGTTTAACAAGATATATATAATCTATTAATTTTTCTTTTTTCTTGTCGGCAGCCCCATTTGCGAGATATATAAATGAGTGACTATGAAAACTTTGGGCGTCACCGTCAGCAACTATTTTATGGATTCAACACTCTTGTATGTGAAAACAAACGTGTTGGGTTATTGTTCCAAAAAAAAAAAAATGTGTTAGGTTCTTTACCGAATTAACAAGTATGTAATGAATTATTTTTTTAAACAGGATAAAATATATATTGACACGCACAAATCGTACTTATATATAACACGTTACGTGTTGTCAAAACATGTAATGAATTATCACGTGAAAACTCGTTTCAATCGCATTGTCGACATCATGATCACGTGTCATTTTGCTAGGAGCTATATATATAGGTTTCACTCAAAATGAAAAAAACTAATAGCAACGAAATATTAAAGTTGTTTATATTGTACGGTTAACGTTAAACATTGAACTTTACCCAAAAAACGAAACATGGAACAAAAGCATAAATAAATTGCAATAATACATAGTCCAAAATATAATACATCTTATTACGCTAGGAAAATAAGTAATTTCTTTTTATTAATTTATAGTTTTAATTACGTTTTTCATCAGATTTCTACACCAATTTTTCACATCTGTGTCACAGTGGTATGTAACCATGCACGTTCTATTTTCATTTATTTCCAGCAAATTTGTTCTTGTAGTGAAGATTTCAGAAAGAGAAAACAAAAAATATAGTAAATAATTAAAGTTACAATATATGTATCTATACGCACCATTTACCTTTTGAATAACTGATGTTGAATGCCATAAAAATCAGCACTTGTATAAACTCTATAATTTTATTTTTTTTATTCTATATAGGGCTGCCGAATCCCATTGAAACTGCAGATGCCAGGGTGCCATCAGGTAGATCAAGTTCTTCAACACTGTAACAAATGAGAAACAAATGGCAAGAATCAAATAATTTGACAAATTAGATAAGAAGAAACAAAAGCGCGGGGAAACAAAACGTTTAATACTATATATATAGTATTACTCCGTGCAAATTAAAAGAGCTCATATGATGTGGTTAGTGTCGCCCTACAACTAAGAAAAATACTTTCTTGTCAATTTGGTTGCGGTACGTTATAGTTCGATAGTTCATGAATTATATTTTCTACAATGTATGAATAATACTATATGTATTTTGTATAATCAGTAAATATTTAAACGCAGTGATGTGCGTATGGCCGAGGGGAGAATAATGAGACAACATGGGAGTAATGAGGATAGGGGCTGTTTGAGGGTTTCGCGTAAGTTGCAAGTCTAGCCTAGAGTTAAATTAGGAACCAAGAACATGCGATAACATGCGTATATCATTACGGTAGTAACATATTTTTTTCGCTATGCCATTACTGAGGACAACGATCATTCGGCCTCGAAATACCCTAGTATAAGTACTTCAACCACACAACAATAGTTCATCAACACGAAGAATTAGGGTTCGACTTTATGTTTCACAACCCTCGTCACCATTCAAGTTTATAAGAACGAGTCTAATCAATTATTTGGATCATGAGACTTAAAATTTTCCTAGAGGGACTCGTTGAGTCATGAAGACTCCATTCTTATGAGCAACAAGATGACACGTGGGGATAGAAGTGTTCGCCATACCTCATTTACGAACCTATGTAAAAGTACCAAACACAACAGGATTGGAGTATAGTAATTGGTGGTTGAGATGGGTGAGACCATGACATCTCACCATCTTCTCTTGTTATAAATGGAAGGTGCAAGTGATGAAGAAAAACAAAACAAGAACGAGAGAGAAAAAGAGAAAATGAGAGAATTTGTAATACTTATATTGTGAGTGAGAATATATAAGTATTTTATTGTTTATAAATTGTTATTTGTGTGAAATAAAAGAGTGTGTATCCATTTCTGTAAAATTTCGTCCAAAATATTTTGTCCCAAAACTGTGATTTCTTATCACGGTTACGAAGCTCTCGTTCCGACGATTCCGAAAATATAATTTTCGAAGGATTCCGATCGCCGAAGAGTGGTGTTCGAGGCCGACCCGATTCGGCGTCAAAATTTTTTCGTACCGAAATCGTATTTTGTTACTACGTTGCGAAGCTCGTGTTGCGAGGATTTTGGAAATATATTTTTTGGGGATTTTTCGGTCGTCGGAAAGCGTCGTTTCACGCAGACCGAGTTAACGGCGAGTTAACTCGGCCAACTCAAAAGCGGGTGAAGAAGAAGGGTCCATACCTGGATCCGGCCTGTTGACCCGATCCAGATTCGGCCCAGTCAACGCCGGTCAGACCGGATTTGGTCTAGTTCAATTTCGTCCAACTTATTTCAGTCCGATTCAACTCATTTTTTTTCGGTTTTTGACAAGGTCTGAACGGTTCCCAAGGTTTTTGACCGTTTCGGATCCAACCGTGTGCTCAGTTTCCCCAAGTCCGACCTCTAAATTTTGGTACAAGCAAGCTTGTTGAATTTTAACATGGAAAATTCAACGTCGGACACCATGATGCAACTTACGCCAACCAATTACAGCATGTGGAAGCCTCGCATGGAAGATTTGCTGAATTTGAAGGATTTAGCCGACCCCATTGAGAGTAAGGGTGTGAAACCGGAGAAGATGACGGATGAAATATGGACAAAAATGAACAAGAAGACGATGGCTCAGATCCGTCAATGGATTGACCACAGTGTGTTTCACCACGTTGCGCAAGAAACTAAGGCGTATGATATTTGGAAAAAGCTTGAGAATATGTATCGAGCAAAGATAGCTCGAAACAAAACCCTGTTGATGAGGCGTTTGGTGAACCACAAGCTACGAAGTGGTACGTCTATAGCAGAGCATACGAGTCAATTCTAGGACCTCGTGAACAAGCTTGCAGCCGCTGATTGGATCCTGAAAGACGAGGAACAAGCCATCTTGATTCTCAGTTCTCTACCTGATAATTGGGAGACACTCATCATCACTCTGAGTAACTCGGCACCTGGCGGTAAAATATCTATGGAGATGGTCACGGACGCTCTCCTAAACGAGGAAGGAGAATCATACTGAAGAGTCATATGCCCTCGTTTATGAGAACAACGAACAAGGCAAAAGATGAGGATGAGGACGAGGGAGAGGCAGAGGCATATGAAGAGGCCAATACAGTGGAAGTGTACCGCAAGGATCGAACAACATCACGGACGGCGTTAATGAATATGAAGACACGGTGATCTGCTATCATTGTGGCATTGAGGGTCACATGAAAAGGAACTGTCGTAAGTTCTTGAGAGAACAACTAGCACAAATCAGTGAAAATAACAAGTCAGAAAATGGTGATGCGTTGATCACCATATTTGATGATGTGGCATAGTTCGTACGAGAGAGTCTACCTTTTTCCATAGTTATGTTGGAGAAAGAGAATGACGAAGGAGTACATAGATTAAATTCTATATGGTGATTTTCATTCTTTTTGTTGAGTCGAGAAAAGAGAATGATGGTGTACATAGAATAGTTATATCTCCACGATTTGATTTCCTTTCTCTATGGGTTTTCGGAGAAAGAGATAGGTGTTGTGTCTACCTTTCTTGAGGGCTATTCGAAGAAATAAGGTGTACACGGAGATATTATATATCTCTATGTTTGTCTGCCTTTCTTCAGGGTTATTCGAAGAAAGACTGGGTATACGGAGGTGTTGGATATCTCCGTGTTTGATTGCCATTCTTTAAGGGATTACGGAGAAAGAGAAGTTTTGAGCAAGGGAGAGCGTTCGCCCCTGCAGGGAAAGTCATTCGAGGAATGATCCTGGCGAGCGATAAATTGTGTTCCTCTCTTGAAAAGAGAAGTAAAAAGAGAGTGAAATACGGTTTAGGCTAGAGGGGGAGATTGTTGAGTAGTCCAACCATCAACTTGGACTTTTTTCTTCTCCCGTGATTCACGACCCAACACATCCAGCTGCTTGATGGTGATGGTGGTTGAGATGGGTGAGACCATGACATCTCACCATCTTCTCTTGTTATAAATGGAAGCTGCAAGTGATGAAGAAAAATAGAACAAAAACGAGAGAGAAAAAGAGAAAATGAGAGAATTTGTAATACTTATTTTGTGAGTGAGAATATATAAGTATTTGAGTGTTTATAAATTATTATTTGTGTGAAATAAAAGAGTGTATTTAAACCCAACAAGAGATAGGTGTGTAAAATCGTGAAGCAATATCCATAGTATAAAAGAAGACATTACCCACCTGTCCTCGTCGACCGAACTGTTCGTAACGGGACGATCCGTGTTTTCTTCACCATTGCTCAACACATTGTCGACCAACTGTTCAATTCGTTCTATGGATGGAAATATAAGCTTATCTGCAAATACAACATTTAATACGAAATTATCATTATATAATAAACAGTTGATAGATTAGTAACTTATTATGCACACAATTAATTAATCAAGGGAAAATAAGACCTCGGGGCACATGTATGTCCTTCTCATCCATGGGAGCGCTAATGCTCTCTAATTTATATGCTAAATGGCGTTGCCAAAGCTGCCTATTAAAGTTCTCTTTGAATTCCCAACCTGTCATTATTGATAAAGTAAATTAAATCCATATTCGACTTAACAAAAGATGTAAAGTGTGGGAGGAAAAAAAAAATTAACACAATCAATTGTTCAATAGCAAAATCGCGAATATGAGGGACATTATATTTAAAAGGTGAAATAATATTGAAAAACTACTTATATATCATTAATAAAACAACATGTTTTATCTAATTCATTATTTTCGACTTATGACAGGCATCATTGTAAAACCACAAGTACATATCAAAGAGTATTAGTTTTATAATATAATATAAAGTTACGGATAATTATATCGCAGCATAGCTTGCAACAATTTGGGGTGCAAAAGGCGTGTCTTTTGCTTTTAGGCGCGCGTTGGCTTTGTAAGCCTAATCCAACGCCTCTTGAGTGGTAGGCTAAAGAGCCGCTTTGGGGTGTTTTGGAGTCAAATAAGCTCCATCGTGGTCGAGCTATAGAACGAGAGTCTAAAAACACTAACAATACTACGTTTTTTTTTCTTATAGAACATTTGTGCATAAAAAAAATTCTTACTGGCTTGACGCTCTGCATCTGATTCATTGTCAATAGGCTGTGACTGGTAACACAAAGGGTGTTCGGAATCTTCATAATAATTCCTGCATTGCAAATGAAACATATACGCGTGTGACAAACTTTTAAGACAACAAAACTAAAGAAAAAACATGTAAAAAGTATATACTTTTCGACATGCTTTGATTTTTCACGATAAGGTTTCACCAAGACACGCGCGCCACAGACGTAATGCGGGTTTCCCTCAGACAATATCATGTTTACAGTCTCCGGACTCGCGAAAGTCACAAAACCAAACATTCGTTTTTGTTGGCTGGGAATCCTTACGTCCATCACCGGACCAAATGTACTACAACAAAAAATAAACAACATGAGAATCAAATAACCTTAGATTACTTTTAACATTTAAGTGAAGTACAAACATTACATAACTTTGATATAATGTTACCTAAAGTAATCAGACACTTCTTCCTCACTAAACGTGCTCTCAGATGGAAAAGTCAGGTAAATTTGTCTAGAGCCGCTAACCAATAGACCACCATCGTTTCTCTCGCCCCGAACACTCATGTGCTCTTTAGCATCTTCTGCAAGTATCACAGCATGCTCTCCATGAGGCCTATGACAAAAATTCACAAAACAGAGGATTTATTCACCTAACACGTAAAAGAAGTTGTGAATGCACCAAAATAGAATGTATATACCTATTGATTAGTCGAATGCTTTTTAGCCGTGCTAGTAGCTTAGTGAAGCTATAACCAGATTTCCCGTGGCTTTGGCTCTCAGTCATATACCCCTCACCCTGCAAAGTTCTACCGAATTTCTCATGGTACATTGTGGGAAGAGACGCAATAGAAATAGGATCGCCCCCTTGGGATTTCAAAAGCTCGGTTATATCATGTTGAAGTTTCTCAAGAGATTGAGGCAAGAGTATTTGTTCTTCACCACTAAACTCACACGAATTCGTACCAAACATAGGATCCCGAATACTTTCCTCATGAACGAATTTACAGTCATTGCCATGCTTACAGTACCCTTTCATGAAGTAATGACAAGTCTTAACCGGAAAATCCACAAGGCTACGTGTAATCCTACCACTATTAGTACCAACATTCTTCAATGCAACTTCATTGCTAAAATAACCATTCGGATAACTATAAAATCCTAATTTGGCTGATTCTTGAGGATCCTCCAAACCCGAGGTCCACGCCCCCTGAACATTCACAGGAACGTAAGACGCTACCCTCCCATAAGAAGCCGGAGCTGAAAAGGGGGCGGTTGCAGTGTAAAAGGGAAACTGAACCGGATTTAAGATCGCGGTTTTTGCCTTCTGTATGAAGCTCTGGATCAAGGTATCTGGACCTCCGGCTAAGGCGGCCAAATCCTGAACGCTAAATTCTTGCATGTAAATATATCCAATGATCTTCTTTGTGACATGTTCCGGTTCCACATTCAGAATTCGTCCTTCAATAATCTTAATAGCCTCGTAAATATCCATGTAAGGTAACGTATTGTTCCTGAAGCACACATAAATCAAAACTATTTAGCAAAATTGAAGTACCACTACCATATAAATAAATGAGACAATACATAATTATAAGGTAACTATGTTTAAAATTCCAAGCAACCAAATAATCTATACATAAAACAAAAGAATCCCAGAAAGCGGTCTTCCAAAACAAAATATTCATCACAATGGAGAAAGTATCTCAATTCATTTAAAAGCAAAAATACAAATACAAGATTACGGATAAGTTCATTGTCGTAAATACAACAATGTTAAGCAAAATAGTGTAACACAAAATTAAATAACGCACATATCAACACAAACACCCAATTATGAATTAACAAACCATAACACATCTAAACAAATATTAGGTACAGTCGTTGTATTGATGTTGTGCACCAACTGGATGTACCAGTTGGCATCGCATAGCGGCGCCTGCATCTAATATTTTATCCTACGACAAACCTCTTGATCGAATTAGCCAAGTCAAGTAGCAAAACTTAATACAAAATAAGAGATACATACAACTAAGGGAACCTTCAGTGATACGAAGTTAGATAAGAAAGGAAAAGTGTAAACTAGTTCTTATATATCGCCATTGCCAACAAACTATTTTCTCTTTGGTCTATTTGTTTGAGAATTAGATTTTCACTTAAAAGATAGGTCTTCGGTGCTTGAATGATTATCACTTACTAGCTAGATATAATTTAATCTGTTTTAAATTTTCAAATAATAGTTTATAGTATCTAGAAAATATTTTTTAGATTTATGATAAGATTGGGAGACTTAAGAATTTGAAATTATGGTTATGTCCTTTAAATTGCAAAATTCTAATGAAATATATAATATTTACGTGTGTAAGTACAAGCTTGTGGTATGATATATATATATATATATATATAATGAAGGAAATATATAAATATATATATACTAGTTGTATAAGTTATTTATTAGTTCTTTAGGTCACGTGGCAATAACTTTTGACATTAGGTCAGATACCCAAAAGGCTCATCCACGTTTTTTCAAATATATATAATATGTACAATATTATATTTAATATTTCATCTTCTGAAAATTAATTAACGTATCTCAGAGTTTAAAATGGATTATAGAAACCTTTGTAATTATATTTTCTTAAAGTTACTAAGAGAATTTGCAAATGCTTTTAAAAAGAGCTTGTGGACTTTTGTTTATAGAGAAACCATAAATTAGTGTTTGAATATGGGGCTTTTGTTTCTCCTTGTCTTAAAACACTACAAAAAAAAGGGTCAACCGTGACCGCCGGGCGACCGCCACCATCGGCGACCGCTCCGCGACCGCCTGAATACGTCCGCAACCGCCCATCGGTCGTGGATACCGCATGCGGGAGAACTTCCCGCATGCGGTCTGCAGCGCCGCATCCGCGACCGCGGTGCAGTAGTGACTATTTTATCAATTTAACAAACACAAAAGAGGGGTCTTTCGTAACTGTTGGGCGGTCGCGGAAGACCTTAGAATTTGGCGGGATTGGGGGGGGAGGGAATTCAAATTTTCCGAAAATTCAAAATTTTCACCCAAATTCTATATATACCCACCATTCCACCCACTAATTTTCACTACACTCAAAATATCCTCTCTAAAAAATACCTTTCACTTTCTCCTCCTTTCTTCATTTCCAAAATCCACAACAAAAACACCAACAATTTTTCTTCTTCTCTTTCCTTTCCTTATATCCCCAAAATCAAAACACCATCTCTTTTATTCTCTTTCTTTCTTTTTTTATAACTGAAAATAAAAACCAAAAGCTTTTTACTCTTAAATGATGTTTAATATCAAAAAATCGACCAACCATACATTTTATTCGCAAAAAAAAAAGTAAATTACCGTAATATATTTTTTTTTATTTCGTTCAGTGGTATTCATGACCGTCGGGCAGTCGCGGATGGTTTGAATATTATCCGTGACCGCCAAGCGGTCAGGGATGCTTCTGGTGTCATTCGTGACCGCTCAGCGGTCACGACGGTAGAATGTGCTTTTAAAAACTCCTTTTAATTATTGCATTTTAAAAATATTTCTCTCTCCTAAATTCCCTCAAAGTGTCGTCCATACCCCCACAATTAGGAAAAAAATATTCTCTAATATTTTCTCTTCCATGTTCAACGTAAAAAATAAGCTCTAATCTTTTATCTTCCATGTTCAATGCGATTACCAATTATCTATAGTTATAAAACCTATTAGTTCTTATTCTATGCAATTCATCATCAAAGTCTTCAATTCTTCGTCTTTGGACGAATTTAACATCCAAGTAAGTATGCAGTATCTGCTCTTTTTTTTTTTTGTTACTTTCAGTTCTGAATCATTGGTTGTTATACACAACAACGTATTTGTGATTTTGTTTTTTTGATGAGTAACGTATTTGTAAAATTGTGAGAACGAAGAGTACTTCAAGAGTTGAGTTATTGGGATCTAAATTGTGTTTTATGAATTTTGGTTGTTGAGGTATAGTTCTTTGTTTTTTTCATGAATTTCAGCAAGAGTTATAGGATTTTTTTATTCATGTTCATAACCTGTTTATAAAAATGTTTGAGTGAAAAGTGTTCTTTGATTATCTATGAAAGTAAGAGGAAAAAAAGCAATATTTTGTCATACATATTTGATGCATAATTGTTAACATTCTTTTTGAATTGGAGTTTGTATACTAAAATAAAAGGTGTTGTATTGTTTACTAATTTCTAAAACTTACTGGTGGTTGCTTGTTAATAACAAGCATGTATAAGTATATTTTTTTTAAATAGTTATTGGTTCAAAAACCTATTATACAAATAAGTATGCATTTTGATATAATAATCATAAACATTGATTAAACTATATCGAAACGATTTCCTATTATATTTTTAAATATATTTAACAGAACGTATGTCTAAATTAGGTGCATATTAAAAAAAATTATACTTTATAAATAAGGGTACTTAAGTCTTATTGCATTTTAAAAGCTGCTTCTTACTTATTATTGCAAACACCACAAAATTAATTTTAAATGTTTTAAGCTGCTTTTTAAAAAAGGTTTGCAAACACTCATTGTTTTAAGTAAAAATTAAAAGAGCTTTAAGTAACTTTAAGTAAAAGCCTAGAAGAAGGAACTTTTATAAGCTCTTGCAAACACCACCTAATTAAAAGTCAGGAGTGTTTGGCCTTTTCTTTTCATAAAATTAACAGAACACCATAGTTACATAAAAATTTTAAAAATACAAACTTCTCACTTTGTGTTTAATTATTTTGACTTTGCTTAGAGACTTAGAGTAGGTTTTTTTTTCTTATCATCTTTTGAGAAAAACAAATTGTTTTTTCAATAGTATAAAGTATAAACTACGTGTATGACTATGAAGTACTAAGCTTGCAAGATTCACCCCTTGGTTCCACTTGATAAAAGATCACCGAGTTTGTGAAACGTTTAAAAGATATTGCTAGAAAGATGGCCTCAACAATTAGATTAGAAACAATCTACATCATCATTTGGAAAGACCAAAGGCAATAATCATATCATAACATCACAATTATTCTACATGAATTGATACTCAAAACTAAAACTTGCAACTTACTATTCTGCATAGAAATGTTACTACACATTTCACTAAATATATGAAGCTCCAAGAAGACAAATATCCAAATTCTCTAAGCCATCCTCACTGCATAATTCAGGTGCCCGTATTGAAGACATGGTGCAACGTAACCAACTAGCTAGATGTACTACTTCATCGCGTAGTAGCTGCACCTGATATTTTCTCCTACAACAAACCTCTTGATCTAGTTATTAGCAAAACTTAATACAAAATAAGAGATACATACAAGTTAATTAGGGAAACTTCAGTAGAAGTCAGAAGAAAAAAAGAAAAGTGTAAACTAAATTTTATGTATCGCCATTGCCGACAAACTTAATTAAACTTATTTTCTCTTTGGTCTTTGAGAATTAGATTTTTTTTGATATTCTTGAGGACATGTGGCCATAATTTTAAGGATATGTGGCCATAATTAGTTGTATAGATTATTTATTACTTCTTAAGGACATGTGGCCATAATTTTTGACATTAGGTCAGATCCCCAAAAGGCTCATTAACCTTTTAATGAATATATAATAGGTATTAAAAAAAGAATATATATATATATATGTACATTATATAATATTTCATCGTCTAAGATTGAAAATTAAAATTAATCACGTATCTCATTGATTTAGGGGCTGTTTGCTGGAGCCTAATAGGAGGCTAATAGGCCAGAAATAAATGACTAATATGCCTTAGTAGCCCATTTGGTGGAGCTTAACAAAATACGGGCTTAATACCAAAAGCCCGCTTCTAAGCCCTATTAAAGTTTGCCCATTTGAAGCAGATTACAATCAGTTAATTTTCCACGAGCTTGTACTAAATACGAAAATTTACAAATTTGCCCACAAATTGATTTTAAGATAAACAATAATCACCACAAAATCAGAATTTGTTCATCACCGTCATCACCACAATCAAAATTTATGTTCATCTACTCTCTACACAATCAAATTCATGGTCATCAGCTCCAATTTTTCTTTTTTTCAATGATGATGGAATTTCTTATTTTAAAGACATGTGTGCTCTTTGTTTATTTGCTATTGGCTAAATTTAATGGTCTTCTGTTTGTTCATTTGCTAATGGTTAAACTTGATGGTGTGTTGTTCTTTTTATTCCAAAAAATGAGAGTGTCCAAGTTGATTATGTGAAGGAATCATTGCTGGAGTTGACTAGAAATTCACCAACTCCTTTATCAGTGTATACGGATACAAAACTCATGCCCCAATTTTTTCTTCAAACAGTTCTTGTGTGCCAGAACAAATGCATACTATTCTGTAATGTTTCTGCCATAAGATCATAGTATATCATTTTCTTTTGTCAAACATAGTATATCAGCTTGAAAAATAAAAATCTTTTAGTTTTTAAAAGAAGGGCAATTTTGTCATTTGATCACTCAATCTTAAATATAGTTTGTGTAACCAAATAGATTATCCATGATTAGATCTTTATAAGAATATCTAATATAGACTATCAAATTGGGTCTTAATATGTTGATCGGTTGATTGTAATCCATCAAGTATTCTAATCACTTTTAATCCCTTAAAGGATATCAAACGGCCCCTTAATGGATTATAATTCATGTATGGAATAATGGAAAAAAATTATCCAGTAAAAAAAAAAAAGAAAAAAACGCGATGCATCAACAATTAGAATGGATTAATTATCTATCTTCTACTATTTATATATAAAAACCGATAAAAAAATTGGGACGCTAACTACTTTTTACCTGTTTTGTCCTATTATTCCATTTAATTACACACTCAAGCCAAAAAGAAAAATTGGAGCTAGCCGCGAAAAAAATATATACATAAGCTACAAAAAAAAAAAATCGGAGAATGGGGCACCGTTAGTGTGTGCGATTCACACACACTGTACAACGCGTCAAATCGGAAGCAAGGGTTGGGTTTCAATTTCCTTCGCCATTTTTAATGCCGGAGAGGAGATTTAACAGCGAAAACAGCAAATCGAGCAGCAATGAAGACTCTCCAAGAACAACTAGAAGAGGAGGATGGATTAATTTTAGAAGACGATGACGACTTACTTGAAGAGGAGCAGAAAACGGAAACACCGTCGAGGTCGCCGCCGACAACCAGGGAGTTCAAAGACATCGGAGTCAATCAGCAGCGAAACAACAAAAGGTTCAACGAGCTCTCCGCAGGTTATAGGCGATTAGAAAACGGAGTTGATGTGCCATATTTCCCACCGACAAACAGAGATACCTTGGAATAATTTACAGAGGACGACGTCAGCGATTCGGTTGATTATTTGGAAATTTGCCTTGATAGGCACAGTGGTGGGGCTTAAGATGCCGTTTGAGGCGATGCATCAGTAGCAGATGGAGTATACAACCGCATGTTCATGTAGCTCAAAAAGGAGTGTTCGTGTTTCGTATTGAATCAGAGGACGCGATGATGGAAATATACGGAGGGGGCTCGTGGATGGTTAAGGGATCTTTCCCCTTAACTCTACAACGTAACGTAACGTAACGGTGGTTTCCAGGTATGAAGTTAGAACCGGGGAAACTACAAAACTACCCCGTTTGGATTCAATTACCAGCGCTAGACTTGCAGTTTTGGACTCCAAATATAATTGGAAAAATTGCTAGCATGATATAGATAAACTAACAGCAAGTAGGGAAAGGCTGGCTTATGCTAGGGTCTTGTTGAACTACAAGCTGGTCAAATATTGCTAGAGAAAGTTAATCTGAAAGGTCCAGATGGAGTGCACTATGAACAGAAAGTTACTTATGAAAGAAGACCACATCAATGCTTCAAATGCAACTACTTTGGTCATAATGCCAGGATATGTGGCATGAAACCTGTGTGGGTGGCTTAGAACAGAGGTGAGAAAACAGAAGTAGAGAAGTGCAGCAACAACAGAACAGAAGAAAGAAAGGTTGCAGACGTGGAGCAAATACAAATAAGTGAGGTGCAGTAAAACACCAAAGTAACAAATATAGGAGAACTGGCAGTGATCATCCATATACCACAAGAATCAAAGGGTAAGAACCAGAATAGCACACCACAGAAGAGGGGAGGAGATATCAAACCTGCACAACCTAACTCCAACTAAAATTCCAACTAAAATGAGGCAACAGAGGGAGGAGGGCAAGGGAAGACTGTGGAGCACATGAAGAAATCACCTAGACAATAAGGGAAAGAGAAAATGAGTTATGAGGGGAAGAAAAACAAGAAGGCCATTGTGCCAAATGAATAAAGACATCGGGATTGGGTGTGGAACTTAAGGGAGATGAATGACCCCTTAAGCAAGTAACTATGAATAATTTTCTTAGAATCAATAAATGCAATATTGGTGCCACAGTAGAGACTAATAAAAACTTTAAGAGAGTTAACAATACGCTGAAACAGCAATGGGATACTGAAAGCAATATCCAGATGAGCAAGAATTGTAAGATTTTGCTATTATGGAAGTCAGAGGAGGGTTATTTAAAGGTAGAGGAGAATGGAGATCAACATATAAACTGCACCTTGCATACTAAAGACAATAAGTGGAAAGGAAGCCTCACTATTGTGTATGCATAATCAGGCTGAGAAGAGGAAAACTTTATGGAAAAGAATTAACAGTTTAGCTCATAACATGAAGGACCCCTGGGTCATAGCGGGTGATTTTAATGTGGTCCATTCATCAAAAGAGAAATGGAGTGATGAGAATGACCAACATAAGGTGGGGACAGAACTGAAGGACCTTCTGGATACTACTGGGCTAAAGGGACCATCACTTTATTGACCCTATATACACCTGGAGTAACTCACATACTTATTGTAAGTTGGATAGAGTTCTCGTTAATCAAGATAGGATGGATTCTACTAAAGACTCTATGGTCCAATTCCTGCCTGACCGCTCTCCAAGTTGTCACCAGGATCTTTGAAGCTAAGGACAAGATAAAAATCCCTTTCAGATTCAAGAATATATGGGCAGAAGATGAGCAATTCATGGACATGGTTAGTGAGGCATAGGCTATTGAGATCAAAGGCTACAAGATGTTTAAGCTTATTACTGAGATGAAGGGCTCAAGGAGAAACTCAAGGCTCTGAACTCCAGAAAATTTCAGAATTTAGAGTAGAAAGTGCAAGATCAATTGAATGAGCTCCAGCAACTCCAATAGAGAAACTTTCAGGAGCCTAACAAGCTACACCAGGATATTGTGAACAAGAAAGAGGAGTATATCCAAACCCAACAACTGCTTCTGCATCAACTTCAACAAAAAGCCAAGATAGACTGGTTGGAGGAAGGAGACTGAGGGAGCAAATTGTTCTTTCAGCATATAAAAACCAGTAGAAATCACACCATGTTTTTCAAATTTTCCCACAAGTGCAAAACACAGAACCTATGCTCACAGTTAGGCAACAGTTACTCAAAACCAAAACTTGCAATTTACTATTCTGCATACAACTGTTACTACACATTTCACTAAATATATGAAGTTCCAAGTACGTGGATATTTTCGTCGTCATCGTGCCCACAAATTTCTATAATCTCAAGCAGTGGAAATATTTTCAATACTAGAACTTGATCTCATGCTGTATTCTGCGACGAGCTTTGCAAATAAAGAAGACTTGTCCTCCAACAACTTTTCGGGCGGATCATACTCCTTTAGAAGCCCTGCATCAAAAAAAGAAGTAAAACATTTAAAAAATCACACGGCTCGATACTTAAATATGATGGGTTAATTCAAGACTAGGCTTACCGTTATCCAACAACAAAACCATATTACTGTCGAGTACCGATGTTATCCTGTGTGCAATTGTTATAACTGTCGAGTCAGTGAAATGTTGTTTTAGTGTTTGTTGGATGAGATTATCAGTTGCCGTGTCAACGGATGCTGTGGCTTCATCGAGTACCAACACCTTGCTTTTCTTTAGCAGCACACGCCCCAGACAAACGAGTTGTCTTTGGCCAACGCTCCAATTCTCTCCATTCTCCGACACTGATATATTTGTATGGAGAAAAAATGAGAAGTATAAATTTGAGCGTGCAAAAACTTTTATTAAGAGAATGAGGCAAACCTGCAGAATCGAGCTTCCCTGCCTTTTTACGAACCTCATCACCAAGTTGGCATTTATCAAGCGCCTGGGCCATAAGCAAAAACTCATGCGAAGATAAGAATAAATAAATCAACCATGAGATAAATTTGCAAGTCCTTACCTCCCATATCTTTTCGTCGGTATATTCTTCGAGTGGATCTAGATTACTTCGAACTGTCCCCTCAAACATGGTGGGATCCTGTGGTATTATGCTTAATCTAGATCGTAAATCATGAAGTCCGATGGATAATATATCGACCCCATCAATTTGTATAATTCCCACAGTTGGTTCAACAATACGAAAGAGTGTCTGAATAAGAGTCGATTTACCACTTCCTGTCCTCCCTACTATTCCGGTCCTCTTCCCTCCAAAAAAGGTACATGTAAGACCTCGTAGCACAAAAGGCATGTGTGGAGCATAACGAACCTACAAGTAAACCTGGTTTCTTTAGGTCAATACGTAATGTTAAGAGTCTTGAACTACTTAAGTTAGTTAATCATTTAAACAAATTACCTGAAGATTTTGAATATTAACCTCTCCTTCAACCGGCCAGTTACTCTTTGGCCTATTCGACTCCACAACAAGTGGTGGTTCGCTTGCAATAGAAGTATACTGAAGTATTCTTTCGACCGATATTATTCTCTGTTCCATGGTGCAAAGATACCTAACAGTCCATGATTGTAACATATTTAAATTAAGACTATATGTCACCGCCAAACCAGCAACACCTTCAAATTGATTGAGGAAGAAAAACACAAGAGTAAGCTTCTTTTGAGACTTCAACCAAATTTATATATCACCTACACATTTAGTTTTTGGCACTCACTTGGATCAATAGTTCCTTCCGGAAGAGTAATCAAGAAAACCAATGAAAAGGCAAAAGGGACAAGTGACAAAAAATCCAACCGAATGCATAGCCATTCCATTGCGCCAGCTGTGTTAAACTTTGGCCTAGAATATGCATCTATTAATCTCATGCTTATATCCCGGAATCTTGGCTCCTGATCAAAACTTCTAATCGTGCTTGATCCTGATAGCGTCTCAGAAAAGTGTTGTATCACTGGAGCTATGCACACCCCACACAATCGAGCTAGTTCTCGTGCAGAACCTATGTAATATCGCTGAAGAAGATGAAAAACAACGGAGTTATTTTACCACAGATACATACATATCTTCACTATTACGGTGACAAGATTTAATTGTGATTATATTTTTACAGAACAACAGTATCGGATACAAGCACATCAAGGTCATAAGCTTACATACAATTATAAGATGATTAGATGATAGATAATAAGGATTACCTGCAACCATATGCAAAGTGCAACCACGGGGATGAAAACAATGAAGACCTGCCATGCAACTTGTGACATAACGGCAATAATCGCCAAAAGCTGTATTATGGCAAAAGCGAAATCCCCAACCACAGATGCCATGTTCAAATCCAATGTGCTTTGATCCGTAGATACCTGTGAAAAAACACGAAACAAGATGAATTAAATTATGCAGCTAAATATCATATAGTAGTTCAAAATTTAACTCTTAGTAGATACAACGTATAATGCATTTACTTACTCTGTTGAGAATTCGACCACTTGGGGTGGAGTCGAAGAAAGCCATGGGTGCACGAAATATGCATAAGTGCAATTTGTCAAAGAGTATTGTTGCTGTGTTGTACCCAATCGTCACCACGAGTAATGCTCTGCTAAAAATGCAGAGAGAGCTTCCAATTGCCAAAGCAACATACACAAGTATAAGAGTCGAGCCTTGAACGGGAGGTGCCATGTCTTTTGACACAGGGGTCGCCCAAGCCATCCAATAATTGCTTCCTATCTGAAGTATCTGAAACATTATATGAGCCAGCAGAGCAAAGGGTATAAGAAGTCCTCCATACGCCGTTGTTATATACTTCCAGTAAACAGATAATCCAACATTTCCTTTCTCTCTTTCTTCTTCTTGAACAAGCTGTCCCTTTGAACCCCCGGAATTATCTACTTTCTCATTTATATCTTTTCCAGACTCCTGCTTCTTAAGAACGGGCTTAGTATTTCCAGAATTACTTCTCTCATCAGTAGCTGTTCTTCCCACGTCAACGGAATCAATTGCTGATAAAGCTTCCTCGTGAGCACCAACAAGTTCCATGAAGTCACTTCCTGATTTTAGAATGTCGTTGTACTTGCCGGCTTGTTTAATATGGCCATCTCTCATAACCTGGTGGTTATGAATAAAGTTAGCAGAACTCTACTAGAGATATCAAGCCAAATTAACTTAAGAGTATAAATAACAAGCTCACCAATATTATATCAGCAGCTGGCAGAAACTCTACTTGATGCGTAACGTAAATGATTGTTTTTGATTCCAGAAGCCCCAAAATACATTCCTTCCATGAAAAAGAGAATTCTTAGGACAGTAAGCAACTAATTGGTTCAGTACTAGAAGTAGCATGACATAGAAATGGAGATAATCGGTGCTTACATTAAAGAGATGACTTCCTGTATGAGCATCAACGGCACTAAACGGATCATCAAACAGATAAATATCAGCATCTTGGTATAAAGCACGCGCGATTTGAATTCTCTGTTTCTGTCCGCCACTTAAGTTGATTCCCCTCTCACCAATAACAGTTTGATCACCAAACGAGAGAATTTCCAAGTCTTTCTTCAATGAACATGCGTCCAGGACCCTTTCATACCGTTGCCTGTCCATTTCTTTACCAAACAATATGTTCTCTTCAATCTTTCCACTCTGTATCCAAGGTGACTGAGCAACATAAGCTTTTGATCCACCGAGCCTTACAATCCCGGATAGTTTAGGCATTTCACCTAAAATACAAGAAAGTAAGCTAGATTTCCCCGAACCAACTGTACCACAAATCGCAATCCTCATGCCATGAGACACTTTTAGGTTAATATCTTTCAACGTTGGACTGGGAGATGCGATGTCCCACGAAAAGTTCCCATCGATTATCTCGACTGCTGTATCAGAACTACCAACTGGAATTTTCTCCACAACATCTGACGGCAGATCATCTAGAGAAAGGAACGATGCAATTCTATCAAGAGAAACTTTAGTCTGAACAATCATGGATATTGTATCAGGAAGATTGTAAATAGGTTCCTGAAGAATCCGGAAAGTGGCAAGTGCCGACAGTATCTTTCCTGATTCAAGCGGGATACGTAACAGCATACAAGCACCAAAAGTCACCACAGACACAAATGTTGGGGCACCCCAGAAGACAAACGTAGTGACAGCAAAAGTGTAAAGATACTTTTTCAACCATCCGGCTTCCACTTTCCTAAGGTCTAGGATTTTCGACAAAAACTTCAATTCCCACGCCTGAAGTTTGAGGATTCTCATGTTCCTCAAGACTTCAGTCGTTGATTTCATCCTTTTGTCTTTAGATTTCATCAGCTCATCCTGAAACTTCTCCTGCAACTTCCCCAAAGGAATATTCGCCAACATTACCAAAAGAGTAGCCACAAGTGCAGCTATTGAAGCAAGCCCGAGATTCCTATATAAAATCGCCAACGCCAACCCAACCTGCATAATGACCATCCAAGGATCATGCATGTACCAACCAAAGTCACTAATCCTCTCAGCATCAACAGACATAAAGTTTATAATTTCCCCCGTCGTATGCCCTTGCTTGGACTGCCCCGAGAGTGTCAACCCCTTGTTATAAATTTTAGCAACCAACGCTGCCCTGGCCCTATATCCAGCTTGCTGCACCTTAAAGAACCTATGCCTCTTCGCCAAGCACTCAAACAACTTCGCAAAGAAAAATGCAGAAACCAATACGTATCCCTGGTTTTCAAAATCTCGATGGCCACTTAAGTATCTAACAAAGTTATCAATTAAATACGGACCTACATACGAACACAATGTATACACAAAAACATAGAAAGCAGACACAACAACCTCCCTCCAAATGGTAAACACCAATCCCTTCGTCAACATAAGTGTAGTCACCTTGTTACTTCCTCCACTGTAAGACTCCAACTTACCGTTCAAAATCGGATACGCCCCTCTAACGCTATCCGAACTGTCAAGCTGAGGAACATCCTCAAGGTCTAACGTCTTATTATATCCAAGAGAAATCAACAAACCCATCCACGAGAAAGTAAGAAGACTAAAGACACCAGCTTTCGCATAAGGCGTCACAGTTTGATCACCCCTCACAACCTTATTAGCCTCTACACCATCACCACTACCGCCATTCAAAAGGGGTTGTTCAAGAACACTACCATCACCACTCTCCTTACCCGAAACACCGAAAAAACACAAAATCAATCCCATCACAGAGGCAACAATATCAGAAGCCCAAAACAAACTCGACAAATTACGATGCTTTCCGTAATAAACAAAGTCTATAGCTACACAATAACAAGAAACAGACAAGAACAGCACAAACCAGAGCCTAACAACAAAAGGGTACCTTTTCTCCCTCGAATTCACTCTTATGAAAAGCGATATAACCAACCAGGCCACTGTTTTCACACCCAAATCCAATAAAGTTACAATCTTTTCATCACACCAACCATTTTTGTACCAGTAAAAGAGGTTTAACAGGCACAAAACAAGATTAAAAGACGAAAGGCTCAAACAGGCGATCAGGGTCGGCTTGTAATACAAAAGCACGTTGTGTTTTGTTCTTTCTCCGCTATTATTTCTAAATTTGCTGTAAATGTAAGAAATGGTTATTGTAATTAACAAAATCAGGTGCAGGGTGGCAGTGAAGAAACGTAGTGAAATTGGGTTGAGGAGAAAATCGTGGCTCATCGTTTGTAAAGAAAATTGGCGGGTATTGGAGAGAGAAAGGGACAAATTCGTTAAGGTTAATGGAAGTGGGATTTTAAGGATTTCCATTGGGGTGGTGGGATTTGCAGAGAATGTTGTAATTTGAGGTGATATGTGTTATCACTTGTCAGCTATAAGTGTGAGCTTCTTGATATTTATTATTATATAGTGTTATGGGAGGGAAGGAGAGGGGCTTATATCCAATTTGTGAATAAAGATGAAATCAAGAAATAAAATTCTACTAGTGGGACAAAAAAAAATAATACTTTTCTGTTTTCCACACTGAGGGGTCCAAGAAATTTGGCACTTGTGGTGGGAGGTGGGAGTAAGGTAGGGGATTGTCTATCTATAAAATACAGCAGGCTCATGCGCCTCCCCTTCTCACAGGGGGCTGTCCCTATGTGAGAAGGAGAGGCACAACAACTTGCCGTATATGAGACGTTCCTTAAGGTAGGGGTAGAAAAAAATATTTTATAGAACATATTGGTGATGTGTTAAAATCTATGGTTTAAATAAGAAAAAATTAATTGTTGACGTGATAGAATCGACGATTTAAGGAAAAGTATTTTTGTAGTAGGTAAAAAATTAGTATTTTATAATCGCATCTAGGTTAGAGTTTAATCGACTCGTTATAGAAGTTTTGTTTAGCTCTATGAATGTTTAATGTGATTGTCGTTCGTTTTTGCTGATCTATCTTGAATTTTAGCATTTTTCAATGTTGAAAAAAAGAAAAATCCCATCATCATTGAAGCCTCGATGTTGGTCATTCTAACGAAACCTTGCAATTTTAGAGGGCTGACAAGGTCCAACAATTCAATATCTCATGGAGATGTTGAATCATAGTCGGAATGTGGATTTCTTTGCTAAACCTAGTGATGAATGCATGCGATATTTAGTTATTTACAATCTGACATATTCATGGCTAGCATATAGATTTTAAGGCAGCTAAAGCTTATCGAGAGCTGGTTGAATCTTAGACGTATTCTCTCCAACAGGGGCGAAGCTACAGGGGGGGCATGTAGGGGCGGCCGCCCCCCCCAGCCCAACCCCAATCCTCATTGTATATATACATAATATATATATATATATATATATATATGTAGTAGTATATGAGTTAACGTAGTATATTAAAAATTTTGCAGTAGTATATTATCGAATACGTTAATTTGTAAAAAAAAAACCACAATAGTTCCTTTTAACGAGGATTTGTTATTCTCTTGAAATATACCAAAATTAGTTAATCATACGACTCATTCATGTTAATGAATGAAAAGAAAATTTTCAATGCTATTTCGCCCCCCCTAAACAAAAATCCTGGCTTCGCCCCTGCTCTCCAAATTTACGCATTTTCAGTCTCATACATGGACAACAAGTGGCAACTAATGGAAAATTACGATAGTTAAGCTCATGGCCCATGCAGCATGTTAAACTCAGTTCCCTGGTCAAAGAGACATCATGGCCCATGCAGCATGTTAAATTTTGTCCTTCTTCTCAAAAATAAGATAGTACTAAACTTATTTGGCATTCAAAAGAATAACTGCCAAAATTTAAACAAATCAATAAATAAATGATTACCCTTCATTTGTGTTCAAAAAATAAATGATTAGGCTTCATTCAACATAGTACGTTCTTTTAATTTGCAAAGTTGAATGGTAATCAAAGTAAATCCAATTGTTAAAAGACCAAGACTCGAACATCCAGCGCATAGAAATGTACACCGAGTTCGTCCATTATTATTTACGTGTATTGCTTAAAGCGTAAGTGCGTACATGAATTAGCGTCGATTCAACAATTTCTAAAGCAACATGTTGTGAGACAAGTCAATTTTTTTGTATAAGTTACCTATTGGTATTTACTGCTTCTATATCTTCCATCTTCTTAGTACAATGTTGCAAATTAAGATGATGGAAGATGGGTCTTTTTTTTTAAAAGTTGGGTTATAGTTTTTGTCAGAAATATAAAGGTTAGGTATAGTTTTGCAAATCTTTAAATGTTGGGTATAGTTTCGCGAAAACGTCCAAACGTTGGGTATAGTTTCGCGAAAACGTCCAAACGTTGGGTATAGTTTCACTACAACAAAACCATACAAATGCATGGAAAGTCATGCATCCGAGTTTGAATTTTCGGATGCATGACTTTTTTGCATTCCCATGCAATTAACCTTAAATCAATTGCATGGGAATTTTCGGATGCAACCACGTAAGCTGCATCCGAAATTTCCTATGTAGGCTTTGCATCGGAAATTTTACAATTGATTTAAGGTCAATTGCATCCGAATTTTTCGGATGCAATTGACCTTAAGGGCAATTACATGGAATTTTGCGATGCAATAAATATGTAATTATATTATTAAAAAATTACGAAAATTAAGGAAAATATGTAAAAATATATAATAAATGAGGAAAATTAAGAAAAAAAAAGTGAAAATAAGTAAATGTCTCAATTATTATCCAAAGACATTGCCAATTATGTAAATTTTAATTATAAAATTGCAACATCGATAAACACAAAGGTTTTTTTTTAAAAAAAAGACCAAACCGAAATGTACCCATTTTTTTACTAGTAAAACGAGCACCGATTTATCATACCACTTTTCGTACAACTAAATCGAACACCGGTTTACCATACAACTTTTCGTACGAGTAAATCGAACACCGATTTATCATACCAATTTCTGTACAAGTAAAGTGAACACCGTTTTATGTACCCACTTTTCGTACATTATATCAAACATCGATTCACCATACCACTTTCCGTACATTATATCGAACACCGATTTATCATACCAATTTTTGTACAAGTAAAAAAAACACGATTTATCATACAATTTTTAGTACAAGTAAAACGAGCACCGATTTATCATACCACTATTTAGACAAGTAAATCGAACACCGATTTATGTACATACTTTTCGTACACTATCTCGAACACCGATTTATCATACCATTTTTTGTATGAGTATATCGAACACCGATTCACCATACCACTTTCCGTACATTATATCAAACACCGATTCACCATACCACTTTGCATCGTCAAAAACGGAGTAACGAAAGACGCAAACAAACCTTTTGGGTGTGTAATTATCTAAATGTTGCAAAATAACTCAAAATTCACTTTTTATTTTGCCAATAGTTTCTAAATAATAAGTAGGAGTGTTCTTTCAAATCTCGTAAAACATGGAGTAACGAAAAACGCAAACAAATCTTTTGGGGTGAAAATATAATTATTCAAAAGTTGCAAAACAACTCAAAATTTACTTTTTCTTTCACCAACGTGTTTTAAACCATAATTTAGGAGTGTTCTTTCAAATCTCGTAAAAAAACTGAGTAACGAAAGACGCAAACAAAAATTTAAAATTATTCCAAAGCTGCAAAACAACTCGAAATTCACTTTTTCTTTCACCAACATTTTCTAAACAGTAAGTAGGAGTGTTCTTTCAAATCTCGTCAAAAACGGAGTAACGAAAGACGCAAACAAACCCTTCGGGGTAAAAATATAATTATTCAAAAGTTACAAAACAACTCAAAATTCACTTTTCTTTCCCAACATTTTTTAAACAATAAGTAGGAGTATTTTTTAAATCTCGTCAAAAACGGGGTAACGAAAGACGCAAAGAAATCTTTTGGGTGAAAATAGAATTATTCAAAAGTTGCAAAACAACTCAAAATTCACTTTTTCTTTCACCAATATTTTTTAAACAATAAGTAGGAGTGGTTTTTCAAATCTCGTCAAAAATGGGGTAACGCAAGACGCAAAGAAACCCTTCGGGGGTGAAAATGTAATTATTCAAAAGTTGCAAAACAACTCGAAATCAACTTTTTTTCTTTCACCGACATTTTCTAAACAATAAGTAAGAGTGTTTTTTCAAATCTCATAAAAAACGGAGTAACGAAAGACGCAAACAAACCTTTCATGGTGAAAATATAATTATTCAAAAGTTGCGAAACAACTCGAATTTTACTTTTTTATTTCACCAATATTTTCTAATAAGTAGAAGTGTTCTTTCAAATCTCGTCAAAAACGGAGTAACGAAAGACGCAAACAAACCTTTCGGGGTGAAAATGTAATTATTCAAAAGTTGCAAAACAACTCAAAATTTAATTTTTCTTTCACCAACATTTTCTAAACCATAATTTCGGAGTGGTCTTTCATATATCGTCAAAAACAGAGTAACGAAAGACACAAACAAACCTTTCGGGGTGAAAATAAAATTATTCAAAAGGTGCAAAACCACTCGAAATTCACTTTTTCTTAAACAATAAGTAGGAGTGTTCTTTCAAATCTCGTAAAAAATGGAGTAACTAAAGACGCAAAGAAATATTTCGAGGTGAAAATAGAATTATTCAAAAGTTGCAAAACAACTCGAAATTCACTTTTTTCTTTCATCGACATTTTCTAAACAACAAGTAGGAGTATTCTTTCAAATCTCGTCAAATACGGAGTAACTAAAGACGCAAATAAACCTTTTGGGGGTAAAAATAGAATTATTCAAAAGTTGCAAAACAACTCAAAATTCACTTTTTCTTTCACCGGCATTTTTTAAACAATAATTAGGAGTGTTCTTTCAAATATCGTCGAAAATGGAGTAATGAAAGACGCAAACAAACCTTTTGGGGTGAAATATAATTATTTAAAAGTTGTAAAACAACTAAAATTTCACTTTTTATTTCACAAACATTTTCTAAACAATAAGTAGAAGTGTTCATTCAAATCTCGTCAAAAATTGAGTAACGAAAGACGCAGAATAAACAATGTAACCATATAACACTATATGATCTTCAACTCTAAACCATAAATCCTATATATACATATACTCTACTAAACCAAAATTGTATTTTCACATGTACAGAGTGTCAATCAATTATAATCCTCGATTTGTTTTACGATACACTATGTTATTAAAAATAACAGCGTTCTTCAAAATTTCGTCAAAAAATGAGTAAGGAAAGACATTTAAAAAATATTTGGGGTAGAATATCTAATTGTGCAAAAGATGGAAAACAACATCAAAACTTCGCTTTTTTAACCACTATTTTAATAGCACTTATGAGGCATATGTACATTCAAAATTTGTCAAAAACGCAGAATGAAAGACGTTTAAAATACTTTTGCGGTCAAAAATGTGAATACAAATTTATTAAGTATAGGTTTTTTTATAAATAGTAATAAATTTATGAAGGAAAATATTTACGTGCAAATAAAATAGCATAGAAATATTTCTATGCAAATTATAACTGTTTCCACTTGCATAAGAAAATTGTCATGCAATTTGTACTATATACATGCTGCATCGGAATATTGCAATGCGGTACATGTTGCATGAAAAAATTCCGATGCAAAAACTGATTTTTTCAATTGCATTTTTTCCATGCAGAGCAAAGTCTGCATGGAAAATTTACAATGTAAAACTGCTTACCTTCTCCTATAAATACCCCCACACTCCATTCACTTCTCATTGATCACTTCCTCTCTTCCTCCTCTCTACTCATCTTCTCTCTAAAATATTTGTTAAAGGATTTATAATTTTTTTAATTTTTTTTACTATAACTATACGAAAAAATATAAATACGTATGTATAGGAAATCGTATAAGAATATTTTACAAATACGTATATCGTTAGAATAATATTCATAGATTATAGTTTAAATACAATAGGTATATCTTGAAAAATTAATCAATACGTATTTCTTTCATAAAAATAATACTTTAAAACTTAAAAAATATATTTTAAATGAATTATTGATATTAATAAAAAGGAAACAATTTAAAAAGTGGCGGAATAATCTCGCCATTTTTTTTAAATAATTTCGAATTATGTTGCATAAGAATATTTCCATGCAACATATGTATTTCATCGGAAATTTGCAATGCAAATTTCTGCATTGCAAATTTTCGATGCAATTGCTGAAAAGCAATTGCATCGGATTTTTCCCATGCAATTGCTACAGGAGCAATTGCATGGGAATTTTCTTATGCAATATCCGCACCAACCAAATGTCGCCACGCGGCATGTTCTGGTAAAAGCTGACTTTTGGTTCTGCATTGAAAATTTTCGATGCACGCGCTTTTCTTGCATCGGATTTTTTCGATGCAGCGAGCATTGTTGCATCCGAAAATTCGGATGCAGAGCCGAATAGCATCGGAATTTTTTGATGCAATTCTCTTGCATGGACACCAGAGGCATGGAAACTTTGCATCAAAATTCTTCCATGCAATTGATCAATTGCATGGAAAACATAGCCTATTGCATGGAATTTTTGCCATGCAATTGATGCGTTTTGTTGTAGTGTTTGTCATTTTTCCCAAAAATAAATAGCATTCTTTTTTAGGTAAGAAAATAAATCGCAATTGCTCCTAATAAGAAAACACTATAACATTGTCATGACTCATGTGTCATCCTTTCTAGTCACTAATTTAAAACTAGTGACTCCTAAAGAATCTGTTTTGCTTTTGTCGGATGAATCTTAGCTTCTTGCTCACCACGTTTAAGATCCACCCCACTTCCTTGTTTCTTCCTTTCTAAATTTTAATATCATGCCAACAAATTATGAAAAAATGACCACTTTATGGGTCAACTCAAAAATAATTCTTTATTTCTTCTTTCACTAAATTCCAATTTTCTTTTTTTGGCTTCAATCTTTTTGTTGCACTTATACCTTCTTTACCTCTGCTCTAACACTCTGTGAGCTCATTTGACTACTACTAACACAGAAGAATCCTCTATAACTCCCGCCATTTTTTCCATTCAAAACATGAATAGTGGAACTTCTTTTACTCTTACAAAGATGGTTGGTCTGATAAAAAGACTAACTTTAATTTGGATTTGGAATTGAAAAAAATTATCTTGGTCAGTTTTATTTTCTCCCTTTTTTCTTGCTTAACTTTATCGTATATCGAGATTTCGGTTAAGAAAATGGATGATGATATCATTCTTGAGCAACCCCTTTTGAGTGGTGGTGTTGCTAATGGTGTAGTAGAGTCAAATAAGGACGCTGTGAGAGGTGATCAAAATGTAACCCCTTTATGCTAAAGCTGGTATTTTTAGTCTTTTGACATTCTCATGGATGAGTCCTTTAGTTTCAGTTGGAAACAAGAAAACATTGGACCTTGTGGATGTTCATGTTCCTCAGCTTGATCGTTCTGATAGCGTTAGAGGCACGTTCCCGATTTTGAATCATAATTTGGAGTCTTATGGAGGTGGAGATAGTAACGAGGTCACCGCCGTTACGTTGGCAAAGGGATTGGTATACACCTTTTGGAGGGAGATTGCTTTGTCTGGTCTTTACGTACTCGTGTACTCGTTGGCTTCGTATGTAGGTTCTATAGCTGCTCTTGTGGCGATGATTCTGGTAGTGATGGTTAATTTTCCATTAGGGAAAGTGCGGAAGAGGCTTCAGGGTGAGTTGATGAAATGTAAGGACAAAAGGATGAAGGCGATGACTGAGGTATTGAGGAACATGAGGATCCTCAAACTTCAGGCGTGGGAGTTGAAGTTTCTGACAAAAATAATGGATCTTCGGAAAGTGGAGACGGTATGGTTGAGAAAGCGCATGTACGCTTCTGCTGTCACGACGTTTGTCTTTTGGGGTGCCCCTATGTTTGTTTCTGCCATCACTTTTGGAGCTTGTGTGGTGCTAGGTGCCCCGCTTGAACCGGGAAAGATACTATCTGCCTTGGCAACTTTTCGGATTCTTCAAGAACCTATTATCAGTCTTCTTGAGACCATAGCTATACTTGTCCAGACTAAAGTTTCGCTCGACAGAATAGCATCATTGTTGGGGCGGTGCTTTATGGGGCGGTAGTGCTCCATTAAATCATAAGTGCACCATTAATTCATAGTGGTGCACTTAGGTTTAGAATCTTGGCTATAAATAGCTGATATCTCCTGTATTAAAATCATCCCAACAAAATACAACAAAAACATATGTAATTCTTCTCTTATAAAATAGAAGTGTAATTAGTGTGTTGTAAGTGTGAGGTAAAATAGAGAGTTTGTGCGACTTTACTACGGTAAAAGTCAGAGAGTTGTAATTCTTATTTTACACTCATAGTGAAGTTCTTCTACCTTGTCCGTGGTTTTTTACCCTAAAGTAATTTAGAGTTTTCCACGTAAAATCTGTGTGTCGTATTTTTTCCGTCTTTCATTTATTGCCGTGTTTTTCGCTCTATCGAGAAGGGTCCACTTTACAACAAGTGGTATCAGAGCCTTGGTTCATATCCAGGGTCTCGGTGATATCTGTGGGTATCGTACTGAAATTATTTTTCAGTGACAGTGGTACGTGATAGAAGCAATGACGGCGAAATTCGAGATCGAAAAATTCAACCCGAGTAATTTCTCGTTGTGGAAGCTGAAGATCAAAGCCATCTTGTGGAAAGATGAGTGTCTCGCGGCGATCGGCGACAGGCCAGCGGAAATCACAGATGATACGAAGTGGAACGAGATGGACGGCAACGCTATCGCAAATATTCACCTGGCGTTAGGTGATGGTGTGTTGTCAAGCGTTGAGGAGAAGAGGACAGCTAAGGAGATATGGGATCATCTCAACAAGTTGTATGAGGCGAAGTCCCTACAAAACAAATTTTTCCTTAAAAGGAAACTGTACACACTGAGGATGGCAGAATCTACCCCGGTAACTGAGCACCTCAATGTTCTAAATACTCTATTTTCTCAATTGACGTCGTTAAGTCATAAAATAGAAGTGGTTGAACGTGCTGAAATTCTGCTGCAAAGTCTGCCCGATTCGTATGACCAGCTTGTCATCAACTTAACAAATAATGTCCTCACGGATTATTTGGTCTTCAACGAAATTGCAGCCGCTATTCTGGAAGAAGAGAGTCGGCGCAAAAACAGAGAAGACAGGGAGGCAGGTTCGCAACAAGCAGGAGCAGCAACAACTATTCGAGGTATGCGTGGCTTCGATGATGTATGGCTTATTGATTCAGGAGCCAGTTTTCATATGACTCCCAGGAGGGAGTGGTTTCATGAGTATACACCGATCGCTGGAGGATCTGTGTATAGCTGTAAAAATGAACCTTTAAAAGTTGTTGTCGTTGGTACAATCAAGCTGGAGATGCATGACGGGATTGTTCGGACCATTCGAGATGTACGACACGTGGAGGGATTATGCAAGAATTTGTTCTTATGGACAACTGGATGATCCTGGTTGTGAGATTAGGTCGCAAAACAAGATCATAAAAGTTAAAAGGGGTGCGCTTGTACTGATGAAGGCGGACAAAATTGTCGGAAACTTATACATGGTACAGGGGAGGGCTCTGCAAGTGGGAGAAGCGTCAGTGGCTTCATCTGAGTCGATTGAGAAATCATCAATGATTTGGCATCAGCGGCTCGGGCGTATGATGGAACAAGGCATGAAGGTTCTTGCAGAGAAGAAACTACTTCCGGGCCTCACAAAGGTATCTTTAGTTTTTTGTGATCATTGTGTTGTTGGCAAGCAACATCGTATAAAGTTTCGTAGTTCAGATTCTAGAAGTAAAGTCATTCTAGAATTGATTCACTCTGACGTGTGGCAAGCACCAGTACTATCCATGGGATGTGCAAAGTATTTTGTGTCTTTTATAGATGATTATTCCAGGAGATGTTGGGTGTACATGATCAAGAGTAAGGCCGAGGTGTTCTCGATGTTCAAGACGTACAAAGCGCTGGTGGAACTTGAATATGGGAAAAAGATCAAGTGCCTGAGATCTGACAATGGAGGGGAATATACTGGCAAGGAGTTTGAAGACTTTTGTAAAGATGCTGGGATTAAGAGGCAGTTTACTACGGCATACACTCCGCAGCAGAATGGGGTGGCAGAGCGGATGAACATGACCTTCTTGGATAAAACAAGAGTCATGATGCAGGCTGCAGGCTTAGAAAAGTCATTATGGGCAGAAGCAGTCAATATCGCATGTTATGTGGTGAACCGATCTCCGTCAACAACACTGGGGTTGAAAACACCGATGGAGGTGTGGACAGGTAAACTAGTTGATTATTCTAATCTCCATGTATTTGGGAGTCCCGCTTATGTTATGTTTAATACTCAAGAGAAAACAAAGCTGGACCCAAAATCAGTGTTTGTTCTTAGGGTATGCTAAAGGAGTGAAGTGGTATCGTTTGTGGGACCCCACTGCCCACAAGATTGTTGTAAGCAGGGATGTTATCTTCACGAAAGATAAGAAAGGAAATGATAGCAGCACAGGAGAAGATCCAGAAACTACGACAGTAGTAGTCGAGAGGGATGCCAAGCAGGAGGGTCCTGCTGAACCAGAGCATGAACCTAAGGAGACAACGGAGTCTGGATTTTTGGGGATATGTTGATCGACACGTGTCAGGAGACCACCAGGCTGGCACTCAGACTATTCTATGGAGAACAATGTTGCATACTGTCTTTTAACTGAGGACGGGGAGCCATCAACTCTCCAGGAAGCAATGAGCAGTTCAGATGCAACTCAGTGGATGGCAGCACTGTAGGAGGAAATCGAAGCACTCCATAAGAATAAGACGTGGGAACGTGTGTCTCTACCACAAGGGAGGAAACCCATTGGCAACAAATTGGTGTATAAAATCAAACGTAACAGTGATGACCAAGTGGAGAGGTGTCGTGCACGATTGGTGGTGAAAGGATATGCTCAGAAGGAGGGGATTGATTTCAACGAAATATTTTCTCCGGTGGTCCGAATGACAATTGTGCGGGTGGTTCTGGCGATGTGTGCTACATTTGATTTACATCTTGAACAGTTAGATGTAAAGACGGCTTTTCTTCATGGTGATCTTGAAGAAGAGATTTATATGCTCCAACCGGAAGGATTTATTGAAGAAGGAAAAAATAACTTAGTTTGCAGGTTGACCAAATCTTTGTACGGTCACAAACAAGCGCCGAGGTGTTGGTACAAAAGATTTGATTCATTCATAATGAGCCTTGGATACAACAAGCTGAATGCAGATCCTTGTGCATATTTCAAGAGATCTGGTGATGACTTTGTTATTTTACTGTTGTATGTTGATGACATGTTGGTTTCAGGCCCGAACAAAGCTCGTATTGAAGAATTGAAGGCTGAACTGGCTAGGGAATTTGAAATGAAGGACTTAGGACCAGCAAACAAGATTCTAGGGATGCAAATCCACCGAAACAGAAATTGCAGGAAGATTTGGCTTTCTCAGAGGAACTATCTGTTGAAGATTTTGCGGCGGTTCAGTATGCCGAATTGTAAGCCAATCTCTACCCCTCTTCCTGTTAATTTCAAGTTATCCTCAAGTATGTGTCCTAGCAGTGAAGAAGAGAGGAAGGAGATGTCTCGAGTACCGTATGCATCAGCAGTGGGAAGCTTAATGTTTGCTATGATCTGTACTAGACCAGACATTGCACATGCAGTGGGAGTGGTTAGTCGATACATGGCGGATCCGGGAATAGAGCATTGGAGTACAGTAAAGAGAGTTCTAAGATACATTCAGGGAACCTCAAATGTTGCATTATGTTATGAGGATCGGGTTTTTCAGTCAGGGGCTATGTTGATTCTGACTATGCATGTGATCTTGACAAAAGCAAGTCCACGACAGGATATGTGTTTACTCTTCCTGGAGGTGCAGTGAGTTGGGTTTCAAAGTTACAGTCGGTTGTTGCGACATCAACAACGGAGGCTGAATACATGGCAGCTACGCAGGCCAGTAAAAAGGCGATTTGGTTGAAAATGGTTCTGGAGGAACTCGGGCACAAACTAGAGAGTATTTATATATTATGTGACAGTCAGAGTGCATTGCATCTTGCAAGGAATCCAGCATTTCATTCCAAGACAAAGCATATTCGGGTCCAGTATCACTTTGTTCATGAGAAAGTCGAGGAGGGTAATGTGGATGTGCAGAAGATTCACACAAAAGATAACATAGTAGACTTTTTGACGAAGAGTATTAATGCTGACAAGTTTGTTCAGTGTCGGTCCTCGTGTGGTCTGGTGAAAACGTAAGCAACAGGAAAGGCGAGGTAGAAAGAATGGTGTGAAGATCTGATTAGTCCCTAATCAAATCTTCAAGTGGGAGATTGTTGGGGCGGTGCTTTATGGGGCGGTAGTGCTCCATTAAATCATAAGTGCACCATTAATTCATAGTGGTGTACTATGATTTAATTATATATTTTAGGTTTAGAATCTTGGCTATAAATAGCTAATATCTCCTGCATTAAAATCATCCCAACAAAATACAACAAAAACATATATAATTCTTCTCTTATAAAATAGAAGTGTAATTAGTGTGTTGTAAGTGTGAGGTAAAATAGAGAGTTTGTGCGACTTTACTACGGTAAAAGTCGGAGAGTTGTAATTCCTATTTTACACTCATAGTGAAGTTCTTCTACCTTGCCCGTGGTTTTTTACCCTAAAGTAATTTAGGGTTTTCAACGTAAAATCTGTGTGTCGTATTTTTTCCGTCTTTCATTTATTGCCGTGTTTTTCGCTCTATCGAGAAGGGTCCACTTTACAACAAGTTTCTTTCTCTTGATGATCTCCTGTCAGATGTTGTTGCGAAGCTTCCAGTTAGAAGTTCCGGTGTAGTGGTTGAGATCATTGACGGAAATTTCTCGTGGGATGGATCATCATCTATCAGTCCAACGTTGAAAGACATTAACTTAAAAGTGTCTCGTGGCATGAGGGTTGCGGTTTGTGGTACAGGTGGTTCAGGGAAATCTAGCGTAATTTCTTGTATATTAGGGGAAATGTCTAAAATCAGGCTACAAGACAGCAACAATATTCTTCAATAAGTTGCATCTGTCCATATTTCGTGCTCCCATGTCTTACTTCGATTCAACCCCAAGTGGCAGAATTCTTAGCATAGTACGTAAGAATTGTGTTTTCCTTCTTTTTGATTACTTAGTGAATTAACTTCAAAAGTTAGTTGACCAAGTCGAATTGCGTCACAGGCGTCGACAGACCAAGCTACATTGGATTTGGACCTGGTAACCAAAATTGGGTTGTTTGCTTTTGTCATAATACAGCTTACGGGAGTCATTTCTGTCATGTCACAAGTTGCATGGCAGGTCTTCTTTATGTTTATTCCTGTCGTGGCGCTTTGCATATGGTTGCAGGTAATTTCTAAAATCATGTGTAGACACTTAAAATTTGTGTATAATTAAATCTCGACACGTGGAGAATAATATATTAATTTTTGATTTATTTTTCTATTTTTATTTTGGATTTATAATGAATTTATTTCCAAGGTAAAGTAGTTAAATTTATTGATTTTAATATATATGATGGATAAATTAAATAATGTCTTATTTATTAATTGGAGTTAAATTATCCAATTAAATTAAATAATGGCAAGTCTTGTAGAGCAAGAAAATGAAAATAAATATATATTATTTAATCCTAATATTTTAAAGGGTTAAATAAATATATTTATCAAATATCAAGACAAGGAAAGTCTTCTTCTCCAAGATTGAATATTCAAGAGATATCTAGAAGATTCATGTAGATCAAGTCTTCCATATCAAGAAATTGTAGACGCGATCACCACCGTTCATCTCATCAGGAGATTCTGATTGAGATTCACTCCACAACTATAAATAGAGGTGGTCTTGAAGAAGAAAAAAAGAGACACAAATACTCACAAGTTGAAGAGGGAAAAGCTCTAAGTTTTTCGCTCCACCAAACTCATCCATCTTCAAGTGTTCTTCGCGGCATTCAAGGTATCCTTCATCCATCTTCAAGATGTTCTTCGTTAAGAATATCAAGCCCCAAGTTCATCCAAAAAACCGTTTTTTTGAAGATGGTGTCTCTGCCAAGAAGATCAAATCTTCGATAAATTCAAGAAATCCAAATCAAGTTCATACCGTTCTTCAACAACATTCAAACCAAAAATCCATTTTGATCCGAGATCAAGTCACAGGACCCTCGGAAAACCGTTTTTGAAGATCAAAATCCATGCTAGGAAGATCAAAACCCAAAAATCCAAAGAACAGAAGATGAAGATCATATCAATCTTCATCGACCTTCAAATCTAATTCCAAATCAAGTTTCCGTTCGATCTGAGATCAAGCAGTAAAGCCCTTGAATCATCGTTTGTCAAATCCCTAAGTCAAATTGGTGTTCATCAAATCCCTAAGTCAAATTGGTGTTCATCAAATCCCTAAGTCAAATTGGTGTTCATCAAATCCCTAAGTCAAATCGGTGTTCATCAAATCCCTAAGTCCAATCGATGTTCATCAATCCTAAGTCAAGTTGGTGTTCATCAAATCCTCAAGTCAAATCCGCAAGTCAACCATACGGCACCAGTCAAGACAAGAAGAATGTCCGACTTATTGGCTGATCCATCCACGAAGATGACAAGTGAAGTCGTCCATGACATTGTTCAAAAGAACTCATCTGTCTCCAACAACGTCAACAATGACGAGGATGTTGAGAGCGATGACTCCTCCCCACCAACTCCTCACTCTGCATCGGGTTTTTCATCTCCGCCGGATACAGTGCATGCATTGACAACAAGCACTACAACTTTGGAGGAACAAATTGGGATGTTGACCAAAGCCATAGAGATGCTGAACAAACATGTGCAAGACCAAGACTCCAAGATAGAAAAATTGCCAAATAGGGAAGACAAGGTGGAAGAAAGTCATGTAAAGGAACTAAAGTTTGGAGGCTTTGAAGAGGGTGAAACATCCATGAAGCAACTATCCAATGAGAAGGAAAAGTCTGTTGCCAAGGAGTTCCAAGTCTCTTCAAATGGCATGATCCCAGCTGATCAATTGAAGGAGTTCATCATGGGGACTATCAAGGACAAGCTAGACGGAGGCTTCAAATCATCATTTTCCTATTCCAAACCGTACACTCAAAGGATAGATAGCTTGAAGATGCCAAATGGTTACCAACCACCCAATTTCCAGCAGTTTGATGGCAAAGGCAACCCAAAGCAACATGTAGCTCATTTTGTTGAGACTTGCAATAATGTCGGAACTTACAGTGATCATCTTGTCAAGCAATTTGTTCGCTCATTGAAGGGAAATGCATTTGATTGGTACACTGACTTGGAAGCAAACTCGATTGATAGTTGGGACGAGTTGGAGCAAGAATTCCCCAATCGCTTCTACAACACAAGAAGGACCGTCAGTATGATCGAACTCACAAATGCTCGCCAATGGGATGAAGAGTCAGTGATTGATTACATAAATCGTTGGAGAAACTTGAGTCTCAATTGCAAGGATCGATTGTCCGAGACTTCGGCTATAGAGATGTGCATCCAAGGCATGCAATGGGGGCTTCGTTACATTCTGCAAGGAATACAACCAAGGACGTTTGAAGAGTTAGCAACTCGTGCTCATGACATGGAATTGAGTATGGTGGCAAGTGGAGTCAATGGACCACCTATGCAAGATACGAGAAGATTCAAAGACAAACAAGATGCAAGGAAATGAGGAAAACCTTTCAACAAAGCACCTACCAAAGAGTCTATGGAGGTGAATGTTGCTTCATTAAGAATCCAAGCCAAGGCAAATGATAAAAGTGACCAACGAAAAAGCTGTATTATCTGAAAAGGCCAGTAATTCACAAGCTAATGAGCGAAGGAAGATGACACTCACGGAGATGCAGTCAAAGAAATATCCGTTCCTTGATTCTGACGTTTCAGCCATATTTGACGATTTGCTCAAAGCTAACCTGATTGAACTGCCTAAAATGAAGAGACCAGAAGAGGCTAGTCGCTCTGACGATCCTAAGTACTGCAAGTATCACCGTCTCGTAGGACACCCAATCCATGATTGCTTCATATTCAAAGATAAAGTGATGCGGTTGGCTCGTGATGGGAAGATCACTCTAGAAGAGGATGTCGCATCATCAAACCTTGTTGCACTCTCAAGCCATGTTGATAGCCTAGACGAATCTCGCATCGTTGTTTCATGCAATGCAACTCATGAAGAAGAGAAAATTGCAGACTCTACTTCAAAGACTGCTCATGTCACGAACCAATGTATGTCCACTATATGCTTCACTGATGAAGACCTTCTACTAGGTTCCAAGCTCCACAACCGACCACTGTTTGTCGCCGGCTATATTCGCAAGCAAAGAGTCAATCGAATGCTGATCGACGGAGGCTCTGCAGTCAATATCTTGCCTCTACGCACTTTGAATGAGTTAGGGATCTCGGTGGGTAAGCTATCAAGTAGTCGTCTGATGATCCAAGGTTTCAACCAAGGGGGGCAAAGAGCCATCGGCATCATAAGATTAGATCTTTTTATTGAAGATATGTCGTCTAGTACGCTGTTCTGTGTCATCGAATCCAACACATCCTACAACGTGTTATTAGGTCGACCTTGGATACATGAAAATGGTGTTGTTCCTTCAACATTACATCAGTGCTTTGGATATTACCAAGATGGAGTCGAAAGAAAGGTACATGGTGATGTAAAGCCTTTTTCTGATGCTGAATCACACTTTGCGGATGCAAAATACTACATTGAAGGAAAGAACACCGTGAGACCCAATGGAACCGAGCAACTCCAGCAGCATGGTGCAAAAGGTTCTGATAACACAAGTGACACGGAGAAAAGTAAAATTAGTGGATCCCCCCTTGGGACAAAGCCTTTGAAAGAACTTACATTTCCTTTTACAACACTTGAAAGGAAATGGCCATCTCCTCCCCTTGAAGGATCTGTTCGTCCATCCAAAGGACCCAAAACAGAGCATGGAACATTGCCCGCAAAGAAGATTGAGGAATGCTTTGACCCAAAAGCTTTCAAGTTGCTATTCAAAGCTGGATATGACCCTGATGAAGAACCACGATTGGAGGGCCTCACTCTTGATGCTGCTGCAGAGAAGCCATTCTGACTCAATACCACACAAGTCATGCTAAAGGAAAAATGGCATACCGTTCCAAACATTCGGATAGGCCTTGGCTACAAGCCACCAAACCCAGTTCGTATTGCTATAAAGAGAGCTAACGCCAACTACATAGGCGAAGTAGAGGGTTCAACCATAGGCCGTGAAGAGAAGATGCCACACATATCGGTCTTTGATAGACTTGGCCCAAATAAAACGGTCTTTGATAGACTTGGCCCGAATAAAGCGGTCTTTGATAGACTTGGTCGAAACAAAACGGTCTTTGATAGACTTGGTCCAAATAAAACAGTCTTCGATAGGCTTGGTCCAAATAAAAGGTTTGATTGGAAAAGGTTGAGTGTTCCGCATATGTCGACACGCGCTACGAGAAACCTCAAGTCATCAAACTCTAAGAAAGTTTAAAGTCTGATCCCATCTCGAATGACTCGCCGTGAAGACTTGATAGTGTCTTGTGACGAGACGCTCAAAGTCAAGTTGCAAACCGTGGTGCTCACAAAGACCAAACACGAAGATGAAGAGAGTGTAGGGTCGTCATGCCATATCACTTCTCATGAGGAAGATGTTGAAGAAGACGCCGAAGATGCACCTGTTGAGTGGGAGGAGGGTGTCAAGGCCACGGTTGATGAGTTAAAAGAGGTAAACTTGGGTAGCGTCGATGACCCAAGACCAATTTACATAAGTGCATTGCTTGGAGCTGATGAAGAACAAAGTTACGTTGAGTTGTTGCACGAGTTCAAGGATGTGTTTGCTTGGTCATACAAAGAAATGTCAGGCTTGGACCCAGAGGTGGCGGTACACAACTTATCGGTAAAGAAAGAAGTTCGTCCCGTCAAGCAAGCCCAAAGAAGGTTTTGACATGACTTAGTCCCATTGCTCGAAGCCGAAGTTAACAAGCTCATTGAAGCTGGGTTCATTAGAGAAGTCAAATACCCAACTTGGATTTCTAGCATCGTGCCGGTAAGAAAGAAGAATGGACAAATCAGGGTTTGCGTCGACTTTAGAGACTTGAACGAAGCATGCCCTAAGGATGACTTTCCTCTACCAATTCCTGAACTAATGATTGATGCTACCATGGGACACGAAGCCTTGTCTTTCATGGACGGATCTTCCGGGTACAACCAAATTCGCATGGCTCCAAGGGATGAAGAACTGACTGCTTTCCGTACTCCAAAGGGTATATATTGTTACAAGGTGATGCCGTTTGGATTGAAGAATGCAGGTGCTACCTATCAAAGGGCGATTCAAAATATCTTTGATGACATGTTGCACAAGAATGTTGAGTGTTATGTGGATGATCTTGTCGTAAAGTCGAAGGAAAGGAAAGATCACATAAGTGACTTGCGAAAAGTCTTTGAGAGACTGCGGAAGTATCAATTAAGGATGAACCCCATGAAGTGTGCATTTGGCGTAACATCTGGGAAGTTCCTTGGTTTCATTGTTCGTCAACGGGGCATTGAAATCGAGCAAGCCAAAATTGATGCAATAGTTAAGATGCCGGAGCCACGAAATATTCATGAACTCAAAAGTCTACAAGGAAAATTGGCGTATCTCCGAAGGTTCATCTCAAATTTAGCCGGTCGTTGCCAACCTTTCAGTCACTTGATGAAGAAAGATGTTCCATTTAGGTGGGATGAATCTTGTCACAATGCTTTTGAACGAATCAAGGCATATCTGATGAAACCTCCCGTTTTAGCCGCTGCCGTGTCGGGACGTCCCTTGATCCTATATATTGCTGCCCAAGAAAGATCAGTGGGGGCATTGCTCGCCCAAGAAAACGACAAAGGGAAGGAAAATGCACTTTATTACCTAAGCCAAACAATGACGCCAAATGAGTTGAAGTACGCTCCTATTGAGAAGCTTTGCCTAGCCCTTGTGTTCTCGATTCAAGAATTGAAGCATTACTTTCAAGCTCATACTATTCGTCTTGTATCCAGAGCAAACCTTTTGAAGTATGTCATGACGAGGCCGGTGTTGTCTGACCGACTTGCAAGATGGTACCTTCAGCTGCAACAGTTTGAGATTGCATATATCCCTCAAAAGGCTGTGAAAGGACAAGTATTGGCGGATTTCCTAGCTGACCACCCTGTTCCTGCCGAGTGGGAGTTAATGGACGACTTACCCGATGAAGATGCGTTCGTGATTGAGGTCACTCCTCCATGGGAAATGTACTTTGATGGTGCCGCACATAGAAATGGAGCCGGTGCCGGTGTTATCTTTCTCACGCCTAATGGAGAGGTCTTGCCGTATTCCTTCACATTAACTCGAAATTGCTCAAACAATGTTGCGGAATATCAAGCTTTGATACTCGGGTTAGAAATGGCAATCGAGCTGAGGCAACCTCACCTAAAAGTGTATGGCGATTCCAAGTTGGTCGTCAATCAATTGTATGGCGAATTCGAGGTTAAGAAGCCAGAGCTCCTACCATATGTTGAGTATGCAAGAAGATTGATCAAAACTCTTGGTGACGTTACAGTAGAGCATGTGCCGAGGAAAGATAATGGGCAAGCTGATGTGTTAGCTAAACTTGCTTCTATGTTGGTTACATCGGAAGAGAAGACGTCCATACCCGTGTGCCATAAATGGGTACTCCCGCCTATTCTAGAAGATAACGGAAAGCAAGGTGATTATAATGAAAGTCATGTTGTGGAGGCATACGAAATTGAAGGGGAAGATTGGCGACAATCATTCGTGGACTACTTGAAGCACGGTAAATTGCCCGATGACGTACGTCAAAAGGTCGACGTTAGGCGTCGTGCAGCTCGCTTCATCTTCTATAAAGACACACTCTATAGGCGCTCGTTTGATGGGGTTTTCTTGCGCTGCCTAGGAAAAGAAGAAGCTATGCAAGCTATGGAAGAAGCACATTCCGGAATTTATGGAGCTCATCAGTCTGGTCCAAAGTTGCATTTTCGCATCAAAAGAATGGGCTACTATTGGCCTACCATGGTCTTAGATTGCATGAAGTACGCGCAAAGATGTCAAGCTTGTCAATTCTACTCAAACTTCATCCATCAGCCGCCTGAACCTTTGCATCCAATTGTAGCTTCTTGGCCTTTTGATTCATGGGGTTTGGATGCTGTCGGTCCTATGACAAAGTCTTCTGGCGGGCACTTGTACATCTTGGCTGCAACCGACTACTTCTCAAAATGGGTCGAAGCTGTGCCTCTCAAAGAAGTCAAAAAAGAGACTGTTGTCAACTTCATTCGTACCAATATCATTTACCGCTACGGAGTTCCCCGATGCATCGTCAGTGATAATGGAAAGCCGTTTTGCAATAGTTTGGTAGACAAGTTGTGTGAGAAGTTTGGATTCAAGCAAAGAAACTCTTCCATGTATTATGCTGCTTCTAATGGCCTCGCCGAAGCATTTAACAAAACTCTCTGCAACTTGCTAAAAAAGTGGTGGCGAAGTCAAAGAAATATTGGCACGAAAGAATTGGAGAAGCTATATGGGCGTATAGAACTACACACAGAACGCCAACTCAAGCAACCCCGTATGCGTTGGTCTATGGCGTAGAAGCAGTTCTCCCTCTTGAGCAACAAATCTCGTCTTTAAGGATAGCTCTGCAAGAAGGACTCACCGAAGAAGAGAATGCTCGTTTGCGCTTGCAAGAGCTAGATGCCCTTGATGAGAGAAGGCTAGAAGCGCATCAAAAACTTGAGTGCTATCAAGCTCGTATCTCCAAGTCTTTTAATAAAAAGGGTCGTCGACGCTCCTTTCAAGTTGGTGATTTGGTTCTCGCAGTGAGAAGACCCATCATTATCACTCATCGAACCAGAAGCAAGTTCACTTCAAAGTGGGATGGTCCTTATGTCATCACAGAGGTATACACTAATGGCGCATATAAGTTGGTTGCCGAAGACGGATTAAGAATTGGTCCTATCAACGGAAAATTCTTGAAACAATACTACCTTTGATGACTGAAGCATGCTCCATGACGCACGAGCTTAAACTTCATGTTACTCCTGGCCCGCATGAGTATAAACTGTGGATGGCAACCACCAATGGTAAATTATGTGGTTAAAATGATAACTTACCCCACTAAAGGTGTTTTATGTGGTTAAATCTTAAATACCCCACTTTGTTCAAAGTGGTTAAAGAATGAATACTCCTGGCCCGCATGAGTATAAACTGTGTACGGCACCCCCCCTTAAATCAATTTTGATTTCTTTGAACTACGTTATGACTTGATCCTTTTATTGAGGTACGTAGGCAGCTTAGAAGTTTTCTAAGTTCAGTCATGAAATTTGCTTAAGTTGTTTCTGTTGCGTTATGTTACAATATTCATGGAAAAGAAACATAATGTCAAATGCAATGAATAACTCAAAATGAGATAAATAAAGGTAAATCTTTTATTAATCTCTAAGTTCTGATGATGCTACAAATCCAAATCAAAATAGAATAAAGTATACCACTAAAGCAAAGATGAAGAAAAAAAAACAAGGGAAATCTCTCTTAAAGAAAGGGCCTCACATCCCCCAACTCCAGTTGTGCAGTCTCCAAGTGTATCCTCATAACGTCCAATTCTTCCATCTCTGCATCAGTAACTGAAGGAGTGCTTCTAAGGACGGACATCTTCTCTTCCAAGTTAGAGATCTTATCTTCGGCACCTCGAACAAACTCTTTTTGGCTCTTTAAGGATGACGTCAAGCTTTCTTTCTTCGACTTTAAGTCTTTCAATCTTTTTTTAACACTTTGAAGTTCATCTTCTGTGGACTTAATTTGTGAGGATCCCTTTTCCTTTTTAGTTTTGGCATCGGATATTTGGCCCCCTATTTCTGAAATTTGATGAAGAAGTGATGAGCTTTCCAATACTACGGAGTTTCGCACATCATAAGCAGCAGCCTATGATGCACGGACACGGACACGGCGCGACACGGATACGGCGACACGGACACGGCGACACGGATTCTAAAAAAATCCGACACGGCTTCGATACGGCTGTATTTTTTAATATTAAATATTACCTAAACCTGTAGAATTAATATTCTAACCATAAAAAATATAACTCATAAGTCTTAACATACTTAAATCAACCAATGATGAGTAAACAAAATAATAACAAATGATGAGTAAACTTTAAACTGCAATTATACAATCTCAATTTTCCAACCTGAAGAAAGAAAATATCTCAATTATGCAATCTCTAACTATACTAAATGTAATGTAATAAATCTGTATTCTGTAACTATACTAAATCTGTAACTATAGTAAATGAGTAACTAAATCTGATTTTGTAACTAAACTAAAGAGTAAATACACGTTTAAAAGCTGAGGGTCGAATTCAATAAACAAATAAATGAAAGATATTTTAAACCCTAAGTCCCTAACTAAACAAGCTGTTCAAAAAAAAAAAAAAACTAACTAAACAAGAAATTAACAGTAGCTAGTTGGCGGATTTAGTTGAAATTAATTAACCTTTATTTGATTAACAGTAGCAAGAAATTAACTAACCTTTGTTTAATTGATTTAGTTGAATTTGGGGAACAGGCACAGCGTCGGCGGCTACAAGATGTTCATTTTTTTTTTGTTGAACAGATTAGCACTACTAAAGTTTTGCTTTTTCACCCTCTTATTTTAAGTTTCAAATTTGCAAACCTTTATTTTACACCCAAAAACTTTAAAAATATTCAATTTAGACCAAAAGTGTCGGGGAAGTGTCAGACACTCCTCCCAGCCGTGTCGGATACGTGTCCGAATATAATTTTTATTTAATTTTATTCTGACACGCCACATGGCGTGTCGGACACGTGTCGGGGCCGTGTCGGAGGCGTGTCGGTGTCCGATACGCGTCGGACACCGACACGGGGACTGTTTAGAAGTGTCGGTGCATCATAGCCAGCAGCTTGATCAAAAAGGTTGTTCACTAAGGCCTCTGAGGGTGCAACTTTTTCCTTCCCAACCAACTTCATTCTTTAAAAAACAATGCGGAATTCATCTTTAAAAGAAGAAATTTGGTTAATTGGTGCACGAACAATCTTCTCGCTAACATCGGCCCATAGAGAGTTGAGATACCTCTTGTCATGAATTTCCAATAGACTTTCACCCTTGAAAACAGAGACGGCAACATGTGGAAAGCTCTCCTTACCATTCTTTGAGTCTCTTGGTTTCAAATGCACTTTGTCATCTTTTGAAGGTTTGATGCCAGTGCATGAAGTAGACCATTCGCTTGTTTGAGGATGTTGCTCATCACCCTTCAAAGCAGAAATCCTCTCTTTACCCGCCTGCAAGGAATATGTTGAAAGTTAGGGACATATATATATATATATATATATATATATATATATATATATGTATGTATGTATATATGTATGGAAATAAAGAGCAAAGTTGGCCAATACCTGTACAGCCAAGTCCAATGTCGCGGATGGGGTGCTCGAAAGACAGCGAGGAGAATTAACTTCTCTAGGATGCGAGACACTTGAGTCTTTCTTAACTCTCTTCCAGTTGTGGTCGCCATTCTCGCTGTTGCCGCTCTCTTTGACAATGCTTTTTCTTTTTGCTGATTCCTCTACCGCAATGTGTGGCGAGTCTCGCGAGCTCTTCCCAAGATGAGCAACTTGGTTGTCACGGCTTTGTGCGACCTTGTCGTCTCCATCAAGTATCAAGCGCTTTCGAGGAAAAAGTAAGGAGTCGATATTGTCTTCAAGGTAGGTCATATGGGTTTTGGTTATCCATGACTTATAACTATCCGAAAAGTGCCTTCTTGCATTAAGAGGAGCATTGGGAATCCAAACCTTTGAATATGTCCTTTGTGCAAGACTTAACCTCCAAAAACGAAGTCCTTCATTCAAAGAAGCTTCACGGTAGTCATTGATGAGTACGCCATGGACATCTTGATAATATCCAAATTGTCGGCTGAATCGATGTGGACTATAGGGCTCAACATCAAAGGTCTCGCCTTGCCTCAGAGTAAGATAGCACGATCGAAGGTTGATAAAATAGTCATGCTCTACTTCGCCAAGGGTACCGCAATCCACAAGTTCGACGTTATTGACGTTAGGAAGAAGGTTGCATGCCCAAGTGGTGTAGTCTCCTTTGTGAATCCTCTTGCAAGCTTCTTTTGGATCAAAAGGCCTTGCTCCATTTTCTCCAGAAAATACTGTCATTCCAGGTTTCTGCGACTCTAAGTGGATGGAAAACTGAGTCTTGAAGTATAACGCCACCCACCCGTAGACAAAATGGATCGGAAAAGGAAGGCACCCTCGAGACGATTGAGTAGGCCTTGATATTGCATTCAACCCTTTGTAGATTGACGCTAGTACCGGGATGGCAAGGCAAACTCTTTGACCGCTGGCTATAAGACTCGCCATTTTGAATGTACTGGGACGGATAAAGCCAACATCCTTCACAGGGAGAACAAAGATGCACAACCAGCAAGCTAAGTGAGCGGCCAAAAATGTCTCTTCCTTCCAATCACCTTTGACACCGAGTTGTGAAAACAGAATCTCTTCTTGCGAAGACCACCGATTGCATGGCTCGAGATTCCCGGAAGGGTTGTGTGTCGATTGAGGTCGGCGTACGCTTCTTCTCTCCTTGCGTGATGGGGGACATTTGTATTTGACTTCTTTCTTCGACCAAAAGTTGATCCACTCTTTGATTGGCACTCGAGGATCGTCATCACCAACATGTGCTCGGATTAGGTAAAACGCATGGAACAAAGCTCTGCATGACCGCGGTAGATGATATTTGTCTTTTTCCTTTCCGAAAAGTTCTTTCTCGCTCGGTATGACTTCTTCATATAGGGATCCAAATATTGGCAGACCGGCAAGATGTTCCAAGTCCCATAAGGAAATCGAGAGCTCTCCAAGGGAAGTGACAAGGGTGTTTGTAGACGGTGACCATGCTTCGCACAAGGCTTTTAGGATTTCCAAATTGCACTCATATGTGAATAAGGACGCATAGACTGGCTCGTACGTATCGGTGGAAGTAAGTGTAGGCTTGCACCGAACAAGGACATCTTCTGTCCACTCCCAATATCCGGGGAAGTAATGGATTTCGCCGGGAATGTGAAGAAGGGCATCGTCCCACATGGCATCTCCTTTGGCAATGCGTCGCCCCAAGGTATCAAAAGGAAGATCACCGTTTGATACTCGGTGGTGAGGAGAATGGAGCATGAACGACGGCAGAGATCGATTGGAGGACTTGGGAAGCTCTTCGGTCCAATCTTTGGGCTTAATGGTGTTAATCAAAGTGGGCCATCGGTTTGTGAAAATTCCGGTAAGAGGGGTACCAACTTCCAATATCGTGTCCCGTTGATTTTCATCGCCGGTGATGGTTAGAGTCTCAATTCCCTTCGAATTATAGGCGCGACCGAATTTCACCATTGTGCGTGAACGGTCAACACAAAGAAGGAAACAAAAGGGTTAGAAAGACAAGTTAGCAATTGACGGAGGATAATAGAGCAGATAGACAAAAAAAAAGTGAAAAAAAACATGCTGCGTAAGAAAGAGAAGAAAAAAAAAACCTGTTGCGACCGTGAACCTCAAAAAAACAAAAACATTGTTGCGGCTTTAAACAAAAAAAAAAGGAAAAAAAGAGACAAATTGATATCCCTACCATATGAAGAAGAGAAGGATGTCCCGTTCGTCGGCTCTTGTGCCCGTAAGTTGATCTTATTCTCTGAATCGCTGCACAACGAAAAAAACGAGTGAAATAGTTAGATCCTTGTGATTATATAATATGCATTATATATATATATGTATATATATCGGAAAAAGGAAGAAGAAGAAAAAAAGCTTCTCTTTTTTTTTCTGTTCGCCGCGCCGTCAAGGAAGTATGTGGCGAAATCTTCACCCGAACTGGATCAATCCTCGCCAAATTCGCTGAAATTGCAGCAAGGTCTGTCTAGCAAAAGAAGAAAAAAATCGTTGTTACTGAAAGAAATTTTGTTGGGAAAGGTTTCTTTTGTGGATGAAGAAGAACTTATGCCCCAAGCCTTATTTTATAGTTGAAAGTGGATGTTGAGCTTGGAAACTTTCTTTCTCCAAAGAAATAATTGAAAAACAAGGAATTTCCTTTTTTTTGAAGAGAAGAAATTCCTCTTGCAAATATTTCCTTTGAATTGAAAGAAAAAAAAAAGAGGAGGAAAGAGAAAAGGAACGTGCAGGAGAAGAAAAAAAAAAGGAAAAGTTGACCGGTCAAACCTGGTGGGCGGCCATTCCAAAAAAATATAAAAAAACAATTAAAAAAAAATGAATTTGGAGCAATTATGCGATACACATGGTCCACCTAAACCCTCCATATACATGCCAAAAGGAAATAGTGGAAATTGAGCCATCTCCATGTCAAAAAAATTGTGACTCGTTCCCGACATGTTTCATTATGACTCCGCGAACAAGTCACAAGGGGGAAATTTGTAGACACTTAAAATTTGTGTCTAATTAAATCTCGACACGTGGAGAATAATATATTAATTTTTGATTTATTTTTCTATTTTTATTTTGGATTTATAATGAATTTATTTCCAAGGTAAAGTAGTTAAATTTATTGATTTTAATATATATGATGGATAAATTAAATAATGCCTTATTTATTAATTGGAGTTAAATTATCCAATTAAATTAAATAATGGCAAGTCTTGTAGAGCAAGAAAATGAAAATAAATATATATTATTTAATCCTAATATTTTAAAGGGTTAAATAAATATATTTATCAATTATCAAGACAAGGAAAGTCTTCTTCTCCAAGATTGAATATTCAAGAGATATCTAGAAGATTCATGTAGATCAAGTCTTCCATATCAAGAAATTGTAGACGCGATCACAGCCGTTCATCTCATCAGGAGATTCTGATTGAGATTCACTCCACAACTATAAATAGAGGTGGTCTTGAAGAAGAAAAAAAGAGACACAAATACTCACAAGTTGAAGAGGGAAAAGCTCTAAATTTTTCGCTCCACCAAACTCATCCATCTTCAAGTGTTCTTTGCGGCATTCAAGGTATCCTTCATCCATCTTCAAGATGTTCTTCGTTAAGAACTTTTTTCAATCCTCCATCAAGCCCCAAGTTCATCCAAAAAACCGTTTTTTGAAGATGGTGTCTCTGCCAAGAAGATCAAATCTTCGATAAATTCAAGAAATCCAAATCAAGTTCATACCGTTCTTCAACAACATTCAAACCAAAAATCCATTTTGATCCGAGATCAAGTCACAGGACCCTCGGAAAACCGTTTTTGAAGATCAAAATCCATGCTAGGAAGATCAAAACCCAAAAATCCAAAGAACTGAAGATGAAGATCATATCAATCTTCATCGACCTTCAAATCAAATTCCAAATCAAGTTTCCGTTCGATCCGAGATCAAGCCGTAAAGCCCTCGAATCAACGTTTGTCAAATCCCTAAGTCAAATTGGTGTTCATCTAATGCCTAAGTCAAATTGGTGTTCATCAAATCCCTGAGTCAAATTGGTGTTCATCAAATCCCTAAGTCAAATCGGTGTTCATCAAATCCCTAAGTCCAATCGGTGTTCATCAATCCTAAGTCAAATCGGTGTTCATCAAATCCTCAAGTCAAATCACCGTTTAATCCGAGATCAAGTCCAAGACCCTCGAATTAACGTTTTTCCCAAGTTCAAATCATTTCAACGAAGATCAAATTGAAGATTTTCATTATAAATTTTGACATTGTTCTTGTAGAAGTGAATCAGAGGATTAGATAGAGATTGAACCTCAATTGTATCTTTAAATTTATTCAAAAACTTATTTTGTAATCTCTTTCTTGTTTAATTTTAAGAATTCAAGAATTTGTGAGTACATCATGTTATAGTTGCCATCTCGTTATTGTATCATGCACAAAGATTATGTGTATGAATGTTCATATTCGCCCATTTTCAGCGATATTACATAGGTTCTGCACGAGAACTAACGCGACTATGTGGAGTGTGTAGCGCACCAGTTATACAACACTTCTCTGAGACACTCTCGAGATCAAGCACAATTAGAAGTTTCGATCAGGAGCCCAGATTCCGGGACATAAGCATGAAGCTTATTGATGAATATCTGAGGCCAATGTTCCACACAACTGGTGCAATGGAATGGCTATGCATGCGACTGGATTTTTTATCCCTTTTTACTTTTGTCTTCTCGTTGATTCTCATGATCTCTATTCCACCAGGAGCTATCGATCCAAGTGAGTGCCAATAACTATATACATATCATATATGAAAATTCTCTAACTGAAAAAAAAATTTGTTTTTTCGTCGATCAATTAAATGAAGGTGTTGTTGGCTTAGCCGTCACATATGGGCTTAGTTTAAATATGTTACAAGCAATTTCTGTTGAGAAACTTTGCCTCATGGAACAGAAGATAGTATCAGCTGAAAGAATACTTCAATATACCTCTATCGCAAGTGAACCTCCACTCGTTGTGGAGTTAAAGCGGCCACAGGGTAGCTGGCCGATTTATGGAGAGGTTAAAATACAAAATCTTCAGGTGAATCAACGTACCTCGTTTAACTTCATACAGTAGTTCGATGATGTTAATGCCATGCACTAACCTAAAGAAACTGAGTATTATTTATAGGTTCGTTATGCACCACACATGCCTTTTGTACTACGAGGCCTTACCTGCACTTTCTTAGGAGGGAAGAAGACGGGAATTGTAGGGAGGACCGGAAGTGGTAAATCAACTCTTATTCAGACACTTTTTCGTATTGTTGAACCAACCGTGGGAAAGATACAGATTGATGGGGTTGATATTTTATCCATCGGACTCAATGATTTAGGATCTAGATTAAGTATAATACCACAAGATCCCACCATGTTTGAGGGGACCGTTCGAAGCAATCTCGATCCCATCGAAGAGTACTCAGACAAGCAAATATGGGAGGTTGGAATGAGCTTCTGTTAGTTTATTATTTTGTACATTTTTATGCTGATGAACTTTTGTTTACGATTCAGGCTCTTGATAAATGTCAGCTTGGTGATGAGGTTCGTAAGAAGGCACATAAGCTCGATTCTGCAGGTTTGTGATTTGTTTTATTACTGAAATCCTACTTGAGACTTGAATCATTTGAGGAACTCCATTTAAAGGTTTGGGAATGTGAATAAAAATGAAAAAACAATATTTAGTATCGGAGAATGGAGAGAACTGGAGCGTTGGTCAACGACAACTCGTTTGTCTGGGGCGCGTGTTGCTGAGGAAAAGCAAGGTCCTGGTGCTCGATGAAGCCACGGCATCTGTTGACACGGAAACCGATAATCTCATTCAGCAAACGCTCAATCAACATTTCACAAACTCGACGGTGATAACGATTGCACATAGAATAACATCCGTTGTTGACAGTGATATGGTTTTGTTATTAGATCAAGGTATGTACGTCTGTACTAAAGCCATCGTCATCTTTCTAATCTGGTCGTGCTATCTTCCCGATCTTTTTACACGGTTATTTCTCTTTTTACAGGACTTCTAAAGGAGTACGATTCCCCTGAAAACTTGTTGGAGGACAATTCGTCTTCATTTGCAAAGCTCGTTGCAGAATACAGCATGAGGTCAAACGTTTCATTATAGAAAACAGTGTGACTGGTACTCACTGATCTACAAAAGAATAACTGATGCATAAGGTCCAGCTATATTTAAAGTTGCAGCTGAAATTCTTGTGGGGTTGTGCTGTAATTTCATATTATGTTTGATAAACTTTAGGATGATTTGATACCAAATATAATGCTGCAACTTTTGATTTTGAGTGCTTTATCAAGTCAATGTACAAGTAGTTTTGTAGAAGACAGAATAACTCTGTCAAGTATCAACCATAACCATACATATAAAGATTACAGGGAAAATGAGACAAAAGAACAAGAAATGATAAGTAATCTTGTAAATTGATGTTTCTATTACATCTCAAAATTAGTACATATGGCTGCCCCAAAAGAAGATGCTTAATTGACCAAAAACATAAGCATCAAAATGAGAACATGTATGTGCTAATAGGAGAACTTAGGTTCTCTCTCAAAAAAGCACAAAACCTCAACCTCCTACAATCACTACAATACTACACCTGAATAACCACAGTATGTATCGTTTCCTTATATCGTCAACACGAGTCCATTCACGGAACAAGAAAGGCGGAAGAACACGAGTTCACTCCATATTCCGGTTGCCCACATAGTAATGCACACAAGACGGTACAGACGATCCTTTGCACTATCTCGCGATAACACAACGGTCCACACTATCTATAAAACATCGCCTCTAAATAACATAGTCCGACCACTCCCCTGGGACGTATGGTCCATCGTCAAACTAGGCATACTGTCAAGCGACTCAAGCCTCACCGGGTTTTCCTTCCCTCCAAGTAACCTAGCCGGATTCCCCACCGCAGTAGTTCTAGCAGGCACCGGCTTCAACACCACCGACCCCGCCCCAATCTTCGCCCCATCCCAAATCACAACTGTTAACGGGTTTGGAATTATTCCCCATTTAACGAATATTATTTTGGGTTGGAACGCCGTGCCCGTGATTTAAAAACAATAATGGATGGAAATAATTGGAAATAACGAGGGATGCAAGAATATTCCTTCCTTTACTCACTGAACTTTTCCTCTTTTTATCTTTGTGTGTATGTGTCAAGTTGAGTTCCCCTTCTTCTATTGATCACCTCCCTTTATATAGACTTTGGTAGGGGCATATGTCACTGTGCATGTATTTTAGTAAAGACAGGTGTCGTTATGTTGATACAAGTGTACAAAATTAGGATAAGGTTTATCTTTTAATCTACTAGATGCTGACTAGACCAATCCTTATGTCTTCCGATGGTTCCGAGGATCTCCGAGGAATGGTTTTTTTGGGACGTTATTCTTCCGAGGGGCTATACTTTTGTTGATAAGTAATTTAGGATGCTCATCCGGGGGTATCATGCTTTGGCATAAGTGTATTCGGGAGTAGGGACTGTTGTATATGCTCTCCGAGGGGTTTTATTTTTCTTTCTCGATTCGGGTCCGTTCTCCAATGGATTGGTGTGATCTTCGAGGGCGTAATGTGATCTTCGAGGGCGTGATATGATCTCCGAGGGCTTGATTTGCTCTGCTTGAAGCGGTATTTTTTTGTCTAAGTCCTCAGAATATATTATCCGGGCGCTCTGTTATTCATTTCTGGTTTTTCTCCGAGAATGGGTCATCGGGTGATGGTCCGAGGGCAGTTCATGTTGATGAGTGTTCAACAAGGAAGTATTCTTACAAGTTTGCGGGACTCGTGGTCCGTTGTGGTCCCTCTTGGCGCATTGGTGGATATCGGAGTCGCGCGGATCCACCGGGGTTTGCTCTTTTTCGGGTGCCGCGTTGATATCTATTTTTTACTCACCATTTGACTTTCCAAGGGACGCTTATGTGTCTCCTCAAGTGTTCCTCCGTGCTTTCTTAGGTCAGTGACCGAGGGGCAGGGTAACATCCAAGGGGGCCTCCTTATTAGGAGTGGGTACATCTCATCGGAAGTACTCGTGACAATAGTATTGTCCATTTATTAATTCCCATAATTAGGATTAACCTTCTTCTTAACCTTTTATTTATTTTTATGGTTAACACTAGCCCCCCCAAATTTCGATCGCCTTCGTAGAGGCGAGGGAAATTTTATTCATCGTCCTCAGTGAGGCGAGGGGTTAGTCCGAGGCTTGGTCTTTATTTTTTGGTATTTTTCCGAGGGAGTACATACATTTATAATTATTTAAAAACGGATCATATAGAACTTACCTTATTACCCCTGGGGATACTGTCCTCATGCACGCGGAGGTTTCGGAGCATTGGTTACAGATAGTCGTTGATCGGTTTTAAACTTCGAAATATCTGATCGTTGGTAACGGTCAGATTTGTAGCGGCGTGGCTGGCGGACGCGGGGGATACGTGGATCTTTAAATATGCTCCACGTTTTGAGATTTTGTGACCATTGTCACTTTCACTCCTATAAATAGGAGAACTATTTCCCTCACTTATCACTTTCACAATTTTCTCTCGCGGTGAACTTCTTTCAGAGCTAAAAAAATTCTTCTCCCCTTCTTTTGCACTTCAAATTCTCAGCAGATTCGCGTACTCCTTTTCTCTTTTCCTTTCGAAAATAACATTCCTTTTTTATCTTCGTATAAATGGCTTCCTCTGCCAACGTTGACCCCATTGCTGCCTCCACCATCTCCGGAGTTACTGCTCTGGTTGATTCTTCTGTGAATTTGAGGGGTATTTCGGTAGGGGTGGTTACTCGTAAGCGCAAGGGAGAGGCTGCTGCTGCCACCGAGGGTGGCGCCACTTCTTCTAAAAAAGCTAGGGTTCGCAAATCGAAGAGGGCGGCTCCTTCTCGGGATTTTTCCAAAGTTGAGGGGGTTCCTAGCATCGCCACTCGTGAACAGGTGTTGGAGTTATTCACCTCGACTGGGGCTTTTCAAAAAAATATGATCTTCCAAATTCCGACGAAAGATGAGAGAGCCTGTTATCGTCCTCCGGGTATGTTGACTGTTTATTTTGCTCAAGTGAGATACGGGTGGCGTTCATTCATGCCGCCTTTCTTCTGCGAAGTTTTTAAGGCTTGCAATATCAGCCCGAGTCAACTGGTTCCGAATGGGTTCGTCGCCCTCTGTATTTATGTTTACTGGTGTCAGGTGAACGGGTTGGAGTGTGGGGTGGACCATTTATTTACCATTTTTGATGTGGTAATCTCAAGCGGAAGGTATCCGTTTTACCATGTTCGTCACCGGGATAACACGAAGAGAATATTGGATGCGTCGATCTCCTCGCATAGCGTTTGGAAAAACAAATATTTCTTCGTGCAGCCTGTTCACGGCATATGGGATATGCCCTTTGATTGGAGAGAGGGCGCACCTCCCGTGCACACTCTGGACCCGGAGATAGTTTTGTCTTCTGTAATTTCTCAGCAAAAGTTGATGGAGTCGGAGGACTTTATGATGTTGTTCGAGACATCCGGACTTCATCATGTGGTTTTTACCGATGACGCCATGGAAAAGCCCTTGTCTCTATCGTCCGATGCGAGGAATCTTTTTAGTAAGTTCTTTATTTTCTTCCTTTGTTCCTTTTCTAAGTATAGCAATGAATTATACTTATATCTGTTGGCTCTGGGGTGGTGCAGAGGAGGTTATGGCGAATTACTATTTGCAGTCGGGTCCGAGAGAACCTACTCCGAGCGGTGCTTCCAATGTGCCAGAAGAGGGTGATCATGAAGAAGAAGAGATCAATGCCCCCGAGGGCGGGCATACGGGTCCGGAGACAATAGGGGCTCATGAGGACCATTCTCCTCTGTATATAGATATGACGGGGGTTATCAGAAGTGTTGTTCCATTACGCCAGGTAGCTACTTCTTCCTTTTGGGCTTTGGTGCCGGTCTCTAGGTCCGATACAGGAGATCTGCCCGCCTCTGGATCCGATATGGGAAATTCTCCGATGGTTTCCGAAGAGGGGATATTTTCAAGGGCTAGCGAGGAAGAATCAGTTCAGAAGACTACTGAGGTGGTAGACTTGTCTTCTAGGGATCCCTCTCCCGCTTCTACTCATGGAGCTGAGCCTACGCCCCTGATAGTTCCTGAATCTGTCCCTCGTGGTGAGTTCTTATGGGTCTTTAACGAAATTTTCCATACATTTACTGAAGAGTTTATTCCTGAATAGTTTATTCATGTGCTGATGCTCTCCTTCTTGATGCAGAGACTGTGGACAAAGGCAAGGCTCCGATGGTAGAAGAGCCTTCTTTATATGGTAAGCGTTCTTCACTTGTCTTTTTCTTCCAGTGATAATTTTTTCTAGTTTCATTCTCCTTTTCACACACATATGTTGCCTTTTGTAGAAGAAGATTTCTTGGCACAATTTATTGTTCCCGAGCAGGAGGCTTCACGAGGGGATTCCAAGGATATTCAATGGGAGTTTGATCCCTCGTCCGAGGACAAAGACGTGAAGGAGGGGATCTTGAATTCGTTGTTGGGGGAGGTTGGCATGTCCGTCGTAGCTGGTGGTTCTCAGGCCGTATTTACTAATTCGGAGGTGGTGACTCCAGTACCGGGAAATACTCCTCCGAGGGGTCACATTACAGTGACTCTGTCTGTTCCCGTGACTCTATCTTCGAGAGGTCACACTTTTCAGACGCCCATACCTCCTAGTGGGCCAGAGGGACATTTCTCATCTCGGACTGTGGGGGAGGCCTATCAGGACATCATCCAGTTCTTTGCTTCTTCTAGTTCGACACCCGCCGAGGGGTATCAATTTTTGTATACCAGTCTTAACTGGTTGGGACTCATGGTAAGTTTTTTCGTACTAGTCTTCTTGGGGTTGTACGATTTATCTGTAATAATTTCTTTTTTCGCTTATCTTTTCGTAGATTGGAAAGACTCGGGAGGCAGTTACTGCTGTAGAAGAACGTGGTCGGAAGGACGTGGAGGAGATGGAAGCTCTCCGAGCACAATTGGCACCTCTTTTGTTTCGGGACAAGGAGAGTCAGACGAGGGAAGAGGTTCTCCTTACAAAAATCTCTGACTACGAATTCATTCTTCAGGAAGCTGAGAAAGCGTATGAGGGCTTGCACCGTAGGTTGAACACTGCAGAGTCTGCCTATAAGAAAATAGAAGCCTCCGAGAAGGCTACAATGGCTAAGATAGCCCTTTTGGAGAAGGAAAAAAGGGAGTCCGAGGGGGTTCTTAATGCTCGGATCACTACTCTTGAGAAAGAGATAGCGGCAGGTTTGGAGAGGGAGAGAAGTCTTCAGGAGACGTTGGGTCAGGTCACCGACAGGGCTGAGTCGGCCGAGGGGAAGTTGATAAATTTCCTTTCTCCCGAGGAGGTGCAGGCTAAGATTGATGCAGCGGTTCAATTTGCTCAACGAGAGATCTCTAGACAGCCCTCGGGAGTTTCCGATACACCTTCTCAGGAGCTTTTGACAGGTCATCTTTTGTGGGGCTATTTGTAATGTGCTAGGCTGGCGAAGTCCCTGTTGCGGTCGGATGTGGACTTTTCCAAGTCTTTTGACCTTCGTAAGTTGAAGAGGCCAACTCCCGATGACTGTCATTACTTTTTGGGGAGATTTGGGGGTTTGCTATCTCCTAGGGATTCTCCTGTACCTTCTCTGATGCATTCTGCCAGTAGTCCGGGTCCGAGGGCTAGCGGTTCCGGGGGAGTGTTTTCACCAATTTCTCGCCTTGCTTCGCTGGGCACTTCTGCTGAGGCGACGACTCATTCACACCCTTCTACCACAGGGGCATAGTCTATTCATTGTAGCTTTTATTTCTTGCTTTTAATAAAGGTCTTTTGTACTACTATATTTTTCGAGGGCTCCTCTATTTTTAAATAAATAGTCATTTTTTCCATCTTTCATTTCTCTACCTTTTGTCTTTACCGTTAAAATCTAATTAGGGAAGATAATGATGAACCACTTAAGGTTGCTGACTAGGTTTATCTCCTAAGTAGGAGGTGTTGTCTTGCATGGCGACGTGGGATACGTGTCATTCTTAAATAAGAAGATTTCTCGACATGTGTCCTTTGCTTTATGTAATGGGGATTTAATCTTATTTCTCTAATCAAGGGGTGAAGAATATATATGTACTTAGGCCATTCAACAGTTATGTTTACTAATACTCTCACAATCATAACTAGTTTTTGATTTTCTTATCTTTTCAATTTGTCAATAATCGTAAGCACGAGGATAATACTTACTTGAGAAGATGATGCCCCCTTATTATAGGCGAGGAGGATCAGTTTCGTCTTGTGGTTCTTCTCGAAGTACTACTCAGAGTCCGCCTGGACAGTCAAGGGCTCCTCCTATTCTATGTGAGAGTTCCTCTCCAGGGCCGGGGGATAGTTTGTCTGGAAATCAAGTGACACTTGGCGCGAGTTCCTCTTTGGGAGTAGCCCGTAGGCTTTCATCTACAAATTCTCGTAGAGTAAACCATATTAGGGAGATATTTATGGGTAGGGAGCCATATTCTTTGGTAGATGAATCTTTGGAATTTGATTTGATTCCTCTTAATCCGTCCAGATTGATAGGTAGGAGACGTGTGGGATCCACTACGAGTACGGAGTGCGAGAGCTCAGTAAGGTCTCTTTTCACTGGGTATAACTTGGATTTTGAAGAATATGACGTGATAGTGTCTTCCGCGGGTCAGAGAGCTTATGCGCCTCCCTCGGGTTATTTGACTGTCTACAACGAACAAATGTGTTGCGGGTTACGAATGTTTTTCCACCCTTTTTTTCCAAATACTCTTTCGGTATTGGCAGGTATGTCCGAGTCAGCTAACGCCAAGTTCATATAGTCATTTGGTGGGGTATGTCCTGCATTGCGAGCTTTTAAACCTTCCTATGTCCCCTTATCGGGTGGGAACAATATTTGCCCTTCGACCTTGTTTAGAGGGGAATCCCTTTTTTGGCCTGACCTATCGGGACAAGGAAGATACCTTCACTCGTGTATCCAATACCCGCTCTTGTAGAGGGGACTGGAGGCGGAGGTTTTTCTTTGTCCGTCCGAGAGGTCAATCAGCCAGGTCGTGGAGGGTGCCCATCCGATGGGGTCTGGGATATATTGCTCCCAACACCAAAACACAAGGTTACGAAAGGGAGGTATTGCTTCGCTCAGGACTTTTTTCTGGTTCCTATGACATATCCGGGCTACTGGACTTCCCCGAGGCCCTGATTTTGGTGGGTTTGCAAGAGGGGGTGGAGGGATGTACTCCCCCATCTCGTCCTCTTCACTATAACTTTTATTTCCGTAATTTTTTCCTATCACCTTTCATCTGTTCAGCTTGTAAATTCTCTGGGTATCCTCAGACTGTTTGCACACTGATGTTTTTTGCAGGCGCAGAGATGGGAGTGTTTTCCCTCGGGTCTTCTAATGATGTTTTTCTGGGGCGGGCGTTGCATGATAGTCCCAGGATGCCGGAGGTTGGCGGTTCTGATCCACTCGTAAATGAGGTGATGGTTGATATTTCTTCGGAGGATGAGGGACTGGAGGCATCGCCTGTGGCAGCCCCCCCCCCCAGTAAGCTTTATAATTCCTCTCGGGGTGTCGGATCCGATAACGGCTCCCTCCCAGACGGACTTTCACATGACTCCAGTGGTGTCACAGCCTTTTCCTCGGGACTCTGCTGTAGTGAATATGTTAGAGGAGTATCTTCTCTCTCTCCTGATACGGGGGACTTGCAGCCCATTGAAGGTGGCCCTGATCGTGTTCCCGCACCGCCGCTCGAGGGGAACCCTTCCCTCGGGAGATCTCCCCCCCCCCCCCCCCCCCCGGGGATAATCAGGATATTTCTCCCCTCGGATCAGCGGTGGGATTTTGTCGAAACTTTTTCAGTGGTTTATTAAACGTGATGGATTGCGGGCTGATGAAAACCCTTCCGGTATCCGTTCTTCAGGACTTAACTTGTAAAGACTTGTGTGAGGTATTCCATTATTTTATCTATTTAATACTAACCTGCCACCCCTGTCTGATGTAATTTGCTTTGTTCTTGGGCAGATTTATATGGTGCTAGATGCCCTCGAATCTTACGGGAGTTCTTCTTCTGATCCTGGTTTAGTATATCGCCGCCGGGACGAGTTAGAGCAAGGTCTCTTAGAGGCTCAAGCAGAGATAACTCAATTGAGGGAGGTTCACGAGTCCACTCGGGAGATCCACAACAATGCGTTACAATCCGAGAAGGATAAAGCGTGGGAATTGGAACGCCAACTGATGCTCGAGAAAGCTCGTGTATTGAACTTAGAGAGGAGAATTGAGGAGTTACGATACCAGATGCGGTTCTCGGAAGAGCAACTGACGCAGGCTACGAAGGAAAGAGATGCCTTGAGTCAGCAACTACTAGGGATAACGCGCACCCAGGCGGTGGCGCTGGTTATGGCTCGGGTCCAGGCAGTGTTGGAAGTGGTGGGTCAATCTAGCCTTCGTGAGTCTCTCCAGGGTGAGATGCGTGATTTGGTTCATATAGGCTACCGGTTGTGCCAAGACGCTGTTCAAGCTTTGCCAGGGTTTCCCTCGGGCCTAATCATTCCGGAATTTAGCATTCGTCAGATTTTCGAAGAACTTCCTTCCTCACCCATTAGGGATTCTACAGCTCCGATTGTGTTCGTTGATGATCCGGTTTCTCTTTCCGAGGAGCAGCGCCGGCGACTTATTCGAGAAGGAAAACGCCCTATAGGAGGGACTTAACTTGTAGAAGGATACAGTTTAGTTCGTAATACTAAGGGCTTTTGATATTGTTGAGTTGTCAAGATGACTCGTATGTAGAGCCATCATTTTGTCAGGCAACCCTACTTTCTTTTGTACTGGGACCCTTCGTGTATAAACAACCTTTTTTTTATGCATGATTGTTACATTAAGCAAAGTACTTTCTAAGGTTGATTGAGTTCCAGGTATTGCGAAGTGCTATTCCCTCGGAATTGGCAAGAAGATAGGTCGCAGGTCCCACGATCTCCGCTATCTTAAAGGGTCCTTCCCATCGTGGATCAAGCTTGCCTACATTCTTGGAAGCCCCTACTCGTTTCATTACAAGATCTCCAACTTGAAAAATTCGGGGCTTTACCTTGGTATTGTAGTATCGTGACATCCGGGTCTTGTATTCTTCCACTCGGAGGGCTACTCGAGTTCTCTTTTCTTCGAGTAGATCAAGGGCGAGGGCTAGATTTGAGCCATTGGTTACTTCCTCGTATTCTCTGACTCGCCAACTTTCTATGGAGACCTCTGAGGGCAAGACAGCTTCGCACCCGTAGGATAGACTGAAAGGAGTTTCGCCCGTAGTGGCGCTTTGCGTGGTCTGATAGGCCCATAGTATACCGGGTATTTCTTCAACCCATTTGGCTTTGTGCCAATCGAGTCGAGCCTTCATATTTTTCAAAAGGGTTCTGTTAGTCCTTTCTACTTGCCCATTTGCTTGGGGGTACCCCACCGATGTGAAGCGGTGTTTAATCTCCCAATGGTCACACCACTTTTGTAGCTCTTGGTTCTTGAACTGTAGGCCATTATCACTTACCAAACTCCGAGGGACACCAAAGCGACACATGATGTTTCTCCATAGGAAGTTGATGATGGCTCCCGCTGTGATCCGAGCCAAGGGTTCCGCTTCTACCCATTTAGTAAAGTAGTCAACGGCTACCAGTAGAAATTTCTTCTGACCGGCGTCAGGGATGAGGGGTCCAACTATATCAATGCCCCATTTGGAAAACGGGTAAGGGGTTAGATGGGGTTCCCACGGGGCTGCGGGTTGATGGACCCGAGGGGCGTAAGCTTGGCACGGTTTACACCTTTCGGCATGGCTTTTACTGTCTTTAGCCATCGTGGGCCAGTAGTAGCCTTGTCGAATCAAGCGTCCGACCATGCTTTTGTCGCTAGTATGGCTTCCACATGTCCCCTCGTGAGTTTCCGCTAAAGCCAGTTGGGCTTCTTCTTCATTAAGGCATCGAGCATGGGGGCACGAGTACATTCTTCGAAAAAGTATCCCATCTTTGAGGAAATACCAAATGGTTTTTCTGGACATCATTCGCTGGATACTCTTGTCCGAGGAGTATCCCTCGGGATCCTACAAATAGGCTTTGATAGGAGTTACCCAGCTAGACGAGGGATCTGAGATGGTATTTACCTCTTTGCCTTTGCTCTTTTCGGATTCATTGACATGAAGTAGAGTGATCCTCCGAGTGTGTATGGCGGCTATTTGAGTAGCCATTTTAGATAAGGCGTCCGCCTCTTGGTTTTCTTTTCGGGGGATTTGAACTATATCAAATTCCTCGAACCATTCTTGCCTTCGACGGACAACCTGGAGGTACTCTTGCATTCTTTCTTCTTTTGCTTCATATGATCCTTTGACTTGCTGAACAATCAACTGAGAATCACTATGGAGGAGTATTCTCTTCATTCCTCCTTCCTTTGCTAGTCTCATACCAATAAGGAGAGCTTCATACTCAGCTTCATTATTAGAGATGGGGTAATCTATTCTGATTGCAAAATGGAGTCTTTCTTCCTCCCCTTCTTGATTTACAAAAACTATCCCTACCCCCCCCCCCCCCCCCATGCGTACTCACCGAGGATCCATCTACATATGCGTACCACAATGGTTCTTTCTCCTTGGATCCGATGCCCGTAAGTTCCATTACAAAGTCTGGCAGGACTTGTGCCTTGATGGAGGGTCTCGGAGCGTAGGAAATGTCATATTTGGTAAGTTCTACGGCCCATTTTATTAATCTCCCCAATGACTCAGGCTTATTAAGAATTGCCCTTAAGGGATGCTTTGTTAGCACTGTAATCGGGTGGGAAAGTAAGTAGGGGCGTAGCTTGCGGGCCGTAGTAACCAATGCTAGGACGAGTTTTTCAGTTAGGGTATACCTGGTTTCGGCTCCGAGGAGGGTTTTGCTGACGTAATATATCGGACGATGTTCTCCGTCTTGTTCTTTGACTAAGACGGCGCTAATGGCCTCTTCTCCGACCGACAGATAGAGAAATAACTCTTCTTGAGGTAAAGGTTTTACCAGCAAAGGTGGTTTCAACATGTACCTTTTTAGTTCTCCGAGGGCTTCCTCGCACTAGGGGGTCCATTGAAATTCCTTGACATTTCGAAGTATCTTGAAGAAGGGTAGTCCTTTTTCTGCTGACTTGGAGACGAACCGACTCAACGAGGCCATTCTACCAGTCAACTTTTGGACGTCTTTCACCGTCTTTGGGGTGGGTAGTCCCATAATGGCCTCTGCTTTCTCGGGATTTACTTCTATTCCCTTCTCCGTAACCATAAACCCCAAGAATTTTCCCCCTCGGATACCAAAAGAGCATTTCCTAGGGTTAACTTTCATGCCAAAGTTTTTCATAATGACCAACGCTTTCCGTAGGTCCTCGGGATGTTCCTCGGCAGTGTTACTTTTAACTACTGTGTCGTCCACGTAAACTTCTACTGACTTTCCGATAAGTCCTGCAAACATAAGACTTACTAACCTTTGGTAGGTAGCCCCAGCATTTTTTAGCCCGAAGGGCATGACTAGGTAACAGAATGTGCCTGCGTCCGTAATGAAGCTAGTTTTATCCTGGTCCACTGTCGCCATCGGGATTTGGTTGTATACCTGGTCTCCATCTAGGGTTGACAGTAGTGCACATCCAGCGGTGGAATCAACTAACTGATATATGCTCGGTAATGGATAACAATATTTTGGGCATGCTTCATTGAGGTTAGTAAAGTCAACGCACATCCGCCATCTCCCTCCGTGCTTGGGAACTAGTACGACATTAGCTAACCACTCGGGATAGATAACTTCCCAAATTTGTTTCAAGTTGAGAAGGCGTTGTATTTCCGAGCGAATAATTTTGTTACGCTCAAGTCCCATTTTCCTTTTCTTCTGTTGGACAGGTTTAGCTCCGGGCTTCACATTAAGAAAGTGCTGGCATACCTTGTTGCTGATTCGCCCAGGCGGTCCTCCTTCCCATGCAAAGAGGTGATGGAATTGTTTGAGGAGGGAAATCAGTTGAACCTCTATTGCTGGTGTCATGTGGGTACCCATTTTGATCACCTTCTCGGGGCTTCCTTCTACCAACTCTACCATCTTTAATTCTTCCACAGGTTGGACTCGTGTTTCCTCGGTTTTACGCTTTTTATTATTTCCGAGGGAAGGTTCGTCCTCTTCCGAGGGGATGGCATTCATGCAGCATTCTCTGGCTTTAGATTGACTTCCTCGGACTTCTCCAATTCCTGAAGAAGTGGGGAATTTCACTTTAAGATGCAAGGTAGAGGGGATGGCTTCAAAGCCTCGAATGGATGGTCTCCCGCAGATGGCGTTATACGTCCGTGAAGAAGCTTCCACTATCCAAAACTTGGTGGGTTCCATTCTTCGAAGGGCTCCCTTTCCCCATGACATTGGAAGAGTCACAGTTCCGAGGGTATGGCAGGTTTCTCCAGAGAACCCTACCAAGGGGACTTCAGCGGTTTCCAATTTTTCTTGTTTCAGCCCCATAGCAAGATAGGTAGGCAAGAAGAGTACGTCCACAGAGTTGTCCGTGTCTATGAGGATCCGTTGGGTTTCATACCCGTAAATGACGGCTGAAATAACTAGTGGGTCTTCGTGAGGGTATATTATGCCTGTGAGATCTTCGGGTCCGAAGGTAATGCTAGGCAGCTTTGACTCTTGGACAGAGCAGACAGGGAATCCTTGCTCTGCTCGTCTGGCTTCTTTCAAATATTTCTTCTTTTTTCCTAGGGGCGTCATTGAAATTTAACCTCCTTCAATCATATTGATGGTTCGTCCTGACGGGGGATTGTTTTTATAAGAGTCAGGTGGAGGAGGCAAACTCTGATACCTTGTCGTCCTTTCTCGTGAATTTTGTCGACGGTCTTTGGTTCTCTCTTGGGGTTGTAGGCGTCCAACTGTCCTTTCTCGTGACCTCCGACTGGGCGTCTTTTCCTCTTCTTCTTCCTCTTCTTCTCTTCGTGACCTCTTCCATACGTTTGTCTTGGGCTCCCCGAGATTATTTTCCTTGAGGTAATTCTTCAAGTATCCTATTTCTAGGAGACGAAGTACTTCTCTACGAAGGGTAGTACATTCTTCAGTGGTGTGTCCGTAGGTTTTGTGGTATTTGCAATATTTTCCTGTGTTCTTGTCTCGGTTAGGAAATTTAGCTGGTACGGGCCAGTGCAACTCATTGTTGCCTCTCATTATATTGAGTACTTTCGGAGGAGTGATAGTCATCGGAGGTAAGGGCACGGGTCGGAGGAATTTCTTAACCACTCCGCCCTCATCTTTACGCGGAGGGAGTTTTCCCTCTTTACTCTTTTCTTTAGTCTTTGCCTCTCTCTCTGCGCGCTCTAGGTGTTCATTATCATCCTGCTCCATGCGCTTCTTCGTTTCCTCCGCCTCTTCCATCAGAATGTGGACTTCCGCCTTTTGCATAAGTTCATTCATGTCCGTGACACGATTTCCCATAAGATATCTGAAGAAATCCCCCGTTCGAAGTCCTTGAGTTAATATGTCTGCCGTGATGGTTGGACTAACGTTGGGAACATCTAGTGCTTCGTCCGTGAAGCGCTTTATATACCCTCGTAGGGGTTCATCCTTTTTCTGTTTAATAGTGAAAAGATGTGTGGCGGACTTGGGGTATCTCCGATTGCAAGCAAATTGTCGTACAAACAGGTGAGCTAATCGGTCAAAGCTCGTAATGGAACAAGGTGGAAGATGAGTGAACCACGCATGGGCCCGCCCTCCGAGGGTGACAGGGAACACGCGGCATAAAACATGGTCGGGGCGGAAGATAGATCCATTCCGACCAAATATTGATGGATATGATCATGCGGGTCTCTTCCATCAGCTTCTCGGGTATATAGAGGGATATTAATGGGTCGCATCCCTGAGGGAATAGAGGCTAAGGCAATTTCAGGAATGAAAGGAGAGGTCTTAAACGTGGGGTCCTCCTCGGGGGCCATGGTTTTCTTAAGGTCGCCCAATTCTTTTCGCAAGTCATCCATCATTCCCCATAAGGCGTGCTCAACATCTCCCCTACACTCCGAGGGACGAGAAATTTCTCACCGACCCCTCTCCGGGGTTCTTTCATGATAAACATATCTTCGGGACGTTTGTCGGGGTTCCTGGTGCCAAGGGATTGAGTTTGGGTTCCATGCCGCCTGGGGTGTGTCTCCTTCCGAAGGGAAATTTCTGCCCTCGGGGGATATAGAGGGCATGTTTCTGAGATGTCCCCCCCTCCGGGGTGCCCGTATGACCGTAGCATCTACAAGTCTTTCATAGACGGATCGGGGAATATTAATAAAATCTCTCGTACCTGATTCGTAGTTTGACAGAGCTTCTTCCGAGTCGCTGCAATGGATTGGAAGGTTTTCACTTTCGAAGAGGTCATCCATCTTGGTCGATGTTTGTTGAATTCTCTCGAGGGCAGATATTATGGCGTTCCCACAGACGGCGCCATTTTGTTAACGGGTTTGGAATTATTCCCCATTTAACGAATATTATTTTGGGTTGGAACGCCCTGCCCGTGATTGAAAAACAATAATGGATGGAAATAATTGGAAATAACGAGGGATGCAAGAATATTCCTTCCTTTACTCACTGAACTTTTCCTCCTTTTATCTTTGTGTGTATGTGTCAAGTTGAGTTCCCCTTCTTCTATTGATCACCTCCCTTTATATAGACTTTGGTAGGGGCAAGTGTCACTGTGCATGTGATTTAGTAAAGACAGGTGTCGTTATGTTGATACAGGTGTACAAAATTAGGATAAGGTTTATCTTTTAGTCTACTAGATGCTGACTAGACCAATCCTTATGTCTTCCGATGGTTCCGAGGATCTCCGAGGAATGGTTTTTTTGGGACGTTATTCTTCCAAGGGGCTATACTTTTGTTGATAAGTAATTTAGGATGCTCGTCTGGGGGTAACATGCTTTGGCATAAGTGTATTCGGGAGTAGGGACTGTTGTATATGCTCTCCGAGGGGTTTTATTTTTCTTTCTCGATTAGGGTCCGTTCTCCAATGGCTTGGTGTGATCTCCGAGGGCGTAATGTGATCTTCGAGGGCGTGATATGATCTCCAAGGGCTTGATTTGCTCTGCTTATTTTTTCGTCTAAGTCCTCGGAATATATTATCCGGGCGCTCTGTTATTCATTTCTAGTTTTTCTCCGAGAATGGGTCCTCGGGTGATGGTCTGAGGGCAGTTCATGTTGATGAGTGTTCAGCAAGGAAGTATTCTTACAAGTTTGCGGGACTCGTGGTCCGTTGTGGTCCCTTTTGGCGCATTGGTGGATATCGGAGTCGCGCGGATCCACCGGGGTTTGCTCTTTTTCCGATGCCGCGTTGATATCTATTTTTTACTCACCATTTGACTTTCCAAGGGACGCTTATGTGTCTCCTCGGGTGTTCCTCCGTGCTTTCTTAGGTCAGTGACCGAGGGGCAGGGTAACATTTGAGGGGGCCTTCTTATTAGGAGTGGGTACATCTCATCGGAAGTACTCGTGATAATAGTATTGTCCATTTATTAATTCCCATAATTAGGATTAACCTTCTTCTTAACCTTTTATTTATTTTTATGGTTAACAACAACATTGCCCAAAACACAAGTCCCCGCCCCAATCAAAACACCGTCACCAATCTTTGGATGCCTATCACCGCAAACTTTCCCCATCCCACCCAACGTCACGTTATGCAAAATCGACACATTGTCCCCAATCACCGCCGTTTCCCCCACTACAACCCCCGTCGCATGATCCAGCAAAATCCCACTACAAATCTTCGCCCCTGGGTGAATATCCACCGCAAAAACATTTTTACTTCCCCCTCACACCCACCACCCCCCCGGTCTTTTCACAAATAAAAAACACTTTCAGACCTTGCTCGTGCACAGAAAATTCGAGAAGTTTCATGACAAGAAAATAAAAATCTTGATATTGGAATTGAAGTAAACAAAAGGCAAATAAGAAGAAATAAGAGAATAATTAATAAATATTCTGATGCAATTTGAAAAGCCACGATAAGAAAGACATGAAGTTTCGAAACGAAAAAAAAAAACAAAAAATTCTATATTGAAGTAAATGAAAGACAAAGAAGAAAAATAAGAGTGAAATGAATAATAAATTTTTCCTCGCAGATTAAAAAGGGCGCGATGAGAATGTGTTTTCTTTAAAAACAAAAATATTGACCTAATCAAATTTGTATCTATAATTACGCCCTACCACTATATTAATTTTTAAGAAAAACACACATATGCATGCATATAACATAAGACTTAAGAGCCACATGTAATATAGGTAATAAACTTGTTATCCTCTTGTAAAATAAAGATATGCAATTACGTAGTATGTTAAGTAGGACACAGCCCCCTCATAAGTTAAGTTAAATTGTAGAATATTAAGCACCTAAGAAGTCCAAAGACGAAAGAACCAAGTAATTTTATTTGTACTTTATTATAGTATTACAATGTTAACATCGACAATGATAAGGATATACATTAGTTGTAACAGACTTCACACCTTTTGTTTAATTATTTGTAAAGCATCAGATTTGTTAATATCGTTTAGATAGCTTACATCTTGTTGTTTAGATTTACTATTATCCTATATTGAGCCTCTTTTACTAATGAAAGTAAGTTTCCCATTATACTCATTCTCAATATAGTATCAGTAAATACGGATCCTACTTCCTCCTCTATCTCAAAATCTTCCATGGCTGCCCCTGATAGCACTCTCTCCAATCCAAATGAACCAACCCAGCATTCATCCTCAATCACTTCCAGAATGCTATTAAACTCACTCCTACAAATTACACTTTCTGGAAAGTTCACATTTTAGCTACTTTAGTTGGTTTTGATCTATACAAATTCGTTGATGACACACATCTTGCTCCTCCCTCCACTATTACTGCTGCCGACAACACCACCAAAACCAACCCTGCATATGCTACATGGGTGCGCCAAGATAAACTTATATTTGGCGCTCTCGCCGGCACTCTTTCCCCGGCTGTCTTTCCTCTCGTCACCATTGCAATACTTCTTATGATGTGTGGAAACTTCTTGCTTCCACATATGCTAATCCTTCCCGTGGCCATATGCTGCAAATTCGCAGCAACTTAAATCACATAACCAAGACAAATCAGTCTATCACTGAATATATGCAAGCAATAAAATATTGCACTGACCAACTTGCTGCCATGGGAAAGCCTATGGATATTGAAGACATCATATCCAAAGTTATCAAAGGTCTTGATTATGAATACTACAAACCCGTTATTGATGCCATTAATGCAAGGGACAACCCAATTTCCTTTGAAGAATTACATGAAAAACTCATTACTCATGAACTCACTGCCAAAAATACCTTTCCTTCTCACATATCTCCTACTTCCGTTCATGCTTCTCACTACCGTCCTCACTATAATCGCTCGTCCTCTCGTCCATCGTATAATCCACCTCTCTTGTCCAACCCACCCACTATGACTGCCTCACGCACGCCTAAGCCATTTTTAGGAAAATGTCAATGGTGTCATGTTCAAGGTCACACCCTCAACCATTGCCCCACTTTCAAGCGTCTTTTCCCGCATATTCTCGTGCCTTCTCCTACGTCTGCTCGTCCAGCGGCCCCTGCCTACTCTCCCCAGGCGCATGCTGCAAATCTCTACCGCGGCTCGCCGAACTCCTGGCTCGTTGACAGCGGTGCAACTCACCATGTCCCTCCATGCTCCCTATGATGGCTCGGATAAACTCTTTATCGGCGATGGTTCTGCACTTCCAATCACACATACTGGTTCTTTTTCTCTTTCTACTCCTCAAAAGACTTCTCACTTTAATAATGTCTTATATGTTCCGTCTATCTCTCAAAATATTTTATCTGTCTCTCAATTTTGTCGTGATAATAATATTTCCATTGAATTCTTACCTTCCTTTTTTTCGTGTAAAGAAAATCTCAACGGGACAAACTCTTATCCAGGGTATTCCGCTTAATGGCATATACCATTGGTGTCCTTCTCCTACTGTCTTCTCTAGCGTCAAAAGCACCATCCATGATTGGCATCATCGTCTTGGTCACCCCTCTCTAACATTCTCCAGTCCATTAGCTCACAATTTTCATTACCTATGTCAAGTAGTTCTTTTTCACATTGTAATTCATGTGATATCAATAAAAGTCACAAGTTACCATTTTCTCAATCATCTTTATCATCTCATGCACCACTCGATCTCATTTTAAGTGATGTATGGACTGCCCTTGTGTATTCTTATGATAACTACAAGTACTATGTTCTTTTTGTCGACCACTAGACAAAATATATATAGCTATATCCTCTCAAACAAAAATTAGATACTTACAACACTTTTCTTTGCTTCGGTGCCTTAGTCGAAATTTTTTTTAACAAACCTATTCTTCAATTATATTCTGTTAATGGTGGCGAATATATAAAACTCACACCTACTCTTCTTCATTCTGGAATTTCTCACCTTACTTCTCCTCCTCACACTCCAGAACATAATGGCTATGCCGAACGTCGCCACCGTCACATTGTTGAAACAGTCCTTGCACTTCTTTCTCACGCCTCTCTTCCTATCACTTATTGGTCTCATGCTTTCACTACAGTCGCATACCTTATCAACCGTCTACCAACTCCAACTCTCAATCTTCAATCTCCCTACACTACTCTCTTTCGCAAAATCCCCAATTACACGAAGCTTGGCAACCTTGGTTGTCTATGTTATCCTTGGCTTCGCCCGTATACATCACATAAACTTAAACAACGCTCTCTTCCATGCGTTTTTGTTGGTTACTCTTCTACCCAACGTGCATACTATTGTCTCGATCCTAAAACTCAGAAAAATTATATCTCTCGCCATGTAAAATTTATAGAGACAGAATTTCCCTATCCCACACTCTCTTCATGCACTTCACCCTCTAATTCTAGCCCTATCTCGGAATGGTGCAATCTCACTCTTCCCAGTCTTTCATTGCCTAAATCAGCCCCTACTACACAAACCTCTGATCCATCTACTTTATGTCAGTCTCCTACTTCTTCTCCCACAACGGTATTATCCTCTCATCCCCCTCTTCCACAACGTACAGTTGTCACCCGTCTCCAAAACAACATAATAAAACCCAATCCTAAATATACCTCTACCAAACAATGCAACACATCTACTATTCCTTCTTCCACTTCTCTTCCCACCTCTGCCACTCAAGCACTTAAGGATCCGTTATGGTGCCAGGCCATGCATGAAGAATTCACAGCTCTCACTAAAAGTCACACATGGCAACTTGTTCCTTCCAGCCCTACACAAAATATAGTTGGGTGCAAGTGGGTTTTTCGTATCAAATATAATTCGGATGGCTCCATTAATCGTTATAAAGCCAGGATTGTCGCCAAAGGCTTTCATCAATGCTCCGGTCTTGACTATTCTAAAACTTTTAGTCCAGTTATAAAACCTACCACTGTTCGTCTCATTCTTTCTCTCGCATTCAGCCATGGTTGGTCGGTAAGACAACTTGATATTAACAACGCCTTCCTACAAGGCACTCTTACCGACACGGTGTATATGGCACAACCTATTGGCTTCATTGATAAGACACTTCCCACTCATGAGTGTCATCTTCACAAAGCCATTTACGGTCTCAAACAAGCGCCTCGTGCTTGGTATACGGAGCTTAAAAATTTTCTTCTGTCTTTCGGGTTTCAAAACCCCATCTCTGATCCTTCACTTTTCATATATCAACATGCATCCTCTCTTATCTACTTACTTGTCTATGTAGACGACATAATCATTACCGGCCCCTCGTCGTCTACAATTAATCTCTCTAAAAGACTTAGGACCTCATTCTTACTTTCTCGGTGTTGAAGTTCAAACGAACCCTCATGGTCTTCTTCTCACTCAAACCAAATATATTCAAGATCTTCTTGTCCGCCACAATATGCATGAATCTAAACCAGCTACCACTCCCCTGTCAACTCACCCTTCTCTTGTTCAAGACGCTGGCACTCCTTTAGCCAATTCTACTGACTACCGCACTATTGTTGCCAGCCTACAATACCTTTCACTCACTCGACCGGATCTTGCTTATGCAGTAAACAAATTATCCCAATTTATGCACTGTCCAACTGATCTACATTGGCAAGCTCTCAAACGCCTATTACGCTACTTAAATGGTATTGCACATCATGGAATTACCTTGCACAAGTCCTCTTCGCTTACATGCCTTTACAGATGCAGACTGAGCTGGTGACCAGGATGATTACGTCTCCACCATTGGTTACATTATTTATCTTGGTCGAAATCCAATCTCCTGGAGTTTAAAGAAGTAGCGGGCTCTTGCGCGTTCCTCGACCGAGGCAGAGTTTCGGGGTGTCGCTTCCACCACGGCAGAAGTTCTTTGGCTCCATACCTTACTTACTAAAATCAACTTACAACCCAATACTCAGACTTCTATTTACTGTGACAATCTTAGTGCTACACAATATTTAGCCAATCCAGTTTTCCACTCGCGTATGAAACATCTCGCATTGGCCTTTCATTTTGTTCGTTAACAGGTACAATTGGGCACTATCCACGTTCAACACATCTCGGGCAATGATCAACTAGTCGATATTCTTACAAAATGATGTAGCGAGGTGAAGACATAAGGGAAGATGAAATAACACAAGAAAATCAAAAGCTTGTTGATTCACGAAGAATACCAAGAAATTGATGTAAAAGAGAGAAACTCTCAAGAAATTTATTCAATAATCAACTGACTACAATGACTCAAAGACGACTAACTTATAAAGTAAAAACCCTAACTAAGAAAAATGCCAAAATTACAAAAGACTCTTAAAATAACTAAATAAAACATAAAAATCTCGCTGGAAATAATAAACTGCAAATTTGACTCTCGAAACCTTTGAATTTGCCAAAAATCACGTGGGCGTAAAGACTTTAGTCTTAACGTTTTGCTCAGGAGGTCGTTTCCACTTGAAAAAGTTGTATCTTTTGTCACGGGCTCTGTTGACTTTCTGGTCAAACCTTGACTTTCTTGAATCTCGGGTTTGTTATTTTCGATCAAGAGATACCCATATTTATGATCTGCATCACAAAACCCATGCCTAAGCAACGGTTTTTTGTATTACTTGACAAGATCGGACTTGCCCAACGATCGTCCGTCTTGCGGGGGCGTGATAAGGATATACATTAGTTGTAACAGACTTCACACCTTTTATTTAATTATTTGTACTTAGCATCAGATTTGTTAATATCGTTTAGATAGCTATATCTTGTTATTTAGATTTACTATTATTCTCTGTTGTACATTGGCTATATATTGAGGCTCTTTTACTAATGAAAGTAAGTTTTCCATTCTACTCATTCTCAATAGACAACACATTATTATGAAATTTATCAGTGTTTCATCAAAATCAAATTTTGTATATAAATTTCTAAGAAATCTACAAGATTTTGTAATATTTGCATGGGTCGAGATTATCTTTAAATATAATAAATTTTATTTTTTTATATATATAAGAAAAATAGAAAATATTCTTGGAGTAATAATTATTTAATTTGATCCTATTATATAGCACCAATAAACAATATTATGGTATCATTTATTATAATTCAACTTGCCCGTTCGGAGCACGGGCGAGTTTTCTAGTATAGGTATAATTGTTCTAGAACTATATGAGTGTTTGCAAGAGCTTATATAAACTTTTTGTAATAATATTTTTTTATAGTTACTTTAAAAGTCGGAAGTGTTGCAAAATAAATGCTACTTAAAGTATTATTTAGGTATTTGCAACATTTAATAAGAAGTGACATTTCTTTTCGTAAAATTAATAGAACACCATAATTACATAAACAAATTTTAAAATACCAATACCTAACTTCTCTACTAGTGTTTATTTTGACTTTGTTTAGAGTAGAATTTTTGTTATCATCTTTTGAGAAATAAAGTTTGCATTTTCAATAGTATAAAGAGTAGTATGACTATGAAGTACTAAGTTTGCCAGATTCACTACTTACTGTTCCACTTAGATGAAAGATCACCCAGTTTGTGAAAGGTTTAAAAGATATTGCTAGAAAGATGACCTCAACAATTAGATTAGAAACAATCTACATCGTCATTTGGAAAGACCATGAACATAAATAGAGTTGCTGCCGCAAGGCAATAATCATATCATAACAGCGCAATTATTCTACATGAATTGATACTCAAAACCAAAACTTGCAATTTACTATTTTGCATACAACTGTTACTACACATTTCACTAAATATATGAAGTTCCAGGTACGTGGATATTTTCGTCGTCATCGTGCCCACAAATTTCTTTAATCTCAAGCAGTGGAAAGATTTTCAAAACTAGAACTTGATCTCATGCTGTATTCTGCGACGAGCTTTGCAAATAAAGAAGACTTGTCCTCCAACAACTTTTCGGGCGGATCATACTCCTTTAGAAGCCCTGCATCCAAAAAAGAAGTAAAACATTTTTAAAATCACACGGCGCGATACTTATATATGATGGGTTAATTCAAGGCTAGGCTTACCGTTATCCAACAACAAAACCATATTACTGTCGAGTACCGATGTTATCCTGTGTGCAATTGTTATAACTGTCGAGTCAGTGAAATGTTGTTTTAGTGTTTGTTGGATGAGATTATCAGTTGCCGTGTCAACGGATGCTGTGGCTTCATCGAGTACCAAAACCTTGCTTTTCTTTAGCAGCACGCGCCCCAGACAAACGAGTTGTCTTTGGCCAACGCTCCAATTCTCTCCATTCTCTGACACTGATATATTTGTATGGAAAAAAATGAGAAGTATAAATTTGAGCGTGCAGAAACTTTTATTAAGAGAATGAGGCAAACCTGCCGAATCAAGCTTCCCTGCCTTTTTACGAACCTCATCACCAAGTTGGCATTTATCAAGCGCCTAGGCCATAATCAAAAACTCATTTGTGAAGATAAGAATAAATAAATCAACCATGAGATAAATTTGCAAGTCCTTACCTCCCATATCTGCTCGTCGGTATATTCTTCGAGTGGATCTAGATTACTTCGAACTGTCCCCTCAAACATGGTGGGATCCTGTGGTATTATGCTTAATCTAGATCGTAAATCATGAAGTCCGATGGATAATATATCGACCCCATCAATTTGTATCTTTCCCACGGTTGGTTCAACAATACGAAAGAGTGTCTGAATAAGAGTTGATTTACCACTTCCTGTCCTCCCTACTATTCCGGTTCTCTTCCCTCCAAAAAAGGTACATGTAAGACCTCGTAGCACAAAAGGCATGTGTGGAGCATAACGAACCTACAAGTAAAGCCGGTTTCTTTAGGTCAATACGTAATGTTAAGAGTCTTGAACTACTTAAGTTAGTTAATCATTTAAACAAATTACCTGAAGATTTTGAATATTAACCTCTCCTTCAACCGGCCAGTTACTCTTTGGCCTATGCGACTCCACAACAAGTGGTGGTTCGCTTGCAATAGAAGTATACTGAAGTATTCTTTCGACCGATATTATTCTCTGTTCCATGGTGCAAAGATTCCAAACAGTCCATGATTGTAACATATTTAAATTAAGACCATATGTCACCGCCAAGCCAGCAACACCTTCAAATCGATTGAGGAAGAAAAACACAAGAGTAAGCTTCTTTTGAGACTTCAACGAAATTTATATATCACCTAGACATTTAGTTTTTGGCACTCACTTGGATCAATAGTTCCTTCCGGAAGAGTAATCAAGAAAACCAATGAAAAGGCAAATGTGACGAGCGACAAAAAATCCAACCGAATGCATAGCCATTCCATTGCACCAGCTGTGTTAAACTTTGGCCTAGAATATGCATCTATTAATCTCATGCTTATGTCCCGGAATCTTGGCTCCTGATCAAAACTTCTAATCGTGCTTGATCCTGATAGTGTCTCAGAAAAGTGTTGTATCACTGGAGCTTTGCACACCCCACACAATCGAGCTAGTTCTCGTGCAGAACCTATGTAATATCGCTGAAGGAAAAACAACGGAGTTATTTTACCACAGATACATACAGATCTTCACTATTACGGTGACAAGATTTAATTATGATTATCTTTTTATCTTGTATAGGACAACATATCGGATACAAGCACATCGAGGTCATAAGCTTACATACAATTATAAGATGATTAGATGAGAGATAATAAGGATTACCTGCAACCATATGCAAAGTGCAACCATGGGAATGAAAACAATGAAGACCTGCCATGCAACTTGTGACATAACGGCGATAATTGCCAAAAGCTGTATTATGGCAAAAGCAAAAGCCCCAACCACGGATGCCATGTTCAAATCCATTGTGCTTTGATCCGTAGATACCTGTGAGAAACACAAAACAAGACGAATAAAATTATGCAGCTAAATATCATATAGTAGTTCAAAAATTAACTTTTAGTAGATACAAGGAATAATACATTTACTTACTCTGTTGAGAATTCGACCACTTGGGGTGGAGTCGAAGAAAGCCATGGGTGCACGAAATATGCATAAGTGCAATTTGTCAAAGAGTATTGTTGCTGTCTTGTACCCAATCGTCACCACGAGCAAGGCTCTGCCAAAAATGCAGAAAGAGCTTCCAATTGCCAAGGCAACATACACAAGTATAAGAGTCGAGCCTTGAACGGGAGGTGCCATGTCTTTTGACACAGGGGTCGCCCATGCCATCCAATAATTGCTTCCAATCTGAAGTATCTGAAACATTATATGAGCCAGAAGAGTAAACGGTATAAGATATCCTCCATACGCAGTTGTGATATACTTCCAGTAAACTGATAATCCAACATTCCCTTTCTCTCTTTCTTCCTCTTGAACAAGCTGTCCCTTTGATCCCCCGGAATTTTCAACTTTATCATTTATATCTTTTCCAGATTCCTGCTTCTTAAGAACGGGCTTAGTATTTCCAGATTTACTACTCTCATCGGTGGCTGCTGTTCCCACGTCGACGGAATCAAGTGCCGATAAAGCTTCCTCGTGAGCACCAACAAGTTCCATGAAGTCACTTCCTGATTTTAGAATATCGTTGTACTTTCCGGCTTGTTTAATATGGCCATCTCTCATAACCTGATGATTATGAACTACGTTAGCAGAACTCAACTAGAATTATCAAGCCAAAATATTTTAAAGTATAAATAACAAGCTCACCAATATTATATCAGCAGCTGGCAGAAACTCTACTTGATGCGTAACGTAAATGATTGTTTTTGATTCCAGAAGCCCCAGAATACATTCCTTCCATGAAAATAAAATAATTGTTAGCACAATAAGCAACTAATTTGTTCAGTACTAGAAGTAGCATGACATAGAAATTGAGATAATCGGTGCTTACATTAAAGAGATGACTTCCTGTATGAGCATCAACGGCACTAAACGGATCATCAAACAGATAAATATCAGCATCTTGGTATAAAGCACGCGCGATTTGAATTCTCTGTTTCTGTCCGCCACTTAAGTTGATTCCCCTCTCACCTATAACAGTTTGATCACCAAACGAGAGAATTTCCAAGTCTTTCTTCAATGAACATGCGTCCAGGACCCTTTCATACCGTTGCCCGTCCATTTCTTTACCAAACAATATGTTCTCTTCAATCTTTCCACTCTGTATCCAAGGTGTCTGCGCAACATAAGCTTTGGATCCGCCTAGCCTAACAACCCCGCTTAGTTTAGGCATTTCTCCTAAAATACAAGAAAGTAAGCTAGATTTCCCGGAACCAACTGTACCACAAACCGCAATCCTCATGCCATGAAACACTTTCAGGTTAATATCCTTCAACGTTGGACTGGGAGATGCAATGTCCCACGAAAAGTTCCCATCGATTATCTCGACTGCCGTATCAGAACTACCAACTGGAATCTTCTCCACAACATCTGACGGCAGATCATCTAGAGAAAGGAACGATGCAATTCTGTCGAGAGAAACTTTAGTCTGAACGATCATGGATATTGTATCAGGAAGACTGTAAATAGGTTCCTGAAGAATCCGGAAAGTGGCAAGTGCCGACAGTATCTTTCCTGATTCAAGCGGGATACGTAACAGCATACAAGCACCAAAAGTCACCACAGACACAAATGTTGGGGCACCCCAGAAGACAAAAGTAGTGACAGCAGAAGTGTAAAGATACTTCTTCAACCATCCGGCCTCCACTTTCCTAAGGTCTAGGATTTTCGACAAAAACTTCAATTCCCACGCCTGAAGTTTGAGAATTCTCATGTTCCTCAAGACTTCAGACGTCGATTTCATCCTTTTGTCTTTAGATTTCATCAGCCCATCCTGAAATTTCTCCTGCAACTTGCCCAAAGGAATATTCACCAACATTACCAAAATAGTAGCCCCAAGTGCAGCCACTGAAGCAAGCCCGAGATTCCTATATAAAATCGCCAGTGCCAACCCAACCTGCATAACAACCATCCATGGATCATGCATGTACCAAGCAAAGTCTCCAATCCTCTCAGCATCAACAGACATAAAGTTTATAATTTCTCCCGACGTATGCCCTTGCTTGGACTGCCCCCCAAGTGTCAACCCCTTGTTATAAACTTTAGCAACCAACGCCGCCCTCGCCCTATATCCAGCTTGCTGCACCTTAAAGAACCAATGCCTCTGCGCCAAGCACTCAAATAACTTTGCAAAGAAAAACGCAGATACCAATACGTATCCCTGATTTTCAAAATCTCGATGGCCACTCAAGTATCTAACAAAGTTATCAATTAGATACGGACCTACATACGAAGACAGCGTATAAACGAACACATAGAAAGAAGACACAACAACCTCCCTCCAAATGGTAAACACCAATCCCTTCGTCAACATAAGTGTAGTCACCTTGTTACTTCCTCCGCTATAAGACTCCAACTTGCCGTTCAAAATCGGATACGCCCCTCTAACGCTGTCCGAACTATCAAGCTGAGGAACATCCTCAAGGTCCAACGTCTTATTATATCCAAGAGAAATCAACGAACCCATCCACGAGAAAGTAAGAAGACTAAAGACACCAGCTTTCGCATACGGGGTCACAGTTTGATCACCCCTCACAACCTTATTAGCCTCTACACCATCACTACTACCGCCATTCAAAAGGGGTTGTTCAAGAACACTACCATCACCACTCTCCTTACCCGAAACACCGAAAAAACACAAAATCAATCCCATCACAGAGCCAACAACATCAGAAGCCCAAAACAAACTCGACAAATTACGATGCTTTCCGTAATAAACAACGTCTATAGCTACACAATAACAAGAAACAGACAAGAACAGCACAAACCAGAGCCTTACAACAAAAGGGTACCTTTTCTCCCTCGAATTCACTCTTATGAAAAGAGATAACACCAACCAGGCCACTGTTTTCACGCCCAAATCCAATAAAGTTACAATCTTTTCATCACACCAACCATTTGTGTACCAGTAAAAGAGGTTTAACAGGCACAAAACTAAATTAAACGATGAAAGGCTCAAACAGGCGAACAGGGTCGGCTTGTAATACAAAAGCACGTTGTGTTTTGTTCTTTCGCCGCTATTATTTCTAAATTTGTTGTAAATGTAAGAAATGGTTATTGTAATTAACAAAATCAGGTGCAGGGTGGCAGTGAAGAAACGTAGTGAAATTGGGTTGAGGAGAAAATCGTGGCTCATCGTTTGTAAAGAAAATTGGCGGGTGTTGGAGAGAGAAAGGGACAAATTCGTTAAGGTTAATGGAAGTGGGATTTTAAGGATATCCATTGTGGTGGTGGGATTTGCAGGGAATATTGTAATTTGAGGTGATATGTATTGTCAGCTATTAGTGTGAGCTTGTTGGTATTATTATTTATAGTGTTATGGGAGAGGGAGGAGAGGGGCTTATATGCAATTTGTGACCAAAGAAGAAATCAAGAAATAAAATTCTACTAGTGGGACAAAAAAAAATACTTTTCTGTTTTCCACATTGAGGAGTCCAAGAAATTTGGCACTAGGTGGTGGGAGGTGGTGGTGGGATAGGGGTAGGGGTAGGGGTAGGGGTAGGAAAAAATATTTTGTAAAACGGATTGCGGACGTAGTAAAATTGATGGTTTATTTAAAGAAAATATTTTTAGTTGTTGACGTGGTAGAATCGAAGATTTAGGGAGAAATATTTTTGCAGTAGGTAAGCAATTAGTACTTTATAATCCCATCTAGGTTAGAATTTTACTTTTTTTTGGTAATAAAACGGAAAAACACGACATTACATCATGTCCTTAACCACTAGACAGTTAATATAGTTAGAAGGAGGTTTATCCCATAAGATAAACTCCTTATTACAATAACTATGCATCTTAGACAAAGCGTCGGCCACTCCATTAGCACTTCTCGGAATCCATTTGAAGATCTAGGTTAGAATTTGATCGACTCGTTATAGAAGTTTTGTTCTACTCTTTGAATGTTTATCGTGATTGTATTTCGTTTTTGCTTATCGAATATCTTGAATTTTAGCATATTTCAGTGTTAAAAAAAATCCCATCATCAATGAAGCCTCAATGTTGGTCATTTTGATGAAACCTTGTAATTTTAGAGGGTTGGCAAGGTCCAATAATTCAGTAGCGCCTGGAGATGTTGAATCCGTGATGATCGCGCCTCATGAGCATTACTCTGATCCGAGTTGGTTTAGCGGTGGTCGGTCACTTTACCCAATCCAAACTAAAGCGCAACTCATAGGAATGGGTCTCACTTGTTCAGGATTAAAACGATACACGTTTTATAAATTATGTTTTGATATATATAGCGGAAGTCTTGGTATTACAAATAATGTGACTATTTTAATGGTTATGCACTAGTGACAAAACACGAATATTCTAAAATGCACGCTTGAACAATTATTCACTTGATCCATGCTGCCATGTTGATTTTATCCTGAGGAATGGACTGAAGAAACGAAGAATAAGTCTTTAATGACTTAGTGAGATTCAAATAAAAGAACTGGTAATGCAAGAATTAACTGTGACCTACTAGATACATTTCGAGGAGTGATCTTACAGTAGAAACAGTTTAACTAGACAATTTGATGTAGCAATGGTACTGAAATTTTCATAGAATAGTTAATGAACTTGTGCTTAACAATAAGCAAATTCAGTTTTATGACTTTTAATATTCTACCTTATACCTCCCGACGAGGAGCGACCTCGCAAACAATCAAGAGACATGCTCGAGTACATGTCAATCCAGCACGCGGGTTACAGTCAACTCCTGATTGCAAGTGGCGCCTAGATAGATGGGTATCAAGCGAAATTACTTAAACCGACAGTCCTTACTGCCCCGTAGTAACTCGACTCAATCCATGGGCCCAACTTCCCAAAGGCGTCCCAATGGGTATAACAGATAAACAAATAAGCTAGGCAACCGAATAATATTCGTTGCTCTTTGAGCTACATGTCACGAAGGCAGTCCGTTGCTCTTTGCACAGTTCAAGAACCAACACATGAGATTATATCAGAGAATTACCATGATTATGAATCAATATGATTAACAAATGATTGGATTTGATTTAAGAACGAGTAAGAAAATAATGTTATGAGATGAGATACAAAAACAGAAATATGATGAAATATAGGTTGTTCGAAGTTTGGTAATGGAATAATGGTTTTTCTGTCCAAGTTCCTCAGGGCCGGATGCCAAACGGGGCTAGAACAAATCAAAAATGGAACCTCACCTTAACTCGTACGGGGAACCTTGATGGCATTGATTAGTTCGTCAAACCTTTAACAAATTTAAATAATATTAATCAACTGAATTTATAATTCACCACAACAAATATTATTATTTTTTCTTCAATTCTCATGTTGGTTAAGAATGCTAGTTACAATGTAAATCTTAGTAAATAACACATAAGCTTAATTTATGTCATTACACAAAATATGAAAATATTTTATGATGATTTTAAAGAAAAACATATGCTTTGATTGAATATTGAATATCAATTGTTTTAATCAGCTTATTTATACCTCAAAATTATATTAAACAACCATATTTCCAAACTTATACTATGAGTATTCATGTTAAAGTCATTTCGACGACAAGTAATGATAACAAGTAAAGTTTGATTAACTATCCAATTTGATGCATAATCAATCCTTATAAACATATTACTTAACTAACTCTAGGGAAACTCGTCTTTTTAGTCTTTAATCAATTCCAAACTTTTAATAACCACACAGCAAATAAGTATCATACAAAGTAACACCTTAAAAGGTATAACTTAGTCATTTATTACTTTATTTTATATAGTAAGTTTAAAATGCATATAATTGTGTTATAACTTAAATATAAAGATATAACATGGAAATTTTATCAAAACATGTGATAAGGAATGTTTATTATGATAAATAATCTTATTTGATATTTAAGTCATGAAGTGGCAAGAATAATTTTGTAAGACTTATGAAAGTAGTATGTTAAACATGATAAATCTACCATTTAAATGATATAAATAAAATCACAAAAATGGCAATTCATGTTTATAAATTATAATAATCTGATTCTAACGAATACTAAATCATGTTAAGTTCATGTGTGTGATAAATACATGAACTATGATGGTGATTTAACTTATAAACTAAGAAAATAAAGGTTGTGCCAAATACACTGAAAATTCACCACAGTTTCGGTTTTACCTTTGATCGGACATCCAAATGAACTTGGTTTTTAAATCTTTTTATGCTTTATGGTTTCTAGCATCATGAGGAATGTGGGTATCGAAGATATTGAGAAAACACAAAGGTTTGCTATGCTAAATAATTCTTGCAACATAAGAGTTGTATCGGATTTCTTGGCAGCAGTTTACAGTTAACGGATTACGGCCTCCTAGATCGTATTATTTGGGCAAGATGTCTTCATACAAAAGATAGAAGACACCAAGAAGGGTATATATCCGAAAATGGGTAGTAAAATAATGTTTCTACTATTTGATATGATTTTTCTAAAGTGTAGAGGCAGAATCGGCATTTCCTGCGCAGTAAAAGTTTTGGCGTCGTTTTGGGTAGCAAATAACAAGATAAAAATTTGGAAAAAATACCCAACGAAAACACAAAAGGGAACAACATTTATTTATGGGTACTTTTGTAGAATCGAATTATTTTGGGTTGTATAAAATGTTGAATAATGGTGAGTATTTATAGACAAAAATTGTAGTTTAATCATAACTATTTATGTCCCACCTTGATTATTTTATAACAAATCACAAAAAAACTGAATTTAATCATGCTCTTAAGGATGCCATAGCTTACATCATCAAAAAGATGTCATGGCTTACTTCATCAATTAGTTAATTGCATATCAAGTCCCTCAATTATTTATAATTTTAATTCAAATATGTATAATTAGATTTCTTTGTTACATACATATTTACTTATGTAATTTTTCTAGGTAATTCGATCGACTCGGTTAATATTTGAAATTGAAATATATGTTTTAGGATTAGAGACCTATAAAATAATATACTAACTTTTAAGTTCATGGACTAAAAGATAAATTTTTCTAAATATTTAGGGTGAAAAATAAAAAATTTCAAAAATTCAAGGACTAAAGTATAAATTTATTTTCTTCCTAATTTTTGGGGCGTTACAAAATCATAATCGGAATGTGGATTTATTTGCTAAACTTAATGACGAATGCGTGCGATATTTACGATCTGACATATTCATTGGTAGCATAGAGATTTTAAGGCAGTTAGAGCTTATCAGGAGCTGGTTGAATCTGACACGTGTTCGCTTCAGATTTACACATTTTTGTCTCATACATGGACAACAAGTGGCGACTAATGGAAAAGTACGATTGTTAAGTTGTAACCTATATAAAACGGGAGAATGTACAACAAGAAGTAATTCTTGCTAACTAAATACACAAACTATTTACCCAATATCAGATATTTTCTAAATTTTTTTTATTAATAATAATTCAATTTTGATGTTATTACAAGTTTTTTTGTCAACAATAGTTGTTGCTTCAATTAAATGTAGTAGGGATTTAGCTAATTTAAACACATTTATGTGCTATTAAAAGTAACTAGTTTTTATTTTCCATTTAAACCCAAGTTTTTTTTGCCAAAAAAAAATATTTATTACGTGAGAAAGAGTATAAGAAATACTCCGAAGTAGATGCTAGCAATTAAAATACATGGGAAATTCGACCATGCGCTAAACGAGTATGAAAAGTGTTTTAATTTACCTTTGAGCCAAATTCATGACCAAACTTTTATCATCTCAACGATTTCGCCAACTGACTTTCTTTTATTCTTAAAAATGATGTCATTTCTTGGAAGCCAAATAAACAAAGTTGTGGATAACCAGATGCTAAGCCAATCGGGAAAAGATTTATTTTTTGCTCCACCAATAAGACCTCTAAACTAAATGTATTGATCTTTACAGTTCTCATTCAAACATATTTGCCCACCACGCCAATATATAATGTTCATCCAAAGTTGATAGGAGTTGGGAGTTGGGATGATAACAAATCAGGTGATTGGTCCTTTCCTCGCTATAGTTACAGTACAAACACTTCATATCTCCATTTGTCCATCATTAAGGTTAACACCCCTTTGCTTGAGATTAGTTTTGGTACATATCCTGTTCTAGATTAGTTTCCAAACAATGTCTTTATTTTGAGTGGAGCATCCATGTGTCAAAATTGAACTAAGAACCTTGTTCTCTTGATTGTGTTGTTCTTTCGAAATAGTCTAGTACCCAATTTTCACAATGTATATGTCTTTTTTGCATCCCATTATCGTTGTTGTCGTGCTACGAAAGAAAGTCCTTAATCATTTGAACAAGTTTCTCGAATAAATTTTCCTCCAAATAGAAGAGATTTTTTCTCCAAGCCCATGGTCATCCACCAAAACGAGATGAAAAAAACCAAGTTTTACAAGTACACAGTAAAATATATTTCTATTTTAGGTTTTTCACACCGTGGACTCCAAGAAATTTGGCACTTCATATAGAGATTATATGCAATTTGACCAAAAGAAATCAAAATTTCACAAGTTGACAAAAATGTAGTAGTTTGAAATAATTAGGGTTGGGGTGGGGATGGGGGTTATCAAAAGTTCAAAACGTGGCTGGCAAGACTTCAATTGCAATGACTAATGACTTCTTATTTCTCAGTTCTTTTTATCATCTCACTTTTCGTTATACCCTAAGTTTAGAACTATATAAACAATATAAAGAGAAAGGAAATAACAAATTTTGATTTCCTTTTGCAATACATAATATTAAAGATATGTTTTATCATAAATTATTAAAATTTTGTGAACATGATTTCATTTTGATCATGAGTCCCTTTTCTTAATCTATAATCTATATACTATTATATAAAGAAACCCATTGTGACACCAATCTTTTGATTTCCAACTTTAACCTTGAGTTTTAGCTACATTGTAAAAATGTATAATTAAATTCCCAAAATAGCCTTACACATTAAATTAGACTAATTAATTACACTACTAATTATAATTAATGATTTACTTTCCCCATAATCTGTTTTTCTTCCATTTTTCTACTCCAAATTTATGGCACATGCTTTCAACCTGTGTCATCTAGATGAATCTTCTTCTTTAACTCACATAAAATGACATTGAAAAATGAATTATGCTCGCGGGAACCGCGTGCTCCATTTTCTAGTATTATATAAAGAAAGGCAAACTGTGACACCAAACTTTTGATTTCCGGTTTTAGCCTTATAATTTTATTGTTAGCACAATAGTTTAATTATTGAGTTCCTAATTTAGCCTTATAATTTAAGTAGAATCAATAACTATAGTAATTATTGTGATTGAATATTTAGTTTCCCAAAATTTAAAACTTTCTATATAAAGTCTCTATCCTTATTTATTTAATCTTTACTTATTCAAATTATTTTTTTACCATATAAATTAAAATAAATTCTTAATCACGTAGGGACCGCGTGCCAGCGTTTCTAGTTAATCAAATTAAAAGACTATGAATGACAACATGGTAAATATTACTTGTGTTAGACTAGCTCGATCAAGAACCCCTAAAATCTCCGCTACTGATATTTAAATAATTATAAAAAGAATGTGAGATGTTCTTTGACTTAGTTTATCAATAGGTCACTTCAAAGTAACACATGATTTATGTGGGTTATATGACGTACCTATGATTGATACGCTACATACATACACACATACACACACATATGTATATATATAATAGGAGTAATTACATTAAACCCCCCATCGTATGGTCCCTTTTTTAGTCAACCCCTTTAACTTTGTTTTGACTCAGTCAACCCCCCATCGTATGCCAAAATCATCACTTTACCCCAAGTCAATTTTGTGCACTTTTTTCAGGGGTATTTTCGTCAAATGTCAAAAAAAATTTATAATTTTAAAAAAAAAAAAATTATTAATCGACAAATATTAATTTTCGCCAAAAAATTATTTTTTTCGACCAATTTTTTTTCCCAACAATTTTTTTTTTCGACAACATTTTTTTTTTTCGACAAATGTTTTTTTTCGGCAAATTTTTTTTTTTCGACAATTTGTTTTTTCGATCAAATTTTTTTTTCGACAAAATTTGTTGAAAAAAAATATTTGTCAATTAATAGATTTTACATTTTTTTAAAAATAAATATTAAAAATTTTGACATTTGACGAAAATACCCCTGAAAAAAAATGCAAAAAGTTGACTTGGGGTAAAGTGGTGATTTTGGCATACGATGGAGGGGTTGACTGAGTCAAAACAAAGTTAAGGGGGTTGACTTAAAAAGGGACCATACGATGGGGGGTTTAATGTAATTACTCCTATATAATATACTAGAAACGTTGGCACGCGGTTCCCGCGCAATTAATCATTTTTTTAAAAATTTTACATAAATATGGTAAAGATTTTAATTTAAATATGGATATATAGAAAATCCACATACATATCCTAACCTTCTTTTTTATGTAAGAGATTATTTAATAATTGTTTCATTTAATGAAGAGATTTAAATAATGATTAAGGTAAAGAAAATTACGGTTATATCTCGACTAATACTAAACTTTCATAGTGTGTAAAGGGGTAAAAAAGGAAATCGAAAGTTTGATTTAAACATGTCTTCCTTTATATAATAGTATAGATATATGTATTTCGTATAAATTATTACTGTACATATCATAGGTTAAACTCTATATAATATCTGAAATCAATTGCATGCGTAACTATCCTCTCTTATCCACAGATTTAGTAAAAGATTAAACTCGTTTTACACTGCAGTTTCAACTGTATGGTTAAATAATAAATTTCGATATCCGTTACTTAATTGTGTATTAGATATATGATTTCCTTGTTCTGGAAATCAACTTTAATTTGTAAGTTGTAACTCAATTATTTTAATGCTATTTAATATAGTTAAGTACTTTCCAAATCACTTTATATGGTACGTACTTATCTTTATTTCGGGAGCACGATTCTATGTTTGATACTCCCGTTGATACGGTAATGTCCTATATATGGTATTTTTACTTTTAAAGTAATACGTGCAGACAGCTAACACAATGAAAATAACTATATTTTGTACCATTTTTCATTTTTATCATTTTTTATACAATGATATCAATGAAGATATCAATCCGTTTCGTGGTTATCTAAGTGATAGTTAATAAATTGCCTTGTTTACTAATAGTATCATTTTGCCTAGAGGCTAGAGAAGATTATACGAAACATTTGAATCTTGTAGTCCCGAATTACTATATTCGAATTATGAATAACAGTGACAATGCTAACCCTAGCACCACCACCACCATCTTCGACCATCGCCGGCTAGTAACATCAACCCCGCCTCGACGGAATTCGTTCCGCCAGATTTAGGGCAACAAGATCACGTAACCAAAAGAAACTTCGACAAGGAGAGAATTTCGAAATGGAGCTCGACCCAATTGTCGTGGAGTCAAATCACGAGAACCCTAGCCGCAAAAATCATCTCGTATGCGGATGCAATCAAGAAACGACGTGGACACGTTCGAATCACTGAGAAAGACGTGGACGAAGAGTCAGCATTCATTGCCGCGAGCCCTCCATCGGAGTCCATGCCTTTTAAACGATTCTTAAGCCTTCCGAAAATGAAAGAACGGATGAACTCGCAATGGGAGTGTTAACATGGTAGAAATTCACCTGCTTAAAATAAACGATAATTCAATTACCAAAATTACTTGGTATATTAATATTCATAAACGACATCGTATTATAACACGGTTTAAATACCGGTTTACTTCGTTAAAAATTATGATATTCGTATATCGTAAATCACGACTCGATATATTATTACACATACAATTTTGTATTAGTTCCGGTAAAATAACCCGTATTCGCAAATACTCGTACTACACAAGCCATAACCCATGACACATCTTGCGACACGTGGTGGCATAACTTTAAAACAAGTGGCACACAATGCAAAAAGCCACATCACTCATATTATCACCACGCAAAAGGCTCACATGCAACAGATAATAACATAAAATAACTAATATAAAAATAATAAGATCCCAAACTTGGAGAGGAAGATTGTACTTCTATAAAAAGGGACAAGAGCAGTGGAAGAAACAGACAACTTATGTTCTCTACGGGAGAACAACTCCTCCCCTCGGACTCCTCTCTTTCTCTCTTATAATTTCACGAGGGCAACCCCTCCAACAAATACAAAACCAATTCATCCGATAAAATCGACAAGCAACAAATATCACCAATACCAAAAACAAGAACTACGAGTGGCTTGATTCCCAATCGGGGGATACGTAGGCATCTCGGAAAATATCCGAGTTCAGCCGCAAATCAATAAAAACCAACAATCTCCTCGGGTCGGGATCGGCGTTTCGAACAATCCGTTACGCTCTTCGTCAAAGCTACCAGGCACGGCGAAGATACAGTTAACAGAGAGGATGCCATAATCATTCGAGTTCTCTGTAACAATTGATACTATCCTACCCTATTGACAAAGCTCGACATTATGTGGAAATTGCAAAACGATTTTGAACTCGTCGACCTTGACCACAATTGTTATTGCATGAAGGGTTTGAGTAATGAGAAGAGGGAGATGATCCTCACCGAAGGCCCTTGGCAATTGGCTGGGAGTTTTCTTTCAATTCAAAAATGGTGCCTGAATTCCGGGTGGCGAAGGACAAAGTTGAGAGCGCCATCACGTGGGTAAGGATCTTGGATCTCCCGGTGGAGTATTTCCGGAAAGCTTGGATCCGTGAACTCGCAAAAGGTATTGGGGATCCTATTAAAATTGACAGTAACACCTATACGGCGTTGCGAGGGAGGTACGCCAATTTTGTGTTCAAGTCCGAATGGACATACCCTTGGATCTTGGTGTTTGTATAGACGACGTGGTGTATCAAGTTGTATATGAAAACCTTCAAGCGGTTTGTTATTCTTGCGGTAGAACAGGGCATAAGAAGGTGCAATGCAAAAATATCATAACCGATGCTGCGACCCCAAGTGAATCCGTGCAAACTGCTGCACATGAGAGGGTCGAGGAAATAGATGAATCGAAATGGCTGATTGCAAAAGCGAAACAATGTGAATACGGGGACTGGATGGTCGTTCCGCCGAGGCGAAACACAAAACTAACCAAAGTTAACGTGAATATGGAGGCTCGAAATTTGGAGAAAGGCAAAGCCAAATTGCACGATCTAACAACTGCTGCTCTTATTTTCATTGCGGCCGCGAGTAATAATAAGAGTCGGCCAAGACAGGTAACCGCACCTCCTCAATCAAAAGGAAACTAACCCTACGACAAAATAACGCAACAAATAATAATATTTCCAAGTTTAGGAATCGTATCTCAATTCTGACTGGAACTCCTAAGGAAACTACTATGAATAAAAGTAGTAACCAAAACAGAAATACTTTCGCAGCATTGCAAGAAAATCTTGAGGGAGAAAATACCCACACCTTTCAACAGGAGAGGGAACCTGCTGCCTCCATCACGAACAGCAATAAACATGCTAACTTGGCACGTATTTTGGAGAAACGGATCTCTCATAGGTCGATGGTTGAGAATTTCGAGGTTCACAACGAGAAAAATACAATTTTGCGGGCTCTTAGAGATATTACGAATACGGCAACAGGACAGACTAGTCCAAGTTGTGGAAATCTCATCGCAAATTTGGGAGATAGAAGTCAAGACGGTTTTGACCCGATGGATAGCGAGACTAGACCTTTGGGCTCAATTCTTCACGATCAGTCTATGGGAGTGCCGGAGACAGAAATATCTTATGCTAAAAATCCTACGGCAGATGATATCAAGATGGCTGGGGTTCTGGGTTGTTGATCTCGTTCGACCTTACCACCTTACACACATACCGATGAAGATCGTATCGTGGAACTGTCAAGGTGCGGGTAAACCGGAGTTCCGTAGAAACTTCAGGGAATTTGTGAGGTCTCATCGACCTACTATTATTTACATATTAGAAACGTGTGTAAACGAGGAGCACGCGCAAGCTATAATCTGATCACTTGGCTTGTCTCGTCATGTTATGGCCCTGATGAATGGCATAATGAGGGTTGTTTGGATGATGTGGCAAGAATAAGAGGTGGATGTTGAGATTTGGGGGGTGAATGATCAAGCAATCCACGCCCGAATTAGAAAAAGTGGGACAAAGCCATGGAAGATTTTGGGGATCTACGCGCAGCCACGTAGAGTCAACAAAATAAGGTCTTTCGATGATCTCGTGGCAATAGCCAATGTGAGTATGGAACCTTGGTTGGTCACCGGGGATTTCAACGAAGGTTGTTACGCGCACTAACGGGTGGGGGGCAGACTGGTGTCGCTTAATAGACTTAATTTCTTTCGCACTTATTTGGAGAGGTGCGATCTGTTAGACCTCGAATTTAGGGGGCCAGAGTTCACATGGACTAATAAGAGGGATGATGGAGAGAATATTAAAGGGAGAATAGATTGCGTGGTTGCAAATCAAACATGGATGGACTGAATCCCAAACACTGTTGTCAAACATATGGTTCGCACGTGTTCGGGCCACCATCCTGTTATAACTTATACCGATGAGGGCGAATTGGTTGGCGGCCCTAAGCCATTCCGTTTGAAGCTGCTTTGTTATCTCACCCCAACTGCGAACAGCTACTCAAGAAGATATGGGAAAGAAATCCGAGCATACTAGCGGCGATTGAGGAAGTCCCAAAGATTCTCGAGCCGTGGAATAGAGATCACTTTGGGAATATTTTTCATCGTAAGAAAAGGCTTCTTGCGCGACTTGCTGGGATTCAAAAAGTCGTGGCTCATGGACCAAACCCCTACCTCACGAGGCTGAAAAGCGAGTTGATTTTAGAGTTTGACGATGTCCTCAAGCAAGAGGAACTGTTTTGGTTTCAAAAGTCCCGCGTTAAATGGCTTGGCGAGGGGGAAAGGGATACAAGATTTTTCCATAAGGCGGTGAAGGTGAGGAGAATAAGAAATAAAATCATGTCGCTGAAAATTGAGGGATTGTGGGTGAACGATGAGGAGACTCTCCACGCTCATGCGATTAACTATTACAAATCCCTGTTTGCAGCGGGCCACAACCCGAGACCGATGCTAGGAATTTCTGAGCTCCAAGCCAAGATCTCTTCTAACGACGCATCTAGACTTTTCAACACGATGGATCCGAAAGAATTAAGGGAAGTAGTGTTCGCGCTCGGTCCCTTCAAAGCCCCGAGCCCGGACGGCTTGCAGGCGGTGTTCTATCAAAAGAATTGGGACTGGTACAAGCTTCTTTACTTGTCTTTGCCGAGGATACTTTTAGTAATAGATGCTTCGATAAAAAAATCTACGAAGCATTTCTTTGTCTTATTCCTAAAGTGAAAGATCCGAAAAATATAGCTCAATTTCGCCCTATTTCCTTATGCAACGTGTTGTACAAATTTGTTACGAAGTGTATCATGATGCGTCTTAAGGAAGTCATGCATGGGATAATTGTCCCAACACAATCGAGCTTCATCAAGGATTGGAGTACGCAAGACAACATCTTTGTAATGCAAGAGGTACTACATTCACTTCGAAATAAGAAAAATTCAAAGTTTGGTTATATGATTCTTAAACTAGTCCTTGAAAAAGCTTATGACAAAGTGGACTGGGATTTCTTGGAAGATACGTTACATGCGTTTCGGTTTCCTGTCGAGTTGGTTGAACTAATTATGTCCTCAAGAGAAATTCCGCGACAAAATATTGTGGAATGGATCCGGCTTGATGCGTTTCATCATTCATGCGGTTTGAGACAAGTCGATCCCTTATCGCCATGTCTTTTCGTGTTATGCGTCGAACGATTGTCATATCTTATTAGGGAGGTGGTCGAGAAGCGAAGGTGGAAACCGTTGGTACCTTGTCAGTAAGGACCAAAACTATCGCACATTTTCTTCGCTGATGATCTTATTCTAATGGGGAAGGCAGAAATGAGCACGGTGCGCATCATGAAAGAGGTATTGGATAGGTTCTGCACGGCATTGGGTCTAAAATTTAACCCCGCAAAGTCCAATTTTTTTTTCTCCAAGAGCCATGGTTCATCGATAAAGCGGGGGATTTGTGAGACTCTCGGGTTCGGCCAAGCATGTCACTTGGGTAAATATTTGGGGATCAATCTCGCGAAAGGTCGAATGGGGCGGGAAGCTTGCACGGAGTTATTTGACCGCATACTCAATCGATCCAGTAGTTGGGCGAGAAGCAACCTATCACTAGCAGGACGAGCTACGCTAATTCAATTTGTATCCACATCTATGCCTATTTATACGATGCAATCGTCTTGGCTTTCCGAATACGCATGCAACAAACTCGACCAATTAAACCAAAACTTCCTTTGGTCTGCGGATATATCGTCGAGAAAGCTTCATTTGGTCGGTTGGTCGAAAGTTACAAAGCAAAAGAGAGACGGGGGACTTGGAATCCGAGTTGCATGTACGAGTAATGAAGCCCTCCTCGCCAAAATTGCTTGGAAAGTTTTACGGGATGGAGACTCGGTGTGAAGAAAATTAATCCATGCGAAGTATCTTAAGAACTCGGAGTTACTTCACTATGTAACCAAGCCTTGGGATAGTGCGACATGGAAAGGAATAATGCATTGCGTCGACTTAATGAAACCTTATCTCTGATGGCGTATAGGAGACGGGAGTTCTATCCATTTTTGGTTAGATAATTGGCTTGGAACGGGATGTCTAAGCAACGTAGTCCACGACATACATCCGGCGGACAATAATCTTCGGTTTTAGGATGTTTGGGACGAGGTTAAGGGCTGGATGTGGGATAAATTTGCCACAAGTGTACCTGCGGAGTTTAAAGCCGACCTCAATTCCCGTGTTATCGTTTTGGGAGAGGAGAAAGATAAGGTGGTCTGGAGCGAATCGTCGAGTGGTATGTTCTCTTGCCAATCGGCGTACCGCGCGTTTCAAAAAATTGAGAACAATGTCCAGGGAGTTGGACGTAGGTGCGACTGGGTTTGGATGGAGAATTTGAGCAACAAGCTATGACATTTCATTTGGCTCGCGGGACAAGGGAAACTTGTGACAAACAGCCTTCACAAGGCGAGGAAAATCACACAAGAGGCGAATTGCATGGCTTGTGAATGCGAGGAGGAAACCGTTCTTCATGTCCTTTGCCATTGCCGAAAAGCACGATGGATTTTGTGCAAAATCTTGCGAGGCAGGGAGTTGGTCAGTTTCAATGATATGCATGATGACTCTTGGCTGAAAGAGAACGTCACGAGAGATACGGGTCAGAGCGCAATTATTCCGCACTGTAACTGGAGCATTGTCTTTGTGGCGACATATTGGTGCATTTGGAAGGCACGGAACGAGAGGATTTTTCGTAATGAGGATGAGACAGTTAGTGCAATACTCTTCAAAATTAAATCCTTGACTGTCGTGTTGCAGCGTCCGGAACGAAAGAAAATGCCGAACAAAAGGGCGGACAAGTGGAAAAAAACGAAGGCGACCTCGCTGAAATTAAATGTGGACGGGAGTGTTTTGCCACACTTAAATTCGGGCGCAGCATCGGGGGTTATCCGAGACCAGGATTGACAGTGTCTAGGGGGCTTCTTTAAGAGATTAAACACACCAATGGTTGATGAATCGGAGGTTGAGGCATTGAGGTATGGACTGGAAATCGCTTGGGAGAGACGCATACCGCGCCTAGAAGAGGAAACGGACTCCTGCTCATGCTTCGGAATGGTGACTGGAAATTGCATAATCAACTGGATACCACGCACGACGAATAGGTTGGCGGATAGTTTGTCTAAATTCAAGCCAAGTGAGGGAGAAGAAGAACTATTCTGGGATAAGACCCGACTCATGCTTTAGATTTATTGTTTTTTGACATGGCGTAACGCCATAGTTTGTTCCTTTGCTTAAAAAAAATAAAAATACTATATTCGATTATTTTAAGTTTTTCATTTTTAGTTTATTAGTTGAATACAGTTTTAAAATTTAACGGGGTCGTTTTCGGTGTGCACGCGAAACAAAAATAAGTCACGGGAGTCTGACAAAGTGAACTTCTTTTGTAGCCATAAAAAATAAATTTCTTTTATTTTTATAAATAAATAGACAATATTTTTTTGAGGTGGTGTAAATAAGGACTAAAGAGCAGTGACCACTTGCCCCGCTGACGCTGGTGAGCTGAAAATGAACCTATACGGCAAAAGGGAACACTCAACTGCTCTTTATTTACTTTGTAAATTGCAATGACGCCTTTTTTGCTGAATTTATAGTAGTGGAGTGCATTTTCCGATTTTATTGATTTCCATTTTCGACGCAACCATAAATTATCATTCCAAAATTTATTTGCATAAACCATGAGACTGAAATATGTAAACGAAAAAATACTAAAACATATATGTTCTTATAAAACATACTTTTCAGTTTATTAGTCCACTATAAAAAAAGACACAACACTTGTTATGTAAAATAAGACATATCACACTCATTAAAAAAAATAAAAAATATCTGATACTACCCCGTAAAATATAGGAAAATCACTAAATCAGTGTCTTATGACACTGTAAAATGAGCAAATTACCCGCAGTACTACCTCTTTTTTGTACCTTTATAACGAAGCATTTTGCAACTTATAGAAGTACAAATAGCAATAATTTGTTAGCATAATACATGAAGGTAGTTTCCTTATTTATTGCTCGTATATATGAGAGATATGTGTCTATTTTAATGTGACGCATATGTTAATCTGCTCATTTATTTCTTACATATGAGACTAATATTGTGTCAAGAAGTCCGGTTAAACTTATTATAATTATAACATGGTTCAAAATATTTCTAAACAATACCGAAAAAGTTACAAAAGTATTACAATATATAAAGCGGTTCAAAAGTTTACGATATATGATTTGGACTGTTGCACAACTGAAATTGGAAAGATCGTGGAAAATTTCGATGCAAAGTATGTATAGTGCGTATGGACCAAGTTTCATTATCGATGACAAAGCATTTTCCTTTGTGTAAGGAGCAAGAAAATAGACCACATGAAATTGGGTGTAAATATTTAAATTATAGGTCAGTTAATTACAATTTCTTGGTCAAAAAAAGTCTGATCTATATCCCCATTTCGCTGCGGTCCTTCCGATTTCGACATCATTTAAGGTGCAAAGTTAAGATGTTTATATGTTCTCCGTTGGTCATTTTTTATTCACTAAATCATCATGGCTAATTGTTTGTTAATTCAATTAATAATTTAACTAAATAACACATCACATTACTTCAAAGTATGATAACCGATCTATGGTAGAATGACACATAGTATATGTGTCCTTAAGGCTTAAAGTTCCTATTTTTTCCACATTATTGCAATCGCTAACGACTTTTGCTAATTTTTCCAGGAAAATCATAAAGTAAAGCTAGAAATTTTGTGTCCTTATCAACAAAAAAGAACAATAAAGTTAGACAGAAAGGATTAAAGTGATATTTAACTTTTATATTTTCAAATAGTAATGAACCTATGGTCGCCGGAGGAGTGATAAATCTCTCTATTCTTTACTTCTAGAAAATTTTGGGATACAAGTGTGGTATTTGAATCACTAGTCGTGTAGGGCTTGTAAGATCAAGAGCTCATTTAATTTGGTCATTCAAGGCTATCACTACAATAGAACGCATCAATTGCATGGAAAAATTTTCATGCAATAAGATGTGTTTTCCATGCAATTGATTAATTGCATGGAAAAATTTCGATGCAAAGTTTCCATGCCTCTCGTGTCCATGCAAGAGAATTGCATCGAAAAATTCCGATGCAATTGGGCTTTGCATCCAAATTTTCAGATGCAACGTTGCATGAAAAATTTCCCATGCGAAACTCGCTACATCGAAAAAATCCGATGCAAGAAAAACCGTGCATCAAAAATTTCCGATGCATAACCAAAAATCAGCTTTTACCAGAACATGTCGCGTGGCGACATTTGATTGGTGCGGATACTGCATAGGAAAATTCCCATGTAATTGCTCCTGTAACAATTGTATGGGAAAAATCCGATGCAATTGCTTTTCAGCAATTGCATCGAAAATTTGCAATGCAGAAATTTGCATTGCAAATTTCCGATGCAATACATATGTTGCATGGAAATATTCCTATGCAACATAATTCAAAATTATTTAAAAAAAAGTGGCGGGATTATTCCGCCACTTTTTAAAAAAAGTTCCTTTTATTAATATAAATAATTCATTTAAAGTATTTTTTTCAAAAGTTTCTAGTAAGAAAAGCAATTTTTTAAAGTTTAAAGTATTATTTTTATGAAAGAAATACGTATTTTACACTAATTTATACATATTTCTGAAATACGTATTGATTAATTTTTCAAGATATACATATTATATTTAAACTATAATATAAGAATATTACTCTAACGATATACATATTTGTAAAATATTCTTATACGATTTTCTATACATAAGTATTTATATTTTTTCGTATAGTTATAGTAAAAAAAAAAATTAAAAAAATTGTAAATCCTTTAACAAATATTTTAGAGAGAAGAGGAGTAGAGAGGAGGAAGAGAGGAGACGATGAGTGAGAAGTGAATGGGGGTGTGGGGCTATCTATAGGAGAAGGTAAGCAGTTTTACATTGCAAATTTTCTATGCAGTCTTTGCTCTGCATGAAAAAAATTCCGATGCAATTGGAAAAAGCAGTTTTTGCATCGGAATTTTCCCATGCAACATGTATTGCATTGCAATATTCCGATGGAGCATGTATATAGTACAAATTGCATGACAATTTTCCTATGCAAGTAGAAACGGTTACAATTTGCATAGAAATATTTCTATGCGATTTTATTTGCACGTAAATATTTTCCTTCACAAGTTTATTACTATTTATAAAAAAAACCTATACTTATTAAGTTTGTATTTACATTTTTTAACCCCAAAAGTATTTTAAACGTCTTTTGTTCCGCGCTTTTGACAAATTTTGAATGTACATATGCCTCATAAGTGTTATTAAAATAGTGGTTAAAAGAAAATAGAGTTTTGATGTTGTTTTCCATCTTTTGCATAATTAGATATTCTACCCCAAATATTTTTTAAACGTCTTTCCTTACTCCGTTTTTGACGAAATTTTTTAAGAACGTTGTTATTTTTAATAACATAGCGTATGGTAAAAAAAATCGAGGATTGGAATTGATTGACATTCTCTACATGTGAAAATACAATTTTGGTTTAGTAGAGTATATGTATATGGGGTTTAGGGTTTAGAGTTGAATATCATATAGTGTTGTATGGTTACATTGTTTATTGTGCTTCTTTCGTTACTCCATTTTTGACGAGATTTGAAAGAACACTCCAACTTATTGTCTAGAAAGTGTCGGTGAGAGAAAAAATTAATTTCGAGTTGTTTTGCAACTTTTGAATAATTTTATTTTTACCCCGAAAAGTTTGTTTGCGTCTTTCGTTACTCCGTATTTGACGAGATTTGAAAGAACACTTCTACTTGTTGTTTAGAAAATGTCGATGAAAGAAAAAGTGAATTTCGAATTGTTTTGCAACTTTGAATAATTCTATTTCCCCCCGAAAGGTTTTCTTTGCGCCTCTCGTTACTCCGTTTTTGAAGAGATTTGAAAGAACACTCCTACTTATTGTTTAGAAAATGTTGGTGAAAGAAAAAGTGAATTTCGAGTTGTTTTGCAACTTTTGAATAATTTTATTTTCATTTTGAAAGGTTTGTTTGCGTCTTTCGTTACTCCTTTATTGACAAGATATGAAAGAACATTCCTAAATTATGGTTTAGAAAATGTTGGTGAAAGAAAAAGTAAATTTCGAGTTCTTTTGCTACTTTTGAATAAATACATTTTCACACCGAAATGTTTGTTTGCGTCTTTCGTTACTCCGTTTTTGACGAGATTTGAAAGAACGCTCCTACTTATTGTTTAGAAAATGTTGGTGAAAGAAAAAGTAAATTTCGAGTTGTTTTGCAACTTTTGATAATTACATTTTCACCCCGAAAGGTTTGTTTGCGTCTTTCGTTACTCTATTTTTGACGAGATTTGAAAGATCACTCCTACTTAATAGAAAATATTGGCGAAATAAAAAGTGAATTTCGAGCGTTTTGCACTTTGAATAACTATATTTTCACCATGAAAGGTTTGTTTACGTCTTTCATTACTCCGTTTTTGACGAAATTTGAAAGAGCAATCCTACTTATTGTTTAGAACATGTCAGTGAAAGAAAAAGTGGATTTCGAGTTGTTTTGCAACTTTTGAATAATTACATGTTTACCCCGAAAGGTTTCTTTGCAACTTTGTTACCCTTTTTTTGACAATATTTGAAAGAGCACTCTTATTTATTATTTTAAAATGTTGGTGAAAGAAAAAGTAAATTTTGAGTTGTTTTGCAACTTTTGAATAATTCTATTTTCACCCCAAAAGATTTATTTGCGTCTTTCGCTAATCTGTTTTTGACGAGATTTGAAAAAACACTCATACTTATTATTTAGAAAATGTTGGTGAAAGAAAAAATGAATTTTGAGTTGTTTTGCAACTTTTGAATAATTCTATTTTCGCCCCGAAAGGTTTGTTTGCATCTTTCATTGCTCCATTTTTTTACGAGATTTGAAAAAACACTCCTAAATTATGGTTTAAAAAAGGTTGGTGAAAGAAAAAATAAATTTTGAGTTCTTTTGTAACATTTGAATAATTACATTTTTACCCCCAAAAGGTTTGTTTGCATTTTTCGTTATTCCATTTTTTGACGAGATTTGAAAGAACACTTCTACTTATTATTTAGAAAATATTGGCAAAATAAAAAGTGAATTTTTAGTTGTTTTGCAACTTTTAGATAATTACATTTTTTACCCGAACGGTTTGTTTGCGTCTTTCGTTACTACGTTTTTGACGATGGAAAGTGGTATGGTGAATCGGTGTTTGATATAATGTACAAAAAGTGGTATGGTGAATCGGTGTTCGATATACTCATACGAAAAATTGTATGGTAAATTGGTGTTCGATATAGTGTATGAAAAGTAGGTACATAAATCGGTGTTCGATTTACTTGTTTGAATAGTGGTATGATAAATCGGTGCTCGTTTTACTTGTACGAAAAATTGTATGAAAAATCGTGTTATTTTACTTGTACAAAAATTGGTATGATAAATCGATGTTCGATATAATGTATTAAAAGTAGTATGGTGAATCGATGTTCGATATAATGTACGAAAAGTGGGTACATAAATCGGTGTTCACTTTACTTGTACACAAATTGGTATGATAAATCGGTGTTCAATTTACTCGTACAAAAAGTGGTTTGGTAAACCGGTGTTTGATTTAGGTGGTGTTTGCAAACTCTAGTAGAAAAGTAGAAGTTCAGAAGCTAGAAGCACCCCCACACCAGCTTTAAGATTGTGAGGTTTTTTAACTTAAAAAAAGCTGTATAACCAAAAAAGCTTGATTTGCAAACACCCCAAAATCACTTATTCAAATAAAAAGCTAATTATAGATTTTTTTAAGAGTTTGCAAACACCACCTTAGTTGTACGAAAAGTGGTATGATAAATTGGTGCTCGTTTTACTTGTACGAAAAGAGGGTACATTTCGGTTTGGTCTTTTTTTTAAAAAAAAACCTTTGTGTTTATCGATGTTGTAATTTTATAATTAAAACTTACGTAATTGGCAATGTCTTTGGATAATAATTGAGACATTTACTTATTTTCCACTTTTCTTTCTTAATTTTCCTCATTTATTATATATTTTTACTTATTTTCCTTAATTTTCATAATTTTTTTAATAATATAATTTCATAATTATTGCATCGCAAAACTCCCATGCAATTGCCCTTAACGTATTCGGATGCAAATTATCTTAAGGGCAATTGCATGGGAATTTTGCGATGCAAAAAGTCATGCATCCGAAAATTCAAATTCGGATGCATGACTTTCCATGCATTTGCATGGTTTTGTTGTAGTGTATGCATGTATAGAGGACTGTTTGTAGAGCTTGTTGGATCAAGAGCACATTTAATTTAGGTTGCGCAAGGTTATATATAGAGGACTGTAAGACGATAAGTTAGAAATAAAATAGTGTATCTATGCACACACTAGAAGGTCGACTTTAGATGAAAACAAGACAATGAAGAAAAAAGAAAAAGTTAACGACATATGTCCATTACAGTGATCATGCATCAGACTTGTTGCATACAAGGGTATTGCCATGAAGATGAAATCATAGGGTTGTGGAGCTCATCGTAAGGATTGTGGCATTGTGACGATAGGATTAAGAAGGTAACTGCCCTTAGAGCATTAGAGAGTGTAGAGCTCTTTGTAAGGGTTGCCCTGACATGGTAGAGAAAATAATTATACTTAGGGCATTAAATGTTTGTGGTTGGGTTGAAAGGATATAGACCCATGTTTTCTACGTTAGTTGGGTTGACATTGTACTTAAGAATAATTATATCTCTTATAGCTACTCATAAGGGTGAGCATCGATAGGGTACTCATCCCGTTAGGAAATCAAACAAAGGTACGAGTGTGCTCATGAATGAAAAAAAAAATCATCTGGATTCACATTTTACTAGGATACCCACAGTCATATATTCAATACCGTCTGGTACCCTACTTTGCGGGTTCAGTGTACTAAATCTTATTTTATTTTTTAAATTATATTGCATGTGAGCTAATATGAATTAACTTTAAAGTAAAGAAATATATATTGTAATTTCTACTATTAGGATAGTTAACTGTTATGAAAATAAAAATATTGCGATTTGACATATATTTACTTAGACTATTATAGATAAAACATGGTATGAAGAGAGAAGTATATTATTGGGAACGAAAAATAGACCGTAGGTACCCATTCTTATTCATTTATTCTAGCTAGCACTCGACTTAAAAACTGCACGTAGTACTTTTTAGAGTACCCTAGCCGGATACACTCAATCCTACTTCCCGTATGGTTGAAGTTTAAGAATGGCACTCGCTCTCGTTGTTCATCCATAGCACAAGGCTCTAGACTTTGAGAACAATTGATCAACTAACCGTGAAAAGTTTTTCAAAATGAAATACACAATATTTATTCAAGTAAAAAAAATTGGTATTATCCCCCATAAACAACACAATCCAAGGAGTGTTGACTGCTGTGTTAGTACATAAATACGAACACCACATATAATAATATATAACATGCAAACTAGTCAGTACTGTACTCTTGCATACTGATTGCATGCCGAAGAATCTTTATAGCCACTGTACTTCTTTTTCTTTTTCGTTTTTTTCTTTATAATAGTTCTTCAGTATATTAAATCACCTGTTTCTTATTAAAAATAAAAAATAAAAAATAAACATCACCTGTCTCATTTCATATTGGAATTTTAATTTGTCAGAAAGTGAGAGTACTGTTAGAGGGAAAATTCTTACATGGGCTGGGCGCATTAGCAAAGCTATGCACCTTCTGGCCCATCATCAGCCACGTCATTTGTTTACAAAATAAATACAAAAAGAGTTAAAAGAATAGTTAAAGCATCCGATTTTTTACTATAGCTTTTCAAAAACAAAACAAAAAAAGTATTCCTCTAATCTTAGTGCTCCATTCCAATATCATCTGGTTCGATTATATTACTTAATATGACTATTTTCATATCTTGTTGTTTTAGTGACAATGATGGAAACGTTCTTGCTAAAATGAGAGATATATGTAAAATGAATAACGAAGGAATTTATCTATTAAAAGAATTATAACCATGAGAATCAAATTAAGAATCCATCATGAACATCATGTTTAGTTGGCATCGGTTCATGAGAGCATTGCTCATTTGTTTTTATTTCAGAAGTGAAATAAAAGCTCTAATTCATCAGACATATACTCAAGAAGCATCATCAGTACTCTTTAATTATTAATATGGCAATGAGGTGCAAAATAATTATTTACTTGGAATAGAAGCCTTTTACAGGTCTTCAAAACATGACAGTCTTCAAAACATGACAGAGAAAAAAAAATCCTCCAATCTTTGCTCCATTGCCGATTACCTGTAGCTCTTCAAAAAAAAAAAAGAATTGAATTCTTCCTCTCAATATTGTGACTATATAAATAATTCTGCACCATTCATTAACCAACCCAAACAAAAAGTTTCCCATGGTTTTGACCAAAATCCTGCACATGAAAACCACGACCAACCAGTGGTGGCTCCACCCTGCAACACTCGTCGCCGCCGCATCGGCGATCTTCGACTCCACAATTAATTAAGCCAATAGTGTAGTCAAAAGAAAACAGATTATACAAAACAATGAGGACAAATATAAACAGTAACAACATGGGATATACTAGCATTTTATGTAATTGAGACTTGAGATAGACTGCATATTACTTTAAATAATATCATATATGAATTCAGACTACAATAAAGAAGAAATCCCATCCACCGGCTTAATACCAGAATTTACCATTGACTCCAACATATCTCCAGTAGACTTTGTAACACGCCTTGCTGATCTCAAGTATCGCCTTTCATCAGATAATGCCAATACATGATTATGCTCCTTAATAAAGTTTGTAACCTTCCACAAACCACCTTTTTCCTTTTGAAAACTGATTTTTGCTTGACATTCAGTTCGTGTGCTAAACTTATTAAATGTAGCATCAACATTGTATTTTTCATTCTTAACACCTTCCAACGAGCAGACGTACCATTTTATCTTGGGATCACATGTTCCTATCGAATAATACTGTTTTCCCTTGTGAATACTAAACCCCGTGGCAAATGCATATTGATTGTATGCTTCATGACATGCCTCTAAATTCTTGTAATTTCCATTTAACAATTTCTCCTCAATGTCATGAGTAAAATCATCAACTGGACCTTTCGTAATCTCTGGAACATTTGGATTTTCGGCAATAACACTCGTATGCTCAGGCATTGATTCCGACTCATCACAATCCAAAACAATAGTTTTATTCAAATCCAACATTGCTTTCTACAAAAAAGAATATGAAATAGCAGATTATGAGTGAGCTTCAGAATAAACATATATACTTTTCAGTTCTTTTAAGCTAACAGTACAATAGAAAATACATAAATGTCAGAAACATATCACCCATGATTTTTGGTCTTTTTATTCTTGCAATTTTTTTTCTTGAGAAATAAAAAAGTTAAAAAAAGAAGAAGAAAAAAACAAAAGAAGATAAAAAGGGAAGGATCCATACCTGTTGTTTGGTCTTCTCTTTTTGGTTTGATAGTCTAACGAAATAATTCTTACGATCAATTTGTTGCCATTGTTGTTGGACCAAACCCTTATTGGCAAAAGTTTAGAGAATTGGCGGGAATGGAGCACTAAGATTAGAGGAATACTTTTTCTGTTTTGTTTTTGTAAAGCTACAGTAAAAAATCGGACGATTTGACTATTTTTTTTAACTCTTTTTGTATTTATTTTGTAAACAAATGACGTGGCTGATTATGGGCCAGAAGGTCCATAGCTTTGCTAATGCGCCCAGACCATGTAAGAATTTTCCGAGATAAGGAGATTCCCTGTAATTATTTTATGCTTTTATGAACTGACGTGGAGTCACGCATGTTCGTGGAGCGCACGTGTTGGACTAAGTTGCCTTAAAAGTTGAAATTCAAGAATGGCCTTTAATAATATTTTTTATTTCTTTAACTTTTGTATCATGTTACCATTAAAACCTAGTGACAACGAAAATATCTTGCGTTTTCTATATACTATTATATAAAGAAACCCATCGTGACACCAATTTTTTGATTTTCAACTTTAACCTTTGAGTTTTAGCTATATTGTAAAAGTATACTATTAAATCCCCAAAATAACCTTACAAATTAAGTTAGACAAATTAATTACATTATTCATTGTAATTAATGATTTACTTTCCCTATAATATATTTTTCTTCCATTGTTATACTCTAAATTTATGACACATGTTATCTAGATAAATTTTCTTCTTTAACCCACATAGAATGACATTGAAAAAAAATTATGCTCGCGGGAACCGCGTGCTCCATTTGCTAGTTTATTATTTAAATACAGTTTTAAAATTATTTTTTTTAAATCTTTGCTTTTTAAAATATTTGTAATACTTTTGTATGCTTTCTATGTAAAATATTTATTAAAAATTTTACCAATATTTCTGAAACTCGTAATGTAAGACTGATCAGTGTCCAGCACTGAAGCTGAGAATGATGACGCATCAAATGACGTATCATTTTGAAAGCAGATTTGGACTGACATAAAGTCACTTTATCATTTTTCTCATCATAAGGCAATCATTGACACTTCTAACATTCATAATTTATAGCACACGCAAGTACACTATTTGACAATAATTAAATAGAATGAACAGTTAAGTTGTATTTGCATTTATAATGAAGAAATCAGTTAAACGTATATATAAATAAAAATTGAGCTACTAGTAATTAACCTTATAATTATGTGTTATATTTGTGAACTAGGTATATTACTCTTTTATTGTAAAACTATTCTTGTGTGCTAAATAAATCAGTCAATTCTCATATTACTCAATTGGCCTGGTCAAACAGACATCATGGCCGCATGCAGCCTGTTAAATTTTGTCCTGCTTCTCAAAAATAAGATAGTACTAAACTTCAGTGGCGGAGCCACGGGGGGTGCATGTGGGGGCAGTTGCACCCCCCAACATTCTGCAAATTGTTTTTTTAATACTAGTATATAGGAATTTTTTAGTATTTGTTTTGCTGAAGACAAAGGACTGCACCCTATTTTTTTAGTATTTTTCAATGTGAACCAAATCTCACGCCTCTCTTCCTTTTCTCTCTCCTCCATCTCACTCTCACTGTTTTTTTATTATTATTATCCTAGGGTATTTTATATTTCCCTTTTAGTCCTTCAAAAAATATAGAAAATACAACAAAACTTTATTAATTTTTCAAACTCACAAGAAGTTTTAGCAAATGTATAAAAATACCATTAATTTTAGAAGGTAGTAGTGTTAGTCCCCCCCCCCCCCCTATATCGAGCATTCTTTCATTACTTTTAAAAAACACTAAATAGGCTCATATATTAATATTAGCCCACAAAAACGGATACATATAGATAAAAACACAATAGCCCACGCTAGTAAAATTTAAATACAATTTAAGTATAACAAAAAAATAGAAAACAAAATAGCACTTTTAGAATTTTGACCACACAAAAAAATAGAGTAGGAAAAAAGTTTATGCTCCAATCCAGGCGTCCTCTCCCTTTGTAAGTTGATCAATTATTTTTCATATTTTCTTTGTAGTATATTGTGATATGTGATTCATAGTTTATTAGTTTATGTATGATATTCTGTATTTGTGTTGAATTCAAGTATTTATGATATACAAAGTTATTTATACAACTACGGTTAGTTGTTTTGTAGTTCAAAAATCATATATATTTCATTAACTTGTTCAATTATCTATCATGTATGAAGTTTTTTTTGAACTTATATTTTAGTTTATATATGAATAAAAATAGAGTTTTTAACTAAGTTGGAAAAAAAAATTATAACGCAATCTCGCCCCCCCCTGTTTCGAAATCCTGGCTCCGCCCCTGCTAAACTTATTTGGCATAAATGATTAGCCTTCATTTGTGTTTAAAAAAAAATTTGATTAGCCTTCATTCAACATAGTACGTTCTTTTAACTTGCAAAGTTGAATGGTAACCAAATTATATCCAATTATTAAAAGACCTCATCCAGCGCATATAACGATAAGAGACCACCATGGATTAAAAATTCGAACCATTTCGTCTGAAACCTCCGAAAATTTTCGGTTTTGTGTCTAACCGAAACGAAACCGCTAATCAATTTCGAAATAGCAAAGAATCGGTGGAAATCATTGAATACTTTTTGAAGTAATGAACCATTCCTCTGCGCCACGTAATACTTTTTGAAGTCACTGCCGTTTTCCTATATATCTTGAATATAGTATAACTTTAATTAACTATTAGTTTTATAAGGAATTGAATACTTAAAAAGGGTTGAAAACTTTTAGCTACCTTATTTTAAATATGATAATTATAAGTAGAAGAAAGAGATATGTTCATATATAATTTTCTCTAAACATCTTAAATATATATCACCAATTTAAATGTCACAATTCTAAGTGTTAGTAACTGTACGTTATAAGAAACTTATCATAATTAGCTAATTATATAACAAACTCCAGCTAAAAAGGTAAAAGAGAGATGACTTGTTTTCATTATTTTTGCAATTTTTATTTATAACATTTGTTGTAACTTTTACTGTTGTTTACGAAAAGTTCGAAACATTTTCGAAACGTTTTTGAGTTTTTTCGAAACGTTTCTGAAAATTAAGAAGTCGAAACTCATTACCGAACCAAAATTTTGATCCATGGAGACCACTAACCACTTAGAAATGTACACCGAGTTCGTTCATTATTATTTACATGTATTGCTTAAAGTGCAAGTGTGTACATGAATTAGAGCCGGCTCAACAATTTCTAAAGCAATGAATAACTCTCACATGTTGTGAGACAAGTCAAAAATAATGTATAAGTGTTATAGAAAATCTAAAACTATTGGAGTTTATAACAATATATTTAAAAGGATATAGGGAAAGAAGAGCAAATAAGAAGTATATTACTTGTGAATGAGTGTTTTTCTCTTCATCTTGATGGCTCCTTATATAAGGAAGAATTTCCAATATTTTACACCATTTACAACAACTACTACTATTATAAAATAGTATTTGTACATAATTTTCAACAATGGCCACTAGCATATCCACTAACCATATTTATAACACTCCCCCTTGGCCATTTGAAGATTTTGTTATGTACATGATCCGTCTTCTGCGCACGTCTTATGCTGCCTCGTTAAAAACCTTATAAGAAAAAACCCAGTGGGATAAAAATCTTAATAAGAGAAAAAGAGTGCAGCCGTGTGAACTTCCCCTCAAGTTGGCATCTCCAATTCTTCATAAGTCTCGTAGACGCATCCCAATACTTTGAACATGTTTCTTAAAAGTTACAGTAGAGAATGCATTTGTAAAAAGATATGTCATATTGTCACATTATTGAACATATTAGATATTAATTTCTTTGTTCTTCTCGAGTTCCTGAGTGTAGGCAAAATATCTTGTGGGTATGTGTTTGATTCGGTCACTCTTGACATAGTCTTCTTTCATTTGTGTAATACATGCAGAATTGTCTTCGTATAATGTTGTAGGACCCTCTCTAATATGTAAGCCATATGTACTTCTTATATGATGTGTCATTGATCGTAACCATACATATTCCCTGTTTGCTTTACGGAGTTCAATAATCTCAGCATGATTCGATGATGTTGCAACAAGTGTCTGTTTCTGAGAACGCCATGAAATAGCAGTGCCTCCATACATGAATACATATCCCATTTGAGATTTGGATTTATGTGGGTCTGATAGAAAACATGCATCTGCATAACCAATTAAATCTTGTTCTGCATTGTTAGGATAAAATAGACCAAGATCTACAGTTCCTTGCAAATAACGGAATAAATGTTTAATTCATTTCCAGTGCCTTTTTGTGGGTGATGAGCTAAACCTGGCTAATAAATTCACATTAAATGATATATCATGTCTAGTACAATTAGTTAGATACTTTAAAGCTCCAATGGCACTTAAATACGGAACTTCAGAACTAAGAATTTCTTCATTTTCTTCACTTGGACAAAATGGATCTTTGTCTTTAGTTAATGATCTAACAATGACAGGATGATTTAAAGGAGTTGATTTATCCATGTTAAAACGTTTTAAAATCCTTTTGGTATAATTAGATTAATGCACTAATGTACCATTTTTAGTATGTTCAATCTGTAAACCAAGACAATATTTGATTTTACCAAGATCTTTCATTTCAAATTCATTCTTTAAATAATTCATAGTTGAATGAATTTCTTTGTTAGTGCCAATGATATTTAAATCATCAACACAAATTACAATAATTGCAAAACCAGATGATGTTCTCTTGATAAAAACACATGGACACAAATAATTATTTATATATCCTTCTTTTAATAAATATTCACTCAAACGATTGTACCACATGCGACCTGATTATTTTAAACCACATAACAATCTTTGCAATTTAATTAAGTATATTTCTCTAGGTTTAGAACTAGATGATTCAGGCATTTTAAGTCCTTTATGGACATTTATATAAATATAATTAACAAGTGATCCATAAAGATAAGATGTGACAACATCCATGAGATGCATATTTAAGTTTTCATAAATAGCTAAACGTATTAAGAATCGAAAAGTAATTGTATCTATTACTAGGGAATAAGTTTCTCCATAATCAATCCCAGGTCTTTGAGAAAAACCTTGTGCAACAAGTCGAGCTTTGTATCTTACAATTTCATTTTTCTCATTTCTTTTTCGAACGAAGACCCATTTGTGGCCTACAGGTCTCACGTCTTTAGGTGTAAGGACAATAGGTCCAAAAACCTTTCGTTTGTTGAGGGAATTCAATTCAACTTGCATAGCTTCTTTCCATTTAACCCAATCGTCCCGATTTTGGCATTCATCCACAGATTGTGGTTCGGGATCATCATTTTCATTCATAAGATCATAAGCAATATTATATGAAAATATTTCACTTATATTTTTATCTCATCTCGATTCCAAATAACTCTTGAATTAACATAATTTACAAAGATCTCAGTATTGGGATTTGGTTCAGTGATCTCTTGAGTTATCTCATTTGTCACATTTTATGTTTCATCATGAATAGTTTTCTCGATAGTGGAGTTAATAATATTTTCTCCTTTTCTTTTTCGAGGATTCTTGTTTTTTGAACCAACAGGACGACCACGTTTCTTACGTGCATTTATTTTATTATTGTTGGATATGTCCTTCGGAATTTCAACCCAAGCAGGAACATTCGCAGCTGGTATATGTGATTTGGTTATCCGTTTTATGTCAGTAAATGCATCGGGTAATTGATTTGTAATGTCTTGAAAATGTAAAATTTTCTTAACTTCCAAATCACATTGTTTTGTTAAAATATCATAGTGTGATAAAGATGGATTATACCATGATATATCATTTTCCAACTACTTTTTTTCTCCCCCCTAAGGTTGGAAATTTTGCCTTATTGAAATGGCAATCGGCGAAACGTGTCGTAAAGACATCACCTGTTATTGGTTCAAGATACCTGATTATAGATGGTGAGTCATATCCAACATATATCTCTAACCTTCTTTGAGGTCCCAATTTTGTTCGTTGTGGTGGTGCAATCGGAACATAAACTGCACAACCAAAAATCTTTATATGGAAAATATTAGGTTCATGACCAAATGCAAGTTGTAATGGGGAGTATTCATGATACGAGCTCGGTCTAATGCGAATTAGTGATGCAACATGTAAAATTGCATGACCCCATACAGAAGTTGGTAATTTAGCTTCATTAACAATGGCCTAGCAATTAATTGAAGACGTTTAATTAATGATTCAGCTAAACCATTTTAAGTATGTACATGTACAACACTATGTTCAACAGTAATTCCAGTTGACATACAGTAATTATTGAAAGATTGAGATGTAAATTCACCAGCATTGTCAATTCTGACTTTCTTGATCGTATAGTCAGGAAATTGAGCTCTTATTTTAATTATTTGAGCCAAAAATCTCGCAAATGCCACATTACGAGTAGATAATAGACAGACATGTGACCATCGACTTGAAGCATCAATTAATACCATAAAATATTGAAACGTTCCACATGAAGGATGAATAGGTCCACAAATATCACCTTGAATTCTTTCAAGAAATGTTGGTAATTCTGTCTTAATTTTAACTGGTGAATGCTTAATAATTAGCTTTCCAAGAGAACATGGTATTTTTCAAATTGAGTTTGGATCCTTTTAATGAATGCCCATGTGTAGTTTCAATTATCCTTTGCATCATTGTTGAACCAGGATGACCTAGACGATCATGCCATAAAGTTAACAATTCAGGATTTTCATTGACTACCATATTTGATTCTATAGCATTAATATATGAATAATGCAATCATGGTGAGAGTTTTGGTAGTTTTTCAAATATATGTTGCTTTCCTGATATATACTTAATAATAAACAGATATTTAGTTTTGTTTTCAGTTTTTGAGTTGGTATCATATCCATGACGATATATATCATCATTAAAACTCTACAATTTTTTTCCTGGATTTTGGGGCAAATAAGGCATCGTTGATGATAAATAGCGTTCCATTTGGTAAAATAAAACTAGCTTTACCAAATCCTACAATCAGGTCAGTAGGACCTGATATCGTATTGATTTATGTCTTTGTTGGTTTTAGATATGTAAAATATTTCTTACTTGTGAGAATTGTGTGAGTTGTACCGCTATCAGGGATGCAAAAATCACCGATATGCTCCATACTGGGTTCATGTCAAACAAGTAGAGTTAAAGATGATATAACAATAAATGAAGCATATATTTGAAAAAAAGGAAATAGTTTCATTAAGATACATAAGGAAACACAATTAATGAAAATATGGTACATTACAAGAAGAAATCGCAAATACATATCAATTCAAAAATTACACAACAAGGAATCACATAATGCAAATCAAACCAGGAATCACGCAGACATGAATCACTTAGCTCATATCAAGCCATAGTAACATCATGATCATCCGTGAAATCAGATGCTACTAAATATGTGGGATTATTAGGCATTTGTTCAACAAGGTTCACTTCATTTTCTTTTCCTTTACTCTCTTGGTACAATTTATAAAAATGTTCAGGTGTACGACACGTATTGGCCCAGTATCCTTTCATCCCGCAGTTAAAACAGTAACCTTCAGATTTATTATGAGCATTTTTTCTTTTATTATGATGGTTATTGTTATGGACCGTATAACTGGTCGAAGAGTTGTGATAACTATCTCGACCACGTCCACGACCACGACCACCTCTATGGCCACTACCACCTCTAAAAACATATCCTCCTCTATAACCACCCCGACCTTGATATTGGCCTCTGCCTCGACCACCATTATTGTAATTTCCTCGCCCACAGAAGTTTGAGAAATTTATGGCATGTGCTTCTGGCAATGCTTGTGCTCCAGTTGGGCGTAACTCAGAATTCTTAATCAATATATTATTAGTATTTTCTGTCGTTAACAACACCCTCTCTAGTTCGTGATACTTAGTGTATCCGACTAGTATGTGTTGCATTTTGATGAGTATATGACTGACATGAAAAGTAGAAAGAGTTTTTTCAATCATTTCCTTATCAGTAATTTCTATCCCGCAAAATTTTAGCGTCTGTCTCATATTATGAATGGCTGAGGAGTAATCATTTACTGATGTAAAATCTTAGAACCTTAATGTGTTCCACTTATGTATGGCTTTTGGAAGCATTGTTTCCCTTTGGTGGCCATATCTTTGATTCAGATTAATCCATAGCTTAGAAGGATCTGTAATATCGAGATATTTCATTTGCAGGAAATTATCTAAATGTGTACGCAGGAATATAATTGTCTCGCATCGTTGCTGGTCTGCACATTCATTTTCCTCATCAATTGTTTTCGCGAGGAATTTCGTAGCAAGATGTGTTTTCACATTTGATTCCTATTGCATATAATTTTTCCCATCGACAGTGATTTCGCTAAAATCTACTTTCGAGAGATTAGACATATTGCAGCTAAATGAACATTAAAACAAACATAATTAGGATCAATACATTTTATTTTAATACGCAACCACACCACAGTTATTACAATAGTATGATGTAATTATCTCATCTCTAGCCAAATTATGCACTCGAACATTGCTACTACAAAAGCGAGAAATATAATAGGTAGAAACATAGAGCTTTCCTCAGCTGCTAGCATAAAAATAAAAAATAAAAGGTAAACGAGCATCAAGATCATTGTTGACGTGCGGAGAATTTTGCAAGATGAGAAAAAAAAAAGATTTGTGTGGAGTTTGAGTTATGAAATCTGCATATTTATAGAAGAAAGATATCTATAAGTAGCCGTTTTATAGCCGTTAGAAAACCATTATTTTTCTTTGTTTTGTTTAATTTGGCATAATTGATGAATGATAACATCTTTAACAATCGAGCAACAAGGATTAATTGTATAACAAGTAAATAATTTCAACCGCTTTAATAAATTTCAACGGGCATAAGAAATAATATTACGATAAGTAAATACATATAGATATTTCTGCCACATTACTATGTAAAAACTTTCATGGGCGTGTGGAATAAACTAAGCAAAATAATAGGAGGTAGAACCTTCCATAATAATAAATTGTCAGTAGTAATATGAGGTAAAACCTTCCATAATTATAAATTGTCAGCAGTAATGGGAGGTAAAACCTTCCATATATATAAATTGTTAGTAGTCGTTTCTAGCTTGGGGTTAACTCAAGCACCAACGAAAGTTAAAATTAGCGTTAGTGTTAGAGTTAAATGACAATAAAATATAAAGAGGATTTTCATCTAATCATAAACTTATAGATAGGCGGTAATTTGCCTTGTCTATAATAATGGAGATAGATGAACAAGTAAATATAAACTTTCGTACCTTTTAACGTTGAACGTTTTCTTTAACGAATGAACTGAATTCTTCCGGGTCGAGCACTATCGTGCTGATAACGTGTTATAGAAAAGCTAAAACTATTGGGATTTATAACAATATATTTAAAAGGACATAGGGAAAAAAGAGCAAATAAGGAGTATATTACTTGTGAATGGGTGTTTTTGACTCCTTATATAAGGAAGAATTTACAATATTTTACACCATTTACAACAACTACTACTATTATAAAATATCATTTGTACACAATTCTCAACAATGGCCACTAGGCATATCCCACTAACCATATTTATAACAATAAGTACCTATTGTTATTAATAACCTCTATATTTTCTATCTTCTAAGTTTGAGTTTTATGGATCCTGGGGGGGCTACCACTGCACCCCCTTACTTGGATGATGACATGTGGCAAAGGCCACTTGCAACATATTTGCTTGGTTAATTCTTGTTTTCCAAAAAAAAAAAATCAATTCTAGCCCAAAAGTTTGTTACTTATTTAAATTTTAGACCACGTAAATGAAATGGTATCAGAGCCAGGTTTATTTATTTAATGGAAACTTCCAATTACAATATTATTAACTACTTTAAGAGAAGAGTAATTATAATCATGAATAAAATCATGGAAATGAACGAAAGTTCAGCAAACAAGATATTTTTCGAGCAATCGAAAAACGAGAAAATTTACAAGGATAGATCTCCATCTATCAAACGAGTATGAGTGGTTTACCCTCATTAACCTTTATAGAAATCGAGTCGGACCATTCTAAGCTTCTTAATGATCTTAGAGAAATCCAAAAAACAGTCTAGCACTATGGTAATTGCCAAATACAAATCCCGAGCAACATCCATCTAATGCAAATTGAGATGGAAAAGATTACAAAATCACAAGCAGAGATCTTGGATAAAATCCAAGGTATCCAACAGCAGATAAAGAATTTGAAATCACAATCAAGTTCTCCGGGAAGAAAGCGAGGAGGATGGTTACCACCATCTTATGGAACAGAGCCACTTCTACACCAGAAAGGCAAGGCTGTAGAAGTAAAACGAGAATTGACAGAGGGAGAAAAGTTGAGAGCTTTATTGAGAGGAGAATCAGTTCCTCAAAAGAAGCCATGACAGCCCGTATCCATCTCGACGAGGTTAACTTCGAGAATTTGCAGGATCTAAACGACCTTGCAGAATCATTCGTCGGATTAAATCTGGTGAATCTCAAAACTCAGCAAGTGACTCAATATGCAGAGTCTTCCAGTCATGCTCCACCAACGGTACCAGAGAATAACGGAGTGAAAAATCCCCCTTATCAAGATGAGCACATGCCGCACCAAGGAGATTTTATTTCCGGAGGGAATCTACATCCAGATTTCATAAAACTGGGCATAACCAGATCTCGAAGAAGGCCAGACATAAGGGAAACACCATATGTTAAAGTCCCAGCTCGACCCAATACATCCGTATGGGTTAATGCTCAATCTAGATACCCTTGATTTCAAAAACAGGGAGCTTATAATTGATGATTGGGCCTCAGCAATGAGGATAGCAGCAGGAACCCTTGATCTCAACAAAGAAGCATTCATATTACTGCTTAATATGAGTTTGGAAGGGTCAGTCAAGATCGCCTGGGAGCAAACAGACCAAGGAACCAAAGAATAAGTTGCGGCAGGAGAATCTATGAAAAATATCGTAGATAAAATGGCAAAAGTATTCAAGATACTTTTCATTGGAATCGGTGACTTCGAGGATTCAGAAGGAAACTTTGGAGGAGGCCGAGAGCAAGCCAAGAGATATGAAAGAGCATTGTATAGTCTTGAGTTACACGACATATGTAACATAGACTTATACATAAAACTCTTCACCGAGTACAAATGAAAGTCGAAGGTGAGTGATGCTACGACCATCCCACTTTTCTTCGCCAAAATCCCAAGTCCATTGAGGGAAATGCTGATAAAGGAATACGAATTACCCCAAGGTATCGATACCGTGTCAAGACAAATGTCGTTCCTCATAAGCAAACTTGCCGAATGGTGCCAAAAGGCAGTTGAACTAAAGAATTACAAGAGGTTGCGAAGAGTCAACAAAAATGTTACTCTTTGTTGCGAAAACAATGATATCCCAACAGTTGCCGGAGAAGCCAGAGAGCATAAGAAGAGAAAGAAGTACCCTTATGCCAGAGAAGAAAGACAGGGCAAGGAAAGATCTTCATGGAGACCCAGAAAATTTTGGTCCAAACAAAAAGCCCGAAGTTACAAATTAGGACAACGTTCAGGGCCAAGCAGAGGACGTCCAGCCACAAGTCGAGATAGATCCAACAGGATATCTACCAAGAGAACTTTCAGTAGGGCACACACCAGAGCCAATGAAAGTTTCAAAAATTGCAATTGTTGGACATGTGGTGCTCCAGGCCACATCTCTACCGATTGTCCTCAAAACCAAAACCAAGGAGTCAAACGGTTCGAAGCAACGCCAGAAATTGAGGAAGACGTTTACTATCAAGATCTTATTCAAGTATATCGGTTTGAGGACATCCCCTCAGACGAAAGCATATACGAAGAAGAAGAATACAACGATGAGTCTTTTGAATCAGAATCAGACTGAGGAAGAAGAAATCTTCCATCAAGAAACGCGAGAGGATATCTCAGGGTTTTTCTCACAAATGAGCATATAAAGCTCTGATGAGAATCATGAAAGAGGATCCAAAACTTCACATTTATGACGGCTTCACAGTCGGCAAAATGGAGAGAGCCTTACACAATTAAGTCTAAGGCAAAGGAAGCATCATATCATCTACAAAGTCACGGCGGGAGAGCTAGCAATCCCAATGGAGCTGACCAGTAATGTGATGGAGATGCAGTTAGTTCCCATGATGGAAATCAAAGAGGAACTGAACAGACTCAACCGGGAAGTTGTCCAGAAGATGTCATGGATCCATATCGGAGCCATAAGAATCTTGCTTAAAGAAACGTTCAAAGAAGGAGTTAATTCCCCAATCGACATTGTTGTCTTCGATAGAAGAATTCAAAATTTGAGAGATGCATGTCTAGGAGGAATCTCCGGCAACTTATTCGCAGGAAAGGTGGCAATGTTCATCTATCCGAAGATTGCCTATAACCTGGCAGATCGAGACTTTAATAGAGCGCTAACCCTTCATCAGGATTTCAAAAATAAAGATCTGATGAAAGAAGGAAATAGACCATACTCTATTACATATAGCATCTCATACGCACTCTCTAATACCCATCATTCTGAGGTATTTCAGAGAAAAGAGTTTGTTGAGATCCCGGAAATATTCGAGAAAGTAGCTCAAGCGGTTAAACCAGAAATTTCTGACCTGCCTCATATCCAAGAAATGGACATGATTATCAAAGATCAACCAGTGCTAAACCAGACAACTAGTCACATGTTTGACCAAAGGCGAGCTTCGTTCAGTGAAAATTGGATGACAAGCCAAAGAATAGGAAAGAGACCTATTCTTGAAGCTATCACTGGACCAGGCCAGTTCATTACCGAAGGAGAACTTCAATGTCCAACAGGATGGAGTATAATCGAAGTAATTTTCGATATTACTCAGAAAGATAATATCTTTCCAAGCAATGCTTTGTATTATCTCCAACAACCCTTACCAGGAAGATATCAAGGACGTCTAAAACTGGGAGGTATGGATTTTACAATACAGGGAATGGCAGGAAGATTAACCAAAAATTTAATACTCGGACTGGAATTCCTCGAGGCGCACAAACCTTGGGAAAGGATACAAGATGGGATGGAATTTACAGTGGAAGGTAAAAGATACCGAATTCGATGACCACTAGTCCATTCTTCATATACATCTTAGTAGGGATGTTATATGAAAAATACAGGGCATAGTACTTTGCAGCGTACATCGATTCAGGTGCTGGAATATGTACGGCAAAAAAGAACGTGTTTCCTCTCAACCTTGAAGAAGAATTACCAGCGGTTGTAGGAAGAGACTTCCCTAAAAGGATTATTATCTTTAAAAAAGGAATTAAGCAAGCAGAGATACTCATCGGCGGCGCAGGAGGTAGCCCTTGGTACAAGGTCAAAACGCCGCCTATCTATTTCCATGATACATGAGCAGATATTTTCCTAGGCAACAATTTCCTGCAGGCCTTTAAAAGGGTTACTCAAGACAGTGAGACAAGAAGACTTATTCTCACAACGCTTTGTGACCATAAGATTCTCATTCAACGACTCAGGGAAGCATTTTACTGCAAAATGCCTTTCAATTTTCGCAGCAAGCGTGGTGATGAAGGACAACTTTGACACCCAAAAATGAGAGATCAACGCAAGTATGGAGAAGCAATACTCTAGTTGAGAGCAGACCTAATAGGAGAAGATGATCCAGAAAGGATCAAAGAAACAACAATCAAGCTTCTCAAGGTCAGCATGGAAGGAATATCGCAAACAGATATCACAAGTGAAGAGCAAATATCACTTGAAGATATCAAAAACAAGATTCAAAGGAATTTCAGCAAAGATCCTTTGGCATGGTGGAACAAGAATGAACTCCAAGCTTCCTTGAAACTTCAAAAAGGAAAAGAGCATGAGTTCGTACGATACAAGCCAATCCTGATGAATCAAAGGGATCGTGAGGATATGCAAATGATTCTTAAGGAATACCTTGACCTTAAGTTGATATCACCAGGAGTCTCACCTTACAGCAGCCCAGGTTTTCTGGTGAGAAACCACAACGAGACGAAAAGGGGAAAACCAAGACTTGTTATCAACTATCAAGGCATCAACAAGATCCTAGAATTTGATGGCTACTACATTCCAAGTCGAGAACACCTAATCAATTGCGTCCAAAACGCAAAGGTATTCTCTAAATTTGATTGTAAATCTGGTTTCTATCAGATTAAGATGCAGGAGGAAAGCAAGAAGTTTACTGCCTTCTCCACGCCACAAGGACATTACATTTGGAATGTGTTGCCAATGGGTCTTGCCAACGCACCCCAAATATACCAAAGAAAAACGCATAATCTTTTTAAAGATTACTTTAGTTTCATGTTTGTTTATGTGGACGATATCCTCATAGCATCCAAAACAGTCAAACAACATCTCAAACATTTAGAGATTTTCTCAGACATTTGTTTCAAGAATAGATTAGTGTTATCTCAAAAGAAAGCAGTAATTCTAACAAGGAATATTGAATTTCTTGGCATCGAGATTGACGAATCAGGTATCATCCTCCAAACACATTTGGTTGAAAAGGTACGTGATTGCCCTAATAATCTCAAAACAGTTAAACAACTCCAAAACTTTTTAGGGTTAGTTAATTTTGCAGGAATGTTTATCAACAATCTTGCAAGTTACAGGAAAATATTCAGTCCCTTCCTTAAAAAGGATGCTGAGTTCAAATGGACAAATGAACATACAAGAGCGGTACAACAACTAAAGAAGTTGTGCCAAAACCTTCCCAAACTTGCTATACCTAACGATGAAGACAATCTGGTACTATATACAGATGCTAGTGATCATTGGTGGGCGACAGTACTAACGAAGGTAGAACCAACAAGAGAAGTCCCATGCAGATATTGCAGCGGACTATTCGCAGATAATAATGCGGCCAGATGGCACATTAACGAGAAAGAGTTCTTTGCCGTTCGCAGTGCATTTAAAAAATGGCCTCTGTTTTTACTTGCAAAGAAATTTACCTTAAAAATTGACAATACCAGTGTTAAAGCTTTCTTAAAAAACAAAATAGAAAGTAAACCCGAGAAAGCTAGACTTTTAAGATGGCAAGCCGAGTGTCAATATTACGATTTTGACGTTATGATTATCAAATCTCATGAAAATGTTCTTGCAGATTTATTAACAAGGGATGGAGCCAAGTGAAGCCAACAACATCCTTACAAGATGGAGGCATCACAACGATAGCCTTGAAGAACTAAACAAAGCCATAGATGGACTGGCAATTAATGCCAAAGCCTCTGGGCATGTACAGGAAAATGATCTTAACAAGGTCCAGAATGCAATGAAAGCCGCAAGGCTTTGCAGTACCATGTTATGGGATAGTCTTTATGGCCCCATTATGCGAGATGCATCAGAGTCAAAACTTATCTCTGAAAGAAAATTTGGGAGGGTGATTCAAGCACTACCATCCCAAACACAGGAAAGGATCCTTACGATGATGAAGAGGATTCTGAAAACAAGAAAGATTATAAGATGGAAACATCTGAGGAATCAGATCAGTCTAAAAAATTAGAGACTGAAATCAACGAGCTTAATCTTAGACCAAGGATTGAAAAATCTAAGTTCCAAGGTGATAACTTAAAACCATCCCCATTTATGGAGTACCAAAGGACATGGGAAAGGTTATATACGAGAATGGGACTTGTCCCATGAAAATCTTTGGCCGATTGGTCAGGGAAATACCCACGAGTTTGCACGCTACCAGGTTCAAAGCATGAGAGTATTCGAGAATGGTTTGACTTTGGCTGTCTAGCCTCAGTCTTCACCACATCACCAAGATTTTTGGAAATTTCAAAACTACCAGAATGGATTTACAAGGGAGTCTACGATACCTGGAAAAATAACAATACATTGGGTAGAGGAGAAACTCTGGAACTGAAGTTTATTCCAGCAGCTCCAGAAATCACAGGAAAAGGTTTTTATCCCAACTTTCATTTTATTAAGCTGCAAAGACCATACATGAAGGCTTTAGATTATGTAAAGCCACCACCAGAAGGACAACTTTTAGTTGCTCCGATATCGGAAGACGATATCACAATGAGAAGAGCTTGGGGACTTTGGGTCTGTCTAACTGAGATGGACAAAGTCAAATATTCGTTTAAGGCATTCCAAAAGACCGAAAACGGATCATTCATGTTCAACACCATGACCAGTACCACAACCCATTTTGCCGAAACCATATTCGAAAACAAAAGGCAAAAATTGTGGAAAAACAAGATTCCAGCAACAGCAGAGACGTGTCTAAAGTTTTGCAACATGATGCATGCTGGAAGATGGATGAAACGCATTTGTCAAAAATGCCCTGAACAGAGAGAGCCACTATTTGGCAAAGGATTCCCCGTCAAAAAAGACAAAGGGGAATACAACATGGAAGGCTCCACCAGCCCAGGAAAGATTCCGAGGTCAGGAAAAAGGACAAGCTTTTCTGAAAAGGAAGCCATGTGAAGATAAGACGCACTACCTCCACTAAATCGATAATGGAGGGACCACAAGACTGAGTGGATGCAAAAGCAGCCAGACAAGACCACCAATAATGGCGGACCCCAAGACCTAGTGGAACACTCAGGCCATTCCACTACGAAATATCTGTAAAATCCGCATTTGAAATCCGGAACTTCACCTATATATACCCAAGCTGAAGGAAGCAGAAGACATCAGACAACCTCCTCTGTTTTCTTACTCAAAAAATAAATTATTCTGAGCTTAGTTTGTATTAAGTTTTCAATTCAGTTTTATATACGAGTGTATGTGTGTAGGAAGCATAGCTACTATGAGTATCTAAACAAGTAACTCTTCTCTATAAGAGTTATGATGTTGTAATAAATAAGTTTCCATTTTATAAATAAAATTCTGGCAATTGCTTGAACATTGTTTCCCCGTTTAAATATTCAGTCAGTACCACAGTAGTATCTCATACGCCCGGAGTAGGAAACGAACCAGGGCTGTGCTAGTTGCCGTTGAAGGAGCCATTGCAGAACCATCGGTTGCGATCGAGTGGTTAGTCGAGGAGACTGTAAAACCTGGTGGAAAACCCGAAGGCAGTGTGGTCAAAAAGAGGTACTATTTTAATTCGGACTGTTTATTTATTTGGACGGAAGCATGTTGGGCCTGATATGGTCGTAATGAACTAATTCCGTTTATTATGGGGTCTAAAAGAAAAATAATACAAGCTAGAGGCTAGACTTTTAATTTACACTTTGAAACCAACAAAATGCTGACACTTGGCACCATCCTAAGTAAGGAGAACCACTGGTGGCCTCCCTAGGATCCTATAAACCCTAAGTTTGATCGTTATTGTATTAAAAATAAATAGAATTTTTTTTGGTAAGAAATGAGATAGCAATTGCTCCTAATAAGAATACACTATAACATTGTCATGACTCATGTGTCATCCTTTCTAGTCACTAATTTAAAACTAGTGACTCCTAAAGAATCTGTTTTGCTTTTGTCGGATGAATCTTAGCTTCTTGATCACCGCGTTTAAGATCCACCCCACTTCCTTGTTTCTTCCTTTCTAAATTTTAATATCATGCCAACAAATTATTAAAAAAGGATCACTTTATGGGTCAACTTAAAAATAATTCTTTATTTCTTCTTTCACCAAATTCCAATTTTCTTTTTTTGGCTTCAATCTTTTTGTTGCACTTATACCTTCTTTACCTCTGCTCCTAACACTCTGTGAGCTCATTTGACTACTATTAACACAGAAGAATCCTCTATAACTCCCGCCATTTTTTCCATTCAAAACATGAATAGTGGAACTTCTTTTACTCTTACAAAGATGGTTGGTCTGATAAAAAGACTCTAACTTTAATTTGGATTTGGAATTGAAAAACACTATCTTGGTCAGTTTTATTTTCTCCCTTTTTTCTTGCTTAACTTTATCGTATATGCGCACACTAGAAGGTATATGCGCACACTAGAAGGTCAACTTTAAATGAAAACAAGACAATAGAGATAAAAGAAAAAAATAACGACATATGTCCATTACACTGATCAGGCATCAGACTTGTTGCATACAAGTGTATTGCTCATGAAGGTGAAATTGCAGGGTTGTAGAGCTCCTCGTAAGGATTGTGGCATTGTGACAATGGGATTGAGAAGGTAACTGCCCCTAATGGAGCATTAGAGAGTGTAGAGCTCCTTGTAAAGGTTGCATTGACATGGTCGAGAAGATAATTATACTTAGGGCATTAAATGTTTGTGGTTGGGTTGGGAGGATATAGACGCATGTTTTCTACGTTATTACTTGGGTTGATGTTGTACTTAAGAACAATCATATCTCTTATAGCTACTCATAAGGGTGAGCATCAGTAGGGTACTCATCCCGTTAGGAAATCAAACAAGGATATCAGTGTGCTCATGCACGCAAAAAAAAAAACCAAAATCAAAACAAAAAGGTCATCTGAATTCCCGTTTTACTAAGGTAACCACAATCATGTATTCGATACGAGCGGGTACCCTACTTTGCGAGTTGAGTGCACTCAATTTTATTTTATTTTGTAAATTATATTGCATGTGAGCTAATATGAATTAACTTTAAATTAAAGAAATATATAGTGTAATTTCTACTATTAGAATAATTAACTGATATGAGAATAAAAATATTGTGATTAGACGCATATTTACTTAGATTAAAATAAAAACACGGTATAAAGAGAGAAGTATTTTAGGGGTACGAAAAATAGACCGTATGTACCCAATCTTATTCAGTTATTCTAGCTAGCACTCGACTTAAAAACTGCACGCAATACTTTTTAGGGTACCCTAGCCATTATAAGATTTCGCAGTATTAGCTATAGCAGATTAGCTATCGAAATTCCGTAGCTAGTCATTAGCTACAGAAATTATGTAGCTAACGAGTCTCCCGACGGAATTTATGTCGTTGAAATTCTTGGCGACAACAAATCGATGGCAATCCAATCTGGCGACGAAAATTCGTCGGCAATTCCGTCCCTACTGATCAGTAGCGACGGAAAATTCGTCGCCAATTTCCATCTTTCATTAGCTACCGCAATGCGGTAGGTAATTTCAACAGTAACACCTATTAGCTACCGCCTGGCGGTAGCTAATAACAACGGTAACATTCATTAGCAACGGAAATGCGGTAGCTAACCTTTTTTACCGTTGACATTAGCTACCGCAATGCCGTAGCTAACCTTTCTTACCGTTGACATTAGCTACCGCTTGGCGGTAGCTAATTGTCACAAATTTGAAAATTTGAGTAAACCCTTTACCCAAACCTAACAGTAGCGACCAAATAGCGGTAGCTCATATTTATACCCTAACAGTAGCTACCGCTAGTCCGTAGCTATTGACTACATTCGCTACCGTCATAGCTACTAATATTCAAGTGCTTAAATTGTGATTTTCAACGATTATTTTAAATGTAACTGATTGTTTGTTAACTAAATAAACATAAAATGGTGATTTCAGTGCACAATCAAATGACATTACTAATGTCAGTTCATAACAATAATGATACATAATGTCGTTTGTTTGTCAATAGTATACATATGTATCTATTAACGTTAAATAAAGAATGTAACTTCACATCATAACCAATCATCACATTTCATCGATACATCATTCAACACGTCACAACGATATTTCAATCACATACACGAGACATGATTAAGTGTAGAAGTAAAACTAATATATACGTCACACAACAATATATTAATCATAATAACAACTCAGTTACTATCAAATAAGTTAATTATTACTTATTATTGGTAATATTACTAAACTAGAAACATAAAGAAATCAAAATCATACAAAGCAATATACAAAATAGAAAAAATTTAACATTAGCTAACGGAACTCGGTATCTACTAATATTCAACGGGCATTAGCTACCACTTGTCGGTAGCTACTAATATTCAACGGATATTAGCTAACGGAACTCGGTAGCTGCTAATGTTCAACGAGCATTAGCTACCGAAAGTCGGTAGCTACTAATATTCATCCTGATAAAACCCAGAAAATTGACAATTAACTACCGATTTTTGGTCGCTAAATTTTGAAAATTTGGGCGCCCATGTGTGGGAAATTCAAATTTTCGGAAAATTTAAATTTTTTTGACCATTAGCTACTGATTTTCGGTAGGCGGTAGCAAAATGTCGGAAATTTGGGCGGCCAAGGGAGGGAAATTCAATTCTTTCGAAAATTCAAAATTTTCAATCTCATATTATAAATACCCCTCAATTCTTCAATCTACAAAATATTTCCAACAGTTCTCCAATTTAAAAACTATCCCTACCATTTCTTTATTTATCAAATCTATAAAATCATCCCAATGCTCTTTTCAAATCATAAAAAAAAATCCACTTCTCCAATCTAAAAAACTATCCATATCATTTCTTTATTCTTCATATCTTCCAATTTTTTTTCCATTAATCATATCCCACACTCTCTTCAAATCTTCAAAATGTTTCTCATTTCTCAACATTTTCTTCATATCTTCAAAACTCCAAATCTTCTTTATTTTACAATCATTTTGTTAAAAAAAACCTCTTCATTTATTTAAATGCTTGATAGTGTTAAATTAACAAATCAACATTGATTTTCATATCGGTGAAACAATAAACCAATAAATTTCCAGAATATTTTTTTTTAAAATCTGTAAATGTTATTACCTACAGCAGTGCGGTAGCTAATAATATTCATGACTTTAAATATTATTAGTTACCGCCAGTCGGTAGCTAATAAGACTCAAGGCTTTAAATATTATTAGCTACCGCATGTTGGTAGCTACTAATATTCATAAAGTTAGCTACCTAAAATCGGTAGCTACTAATATTCATACTATTAGCTACCAAAATTCCGTAGCAAATGTGGGTTAAAATGGGCAAGCAAAATCGGTAAGTTAGTGACGGAATTTCGGTAGCTAACTCCACAGTAGCTACCTAAAATCGGTAGCTACTTTTCAAAGTTGTGGCGACAGAAGTGGCGACAAAACTTCGGTTACTAATGTGAGCGACAAAAATTCGGTAAGAAATGGCCTTATTAGCTACCGAAATTCGGTAGCGAGTCATTAGCAACGTGATTAGTAGCTACCGAAAATTAGCGGCGAAATTTCGGTAGGTATTAATCATTAGCGATCGCATTTGGGTCATTAACTATCGAAAATGCGGTAGCTAATGACCGAAAATTTTGTAGTGAGCCGGATGCACTCAATCCTAGCTGCACAAGGCTCTAAACTTTGAGAACAATTGATCAACTAACCTGCAAAGTTTTTCAAAATGAAATAAACAATATATATTCAAATAAAAATATTGGTATTTTCTCCCATAAACAACATAATCCAATACCATATAACATGCAAACTAGTCAGTACTATTGTACGCTTTGCATACTGATTCCCGATGAATAGGGAACGTGTGATATGTACGGTTTTCTGAATGCTAGGGGGGTCACCACTGGGTCACCCTCCTAGCATTCTGACACGTGTCCACTTGGACCACTTTTGAATTTTTTTATTTTTTTTTTGTTTTTTTCAGCTTTTTAGGTTTAAGATTGTTTTTAAAATTGAATTTATTTATTTATTTATTTATTTATTTGAGATTAAGCTTTCTTAATACTTATAGGAATTTTATATAAAAAATTATTATGAGAATTTTCTAGCAATGCATGATAAAAAAAATTGGTAAATTTATATTCAAGTTCAAGACAAAAATTATATAGTTGTAGCACTTCACCTATAGAAAAGTAAGAAAATGAAAAAAAAAACTCAATCTCAAAAAACAATGCTAAATCTAAAACTAAAAAAAACTGAAGTTTGGACTCAAAGAAAAAAAAAAGGATAAATCTGTAAAAAGCAAAAACAATTTAAAAGCAAAAAAATGAGAAGTGGTTAATTTCTTACTTTTAAAAAGCCATAACGGAGGGTGGTTAATTTCTGACTTTTGAAATTGAGTTTTAATTGCTAAATCTAAAAAGTATGTTTAGATTTATGGCTTAAATCTAAAGTAACGGAGACTCAATTAAAACTTTAGATTTATGGCTTAAAAAGCCATAACGGAGACTTAAACCCATAAAATTCTTATTTTCAGATATATAATTTTTTTTTTTTAGATTGATTTTTTTTTTCTTTGAGTCCAAACTTCAGTTTTTTTAGTTTAGATTTAGTATTGTTTTTTGAGATTGACTTTTTTCATTTTCTTACTTTTCTATAGGTGAAATGCTACAACTATATAATTTTTGTCGAACTTAAATATAAATTTATCAATTTTTTTTATCATGCATTGCTAGAAAATCTTAATATAATTTTTTATATAAAATTCCTATAAGTATTAAGAAAGCTCAATCTCAAATAAATAAATAAATAAACTCAATTTTAAAAACAATCTTAAACCTAAAATGCTGAAAAAAACAAAAAAAAATAAAAAAATTCAAAAATGGTCCAAGTGGACACGTGTCAGAATGCTAGGAGGGTGGCCCAGTGGTGACCCCCCTAGCATTCAGAAAACCGATATGTACAGGCGTGTTGTGCCTCTCCGTCTCAGAGAGAGGTGAGCCTCACTGTACTTTTAATATTTTTTATAATAATTCTTCACTATATTAAGTCACCTGTTTTTTTTATTAAAAATAAAAAATCACCTGTCTCATTTCATATTGGAATTCTAATTTGTCAGATTTCATATTGGAATTCTAATTTGTCAGAAAGTGAGAGTACTGTTAGAGATAAAGAGATTCCCTGTAATTATTTTATGCTTTTATGAACTGAGGTGGAGTCACCAATGTTCGTGGGGCGCACGTGTTGGACTAAGTTGCCTTAAAAGTTGAAATTCAAGAATTGCCTTGAATAATAATTTTTATTTCTTTAACTTGTGTATCATGTTACCATTAAAACCTACTAACAACGAAAATATCTTGATTTTTTTTATTTATTAAATACAGTTTTTTAATTATTTCTTAAAAAATCTTTGCTTTTTAAAATACTTGTAATACATTTGTATGCTTTCTATGTAAAATATTTATTAAAAATGTACCAATATTGCTGAAACTCATAATGCATCTAAGACTGAGTTTAGAGGATCCTGGGGGACTACCACTGCACCCCTTTCTTAGATGAGGACATGTGCCTAGAACCAATTGCACCCAATTTGCTTGACCAAACCTTTATTTTTAAAAATTTCAATTCTAGCCCAAAAGTTTTATATTATTTTCATTATATGACCGCGTGGGTTAAATGGTATCAGAGCCTAGGTTTATTTATTTTATGTGGAAATTTATTTATTATGTTAACTTCTAATTCCCTTATGAGAGGAGTATTTTATAAACATGAGTAGTCCAGAAATGGATGATATTTGGAATCCCCCGGTTCAGTTCTCATTTAGAGGACATAGATGTGCAAGTATTAAGAAGCAAATCGTTTCTTTAACAAGATACCTTGAGTTGCATAAAACGCAAATCAAACACCATGATTTTCTATGTTGCGACCTAGAACAACGAGAAAAAAATTGTCTCATCAAGAATGCTAGACTATAAATAGTTAAGCAGATAAAAATTAGTCTTAAAAAAGCTAATAAACAAAGTTCAATACTAAGCCTTTAATTATGCCTGGTATTACCCTAAAACAAGAGCTCCACCTCTTCAAGACTAAGTTAGTAATCCTAGCTAGTCATAGACCAGACGATCTCCCTGGAATTAGAGCTAAGTTCGTAGCTGTTAATGGCCTCACGGCTGAGATTACAAGAATAACCAGGTTAATTATCGAAAGAAATAATAGATGAGTAATCTGGCTTTGCCAAATTTTCACGAGATTGAAACTGATAACTCTAAGTTAACCCAAGACCTTAGAGAAATTCAGAAAACAGTGCAAACATATGGTAATCATCAGTACCATATGCCCGAGCAAATACAGGAAATTCAGGACAAACTTGAAACCATGTCCCGGAGACAGAAGGAGATCTTGGAAAACATTCAAGACATCCAACAGAGAATGAAGAACTTGGAGTTAGTGCCAAGATCATTTGAAAGAAGACGAGGAGGAAACCAAGTATTCTCCACTACTTTCTTACAAAAAATAAATAAGGTTGTAATAAGTTTGAGTGTTTAAATTTCGAGTGTTTATATTTCCAGTTCTATTGTAATAGTTACTAGTGTATGTGTGTTAGAAACAAGGCTACCATGAGTAGCTAAACAGGTGACTCCTCTCTAAAGGGGTTATCATCGTTATGTAATAAATAAGTTTCCACGAATAAATAAAATCCGAAGCTTTTGCCCTAGTATGTTCGAGTATTGTGTTCTTTAAATAAATCTCTGGAAGCTATCTCTCACACCCGGTGTAGGAAACGAACTAGGGTTGCGCTGCCCGTCGTTGAAGGAACCATTGCAGAACCATCGGTTGCGATCGAGTGGTTGAAGGCGAGGAGTCTTTGTAAAACCTGGTGGGATACCCGACGGCGCTACGGTCAAAACGAGGTAATTCAGAGTTTATGTTTAACCATTAATACGGAAGCATGTTGGGCCTGATATGGTCGTAATGGACTATCTTTGTTTAAGTTATGAGGTCTAAAATGAAAATATTATAAACTTAAGGCTAGACTTTCAAATTACATCTGCATGCCAATAAAAATGGGACACTTGTCACGATCCTAAGAAAGGAGGACAAATGGTGGCCTACTAGAATCCTATAAACCGTAAGACTGATCAGTGTCAGGCACTGAAGCTGAGAATCATGACGCATCAAATGACGTATCATTTTGAAAGCAGATTTGTACTGACATAAAGTCACTTTATCATTTTTCTCATCATAAGGCAATCATTAACACTTCTAAAATTCAAAATTTATATATAAATTGCGGACACATGCAAGTACACTCACGTACGCACAATTTGACAATAAATAATAGAATGAACAGTAAAGTTGTATTTGCATTATAATGAAGAAATCAGTTAAAAGTATATTTATATATATAAATATTGAGCTACTGGTAATTCACCATGTGTCATATGAGTATGTTGCACGGGTACGCGATACGGCGATACGGATACGGTACGGTATGGATACGGCGATACGGATTTTCAAAAAATAGGCGATACGGATACGGCAAGGATACGCCTATATATATAAATATATTAATATTAATATTACAAGAATTAAATGACACGTTCATAGTAAGTAAGAATTGATACAAAAAGCATTAGTTCATAAAAGTGATTATAACAATATAGTGAATTATGAAGGTGGTGGTGAGCGAGTAGAAGGTGGCCACAACCATGGATTTGGTGTCTTGGTGGATATGGATTGAGAAAGAAGAAAAATTGATTAGAAGTGAGAAAAGTAGAATTATGATCATGAGCTACTTAATTACTAATTAGATTAAAAGATTTTGTTTTAAGTTTTAATTGTACGTGGTATTTATTGATGTTGCCATCAATTTAAAAACTTATAAAAAAGACCCAAAATATTCCCGATACGCCTCAAATATGTATCGGATACGTATCGGGAATTTTTTATTTTCTTTTAATTAACCGATACGCCACGTGGCGTATCGGATTTGTATCGGTAGTGTATCCGTAGCGTATCGGTATCGAATACGTATCCGATACTGGTACGCTAGTTTTTTAGGTGTATCCGTGCATCATATCTGTAAACTAGCCAACTAGGTATATTACACTTTTATTGTAAAACTAAATAAATCAGCCAATTCTCGTATAACTCAATTGGCCTGGTCAAAGAGCATCATGGCCCAAGCAGCCTGTTAAATTTTGTCCTGCTTCTCAAAAATAAGATAGTACTATACTTATTTGGCGTTCAAAAGAATAACTGCCAAAATTTAAACAAATCAATAATAAATGATTGGCCTTCTTTTGTGTTCAAAAATAATATTTATTAGCATTCATTCAACATAGTACTTCTTTTTAATTTGCCAATTAAAGTAAATCCAATAATTAAAAGACCAAGACTCAAACATCCGGCGCATAGAAATGTACACCAAGTTCGTCCATTATTATTTATGCGTATTACTTAAAGTGCAAGTGCGTACATGAATTATTAGCGTCGGTTCAACAATTTCTAAAGCAACATGTTGTGAGACAAGTCAACATTTTTTTTGTATAAGTTACCTAATGATATTTACTGCCTTTATATCGTCCATCTTTTTAGTTTTAAAATTATTTTCTAAAAAATTAAATATCATTCTTTTTTTCTTTGGGTAAGAAAAGAAATAGCAATTGCTCCTAATAAGAACACACTATAACATTGTCATAACTCATGTGTCATCCTTACTAGTCACTAATTTAAAACTAGTGACTCCTAAAGAATCTGTTTTGCTTTTGTCGGATATATCTTCTTGCTCACCACGTTTAAGATCCACCCCACTTCCTTGTTTCTTCCTTTCTCACTTTTAATAATGCCAAAAATTTATTAAAAAAAGACCACTTTATGGGTCAAGGTCAACTCAAAAATAATTCTTTATTTCTTCTTTCACCAAATTCCAATTTTCTTTTTTTGGCTTCAATCTTTTTGTTGCACTTATACCTTCTTACCTCTGCTCCAACTCTCTGTGTGCTCATTTGACAACTACTAACACAGAAGAATTCTTGTAATAACAATCAATGCATGTCCATTGTCCTCTATAAGTCTATAACTCCCGCCATTTTTTCAATTCAAAACATGAATAGTGGAACTTCTTTTACTCTTACATAAATGGTTGGTCTGATAAAAAGACTAACTTTATCGGATTTGGGATTGAAAACACTATCTTGGTCAGTTTTATTTTCTCCCTTTTTTCTTGCTTAACTTTATCGTATATCGGGATTTCGGTTAAGAAAATGGATGATGATACCATTCTTGAGCAACCCCTTTTGCGTGGTGGTGTTGCTAATGGTGTAGTAGAGTCAAATAAGGACGTTGTGAGAGGTGATCAAACTGTAACCCCTTATGCTAAAGCTGGTATTTTTAGTCTTTTGACATTCTCATGGATGAGTCCTTTAGTTTCACTTGGAAACAAGAAGACATTAGACCTTGTGGATGTTCCTCAGCTTGATCGTTCCGATAGCGTTAGAGGCACGTTCCCGATTTTGAATCATAATTTGGAGTCTTATAGAAGTGGAGATAACAACGAGGTCACCGCCTTTACGTTGGCAAAGGGATTGATATACACCTTTTGGAGGGAGATTGCTTTATCTGGTTTTTACGTACTCGTGTACTCGTTGGCTTCGTATGTAGGTCCCTACCTCATCGACGACTTAGTTCAGTACTTAAGTGGCCATCGAGATTTTGAGAATCAGGGATTTGTATTGGTTTTGATATTTTTCGTTGCAAAGTTGTTTGAGTGCGTGGCGGAGAGGCATCGGTTCTTTAAGGTGCAGCAGGCCGCATACAGGGCGAGGGCGGCTTTGGTTGCTAAAGTTTATAACAAGGGATTGACTCTCTCGGGGCAGTCTAAGCAAGGGCATTCATCGGGAGAAGTTATAAACTTGATATCCATCGATGCTGAGAGGATCGGTGAGTTTGCTTTGTACATTCACAACCCTTGGATGGTCATGTTGCAGATTGCATTGGCGTTAGCAATTTTATACAGAAATCTTGGCCTAGCTTCTATAGCTGCTCTTGTGGCGATGATTCTGGTAATGCTGGTTAATTTGCCATTAGGGAAAGTGCGGAAGAGGCTTCAGGGTGAGTTGATGAAATGTAAGGACAAAAGGATGAAGGCGATGACTGAGGTATTGAGGAACATGAGGATCCTCAAACTTCAGGCGTGGGAGTTAAAGTTTCTGATGAAAATAATGGATCTTCGGAAAGTGGAGACGGGATGGTTGAGAAAGCGCATGTACGCTTCTGCTGTCACGACGTTTGTCTTTTGGGGTGCCCCTATGTTTGTTTCTGCCATCACTTTTGGAGCTTGTGTGGTGCTAGGTGCCCCGCTTGAATCGGGAAAGATACTATCTGCCTTGGCAACTTTTCGGATTCTTCAAGAACCTATTATCAGTCTTCCTGAGACCATAGCTATACTTGTCCAGACTAAAGTTTCGCTCGACAGAATAGCATCATTTCTTTCTCTTGATAATCTCCCGTCAGATGTTGTTGCGAAGCTTCCAGTTAGTAGTTCCGGTGTAGCGGTTGAGATCATTGACGGAAACTTCTCGTGGGATGGATCATCATCTATCAGTCCAACGTTGAAAGACATTAACTTAAAAGTGTCTCGTGGCATGAGGGTTGCGGTTTGTGGTACAGTTGGTTCAGGGAAATCTAGCTTAATTTCTTGTATATTAGGGGAAATGTCTAAAATATCCGGGGTCGTTAGACTCGAAGGATCAAAAGCTTACGTTGCTCAGTCGCCTTGGATACAGAGTGGAAGGATTGAGGAGAACATATTGTTTGGAAAGGAGATGAACAGACAACGGTACGAGATGGTCTTGGAAGCATGTTCTTTGAAGAAAGACTTGGAAATTCTCTCGTTCGGTGATCAAACCGTTATTGGTGAGCGAGGAATCAACTTGAGTGGTGGACAGAAACAGCGGGTCCAGATTGCACGCGCTTTATACCAAGATGCAGATATCTATTTGTTTGATGATCCATTTAGCGCTGTTGATGCTCATACAGGAACACATCTCTTTAACGTAAGCGTCCTTCATACATATTCCATTACTAATGTTAAGAATTCTACCTGTCTCGTGGAACCATTGTTTGAGTCGATTAATTTACTAACTGTCCCAACATTTAAATTTTTTTTTTTTTCATGGAAGGAATGTATTCTGCAACTTCTTGAATCAAAAACTGTTATTTACGTTACACATCAGGTCGAGTTTCTGCCCGCTGCAGACATCATATTGGTGAGCTGTTTATTTCTACTTCCATTTATTCAATTGATAATCCCCAGCCTAATTGTTTTGTCATCATCAGGTAATGAGAGATGGAAAGATTAAACAAGCTGGTAAGTACGACGACATTCTGAAATCCAAAAGCGACTTCATGAAACTTGTTGGTGCACATGAGGACGCTTTATCAGCACTCGATTCCATGGCAACAACAGCTAATGGCAAGGAAAGTTTAAATGAGGACGCTGAGCGCATTTTGCAGAAGCAGGAACCCCAGAAAGACATAAACGACAAAATGGATAATGCTGGAGAAACTAAGGGCCAGCTTGTTAAAGAAGAAGAACGACAGAAAGGAACCGTTGGATTATCCGTTTATTGGAAGTATCTAACCACGGCATATGGAGGAATTCTTGTACCTCTTACTCTGTTTGCACAGATAATCTTTCAGATACTTCAGATCGGAAGCAATTATTGGATGGCTTGGGCCGCACCTCATGTTCGAGGCTCGACTCTTATTCTCGTGTATGTTGCTTTGGCGTTTGGAAGTACTCTCTGCATTTTCGGCAGAGACTCGCTAGTTCTAATTGCAGGCTACAAGACAGCAACGATATTCTTCAATAAGTTGCATCTGTCCATATTTCGTGCTCCCATGTCTTTCTTCGATTCAACCCCAAGTGGCAGAATTCTTAGCAGAGTACGTAAGAATTGTGTTTTCCTTCTTTTTGATTACTTAGTGAATTAACTTCAACAGTTAGTTGACCAAGTTGAATTGCGTCACAGGCGTCGACAGACCAATCTACATTGGATTTGGACCTGGTAACCAAAATTGGGCTGTTTGCTTTTGTCATAATACAGCTTACGGGAGTCATTTCTGTCATGTCACAAGTTGCATGGCAGGTTTTCTTAATGTTTATTCCTGTCGTGGCGCTTTGCATATGGTTGCAGGTAATTTCTATGATCATGTTATAGCTGTCATCTCGTTATTGTATCATGCACAAAGATTATGTGTATGAATGTTCATATTCGCCCCTTTTCAGCGATATTACATAGGTTCTGCACGAGAACTAGCGCGACTATGTGGAGTGTGCCGCGCACCAGTTATACAACACTTCTCTGAGACGCTCTCGGGATCAAGCACAATTAGAAGTTTCGATCAGGAGCCCAGATTCCGGGACATAAGCATGAAGCTTATTGATGAATATTCGAGGCCTATGTTCCACACAGCTGGTGCAATGGAATGGCTATGCATGCGACTGGATTTTTTATCCCTTTTCACTTTTGTCTTCTCGTTGATTCTCATGATCTCTATTCCACCAGGAGCTATCGATCCAAGTGAGTGCCAATAACTATATACATATCATATATGAAAATTCTCTAACTGAAAGAAAATTGTTTTTTCGTCGATCAATTAAATGAAGGTGTTGCTGGCTTAGCCGTCACATATGGGCTTAGTTTAAATATGTTACAAGCAATTTCTGTTGAGAAACTTTGCCTCATGGAACAGAAGATAGTATCAGCTGAAAGAATACTTCAATATACCTCTATCGCAAGTGAACCTCCACTCGTTGTGGAGTTAAAGCAGCCACAGGGTAGCTGGCCGATTTATGGAGAGGTTAAAATACAAAATCTTCAGGTGAATCAACGTACCTCGTTTAACTTCATACAGTAGTTCGATGATATTAATGCCATGCACTAACCTAAAGAAACTGAGTATTATTTATAGGTCCGTTATGCACCACACATGCCTTTTGTGTTACGAGGCCTTACCTGCACTTTCTTAGGAGGGAAGAAGACGGGAATAGTAGGGAGGACCGGAAGTGGTAAATCGACTCTTATTCAGACACTTTTTCGTATTGTTGAACCAACCGTGGGAAAGATACAGATTGATGGGGTTGATATTTTATCCATCGGACTCCACGATTTACGATCTAGATTAAGTATAATACCACAAGATCCCACCATGTTTGAGGGGACCGTTCGAAGTAATCTCGATCCCCTCGAAGAGTACTCAGACAAGCAAATATGGGAGGTTGGAATGAGCTTCTGTTAGTTTATTATTTTTGTACATTTTTATGCTGATGAACTTTTGTTTACGATTCAGGCTCTTGATAAATGTCAGCTTGGTGATGAGGTTCGTAAGAAGGCACATAAGCTCGATTCTGCAGGTTTGTGATTTGTTTTATTACTGAAATCCTACTTGAGACTTGAATCATTTGAGGAACTCCATTTAAAGGTTTGGGAATGTGAATAAAAATGAAAAAATAAATATTTAGTATCGGAGAATGGAGAGAACTGGAGCGTCGGTCAACGACAACTCGTTTGTCTGGGGCGCGTGTTGCTGAGGAAAAGCAAGGTCCTGGTGCTCGATGAAGCCACGGCATCTGTTGACACGGCAACCGATAATCTCATTCAGCAAACGCTCAATCAACATTTCACAGACTCGACGGTGATAACGATTGCACACAGAATAACATCCGTTGTTGACAGTGATATGGTTTTGTTATTAGATCATGGTATGTACGTCTGTAATAAAGCCATCGTCATCTTTCTAATCTGGTCGTGCTATCTTCTCGATCTTTTTACACGGTTATTTCCCTTTTTACAGGACTTCTAAAGGAGTACGATTCCCCAGAAAACTTGTTGGAGGACAAGTCGTCTTCATTTGCAAAGCTCGTTGCAGAATACAGCATGAGGTCAAACGTTTCATTATAGAAAACAGTGTGACTAGTACTCACTGATCTACAAAACGTATTACAAAAAGAATAACTGATGCATAAGGTCCAGCTATATTTAAAGTTGCAGCTGAAATTCTTGTGGGGTTGTGCTGTAATTTCATATTATGTTTGATAAACTTTAGGATGATTTGATACCAAATATAATGCTGCCACTTTTGATTTTGAGTGCTTTATCAAGTCAATGTACAAGTAGTTTTGTAGAAGACAGAGTAACTCTATCAAGTATCAACGATACATATAAAGACTACAGGGAAAAAGAAACAAAAGAACAATAAATGATAAGTAATCTTGTAAATTGATTTTTCTATTACATCTCAAAATTAGTACATATGGCTGCCCCAAAAGAAGATGCTTAATTGACCCAAAAACATAACCATCAAAATGAGAACATGTATGTGCTAATAGGAGAACTTAGGTTCTCTCTCAAAAAAGCACAAAACCTCAACCTCCTACAATCACTACAATACTACACCTGAATAACCACAGTATGTATCGTTTCCTTATATCGTCAACACGTGTCCATTCACGGAACAAGAAAGGCGGAAGAACACGAGTTCACTCCATATTCCGGTTGCCCACGTAGTAATGCACACAAGACGGTACAGACGATCCTTTGCACTATCTCGCGATAACACAATGGTCCACACTATCTATAAAACATCGCCTCTAAATAACATAGTCCGACCACTCCCCTGCATGGGACGTATGGTCCATCGTCAAACTAGGCATACTGTCAAGCCTCACCGGGTTCTCCTTCCCTCCAAGCAACCTAGGCGGATTCCCCACCGCAGTAGTTCTAGCAGGCACCGGCTTCAACACCACCGACCCCGCCCCAATCTTCGCCCCATCCCCAATCACAACATTGCCCAAAACACAAGTCCCCGCCCCAATCAATACACCGTCACCAATCTTTGGATGCCTATCACCGCAAACTTTCCCCGTCCCACCCAACGTCACGTTATGCAAAATCGACACATTGTCCCCAATCACCGCCGTTTCCCCCACCACGACCCCCGTTGCGTGATCCAGCAAAATCCCACTACCGATTTTCGCCCCCGGGTGGATATCCACCGCGAAAACCTCCGACACCCTGCTCTGTATCAACAAAGCCAGTATCTTCCTACCGTCACACCACAAACTATGAGCTATCCTATGAGCCTGGCAAGCTAAAAACCCTTTAAAATTCAAGAAACAATGCACGTAGCTAATACAAGCGGGATCCCTCTCCTTAACCGCGCGTAAATCAACGTTCACCGACCTCACAATCTCTCGATTCTCCGACAACACCTCGATAAAAAGATCGTAAAGGGTGTCGAAGGGTAAGCTCAAATTACTCAATTTCATGGCCAAATAACTAGCTAAAGCAATTTCCATGGAATCATGCGACAAAATCGAAGTGAAATAGTAATTCGACAAAATGGGTTCCTGCTCAACATCTGACCTGGCCTCGTCTCTCATTGTAAGCCATAAATCGTTGACCTTGTCATTTGGGTCAACGGAATTCGTTGACCTTTTGTCCGAGCAAAAGTTGGTTTTTTTGCAATATTTGAGGTAGCTGTTGAAGAGCTCATCGTCGATTTTTTGAGGTGGGGTTCCGGAAATTGAGGGATGTAAGCAAGTTGCCATTTTTGTATGAAAAAAAATTGAATTGATTTTGGAATTAGGGTTTTTTTTCTTTTCTTTTTTTGTGATTTGGGGATTTTGAATGGTGATCCGATAAAATTTATGGTGTTGGAAAAATAGGGGTAGGAGTAAGGAAGCTATTATATAGTGTTTGTGTGGGGGTGTGGTTGGATAGAGACAAAAGAGATTTTGTAGGGGATGACAATTTTAGGAAATTATTAAATAGGTAATCTTTGGTAAAAATTTAGAAATAAACTCATATATGATTTTTTTTTAAATTCTAATGATTAATTTATTTTAATTTTAGTCCTATAACGATCAAATTGGGTCGAAATCAGAATCGTGTAACGATCAAATTTTCAATTTTGGTCTCGTATTTTAACAGTTTTTGTTAGTTTTGGACTTTTGGCACTGCGGACGAGAATCCTTCGATTTACGTCGGTCAAATAGGGTTTAACGAAATATCAAAATTGACTAAAGTTGATCAATATGGAATTACAATTGAAAATCGAATCATTATAAAACTAAAACTTTAAACTAATGTCATTATAGAATTGTTTTTTTAAAATTAAAATTCAATCATCGAAAATAGGTTTTGACTTTTTAGGGAATAAAGTAATTTCTTTATTATGATATATCATTGATATTTTAATTAATAATATTTGTACCATTTTTGTTGTGCGTTGGCAAACTTTTTGTCAAGAGTAGAGAAGTTCAAGATCTAAATATGAATTTCAAAAAGGAAGATGTAGTTATGAATTTGTGTTATTTAAAGAATAACTACATGTTGGAATTTTAAGCTATTTCCATGTAAAAGAGTATGTACCATAATTCAGATATCCATGTTATTTCTTAATTTGTGGATTTTAGCTTAAAAAGAAGATTTGTAACTACAAGAATACTTAAAAAATAAAAAATACTTATTCGAATTGAAAACAACAACAATAACGAGCGGACAAGTAGGTTGAATATCAGAAGAATCTACATAAGCAATATTTTTAAGTTCAATCAAACAAATAAATTCAAATTCAACCAAATGCGCATGTATATGTAAATTGAAGGGATTGAACACTAGAGTCTCGACCGAAGATAAAGTTATGAGATGTATATGAGGAAGTCATAGACTTGGGTATTCTACTCGCATAGTTGTTTAAGTTCTAAGGTTGTATTTTATTACTCATTCGTTTTTGGTTGTAGACTTAGAACATTCATTTTACTATAAAAATGTGATGCAACCACATGATTATTGAGACACACAATTAACCTCTTGTGTGTTCAATTTACTCCGAACACATTTCCATATACGTCTAACACATAACTGTGTGTGATATTTTTAAAAACACGTCACCTTTTAAGAACAACATGTCACGTGATGTATTCGACTATTGTGTATTAGGTCCGTGTAAGTCTTGGGGTGCCCGTGAGTATAAGTTCTTTTTCAGAATTTGCAAATAATTGTCTTGAATCTGCATAATTTATCTCAAAGTTTACAACTTTAGGAGTTTCTAATGGTACAATATTCTTAAGTTTTTATTTTACATGAACTGATGAACAACGTCTAGTTAGTGAGAGATTATTAGGTGCAGTAGTTGTATTTACATCTACTATCAATACACGAGGATGATTTATGAATCTCCTTTTAATATTAACAATCTATTGTACATACCGCGAAAGATGTATATAATAATAATTCTTAGTTAATTGTGGTAAAAGTAAACATTGACCAGAATTCTTCGGCGCAATTCAATGTATGGTACTGTAAATGAAAGCATGATGAATGCAGTTACGTTGGCCGCATCTAATCTACAATTATTGGTCCTTACATGCATCTAATCTACAATTATTGGTCCTTACATTAATGCTAAATTAATATAAAATCTTTAATTATTCCGTTCAACAAATCTTATACAAGCACAACGTAAACTATATGACAGTTAAGAGAACTGATTTATCCTTGCTTAAACCTATTTATTTAAATAAATTAAATATGTGTAACCCTATCTTTAACAGTAAAAAGGAAAGTAACTTTTTTTATATTATATTGTATTTGACTTAAGTGTGATGTGGTTTAAGTTTGACTGGTGGCTTATTAAATAATAAGTACATCCTTTTCACGCTATTTTTGACTTAAGTGTGATGTGGTTTGAGTTTGACTGGCGGCTTAATAAGTACATCCTTTTCACGCTATTTTATACCATGACGTAATCCGTTAGCTAACAATTCAATTCTTGTAGCCCTCTAGAAGCGTCAATAAATTGGCATGTCGACAGTATAAATGCTTGAAAAAAAAATCCTATTTCAATTTTTCTCTTATAAATAGGCTTGAAATACATGTTAATGATGCGCATATTTATTTTTCTTTGGCTGTCAAAAGTTACACCTTGTGCTTAACTCTTTTCTGTCGGTACTTTTTGGATTATAAGATCAGTACTTATTCTTACCTATCCGAAAATCAGTGGCAGTGCCCATCATATCGTTTGAAAGAACAGAAACCACTTCTTATATTTTGTCGATTTATTTAATTTTCTATTCACACGATCTTTTTGCTTATTACAAGTAATACTATGATCCATGAGTTTTATCAAAATGTCGTACTATTTGAGTTGAGTAATCTATGAATAAATTCTTCGATCAGCTCTTTCTATAAAATAATTATAGTACGACATTATTAATGGAAATAATTATAGTACGACATTAATTAGTACTTGATATATCAGCTCTTTATTTGACTAGTGAGCCCTTAATTATAAAAAGTCAAGTAAAAAATAAGTATATAGAAATAGAATATTCTAAATCAAACATTAAATAAAAAGATTTGATAACGAATTAATAAACTCGATTATTTCTATAATAATTTATGTAGTAACGTGTATCGCTAAGTAAGAACCTGGTATTGGGTTTAGTTTATAAGTTGTGTACATGAAGAAGAGTAAGGGAACGTAATGACAAAACTTATAAAGTATTATGAAAAGTCACAAATATACTCATGAAATTAAGTAATGAATAAGAAGATTTGGGGTGTGGAATTCAATAAAACTCGTAGTTAATTTTATGGTAAGTGATAATCCATTTTATGTATAATTATATATATATATTAGTATGCAATATTATAACTAAATATTTATAACCAATTAATTATATTATTTATACAAATACATTAAACACAAATATAATTTTAGCATTAACTGGGCTGCAATTATATTGGACCAAACATATGCATGGGCCAAGTGAAACGGAGCTAAGAACTGAAAGCATAATTCGTAAGGTCGATTTTACTTTTCAATTTTGAGTTGATGTTGCCGTCACGCGGTAATATTTTTAAGGGATAAATACATTAAACTCCCTGAGCTATGCACGTTTTTGCATTTTCGTCCTTAAACTAATTTAATAAGCGTTTTTCCTCCTAAACTATGCACGTCTGTGCGATTTGCCCCTGACCGGGTTTTCGGCTATTTTTGGCCATTCTTGGCCGGAATTTTTCCCCTTACCCGACACATATGTGTTGTACTAGATGTATATTAGTAGTTTATGACAAAAAGAAGGCGAAAAAACACCTCGAACGGGGCATATTCCGGCCAAAATGTGATTTCGTCTTCAGTGTATTTTAGCCGAAATATGCTCCGTTCGAGGCATTTTTTCGCCTACTTTTTGTCATCAACTACTAATATACATCTAGTACAACACATATGTGTCGGGTAAGGGGAAAAATTTCGGCCAAGAATGGCCAAAAATAGCCGAAAACCCGGCCAGGGGGCAAATCGCACAGACGTGCATAGTTTAGGGGGGAAAACGCTTATTAAATTAGTTTAAGGACGAAAACGCAAAAACATGCATAGTTTAGGGGGTTTAATGCATTTATCCCTATTTTTAATGTACACTATTACTAGTTGAGCAAATTTTATGTATCAAAATTGCGTAACAATATTACGTGCATGGGTTAAGTGATATATGGATCAAAGTTTTTTTTTCTTTTTTTCCAGAAAAAGTACTGAATCGTTTCTAGTTTTGACTTTACCGAGATGAAAAACACATGCATTTTCTAAGTTATTCGCAATTAATATTATTTTATATTAAATATTCTAAAACAATTCGAAAAGATATGGCGAAAAGTTTCTTATATTTAAGAGACCAAAACACGTTTTAGAAACAAAACTTTGATCCATGCATATAGCGAGACACGATTTTGATACAACAGATTTGAGATGTTATTGCAGGAAATAGCTAGTTCAAAAAATAAGCATCGATTAATAGCAATTTTATTGGTTCAGTACAAGGTTCGATTCCATGTAATTAAGAAAAAAGTAATTATTTCAGTCTCTCCCTATAACTAAATTACGAAATTCGGTAAATTAAAAAGGCGCCATTTTCCCCACCTGACGCGAACGTGGCCAATATTCCAAAAACAAAACCGCCAAAATTAATTAAGCGCTAATAAAAAAACCATATTATATATCTCTAATTAATTAAATTTAAATAAATTACAAAACACAATCTTCAACCGGTACACTGTCACAACTACTGCTCAACAACACATCTTTTCACTCTTCCACTAAATCAAAGCCCATTAATTAGTTTTTTTAATTAATAATTATGTTCTTAAACAGTTTCCATTAATTTAACCACATCCCAATCTTTGTCCCTTTTATTTCTTTACTAACACTTTCTTTAATTAATTTTTTCACATAAAAGATAACATGCAATATTTCAATATTTCATGCACCATATAAAATCATCCCACCACCCTATATTTATCCAATTATAATTTATAACACTCCAAAAATTGTTTCAATTAATTTTTGGAATTTGAAATGAATTTTAGTATGTGGGTTTGTGTTCTTGTGGTGTTATTATTATGGGGTGGGACTGACATTAAAATGGTGTTTGGAACATTTGACAATGATACATTAAATTATATCACGTGGGATGATTTAAGGGTAGATAGTGGTGGTAAATTGGGTTATAAAGATGATGAAGTGAATAATAATAATCAAGAGAAAATAATAGTGGTGGATCAAAATGGACGCGGTGATGTTAAAACAGTTCAAGAGGCAGTTAATTTGGTGCCTGAATTTAATTCACACAGAGTTAAAATTCACATTCTTCCTGGAATTTACAGGTTTGGTTTTATTTTTCCTTATTTTTTAGCATAAGTTGGTTATGCATGTGATTCTCTCATGCATGTGTTTGTGTGTGTATTTAATTGGGTGCTACATGTACCGACACTTCAGAAAACCACACCTGTCCTGTCGTGTCGATGAGTCCAACATGAATTTGTTTTAAAAATTTGTATATGTGTCGTGTTGTGTTCGTGCTTCATAAATGGGGTGCTATTGAAGCATGCATCGAAGTTTTGATCTCGGGTGTATGGTTTGATTTGATGAAGGGTAGATACATTTCGACATCTTTCGAGATCCTTTGACGTGTTATTAGATAGTTTGTTGCAATGAACGTGGAAAATACTTTTGTATTTCATTTCCACGTGGTCGGAATGAAATATTTCGATACTATTTGAGGAAACGTAAGCTACATTACTGGTGGTAGAGTTGTATCGTTGTAACTATTCAAATTTCAGTATTGCTGATGTATTTTCAAACTCGAGGGGTGTTTCTGTTATAACTCAAACAGTATGGGTGATTTTGACAATTATTCGAAACGTCGTGGGATGTAAATGTAACAACGATAGTTAGTGTTTGTGATCTTGTGTTGGATTTTCATTGTGTGTTGGTACAGTTTTTATGACATTTGCTGATACTTGTACAGAGAAAAGGTACATATTGAAGCAACAAAGCCATATATTTCATTCATTGGAGATCCAAATCAACCATCTCAAACAGTTATAACCTGGCATGATAAATCCTCAGACACAGACAGCAGTGGCAATCGCCTCGGAACATATAAATCAGCCTCGGTTACAGTCGAGTCGGACTATTTTGTTGCGTCGGGGATCACTTTTGAGGTAGTAAAATCACGTATTTCATCATTTTAAGACGTTGTGTTATGATCATGTGTTGATGCCAATCTGTCTGGTTTTTATGACAGAACACGGTGGTTTTACCGCCCGGTGGAGGCGAAGGGTACCAAGCCGTGGCTTTTAGGACATCGGGCGACAGATCCGTGTTTTATAAAGTTCGGTTTCTTGGATCACAGGACACGCTGTTGGATGAAAGTGGGAGTCATTATTTTCTCCAGTGCTTCATTCAGGGCGTGACGGATTTCATTTTTGGCAATGCAAGATCACTCTTTAAGGTGGTTGCCGACCAGTTTTCATACTCGTTTACGTTAAAGTTTTCTCGTTTGATCGATTTTGATGATTTTGACAGGAATGTAACATATCTGTTCCTGGTACTGGATATGCAATAGCAGCTCAGAAGAGGAGCTCGGCTAACGAAGACACGGGCTTCTCATTTTTGAACTGTACTGTCAGTGGTAGTGCTAATGTTTACTTGGGCAGGGCATGGGGAGATTACTCGCGTATAATATATGCGTACACTGAATTCAACATCAATGTAACACGCGGTGGATGGCAGGACTGGGGAGTTCTGTCACGACATAAGTATTAAACCTATTCACTCCACACAAACGTTCACACACGCAATTGTATTACATTGAATTTGACTGCTTCGATGTTATTAAGACCTTTGTTCTTGTCTGTGCAGTACTGTGATATATGGGGAATACGAGTGTCGAGGAAGAGGAGCCGATAGAAGTGGAAGGGTGCCATGGTCGAGAGCTTTGAATGATAGTGAAGCCAGACCATTCTTGAACTTAGCTTTCATCAATGGCGAACAGTGGCTAAAATTATAGCAAAACTCATTTTTTGAAGAATCTGCCATAACTTCCACTCTACAGATTAGGCATACATTTTTCTTGTAAAATTTATTTGAGGCCACGAAGATTCAAAATCTTCAATACGAAACTAGTCTAAATTGCCACAGAATTGTCGTCATAATAGTTGTGCACAGATACAATAACACTAATTTTTATGTTACAGTTACGTACGTCGTCTTAACCATGACATGTTTTATCAACAGTAACACGAACATCAGCAGCGGTAACTAGGTAACAAGTCGAGAACAAATTAGGAAAACCAATAGTCAACTTCATGCGCGTTTAATTAACAGAGTACACATAGGAGTGGTCGACAGATCTCCTCTCACAAAACACCGGTGCCTTCCCAGCATGGTTAAATTACTCGACACAGAAAGGACTTCAACCTTGTTTCTGTACATCAAGACATTTCAAGAAGTAATCCTACCTTGGACACTTACCTCTATATACAACTATTCTACTACTAACCTTTACCATAATATCCTAGATAATGAGAAACTACTGTGTCGACATTTGTTCTGCTTCCATCGTTTCTACTTCACATTTTGGCTCAGTGTCATCATGTTCCACAGATTTGTCCTGAATATCGACATCATTCTCCTTATGGCAATCAACACTTTGATTAAGAGTATTGTTCAAGATATCAGCACCACTTGTGTCACAACCTACGTTATCCTCATCATTCTCTTCATTGGCTTGCTCGGAGTAGAATTCCTTTTCTTGAGCTTCAACTAATGCCTGCTCCTCTTCACAACCTACGTTATCCTCACCATTCTCTTCGTTGGCTTGCTCAGAGTAAAATTCCCTTTCTTGAGCTTCAACTAAGGCCTGCTCCTCTTCATAACTGGAACCATCTCTCAAAGGAACATTTGTCAGTGTCATGCCTTCTAAGTCATGAATCTCCTCTTCAACGGTACTGAGTTTATAACTGAAAGTGGGCGAAGATTTGGCGTCTTTAGAAGCAGCTGGGACCGAGAGCTTAGTATCTACTGTGGAAGGTATGGTGCAGAGAACGTTCGGGTTAGGCTTGACATCCATCCACCGATTACCAACCCAATCTCTTGATACTCTGAGGTCTTTTAGCTCCATGTCCAGATACAAACCTTCACCTGACGCCACAATGAAGAAGTAGAATATGATAAGAAGCAAAACAAAATATTGTGCCTTGAAACCAGAAAGCAAACTGAGAAGAGGTAGTAAGAACCTGGTACATAAACTTGGTAGTTTCCGTTTGCATAGTTACAAGTGATCACACCTTCCCACCAACCATCGGACCACCAGGCGTCGGCTGGATCTCCAACCTTAAAGTCCATGGCCTTTTTGTCGCAAGGATCGGCAGGCCTAATAGTTAGACGCCCAGGATGTCTCATTCCCAGTTTATCTGGCTTGGCCACTCTATAAGTTGGAACCCATTCCTACAATAAGAATTAACAAGAAAATGAGTGCTCGACAAGAAATGCTTTTTAGGTTAACTACCAGCCAATAGTGTGCCCTAAAGAAATAATATATAGGGATAATGCCATTACGGTCATGAATGTTCATTCTATTTACAAACCTTCTCTAATATTTGAATAGTTAAAGAGACATTCATTAAGATTGAAAAGATAAATATAGACCAACCCTAAAGTTCGAATAATTACAAGACAGGTCAGATATGCCCGCCACGTTTCGTTCTCTTAAGGTTTCGGCAGTCTCCATAATTTTTCAAACTTTAGGGGAAGTTGTGTAATTAGATAACCTTGACGAGATACTGATTTACTTTGTAAATTACTGCTTTCGCAATTCGCATCGTTTCATCACAAATATTTGGAAGATTAATCTGCACAAGTGCATACCTCGAGGTTGTCACAGCTATCTTCATCCTTGATATCATCATACAAAATTTTCGTCTGTCTCTTAGAAACCTCTGAAACTGTGCACCTGAACCAACACCCACGAATACCACTATCTTGGCAAAGAAATTCCACTTTATCATTCGGCACAAAAAATGGATTATGACGGAGCTGGCCTTCAACTCGCCTCAATTGGTCTCTTCCACGACCATACTTTACCTTCTGGTATGATAAATTCAATTTCTTCTTGTGCTCCAGGCAACTCCTATTCCTTTTAGCCCCCACTTTTACATCTTCCCCTGAGCTTAATTTTTCATCCTCGAAAAAATCAGGGCTGAAGCATGAAAAGATAGACTGATCAGAGTATCCACGCAATTTACTTAATTTGAAAGGCTTTAGTCTATTATTCTTGAACTGTCTGAAACAAAAATGAACTCTTCCTAACAAATCTGGGGGTAAAACTGCCATGCATTTCTCATAGTGTTCACGAGTTAATACAATGGCAGGACCATCAACACATTCTGCACTGATGACCTGTGCATATGGAGTGATGAAGACTTCTCCAGGATGCACGTCCCGTAAAGATGAAACTCCCTTGACTTCTGTATTCTGGTGAAACCATCTCACTTTAACCTTTTTCTGACATTTTCTGTCTTCGTACATATCTTCCAAGTATGCAATATAGGGCTTCTCCTTTTCAGCCATTACAAATACAAAAGAATGTACCTGAATGGCAGGGCAAGGTAAAATTTAGCACAAAGACGGAGAGATATTTGTTTCTTTTAATACATGAGGACAAAAAAGTACTGGGACCACTTAAGCTTGCTCGATAAATTAAATAATCAACAAGATGTCAAAAGATTATCTGAATCTGTCGTGGCTGATAGAGGACAATATACTCTATAGTCTTTGTGCAAAGAGCGACACGTGTAGTTCTAAATGGCTGCCAATTACAAAAAACATCTTGGCGTCTCATGTTATCCATAAATTAAGTATCCCTAATGTTAACAAATTACGACTAAGGAACTTCTGATCACAGTAAACCTATATAATTTTCAGTAAAGAAGTCTCCAACAAGGAAGGTTGAAGGGCATTCCTTTTTATGATAAGAGTTAGAAAAGCTTACCGAAATTGAAATCCCGTTCCTGCTAAATGCTGGGTAGTGTTTCAGCTGTTTTCCACAAGACCATGCTAAACCAGACCATGAAATGCCCAAACCATGACCTTTCAAATTCCGTGCTAGCCGGCCCTGACATGCAAATCAGACAAATACAGGATAGATGAGACTTACCGATTTGATCAGTAAAGGAATTGTTGAAGGCGAATCGGTAGGAAACATTTACCTTATAAGATGGCATCATGGCCTGCTGAGCATTAACTTCAAGATCAACTTGAGACAATGCTGTCACCATAAAGGTAATACAAACCAAGCTTCAATAAATATTAAATTTAATAGAGTTGCCAAGATTCTACAGAATTCCATTCTGGCTAAGGGTCCAGTGGGTTAAGGACAAAAACCGTCATTTAAAACACGTGAGTTTATGCAAACCAAACATATATATTTGTATTTTCAAAATTCAACCACCAGGTTGCCTATTTATGCATTAACATTAAAATCTGAAGTTGTTCGTGAGATTGATCGAGATAGTGAGTAATTTCATTACGAATTGGGTATTGCTTCATCAGGGTGACTAGCTACAAACTACGTGGAAAAGAAACAAATCTAAACCAAGATTGATGTCGGTAGACAACAGTGTCATTATAAAAGTAAAGTACGATTATATGGACAAAAAAGGTAAAGGTCTATTGTTCACTCTAACTTCCCATGGGTTACCGCTGAAAGATTGATCGTCTTGAACTTACAAAGGTAAGACACCAAAAGAAAAAAAAAACAATGACACTTAGAGGATGACCATTATCAGGAAGATTTCCGAATAATATATGACTTCAAATCTTCCGTTACCATAATAATATATGAAAAATGAAAAGATTGCGCCGAGAAAATAGTATTGTCACCCACATAAATTAGAAGGCCGTAAAATAAAAGGATAAACAAGTAAATAATATGCTAGGGCTCCAAAATACTAGAAGAATAAGCATCGTACTCGCATTACCTCCTTGCCTATGCTGTTTCGAAAGCATAGACGTAAGCCAGTTCACAACTTCCCTCCTCGATCTCCATCTGAACCCGGCATGGATCGAGTTCTCGGCCCCATAAACACTCAAAAACTCCTCAGCCACAACATAAAACATATGCCTAACACTCCTTTCAGTACCCACAACAGCACGAATCGACTCCCCCGAATTATCCTTCAAAAAGTAGTGAACCACGCGGTTTCCCCTCTCCTTTGATACATACTGCTCTTTCCACTCCACAAAATAGCGCTCGTTAGCAGCCATAGTCGACAACAACAAAATCACCACTCAACAGAACTCAGCTCCAGAAACCACGAAAACCATCTCGAAAACCCTAAATCGAAAAACAAAAAGGCACACCAACATCAGTCTAACAAAAGGGTATCTCAAACCCACCTCCCCTAGTTACAAAAAACAGTCCAAAATCACACAATCTTCGAAAATATTCGACTAATCCAACCCGAACTTCGACTAAACATAACAAAAGCAGAATCAACCAAGAACCCATGAAAATTCACCTAAAATAACGGCTCAAATAACATCTAAAATATCAAACAGAAACCCAAAATAAAAAGGGTATGTACAAGGTCAAAAATCAGTAAACACAAGCCCTTTGCTATAATAAACTAAATTCGCCTAATCAACAAACCATCAGTGCAATAACAAGAACAAAACAGCTAGCAAAAATGGGTTTCAAACAGAATTTTCATTTAACACCTTAACCCGAATGCACTGGTAAAAAAATTCTATACATAAACAGAAATGAAAAAGACTTGATTTTTACATACTATTTTCACTGTAAATAGGTTCAATTAAGAGAATGGTAAAAGCGGAGAAGAAGGGTTTACTTTACTTGAAGAGAAGTTGCAGAGCAGTGAATGAAAGTTACATTCTTGTTGCAGCTGCTGATGTGAGGTAATAAGGTAAAAAGAAATGGTTTTGGAAAGAGAAGAAAAGGGTATTGAATTTGGGCCGTGATTTTTTATTGGGCCGAATTTCGAGTAAAAATGGATTTGATTGGGTAAAATTGATTTTTTTTTTTTTTAAGTTTGATTTTGCAAAAATATAAATGTTTGGGGATAGAGTCTCGCATAGATTATTGTTGGGTATCTCAACCGACAAATATGTATTCGTATGGTTTATCGACAAGCGAGTAAAACATGACAACGAAAACAATGAATAAAGCACGCGAAACTCAAGAGGACGGGAGTGAAAAGATGTTATGTAGAAAAAACACGTGATTATACCGAAAATTCCTCATACAAAAGCGGTTGCACACACTCGTCATTAAGAACACTTTCCTAATTTACACTGAACTTGTCGTTTGAAAATTGCTACAAAAGAAGCAACTGCTCTATCTTAGGACTTTTTTTTTTCTTTTTGGGAAGATTCCCAATTTATAGAGAAGCGGATTAGGGAATATAATCGTAGTATATCTTGATTGTCAAACTCTCGACTACTTGAAGAATGGTTGATCTGACAGTACCCAAAAATCACTTTGTAAGGTAGGTGAGGAGACAATCTCAACATCAAATGTTCCATGATAATTAATTACATCTTAAATATTGTATTCAATTTGGTTTTTGAGTATCGAACAAACGTGTACATCGATGAAAAGTCTAAGGCTTTGTTACCATTCCCAGCCTTTCATGATTCTTAACATGCAACATTGTCGTGCTCCCTGCAAATTATTTATGTTCTAAGGATTTCAAGTTTGATGCATGTAAAAAGTAACTTTGCTCATACTTTCATGTTACCTCCACATGAATTTTGCCAATCACCTTGCGTTTACCTCAACTCCCATGTGTGCCGACTGTGATCCACTAACAATAATGTTATGTATGCATCATGACAATTTTAAAGTCTTATGCCATCACGATATGCATGTTGCTCATAAAACACAACTCAATTGGGAAATGCTAGTTTCACTACTAGTATTTTCAATTTTTGTTGTTAGGCCTTTCACCAAACAAGCTCCACGACTGTAATTCATTATCACGTAGCCATGTTGTTCGACTTGTAATAAGTTCTCTTAACATAGTTCGTGTTTCTTTCATAATGAGCTATTATAACATTGTTTTCATGTGAACCGTATTGTAGCTCACACTAAGTATAATCTCTTTAGATAAAAGCGTTTTGTAACTTGAGCCAGAAAAAAAAAAAAACTATGAACCAAGATTAATGTAATGTACTTGTATGAAGTATGAACGTGGAAGAGACCAAACGAAGTTAAGGCTTGATCCTCCCCATTAGCCTGAACTTCAATAAACTAAGGCTCATGAATGATTCTATTAAGAACATTGAGGTGATATGATATATTCGTACCATCGTATTATATCCACATTGTGTGAAATCTTTGAGTATAAGCAATTTTAGACGCTCTTTGGCTATTTTAGCTCCTCTATTTTATTTAGAATAATACAATATTGGGAGTTGACCAAAAAAAACTAAGAAATGACGGATATAAATTTTCAAATCGTGGAAGTGACTAATCTAAATATTAAAAGAAATCATGCACGATAATTCGGTTACACTTAAATAAACATTTTAAATGATTTCTTATAACTTGTTTAAACACATTACTTGATAAATTAAGATGTTTATCCATAATTATGTTACAATAATATATATAATCAGTTGTGATCATAAGCTATAACTTGTTTCTTGCTTCACAGTCCATCCATCCTACGACATTTAATTGGGTCAACATTAAGTTAATGGGCCCAAAATGGAGAGTGTTCCTTAAGGGTTTGGCCCAAATCGAGTCGGGCTCTAATCATGTGAACCGATTGATATAATTAAAAGTTATTAATAAATGCACATAAGGTGGCCATGTTTTAAGCTACTTCATTCTTTAGCTTTAAGTAGACGGCTAAATATTATTATTAACACTATTTTATATTGGCCGGTTGGGCATCTCTCAATTCGTTAGGTTCAGTTGCAAAAGTATTAAAAATATATGAACCAAATTAAATAATAAAAAGGTCACGTGAATCCTATCTTTGCCTCCTTGTAAATAACAAAAAAATTGAGAGGTTTAGTTACGTCAAGCATTGCGAATAATTGGTATTCACTCATTTGGAATATAGTTACATATCCACATCACTCATGTGAATGCATTTCATTAAAAGAGAAAAATAAAATAAAAAAAGACTTGACTCTTAAAAGTATGGAGTCAAGTCAACCCATCCAATCCAAATTCACAAAACGTATCAGACCATAGCCACTTCAAAGTTCACATCAAATTGACGTATTTGAATAAAATTGAAAAATTATTCTCATAACCAAGAAAACTATAACTGCACATCATATATAAAATATTTTATATTTATATAAGAAACATTATATATTTATATTAAAGATTCGAAATTGCAATCTCATTGCTTCGTCTTTTGTGGTTGCTAGTTGCTACGTCAATTATTAGGGGTTGTTTGATGGGATAAAGGACCAATCCTTAACTTTATTAGAATCAGATCCGTGACCACATTGCTGAATATTCTTATTTTCCCCCTATAGTGTTTTTATCTCTCAAGCTAAATCTAAAAACCACTTGCTATATTTAATTCACATACAACAATGTTTTAATTAATTTAGCAAATATTCTATATTGAGGGATATTTACTAATAAAAATAATTAATGGGGATTAAACAAACACCCCAGATGTATGAAATAATTACAAGAACAACCTTTTATGTTTGAAATTTTTTATAAACACTCCTTATTTAAAAAAGAATTTCAAAATATTTACGTTACCTTATAGCTTTAAAATATAGCAAAACATGAAATTAGCATCTTTATCTTTTATTAGCAAGAAATAACGTGGCTTATTTTTTACCTTTTTATGAAAATCTTAATAATTTATCATTTTTAAGCATAAAAAATGATAAGCATAAATTCACACTAGCGAAATTTAATAATTCCAAATAAAATAAACTTACCAACAAGAGGCCTTTGGTGTAATTTTAAAACACGAGGAGGTGTCCCTCTAATTTATCCGTCTTGTAGCAGGTGTTCGTGTAATTCTCCCCAATAATTCACAACATTGTTTACCAATTAAAAATAACAAATTGACGTCTAATGCATACAACTACGAATCAAAGTTTCGATCTCGAAATATGTTGTGGTCAGCCAAATATTAGAAACTTTTCGTAATATGTCGTCACTTTTTTGATAGTTTGTAAAACTTTGGACATTTTGGGGACAGAAATGGAAACATAAGTAAGTTTTTATTCATGCATATATATATATATATTAACAAACAAACTTTTCTTTATTTAATGACGAATGCTTATATATATTTTGTCCCTAACTAATGACGAATGAAATTGTCCTAAGTTTCTGTTGTACGTACTTCACTGTTGGCTAATTAGGAAAACATTATTATTTATTACCCAATGTCCTAAATTTTTGTAGTACACACAGTACACACACTAGCTCAGCTCATTTTTCTCATCCCCTGTTTTTTTTTTCTTCTTGCAGTACAATACTCATCACTACAAAAGTGTCCCCTTAAATCCCAAATCCCAAAATCTCATGGCTCGTCCCCTTCTCCCCCCCCTCCTCCTCCTCCTCCTCGCCGTCTCCGCCGCATCTCACGGCGGCGACACCGACGCCGACGGCGACACCTCCGACTCCCCCAACCTCCGTTCCCGCCCTCTAATCCTTGTTAAAGTATGGTGCTTGATCCTCGTATTTATCGGAACATTCGCCGGCGGAATGTCGCCGTACTTCATGAAATGGAACGAGGGGTTTTTGGTGATTGGGACCCAGTTCGCCGGCGGGGTGTTTCTTGGAACGGCTCTAATGCATTTCTTGAGTGATTCGAATGAGACTTTCGAGGATTTGACGAGTAAGGAGTATCCGTTTGCGTTTATGTTGGCGAGTTTTGGGTATTTGGTGACGATGTTGGCGGATTGCGTGGTGGGGTTTGTTTATGGGAAGTATGGGAGTGGTGGTGGTGTTGATGATGTTGAGGTTCAAGGTTTGATTTTTAGCTTTTTTTTCTATCTCTATGGATTAAAGTTTCGATTTTGAAGTCTGTTTTGATTTGCTAAATAGTAGGGACGTTTTGCGATGATTGGTGCTCTTTACGTGGTTCGTGAATACTTGTAGATTTTTTTCGATAAGAGTCGAAAATGGAAATTTTGATCCATAATTGTGTGTTGTGTTTTCATACAAATTGGTGAGAAATTATTTAGCGAAAGAAGCTGCATGATCGAGCGATGAGGTGGTGCATATAGTTTGTTATTGGCGTAGATATGGTTGCAAAGTATGTTTCTATTCACCAAATATTGGGAATGTTTGGAGATGTTTCGAGATCTTTTCGATGTATGTCGAGAAATTTGTAGAATTCGTAGTTAGCAATGCACGTGGAAAGTACTACTAGTATACTTTGTTTCGATAGAGTCGAAAATAGAAACGCTTCGATATTTTTGGACAAAGCGTGTGGAAATTTTAATTCATCAATTTGTGTGTTGTGATTTAGTGCAAATTAGTGAGAAATTATTTCGCGCAACACCCGCATAGGCGATGGCGGGCTGCATACAATTGGTTATTGGCGTAGATATATGGTTGGGGTGTTGAAATTGAAATGTTATTGTACATTGCACCACGTCATCAATACAACGTTTGCCTAAAATGTTTTGAAACTATGGTGATTAGTGTTTCGCGTTATTTTATTCTTGTTGCGAAGTTCACTTCATTTTGTGGGTTGAGAAAGTTTAGGACTTTTAGCTTTTTGGCTTTTCATACCTTTGTTATTACTCAATCTGGTCAATCATGTTCTGGTGATGAAAGCTAAAAAGTACCTCAACTTTTTTGTTACTTAGGAACAATTATGCAGGTCTAGCTTATTGGTGGTTTGCTTATTCGATTTGTTCCATGGTTTCATGACAACTCTGATTTCGAAATTTGTCTGATCATATGTTGTGTTGTGATCTGTCTGATTCTTTAGCCGTTACATGGAACACTATGCTTGACTTTGTTAATATCACATAAGCATTTGGCTGGCTCCTTTGGATTTGCTTTGTTCAAAGATTTTTTTTGAGGACAAAAGTGTCTCACATGCTTTTCTCTGTTTGTTATTGAAGGTGCTTATAATGGAAAAGAGGGCAGCGACGTGATTACTTCACATTCAGAACCACAGGTTAGATTCTTAAGTATCCAATTTCAGTACCGCGTGAATCATGATCTGTGTCATAAACCCCACTCGTGGTCCGAATCTTATGTGCCAATTTGTACAACATCCTTCTGTGTTGGGAGATATTTTTGATGTATTTGAAGTGTTGCGAGATATTAACACTCCGTGTCGTAGGTAGTTACAAGAAGAAATATATACATGTACGTGGCGTAAATATAATTGTAACACATGGGATGTATGGCACACAATTAGTGCGAAGTTGTTAGATGCCAGTCTCTGCTCGATATATTTTCGCATGTTACCGTTGTGGTGATGACGTGGTTGCATCCAACATTAAGAGCTAATTTGAACTGCTTTGATATGCTAGGCAAGCGCCACAGATGTCCATCTCAGGAAAACTTCACTCGCCACCGCCACTTCACTTGGGGACAGCATCTTACTAATCGCTGCACTATGCTTCCACTCTGTTTTCGAAGGAATAGCCATCGGAGTGGCCGAAACAAAGGCAGACGCGTGGCGGGCACTCTGGACAGTCAGCCTCCACAAAATCTTCGCCGCCATTGCAATGGGAATAGCACTTCTCAGAATGATTCCTGACCGGCCCCTCCTATCGTGTGCAGCCTACGCCTTTGCATTTGCCATATCAAGCCCGATAGGTGTGGCCATAGGCATTGTCATAGACGCCACGACACAGGGCGCGGTGGCTGACTGGTTGTTTGCAATATCGATGGGCCTGGCTTGTGGGATCTTCATATATGTCTCGATTAATCATTTGCTTTCGAAGGGGTACACGCCTCAGAAGAGGGTGGCACATGACACACCAGGGCACAAGTTCTTGGCCGTTTTGTTGGGGGTTGGTGTTATTGCTGTGGTCATGATCTGGGATACTTAGTCCATTGCACTTGGTGATGTTAGTCATATTTTTATGCACAATTTTACCAAAGTGGTTTTTTTCTTTTTTTTTCAGGGTTTGCTCCATTTTCTGTTTGATATTGATATGTAGCAATAGATGAATATTTGTGGAGGTTATAGTAGTTTATAGGATACTTTACATGCTTGTGTTTTTTATCTCTAGTTCTGCAATCCCCTGAAGTTTCGATTCCAAACAAATTTTCCCTTTCATCCTTTGTCTATTAATAATTTGGTATTATATTCTTAAATAATAAAAAAATATTAATATTAATTTTCATATTTACGCTCTAAAAATATTAATTATTAATATACACTAGCACATTATTTTCAAATATTAAATATCTGTTGGCTTACCCCTCGCTTCTGGAAACACGAAACACCTCACATTATGGTCTTGCAGATCACTGGATTATAGGATAACTTCGTCTCGCTTTTGAAAAAACGAAATATCTCACATTATGCTCTTGCATATCACTGGGTTATAGGATAACTTCGTTCAATGGATCATGATAAAAGAAAATCAAACAATCCTTGGGGGAAAATAACTATGAAAAACATTGTTTTTGTCAAAGATTCTATGAGAAAAAATTGTAGCCAATGCAATACTTACCCCACTTTTGCTAAATACACTACCCTATTAGGCATTAGCCCCGGGTTTTATGAATAGTATGCAATGTATGAATTTGTCACTTTATGCTTACGCCTTTGGGATTAGGATTTTGCACCCCTTAGTCCCAAATGTAGTGATATATAATTTGGATTTTATCTATACTACCGTGTGGGTGTTGTGTCAAGTCTCTCACAGACTGGTGGACCCCACATGTATGGGGCCCGCACCCCATGTGAGTGGGCACTCCTCACTGGGTAGCATAGATTGGATTTATAATTTGGTTACATGGTATCAAATGTTTGCACCTTGGGTAAACAATATTGATGGTTGTAAGCTTGATACAACACGATTGAGGGTTAGTATAGACTGTATAGTTACGAATTGTAGAAATTTAGCATAGTTAATCAAGAGTAATAACGGATACGTGCTTGGCGGTAATACAGACGCAAATCAACAAAAAGGCTGGTTTTTATTCAATGCCATACACTATACAAGTGAATTACTTCGCAATATATACAAGTGACATACATGTAAAAACCCAGAGTTTGCATGAGTTCCATGACTATACACTTAAAATTCTACATCAATAAAAACATCAATATCAACACGGGAAGCCCGGTACAAAACATCCAAGGGTAAAAAACCAGGATTGGTAACATCCATGGTCTTCAATTTCATACAGCACATTTGATCTGCACTAACTTATATGATCCCTATAAAATTTCAGCAACTTTAGCCACAATCATCATCTACAACAATATTTAAGTCATGCTGGATAAGAGGTTTCCACGATGTCAGATCGCAAGGGTAGACTTCAGTAGAACAGCTTCAGATCAAATACTGTTGTATCCTTCTGGCTAACGATGAGAGAATCATGCGAGACAAACTTCGCAATGTGAAACGAGTACCATTGTTATATATCGAGATTCCAACCAAGTAATCTATACATAACCAGGTCATTATGAACCAAATTTGACTTATCGGTGACAGAGCAGACTGCTATTGTTTAGACGTTTATTTAAATTCGGGATACTAAAGTACTCGGCACCCATATTTACCATATACAAACACATACAAGAGAAATTTCTGTAAGACTAACAAGTAGTCAATAAAGTCTGCATACTTCAAGTGAAACTGCTAACAGATGTGAGCGTCTCTTGATACTACCAAGCATCATGGTACAGGTATATGACACGAGAAGTTAGTCTAGTCCACAATTTACAACAGTTTTACCTTCCCAGCCTCTCTAACTGGTAACAACAACAACCAAAAAAAAAAAGGCGAAATTATGAACCACCAAGTTTCGTTGACTATATCATATTTAACGGGTAAGTTTCTTATACAACACATTCTGTGTGCTCAAACAAGAGCAGTCAACTCCAAAAGAGTTGCGACTTCCCCTCTATACGACAAATATGAGGAGATAACTAAGTACAGAACATGACAAACTAAAACATTCTAAGTATTCAAATGGAGCGAAAAACTTACTTGGCTAAGACATTGATGAAAAGCAGAGCCAATTAAAGTTCTAATCATATACTAAACATTGAGCGTTGTAAGGAGGTTGGCACTGGCTTTTAGCATCTAACTATATTCTTTCTGAACTATAGCTGAGACATTTTCTGCGACACATTAATTACTTGGAGGTAACTCTTCGTCGTTTCCCATAATCAGTGTCCTTTGATCTTGATCTTGATCTCAATCTTTGATCTTCCTCATGTGTTGTCCTTGACTTGCTACGAGTCCTCGATGATCTTCCTCTGTCCCATTCATCATCATATTCAGCCTCACGGTTCTTATACCTACGAGGATCAGTATATTTGTCTCTATCATCTCTATGGGGATCTCGCTCACGTTCATGGTCCAGAGAACGCTCATGGCCCCTTTCTCGCTCCCTTTCTCTCTCTCGTCCAACATCTCTGTCATCACCACGATGTCTTCTTTCTGACCAATCATGATCACGTCTCATCTCATCTTCTTTAGGAGCATCTCCCTCATAACCTGATCCTCCATCATCTCGGTGCCTTCTCTCTGAAGATTCAGACCACTCCCTTTCAGATGCTCTGTCCTTATCCTTTGTCGAATTTGGTCGTGGCCCTCTCTCTTGGCTTCCTTCTCCAAATTGATGGTCGGATCCAGCTTCTTCCCCATAACTAGACTCTCCTGCTCTTCCTCCATGCTCGTCACCTGCCCATCCTCCGACATTAGGATACGACCACATTCCCATATTATGCCCCTCAACCCCAGGACTAGGTATCATTCTCATCCCATTCATGTGCATTCCCCTTCTGAAGAATGCTGGATTAACATGAGGAGCTACACCGGGTAAACCAAGATTTCCCGTAGGTCCGTACGAAGGAAAACCTCCTGAAAAGGGTGCGGGTGCGGCCGGCCCACCAGGAAAACCTCCATAACTACCTAATCTTCCCATTGGACCTCCAAAAGTAGGATCAAAACCTTGTCCCATCATAGCTTGAGGATGCATCATCGGAGGGGCACCACCCATCCCCTGTCCAAATCCATTCCCGTTACCTGTCATGCCATGCATACCCATTCTACCAGCCCTACCCCTCATGGAGCCCATCCGCCCCCTGTTACCCATCCCTCCTTGAGAATAACCCCTACCCCAATTTCCTCTCCCGAAGCCCCTACCGCTATTTCCGAACCCTCTACCACTATTATCAAAGCCTCTACCATTATTCTCGCCCCCGGGTTGATGATTCCCACGTTCATTTGGCACATCCTGAGGCCCTCTCTGTGGTTGAGCCTCAGCTGCTTGGCCCATCTGCGGCTGGTTCCTATTCACCTGGGCTTCACCCATTCTCTTAACAGTATAGGGCGAGGCATACGCAACTAAGCAAGGTCTTCCGTTAAACAAATGCCCATTCATCCCTTCCTTACAGGCAGTGGCAACTTGAGGATCATAAAACTCAACCTGACAATAACCCTTCGACTTCCCGCTAGCTCTCTCGTCAAAGAACCTCACTTCTTTCACAGCTCCGTACTTGCAAATCTCCGACTCAAGCTCAGCATCTGTCGTCCACCATTGCAAGTCACCAACAAAGAGAATCGTCCCTCCGCCACCGCCACCCGCCACCAACCTGACCTCCAAACGCATTCCCACCATTCCCATTCACAGTCCCAACGCGTATTACATTCTCACCACTTCCTACATTAGCCGTCTGAAGCTGCCCCTGCTGATAACTGTGCGGGTCATTCTGAACGCTGTTAACACCAAGACGCAATTCCGTATCAGCTAACTCACGCGACGACTGCTCTAGCTCCACTCTAAATCCACCAACACCAACATTATTCACATCACTACTACCATTTCCCCTAAACCCCTCATTCCCATTATTACCCTCTACTCCACCGGTAACCCTCGACGAATCCATCTCGTTACGTAAACCAGCGGCGCCACTCTCCTCCTTAACCTCCGCCTGATTCTTCCGCATAAAATTCTCACCGACGTTAACGTCGTTGTACAGGTCATCGTACTCGTCGTAATCCTCCTCTGCTACGCCGACGGCGTAGACCTCCGCCGGAGCTCCGGCAACATTTTTATCCATCACTTATTTCGATTCGACACTCGATAAAATCGGAGGTCCTCAACTTTGTTAATTGAAGTGATTAAACAAGATTTGGTAACGTCAATTGGAAGATTTGAGAAAGAAATGTGTTGAATTTTGATGATCGTACCGGAATTGAAGAAACCCTAATCTTGAAGCTTGGACTCTTGTCTGTGTATTATAATATTTGAAAGAAAAAACGACGACGTTTTTTTTTCTTCAAAAAAAAAAAATTTGTTAAATTGATTATTGATGAATTTAGGAGAGTTGGTGCAACAAATTATGATCTCATCCTGGTTTCTCTAATCTCCATCAGACCAATTACCTTAAACATATATGCAATGTCGCCCCAAATTCATTATAAAATCATGGATTAAAAAATGATCATGTAATGTAATGATATCGTTTTTTAATTTTGGTTCGTATTGATTTCGTTATTCAAATTTTGTTTTTTGTTTCTAAATGTTGATCGTTCCAGCTCGAATTCTTCAATCTCAATAGTAATTTGGCCCGTTTTCATCAAGTTCTCGAGTTTTTTGAGAACTCATTCTTGATTTCATCCTTCAAACGGTTGTTTGTAATAAATCAAATTTTTTTCAATCAAGCAAAATTTGGAAAACACAGCATTATTCCACGAGGGCTTTAACACGCGATATTGAGATGGGGCTTTACACGTTATTCCATGAGGGCTTTAACACGCGATATTGAGATGGGGCTTTACACGTGCGGCCTTGCATTTGTGTGAAATGAAAATTACGAAATAGCGTTAAAAAGGAACACGTGACAAAAATGTGTGGAATTTCGACTAAAATAAAAGGATTCCAGTCCGAGGACCATTATTGACAAAGATTGATCAATATATGATTGAAATTGTATAGCGAACCTTTACGAAACTAAAACTAAAAAACAACACCATTAGATGACAAATTTTAAATTTATTCAGTTAGTGTCTAAGCCCTAGTAACTCTAATATAGTGAAAGTGAAAGTACATACAAATACATTGCGGTGAATATTTCGACATATACATGTGAAATGTGACCATAGTTACGACGCAGTGGTCATAGTAGACTTGCCTTTGAGTGTGTTCGAGAGTGAACAAATAGATTCCGCAATGATAGTGCTACAAGCACGGTGCTACAATCAAAAAGTAGAGAGGATCATTGTGTTGTTAGAATTAAATACATAACAATGAGTACAAAATTAATAAAATCACCAATTAAATGTCTCTACACATATTAAACAATGCAAAACTTACGTAAGTCCTAAATCGAGGGCTTAACTTGAGACTTTAATGCATTATTCTTATTTGGAAAAATTATATAATAGTATCCAAAGTTTGATGATTTTTGCACTTTAATGGCCAAACTTTAAAACTTTGCATCCGACTATCCGAAGTTTTCTCCGGTGACATTTTGCTATCCAAACTTTGAAAAGCAAATTACACGGGCAGAGTGATATCATTTTTCGGCATGGTGACATACAAGTTGCACGTTACTATCCAAACTTTCATTTTTTTGGCGCTCGCCTATCTGAAGTGACGTTATGAATACGCCACAACGCCGAAAAGTGATGTCACTTTGCCTGTGTAATTATTTTTTCAAAGTTTAGATAGCAAAGTGTCACCGGGAAAACTTTAGATAGTCGGATGTAACGTTTTAAAGTTTGGTCATGTAAGTGCAAAAGAGGCCTAACTTTGGATACAAATATGGATTTTTTCCTTCTTATTTTGTGAAACAATTTAGTATGTTTGTATGTAAAGCTTTTCAAACTTTAATATTTTTACAATGGCTTTTAGAAATTTATTGTAGTTTCCAAAAAATAAGTTCAACTAGATTGAACAACTTGAAAATTTGAATAATGAAAGATTATTTTATTTAAAGCATTACATTTTATTGTTACATTACTTTTTTTTTTGGGCAAATTTCATCCACCCCCTGAGATATTACCTCTCTCTATGCATCTCCCCTCTAGTTTAAGTTTTCTCACCCAACTCCCTTCATTAAATTTGATTGCTAGTCAACAACCAATTCTAGGGGTAATCTTGTCTTTATTTATTATATATTATTTCTTATACAAACAATACACACAAAACTTTATTAAAACCAAATAATACTATTGTTTATATTAAAAAACTATTTTTAAAATAAAAAATTAATTAATTAAAATATCATGATAAAATACAAATTTACTTTAATTAGTTATAACATAAAGTTGCACTCTTTCAACAGTAGGAGATATATCTCGTTCTTTTAATTTAGTAATTAATTTTTAAATAGTATCTTACTTATTTTCTAGCAATCAGTCGCTTTTGGCAGAAAAATAGCAAACTACGTACACCTTGTCAAGCACCAAATTCGAGTGATATGGTAGAATCGAATTTTAAGTATATATTAGTAAATTGTTTTTTTTGTTTTGTTTTAGATAAATAATAATTGATTTCTTTGAATGCAAAAAAATATATCTATATCAATCGTAATTGAATATTGAAAATATGTATTTGTATGTTAATTTAGAATGTACTGATGATACAATATCATCGAGCTATTCATAAATATAAAGAACATTGTCGAGTTTGACAAATATTCATTTTTCCTTGAAATTCATGCACGAGAGCAAAAGTATGATACATATTGTGAATGTCTTACTTTTTACTTAGTATTGGACTTCTTTGGTAAGAGACTCGAAAGCTACATGGTTTAATAAAATTGGTGACCATGTTTTTTTTTTTTGAAACCGTGAAATTGAGAGATCAATGTCTAAATTTGAAATTTGCGGTGAATCTACAAATCAATATTTTCTATTGTATTTTTCTTTTCACAAATACATAAAAATAAACACACAACTATTAAAAAATATCATGAATTCTTAATAATGGAATAAGCGTACTAACCGCCGATTTCAATAATTTATAATCTATAATAATCATACTCTTTATAATATTCATAAAAAGATAAGTTACAATGTTTTTATTTTAACTTTAAATAAAATGATTTAATGTGTAAATATTAAATAGCGTAATCACTTAAGGTTTTTTTTTTTGTCTTATAAAGTTTTGAGTGCATTGTTTGCAAAATAAATAATATGTAATAAATAAATTGACAAGATTACCATTGAAATTAATTGTTGACTAGAGGTCAAAGTGAACGAGGGGAGGTGGATGAGAAAATTAGAACTAGAGGGGAGGTGAATAGAGAGAGACAATACCTTAGGGGAGGTGAATGAAATTTGCCCCATTTTTTTATTTGTGATCGATTGATTTGGCGTCGATCGAACCAGTTTAATCTATCACAATAATTGTAACATTACACAAATCCCATTCACTCCTATAAACAATGTAACTCACCTAAGTTCCCCTAATCTTATATGCCTAGATCAGATGATAAGGGAGAATTGATTTGCATTTAGCTTACTGATGGGGGTATTTCAGGATTGGGCCGGCAATAGAGTTGGGCCGGCCCATTAACGTATCGAATTTGGCTCATTCGATACCTTCAGCGCATCGAATAGCTACGATTCGATGCGAGTATCGAATTGATATAATTCGATGCGTAATTTACAGCTGTTTTCGGGACCCACAGTGCGAGTTGCTATATATATAGGGTGACTCTGAGCGTTCGGAGGATGTCGAACGCATGTCCCAACCTGACCACATCGAATCCAGCCATTCGATACGTTCCCCCATTCGACACGTTCCTCAATTCGACACGAAACAAGATTCGATACGTACCGAAGTCCTGTTGAGATAATATAGCGTTGACTCGGCATCGAACCGTCACCATTCGAGGCGTGTATCGAACAACCGCAATTCGATGCGTTGCATACTTAGTATTATTATTGTATTTAAATCAGTGTAAGATCTGTAATAGATAGTAGGTGTTTCTGACAAAGTTAGTCCGGTTATTTCAAGTGGATTAACATTATTTTGGTTATTTATATTCCCATTGTATTGTATTACTGTGTTCTATTACCATGACGAAATAAGACCAAAATATTGGCGTCGTCTGTGGGAACACCGTAAACACTGTTTTTAGATAGAGTAGCTAGGATGACAGATAAAAGGCATTTGAATGTGGTTGAGAAACAGCAAACCAAGAAAAAGCTCAGAACAAAGTCAGATCCGAGACAAGATAGGCTTGAGCCTAAAAAACAAGGGCAAGATAAAATTGAGAGTCAGTTGTTGAAGCAATGGCAAGAATGCAAGATGGAACCTTTGGGAGGATTCAAAATAGTACAGCTTTTCAAAGAAAGTTCTAAAAAAGTAATCAAGATTGGAGCAGAAATGGATTGCATGATAGAAGCAGCTTTGGTAGATTGTCTTCGCCGCAATTCAGATATATTTGCGTGGTCTGATTCAGACCTTCAAGGGATAGACTCGAGAATCATTGTACATCATCTGAATGTAGATAAGAGTGCGAAACCGATACGGCAGAAGAAGCGGAGTTTCAGCAAAGAAAAGAATGAAGCAGCTGAAAGAGAGGTGCAGGAACTCTTAGCAGCTCGACATATTTACGCTATAAGATTCTCAGAATGGTTGAGCAATATTGTGTTGGTCTTAAAGAAGGAAGCTACATGGAGGATGTGTGTGGACTATACTGACCTAAACAAGCATTGCCCGAGAGATCCATTTCCTTTGCCGCGAATAGATCTACTAGTAGATTCTACAGCAGGATGTGCATTACTGAGTATGATGGATGCAAAGAGCGGTTTTCATCAAATCTTCATGGCGGTGCAGGATCAGAGTAAAACGGCATTTGTAACTGATACCGGAGTGTACTGCTATAGGGTGATGCCTTTCGGATTAAAGAATGCGGGAGCAACGTTTCAGAGGTTGGTGGCTAAAATGTTTTACCATCAAATTGGGAAGTCAATGGAAGTATATATTGATGATATGCTTGTAAAGAGTCTTAAAGCTGATGAACATGTGCGACATCTGGATGAGGCATTCACCATAATGAGGACATATGGAATGAAGCTAAACCCTAAAAAATGCACTTTCGGAGTGACAGCTGGGAAGTTTCTAGGATATGTGGTAAATGAGAGAGGAATCGAGGCTAATCCGGATAAAATAAAAGCAGTATTGGATTTGCCTTCGCCTAGCACAGTGAGAGACGTACAATGCTTGGTGGGCCGCCTGACGGCCTTGGGAAGATTCATATCAACATCTGCCGAAAAGAATCTTCCTTTCTTTAAAGTGATGAAACGGAACAAAAATTTTATCTGGACTCCGGAATGTGAAGAGGCATTTAGGCAAATGAAGAAGTATCTAGTAAGCCCACCGTTGTTAGCAAAACCGGAGGAGAATGAAATGTTGTATCTCTATCTGGCAGTATCTGCAAATGCAATCAGTACAGTACTACTTAAACAGAGAGGAGCTCAGCAACTACCAATACATTATGTGAGCAGGGTACTGCAGGGGGCGGAGAGAAATTATTTGGAGATAGAACTGTTTGCATTGGCAATTGTTGTTACAGCTCGAAAGTTGAAACCGTATTTTCAATCTCATCCGATTACTGTGGTGACTGACAAACCATTAAAGCAAGTATTGGTGAAACCAGAAACCTCTGGTAGACTGGTGAAGTGGGCGATTGAACTCAGTGAGTTTGGGTTGGAATTTAAGCCGCGAGTCGCGGTCAAAGCGCAAGCCCTAGCAGATTTCATGGCCGAAACCCTGGGTAATAGTGTAGTGGAGGCCGCATGTTGTATATTTTCTATATCAAACCAAGAAGGTACCAGTAGAGCAACGACGACATGGATATTGCATACAGATGGATCTGCCACAACTCACGGGGGTGGAATTGGAATACATTTTCTGTCCCCAGAGCGGAGGGAATTTGAATTTGCCATCAGCTTGAATTACATGGTGACAAATAACGAAGCTGAATATGAAGCAATAATTGCAGGGATTAAAATGGCACTCGGACTCAACATTGAACATTTAGATGTGTTCACCGATTCGCTTTTGGTGGCAAATCATTTCTCCGGAAAGTATGAAACACGCGAGGAAACTATGAAGCTATATGCCGCAAAAGTTAAAGAGTTGGCAAGGAAGTTCAAATTTTTTGATATAACTCAAATCCCCAGGGACGACAATGCCAAAGCAGATGCACTATCTAAATTTGCAAGTTCTTCAGAAATTTTGGCAGAAAAAAGAATCACACTTATGGTTGCTGACAAACCTTCAATTGGGAAGTCAAAATATATTACCACAGAAGTCAGAATGGAATTTATAATGACAATACAAGAGGACCCGTCTTGGAAGGATGAAATTATGATATATCTTCAACAGGGCATTTTACCAGCGGATCCGAATGCTCAACGCAGAATGCGTTACAAGGCTTACATATTCACTATCAGTAATGGAGAGTTGTATAAAAGGTCTTTCGAAGGACCGTTGTTAAGATGTTTGACCCCTACGCAAGCTGAATATGTCATGGAAGAGATCCACGCTGGTAGCTGCGGAAATCATTCCGGAGGCCGAGCGTTAGCTCAACGAATATTACGTCAAGGATATTACTGGCCAACTCTACGTAAAGATGCAACAGCTTATTCAAGAAAATGTGACAGTTGCCAATATCATGCTCGCCTTATTCACAGACCGGCACGTCCACTGCAACCAATCGACGTGGCATGTCCTTTTGATCAATGGGGAATTGATATAGTTGGTCCGTTTCCACCGGGCAAAGGTCAAAAACGGTATCTAATAGTGGCAGTGGAGTATTATACAAAATGGGTCGAGGCGGAACCTATAACGTCAATCACGGAGAATAATATGATCGAGTTCATCTGGAAATACATTATATGCCGTTTCGGTATACCGAGGTCCATTGTGTGTGATAACGGAACGCAATTTACTGGGAAGCACATTAAATCTTGGTTTGGGGAATTAAAGATATCACACAATCTCACGTCGGTATATCACCCACAATCCAATGGCCAAACAGAATCCACTAACAAAACATTGAAGGATTACCTTGAAAGGAGAGTCATAGCCACGGGAAAAACATGGCCAGCAGAGCTTCAAGGAATATTATGGGCATATAGGACGACCCCGAGAACATCGACAGGGGAAACCCCATTCGTTCTTGTCTATGGCACTGAAGCAGTATTGCCTGCGGAAATAGGTATGCCAACGCGCAGAATCACTGATTATGATCCGGAACAATCGGCCAGGCTGCGACAGATGGATCTAGATATGATAGGATCCACAAGAGAGGATGCTTATCAGCGCACTGTTGCATATAAAGCCGCAATGGCCAAAAGCTATGATAAGAGAGTCCAATTCAGAAGTTTTGAAGTAGGAGACTTGGTTCTTAGAAGCCTGGCAGCTAAACAGCATATCGGGAAGCTTGAACCAAAATGGGAAGGGCCTTTTAGAGTCACACGAGCAAGTTCACGAGGATATTATTATTTGGAGACTCTAAAAGGAATTCAACAGAAACGCCCATGGAATGTGCAACATCTCAGGCGTTATTATGCATAAATAGAAGAAATCTCATTAAATATATGTTTCTTACACACATTTACGCTGATTCTGTTCAGAGTTTATTATTAACTGAAAATCTTCGTTTGTTAAATGATGCAGAGAAGAACATGACGGAGGGGTAAGAAGGCCCAAAGTGGTCCACCCCCGCATGTCGGAAGGAAGAACATGACGGAGGGGTAAGAAGGCCCAAAGTGGTCCACCCCCGCATGTCGGAAGGAAGAACATGACGGAGGGGTAAGAAGGCCCAAAGTGGTCCACCCCCGCATGTCAGAAGGAAGAACATGACGGAGGGATAAGAAGGCCCGAAGTGGTCCACGACCCGATGCAATTCATAACTATGCAGGAATAACCCAGTCGACATCTCAATTAGGTAAGACAATATTACCCTAACAAAAACAGTCTCAACTCAAAATGCTCATAATCTTACTGCAAATGAAAGTAGGATATTAATTGGATAGAATCACAACAACGAGCAAATTGATGAAATATCGCGTATGGAATACGTTATAAATACCATTTAACGAATAAATGCGTACCAAAAAGCAGATAATGTCAAACGATTGAGTCGTTTTCATTGAAAAAGCAACCATTTACGAATTACAAGGTTTTGTACAAAATATGAACTTAATAACCGCAAAATAGTGTAGCCAAACTATCGCTACTCTTCAGATGAATGGGGGGACTCATCACGGAGAACCAATCCCATTGAACGGACAAAATTGGCACAATTGCCCTGAATCTGATCTTCTGTCAGGATTAATTCCTCAGTTTGTGCCCAATTGTCAGGCAAGACAATTTCTGCTCTGTCAGCAGGATCTTCAAGTTGATACCTACTGGGAGAAATCGTACACTGGGCACTAACTGGTAATTCTGGTTCACTTTTCTTGCTAGTCAGCACAGGCGCCAGGCCACCTTGAGCAGGACATTTACCTACAAAAGCTGTTGAAGGACCTGAAGCCTTAGATGCGCTGCTCACCTTCTTTCTTTTAGCCGCAATTGCAGGGTGAGTATCTTTGAAATCAGTTCTTTTCGGAGGACTGCTAAGAAGAATCGTAGACCTGGAAGTTCTAGGTAGCAATTCTGGCTCACTGTCGCCCGAACCAAAAACATCATGAAGAACCTTTTTAACATTTTCAGAATCGCCCGGAGTAGTGCTGGGAGCGATCTTCTCTTTACCCTTGGATACGTGAGGTGATTTGGGCTCTAAAGGGCTTGAATGGGACTTTTTTGATTTTTTACGGTCCCGCCACACCGTATAAAATGGATCGCCAGAACGAGGTGTGTGTAACTCATCATCGTCATCATCACCGTTATCTTTGGGTGTTTCCATTTTTGCGTCACGCCTTACATCAAGCATGTCACTGCGAAAACCCTCTCCAAGGTATCCAAGATGCCCTACTTGACCAACGCATACGTCCATCCCATACTGCATGTCAGCAGCGCCGCGTAATAATTCCAGGCATTTACATACATTACTCTGCCTAAAATTTTCAACAACAGCACATCTATATTCTTCAGATTCAAAATACTGAATTCGACGACGCAAGTTGGAAATGGCATTTTCAGCATCTGTATTTGAAGCCTCGAGAGAACGATTCACGCGTTTTAGGGATTCGTTATCCTTTTTCAACGCATCAATTTCAGCTCGCAAAGCTATTGCATCCTCTCCCGCTTTCTTGGCCTTCACTTCGGCATCATGCTTATCACGGATGGCCTTAGATGTTTTCGATTCCGACTCTCTGGCGCGTTTCAGTGCATTTTGGCGACTGTACTTTCCATTATTGATAGTAGTACGTAGATTGTCGACAACAGAGTTGTGTTGATTTTGCACCTCAGCTAACCCGCTATAATCTCTGCATAGCCGATAAACGGCTAAGATGACAGCAACAAAGAAAAGGCGCCCAAAGCGAGCCAAACCTTGAAACCCCAATCGGTTGATTACATTTCGACGATCCAATTGCGGCCACAAACTTTGCATAATTTCTCCAGCCTGCTCCTCTCTCAGTCGGTATCCGCCCAGTGTGGCACTCATTGATTCTGAATTTTCATCATTGAGAAAGTCATAATTACTAAGGCTTCCAGGCGGAGCAGGTCTTGGATTCCCTGAAGGTCGAGGCCTCTTGGGAGGAATGCTCTGAGCTTCGCGGGCGGATATATCCTCCTTTGATTTTCGTTTAGCGGCTTCATACCAGGGCTCATCGGTTGAGTGGGAAGAACTTGCTGTTTCTACGTTACGTTTTTCCCTGAAATGGGGATGAGCAGCATTAAACTTAGCTAAGTTGGCAGCGATCTTATCGTCTTCTGCATCGATGTCCTCCATTATCTCAATTTGGCGGTTGGTGCCGACTCTGATACGTCCACCGGTATCGGTTGTTGTCATTACCAGTCTCCTCGTAGCAAAGTTTTCTTGACGTTCAAAATCACTCACTATTGGCACCCGAGTGCCCGCACTGATACCTCCAAGTCTTATGGTAGAAGGGTCCCGCAAAGATAAATTAGATGGACCCGCACCTGAAGGCTCATTTTGCTCATTTCGTTCGCCCGTTCCCTGAGTACCATGAATATTCTCAGGAGATAGAACAATTTTGCTGCGACTTCGAGATTTTATACGAGCCATATCAGCCTAAAAATATAAATTTTAATAAGTTTTCTATAAAATTAAACAATCAGTAACGTGTCGAATATCGAAAATTCGATACGTACCGTGTCGAACAGGATGCGTTCGATGCGATCCAGAAACGAACAAAAAATATTCCCTTCAGGTAAAAACAAAAGTGTCAGACATGTGGTCCCTTATATATAGGCCCGTGGGCCGTATCTGTTCTGTACGCATCGAATTTTCATAATTCGATGCGCGCATCGAACAGATCACTATTCGATACCCATAATTTCACACATCGAATTGTAACAATTCGATGCCCAACAATTCTTAACACAGATATGTTGTGAGTTTGGAAGCCGTCATTATTCTATTAATGTCTCCCAAACTGGGGGGACTATGTGATGGGGGTATTTCAGGATTGGGCCGACAATAGAGTTGGGCCGACCCATTAACGTATCGAATCTGGCCCATTCGATACCTTCAGCGCATCGAATAGCTACGATTCGATGCGAGTATCGAATTGATATAATTAGATGCGTAATTTACAGCTGTTTTCGGGACCCACAGTGCGAGTTGCTATATATATAGGGTGACTCTGAGCGTTCGGAGGATGTCGAACGCATGTCCCAACCTGACCACATCGAATCCAGCCATTCGATACGTTCCCCCATTCGACACGTTCCTCAATTCGACACGAAACAAGATTCGATACGTACCGAAGTCCTGTTGAGATAATATAGCGTTGACTCGGCATCGAACCGTCACCATTCGAGGCGTGTATCGAACAACCGCAATTCGATGCGTTGCATACTTAGTATTATTATTGTATTTAAATCAGTGTAAGATCTGTAATAGATAGTAGGTGTTTCGGACAAAGTTAGTCCGGTTATTTCAAGTGGATTAACATTATTTTGGTTATTTATATTCTCATTGTATTGTATTACTGTGTTTTATTACCATGACGAAATAAGACCAAAATACTTACTATGTACTTTTTGAAATTATTTGAAGAACATGTTTTTAGAAACAAAAAAGATTTTTCCCGTGTTATGCAAAGCATAACAGAAGGGAAGAATCTCATAAAAGTGATAGAATCCAGTGTATGGTCAACCTCGTAATTTGTACTAATCGTACGTGCCTGCATTATATATTGGCCATGATGCTCTGCTGCGATGATGCTAAATCCACGTGATCGATTAACTTCTCTTTTACTTTTGAATCACCCTTTTAACGGTTAACTGCCTCGATGAAAACTGAAAAGTTATGTTTACTTTAGGTTAAAGGATCATATTGACTTACCTACTAACCCCGTTCCCATTTCCCAATATTTATCAATTCACTAAGTCTCAAGATGTGGCATTTGAAAGAAATAGTCCTATTAATAAAAAGTTTAGGCTCACTAAATAAGAAAAATATTGAACATTGGCTCGAGAAATAGTAAGAGAAAGAAGTTGCTATTAATATGTTGTAAGAATAGGTAGCTACAAAATAAATTATATTTAGGTGTGCATTGCACGGAAACAAATACGACAATATAAGTACGGTGTTTTACAAGCGTTTGAGGCGATGTTTTTTTTTCTTCTTTTTCTCGAAACCATGAATAGAGAACTAGTAGACACGACAATTTTTTCTGATAATAATATGCATAGTATACGCAATTTATCTAAAACCCAATAACACTTAATCTATGTGTGCCAAAGATTAATTTGAGTACAATCTAAACCCACAACTCATCTTTACACACTAAAATATGCGTGTGCAACATAAAAACAACGATATTATATACTTGTTAACACTAGTTTTCACTAGACGCTACTTCTCCTTCACGATGCATTCGAAGCATCACGAAGACGTATCCCAGTATCGGTAGACTTAGATGTTTCCGGTAAAACAGTAACCTACTACCCCTTCGAATCCCGATAAGTATTTACAGAGCACAGATCCCGCGTGAGGTATTAGATATTTTAAATAGCTTCACGAATGCCCCCAGGAATACGATGCTCTAGCATTTACCCTATCAAGATACTAGGCAAAACTTATCCTATTGAGGCACGATACCCCGTAAAAGGCATATTAGACCCTCTTGGAAAAGTCTTTTAATAAAACTCTCCCCGAACGAAGTTTACTCCCCGAAAAAATTGGTATTAGAACAAAAGGCAGCCTCCTAGTACACGTCAAACACTTATCCATAAAAACTGATAATATCGAAGGGAAGAGTGACTCAACCCACAAGAGACGCACGACATCAAGAATTCAAAGGCGGCAACTCCCCGAATATATGTCAGCTCCCTTGGAGACAATTGTCAAGAGTTAAAAGCAAACACCCAACTCCTATACACATGCACGAAACACTTGTCAAATGGGAGGGATAAAAAACCCACTTGTACAAAAGCTTACTCCTATATAAAGGAGGGATTTTGAGAATAAAAGGGGACATACGTTTTTGGAGAAAAAAGAGAAAGGCCAGAAGTTCTTCAAAGTCAGGCAAGGCGTTATAATCCACCCCAAAATTCCCCAAAAATAAAAAATTGTCAACAAAATAGTGCCGTGTGTGGGAACGCCATAAGATATTGCCTTTGAGTAAGTTCAAAGAATTGCTCCTACAACACCCATGGATAATCCTCTAACCGACAACAGTATCGGAGATCACCAAGAACATACGCACGAAGAACCCTCGGAGAACCCTTCCTTACCCCCAACGAAAAGGAGGGATCTCATAAAAGTTCCCCGGTGCGTGTTCGAGCACCTCGTAGAAGGTGCCACCTGGAGGAGTAGGCCAGAGGCGGCACACCCCCGCGAGAACCTTTCTATACGACTCTATAGCGAACGATACAACTTAGAAGAGTACGAATCCCGCCCTGACCCAACTTTAAGCAAAATCCCCGATATCGCGATACCCCTTCGTAGAACCGAGGGATGAGAAACCGCTTTGAAGGTAACCTCGAGAAGGGGCGACGAGATTACAAAAGGGTGAGACCTCCTTACCCTTGGGGCTGCCAGCCACCCCCACCCCCACCCCCAGCCCCACCCCCACAGGGGTAGACGACTCCCTATGAGATAGGGTTAATAGCTTGTGCAGAGAGATGCGGGATATAAAAAAAAATATAACTCTAGGGAAAGAACCTATGTACCACGGCTCTCCCTTTGTCCCGAAAATTGCTTAAGCTTTGGTCCCTTCGGGGATATGGCCCGGTAACCTCCCCTCATACACGGGAGACACGGATGGAAGGGATTCACAAGATCACATCCATCAGTACATAACAACTATGGATTTGGCATCGGCGCCTGACTTCGTCCTCTACCGAGTGTTTCGAACCACCCCAGCGGGTAGGGCCCAGGTCTGGTTCTCCCAGTTACCCCCAGGTACGATATCCCATTTTGATCAATTGGCTTGCTTGTTTGTACGAAAATTAAATGTAACAGGAGATACCCTAAGTCTGCTAGCCATCTCTTCACAGTCAAATAAAAAAAAAAAATCCCTAAGGGATTACATGAAGATCTTCTCGGACGAAGCCTTAGATGTTCTGAACGCCAATCCCTCTATAATAGCGGATATTCTAACTCAAGGGCTTAGAACGGAGGGCTTCTTCAGATACCTTATGGGAAACCAAGTCAAAGATAGGAATGAACTCATGCAGAAGGTTCTAAGATTATCATGGAGGAAGCCGAAGGTTCTAAGATCCGGGCGGAGAATAATGATCACGAGCACGAGAAGAGGTCTCAGGACAAAATGAAGAAAGGAAAAATGCCTTGCCGACAAAGGGATGACAGAAGTGTGGTAAAGCGACATCTCCACCCCGCACCGCTACCCCCTCTGACGATCACCCCCACTGAGGTGCTCAACGTGATAAGAGGGAGTACCAACCTACATTAGCCGCTACTCGTTAAAAAATCCTACAAGAAGAAGGATACATGCAAATTCTATATATACCATAAACCATATGGACACATCACGGATGTCTGCACCACTCCGAGGAATGAGATACATAGGCTTCTAAATGCTGGATACCTAGGAAACTACCTGAAAGAAAACAACCAAGACACGCCTAAGTCTAATGTTTGAAAAAGGATTCGATTGGAAGGGCTTACGGAAAAAGGAAGACCCAACGTTAAGTATCAAGAAGAAACCTCCCACCAGGGATTACCCCTACCCCCGAAATCTTACGAGGATAATCCACCCTCGGGTAGGACGATAAACATGATTGAAGAAGGGGAAATTTCAGTGACACCCCTAGGGAAGAAGAAGAAGTATCTGAAACAAGCCCGACGTGTTGAATAAGGGCCACATATCTGTTCATTACAAGGGGCCAAATTTCCCACCATCACCTTCGGTCCGAATGACATGAGGGGCATAGTGTACCCCCATGAAGACCCGTTGGTTATAGAGGCCACCATCTTCGGTATCAAAATCCAATGAATCTTAATAGACACCGGCAGTTCGATAGATGTCCTTTTTTGCCCACCTACCTCACGATAGGGTTAAAGAGAGAACGTCTAGAATTGGCCGAAGTCCCCTTAGTAGGTTTCTCAGGGGAATCCTGTCACACATTGGGAACTATAACTCTGCCCATGTCCTGGGGCGAAGGCGCCATGAGGTGAATGGAACACACCAAGTTCTGGGTAGTAGAAGCATCCTCTCGGACTTACAACACCATATGTAGACGGCCATCCATACGGACGTTCGAGGCCATCCCTTCCACGCTTCACCTTAAGGTAAATTCCCTCATGCATAAGAGAGGTCAGGGATATCCTGGTCAAGGCAAGGGAATGCTGAATGAATGCTATCCCCGCGGAAAATGATGAGGATGCTACTATGCCCGTTAAAAAGTAAACTTGAAGAAGAGTTAAAAGTACAACCAGTAGAAGAACAAAAGATGATTGAAATCGTAGAAGGGGACCCCAAAAGACCATTAAAGTGGGAACCCGAGACAGAGGGCAGAATGGTCTCTATACTCAAACAGTTTCACCATCGGTAAGGAGGACCTCCGAAAAAAATCAATGATCGGATCTCCCAACATTTTTTGAATGTCAAGGCAGGTGCTAAACCGATCCAACAAAAGAAGAGAAATATGGGACTAGAAAGGAACAAAATCATCCGATCCGAAATACAACGACTGTTTAGCCTACAACAGATTCGGAAAGTTCGATACCCCGAGTGGCTGGCTAATGTGGTCCTCATCCCCAAAATGGGGGGAAGATGGCGGATGTGCGTCGACTTTACCAAATTGAACGATGCCTGCTCAAAATATTGTTATCCACTACGAAGCATAGACCAGTTGGTCGACTCCACATCAGGATGCGCCTTGTTATCCACGATGGACGGGGATCATGGGTATAACCAAATCCTGATGACTACCATAGATTAAGATAATACCAGTTTCATCACCGATGTAGGCACCTTCTGCTACCTGGTGATGTCGTTTGGTCTAAAGAACGCGGGGGCCACTTACCAACACCTCGTAAACCTCATATTTGCTGGTTTGATCGAGAAATCAATGGAGGTGTATGTCGATGATATTATTGTTAATAGCCCTTGAGCGGAGGACCATCTGGAAGACTTACACAAAGCACTATCGATCATGGATCGTTTTGGAATGAAGATCAACCTCAAAAGTGCTCTTTTGGCATCAAAGGAGGAGAATTCTTAGGATTCATGGTGACAGAGAAGGGGATAGAGATAAATCCCAAGAAGGCCAAGGCTATCACAAACATGCCTACCCCTGGGACCATCAGAGGCATTCAAAAGCTAACGGGGAGGATGGCCTCCTTGAGTAGGTTCATCTCCAAATTGGCTGACAAAAGGGGTCCCCTTCTTCAAGGTCCTAAGGAATATTAAGGATTTTCAATTGACCGTGCAATGCGAGGAAGCCCTCGCCAAACTGAAAGTCTACTCAACATGCCCCCCATTATTGGTAAAACCTGTAACGCAAGAGGAGCTGTTCATGTACTTAGCGGTTGAAGAGGAAGCTGTGAGTGCCGTATCGGTCAAAGAACACAACAGAGAGCATCACCCAGTATACTATGTTAGTAAAATGCTACAAGGGGCAAAAGGTAGGTATACCCAGATCGAGAAACTGGTGCTAGCTCTAATTACCACGCTCGCAAATTGCGATCCTATTTTCTCTCACATCCTGTCACCGTGCTGAATAAATACCCCCTACGAACCATCCTCAATAAACCTGAGTGTTAACAGGTTTGATATTTGATGAGTTTGGGAAATACTCATCATTATCATGCTTTTACACTTGTTTAATTGATTATTCTTGATAGTTTTGTGGTATTTTTATGTTTGTTTTCATGTTTAGTAGGTTGAAAGATGATTTGTCAATCAAGAACTGCAACTTCAAAAATTCACCGACACCTGTGTATATTGAGTTATGTTTGCTTCTTTATATCAATGGAAAGCCACAGATGTCTAGTTTCCAACGCAATAAGCGGTTTGCGATTCCGACATTTGGAGAGAAAGTTATGACCAAAACGGTAAAGTTGCACAAAGCTGAAATGTACATACGCAACTCGCGCGCTCGATGACCGTCGGATCAAAATGGCTAATCAATGGTCAATATTCTGTCTTGCAAGCTTCCAAATGGAAGACTCTAGAGTTTCATGACTTTTGTGAACAATAATTCATCAATTAGATGACTTTTGTGATCAATTAGATGACTTTTGTGACAACTTTGGACCATTGGATCAAAACGAGATGAACGGTCGAGATGTCGTCTTATGCTTTTTCTTCAACTATAAATAAACCTCACATTTTCCATATTTGAACACACCAATCTTCTTCATTCTCTCTTCAATAAGTAGTCTTTCTATAGTAGTAGTATTCACTAGTAGTTTGTAATTTGGAGGAGTAATTCGGAGTTTGTACGGGGGAGTCCACCGGAGGCTTTACGGAAATAAAAATCTGTAACGATCTCTAAACTCTCTTTACTTTTCTCTCTTTACTTTATGATGTTATATTTATCTTATAGTCTTGTTCTATATTCCATTATGTGCTAAATTTACCTTGCTGGGATAATGACGTAGCCTAATTACGATGATCTAACCTTTAACAAAAACGTATTGTTACGATGTCAAAATAGTTGGTGTATTTATTTGTGAATATAATGCTTCTAAAATTCTGGCCAACTTTTGGATGAACTAAGGATCGAATTGAAACCGAGAGGAGATTTTAGTGAAATAGTTTTGAAGTAAATACCGTGAATTCTCAATAGAATAGAAATATATCTATCGTTTTCACGTGGTTGATAAAATCACCACCAAACATACATGTGCACATCTTTGTAACTAGACTCATTTTCTAGTCGTAAAGCTGTAGAATTTATGTATAACTTGAGAAATAGTACATAAAACATAAATGGTGATAACCAACAACAATTTTGAACGTGAAACTCGTAATAATATGTTTAATTAAAAGTTAGATCAGACTAATGACGGTGAAATCATGATTCCCAGCTCTTCTCTTATTGTCTACACTTATTTATTAGTAAATTGTTAATCTTTTCGCTTGAACAATCTGAAATCCGATTTCTCAAATAAAATTAGAGTTAATAAATTTTGGTAATTAATTATTTATTCCTCGTGGGATCGACAATCCTATCTTTCACTTTATTACTTGTTACGATTTCGTACACTTGCGAATTTAACCACAACAATATTATAACCTAATTAACGAAATTATTTAAGGGTTGGAACGCACTGCCCGTGGTTCAGAAGCTTGTAAAATTACAAAAATATCCCTCTTTGTATTCACTGAATTTCACTCTGAATGCTCTAATACATTTTTTCTCCTTTTTTCTCCTCTTATTATGTCCCTCTTTTTATAGAGGTTTTCTAGAGACAGGTGTCGCTATGCATGTTTAGATAAATTACAGGTGTTGCTTTTTGCGTACTAAGGAAGATATCATTCATCTTATCATTTCATTCTTTATCTACGAGGCGCTGACTTGGATTAATCTTGATCTCTTCCGAGGACATCAAAGGTTAAGAGGGGAGGATTCTTCTAGTCTCTTTTCCACGAGGGGCTGCAGCTCTTCGAAAGTACTGGATCATTTGGGCGGTATATTCGTCGTAGCTTCCGCAATGTTTAATTTTGGGTTGTCTTCTTTGGGAGGTGTACTCCGAGGGATGTATCTGTTTACTTTTACTGGTGGCGCCTGTTCCGAGGGCCCTGTTGCTTTGGTAGGGTAACGTTCTTGTTCTTGGATTTTAGTAACAAGTATTTCGATGGCTTTTGAGTTTTAATAAAATCTCGTTCTTCAGACTCGGCCTTCGTGGGGTTTTCGAGGAGTTCCGTACTTCAATAGGGCACTGTTCTTCATTTTCGGCCTTTGTAGCTGGTGTTCCAAGGGCTTTTATATCTTGGCAAGACATTTTTCTCTGTATTCGGCCTCTGGGGGAGGTGTTCCGAGGGCTTTTATATCTCGCCAGGACATTTTTCTCCGTATTCAGCCTCCGGGGGAGGTGTTCCAAGGGCTTTTGGATCATAGAGTGTTCAGTGAGGGGATATTCATTTTCTGGGACTCGGGGTCCGTTGTGGTCCCTCTTGGCGCATTGATGGATATCGGAGTCATACGGATTCATCGGGATTTACTCTTTTTCCGATGCCGCGTTGATATCTTTTCTATATTCATCGTTGACTTTCCAATGGACGCTTTAATGTCTCCTCGAATGCCCCTTTATACCGCTTCGAGTTCGTGACCGAGCGGATTAGTAACACTCCGAGGGCCTCCTCGTTGGGAGTGGGCATTCTGCACGTGACGATAATATCGTCCATATATTGGTCCTTATTTTAGGGTTATCATTTGTGTGTAATCCCTTCATTTATAATTTTTTTTAGGGTTAACACTGAGACCTCGGGCCGATTGATAAAATGGGCCATTGAGCTCACCCAGTATGATATCTTCTATGCCCCCAGGCCATCAATGAAAGCCCAAGTATTGGCTGACTTTGTCAAGGAGATGGCAGGTATAGAAACAATTCAAAATTTTCCCCTATGGCACGTGTTCTTAGGCGAGTCCACCACGGCGACACACATGAGAGCAGGAATAGTCCTAACCAACACCGAAGTGGAGGAGGAAATACTCTACTTCGCCGTTAGGCTCAACTATCCCCTATCCAACAATGAAACAAAATACGAAGCCCTATTGATAAGGATAGATTGGCGCAAGAAGGGGGAATCAGAAAGATGGTGATCCACATTGACTCTCAACTGATTGTGCAGCAAGTAAAAGGTATCTACAAAGCTAAAGAAGAAAGAATGGAAAGCTATCTACAGGTCATCCATCGGAGGCAAACTTGGTTTGAAAGCGATGAGATAGTCCAAATCCCCCGCTCCGATAACCAAGAAGCGGATGCTTTATCTAAAATAGCTTCCCAAACCGCCGTGACACACACCCGCCGTATCACCCTCCTTTAGGCTCTGGAATCTGAGAAATCCTAGGTCGAAGAGGTAAATACCGCAATAAACTCAACTGGAGGAGAATGGATGACCCCAATTCTAGCCTACCTGAGACACCTAGAGGAAAATGCCGCAGGAAAAACTAAACAAAAGCTGATGGCGCGAAGAACGACCCGATATCTCCTGCACGATGGCATCCTAGTTCGCAGATCTTACTCCAATCCCCACACAAGGTACCTCAACAAAGCCAAAGCGGAGCAAGTCATCAGAGAGTTCCACAAGGGAATCTGCAGGGGCCACACAAAGGGAGAAAGCATGGCAGGACGCATCATTCGCCAAGGCTATTACTAGCCTACGATGACTCGAGACTGCAAAGAACACGCTAGGCGATACAAGCCATGACAGGTCTATGCCCCCCGGATCCACCAACCCGCGGTGCCATAGGTATTCGGTCTGAATCCTTGCCCTTTTGCGAAATGGGGAGTCGATATTGTAGGACCCTTAATTCCCAACACAGTGTAGAAAAAAATTCCTATTAGTCGCTGTGGACTACTTCACCAAGTGGGTAGAAGTAGAACCCCTGGCTAGGATTACAGTGGGAGCAGTTATCATCTTCCTATGGAGATATATAATATGCTGCTTTGGTATCCCCTGATGCCTGGTTAGCGACAACATGCTTCAGTTTACAAGCTAAGACTTAGAGAAATGGTGCCATTGGGAAATAAAGCACCGCTTCACCTTGGTGGGATACCCCCAAGCCAATTGGCAAGTGGAAAGAACTAATCAAACCTTGCTAAAAAACCTAAAAGCGAGGCTGGACTGGCATAATTCTAAATGGGTGGAGGAAGTCCCGGGAATCCTATTGGCATATAGGACCACTCAAAGGACGGCCACAGGAGAAACCCCATATAGCCTAACCCATGGCAGCAAGGCGGTGATACCTCCCTGAGGTTGTAATGGAAAGTTGGCGAGTTTGGGAATAAAAAAAGGTAGGCAACAACTCCAACCTTGCCTTAGCTTTAGACCTCCATGAAGAAAAAAGAGCCCGTGTGGCTATTCGGATGGATCAATACAAGGCACGCTTGGCACGATACTATAGCACCAAGGTGCAAACCAGAACCTTCCAAGTGGAAGAGTTGGTGTTAAAGAGGCCAGAAGCTTCCAAAAACATAGGGAAGCTTCAACCCAAATGGGAGGGACCCTTCAAGATCTCTAAGATCATCGGAGGTGCTACCTATCAATTGGAAAACCACGAGGGAGAAGTGTTCCACAACACTTGGAACGCATATAACCTGATAAAGTACTATGCTTGATGTAAACATACTCTGTATGAAAGCACACTTCTTTGTATATAAATAAAATACTGTTTACAATAGATGAATCTTACACTATCAATAGGGAAGTAGTGTTGCTATTACAAAACTATAGCCCCAAAAGGACTATTGGCAACCTTACCCTACGATATCATCTATCTACAAACAAAAAGCTATCATATGAAGCTATCTAGGTCATTGCTACATAGGCTTATACACACAAGCGAAACACACTAAAATAAGGAAATGAGAAATATCTAAAGGTCCTCCGCCGGACGCTTCTCCTCCCGAATCAAGAGGCGTCGTTGCTCCGAGGTGAGGTCCATCAGATCGAAAACATCCACGGGCGGCATGACCAAATCCTCGGAGAATTGAACAACACCAAAAGAAGGAACCAATGATGCATCTGGGAACATCTGTACGATGTTCAATTTCGGGGTAACAGCAGTCGTAGGAAAATCGGGTAAGAACCGTACTGCTTTTTGGCACAGTCTATATCCGATACACACCATGTCCCAAAACTCCTCTTGGAGGGAATCCCGAGAGGGGAGGGAGTTAGATATATCCATAACCGCCTGAGCCCGGGCCAATACCAGAACTACCTCGCGCCTCCTCGTCACTTCAGCCATCTTTCGATGTGCCGCATCTCTCTCTCTCTCTCTCTCTCTCTCTCTCTCTCTCTCTCTCTCTCTCTCTCTCTCTCTCTCTCTCTCTCTCTCTCCACAAACCCCAGAAAGTCGCTCCTCGAAAGTGTGGAGCTGATCACGAAGGTCCTCTACGCTCTCCTCCAAACAAGCCACCCGAGCCCGTGCAATACAAGGTGTCATTCCAAGCCCCACGACTTTCCCGATAGATCCTTCAAAGTTTTGTCGTGAACATCCGCGCCACCTTACGACCAGTCTATAGCTTCTCTATCTTTTTCTTAGCAAGAAAGAGATCCTTCTCCAAATCATCCCTATGACGGTAGATCAGTTTTGTCTCATACGACGCTTGGTCTCTTCAGGAACCCACAACATTGATGAGCATGAACAACTGCCAAAAAAGAAAAGAAATAAATGAAGGGCAAGTAAGGCACTAAGGCAAGTGCTACGCCGAGAGAAGCTAAAGAAAAGAACCATACCTCACAAAGATCTCTGCAAGCTTTTTGCAGGGAAGACAAGGAAAAGGTATTCAACATAGTACAATCCAGTTTATTCAGCAAGCCACTTAAGAAAGTTCGACAAAAACTAACATCAAAGCGATCCTAGTGAACAGCTCCGCCCTTGCCGACGCTTCTGCACGTTCGCCTCCCGCGACCCGAGTCTCCATACCTGGGGAAGGCAATTGATGTTCCTCGACCACATTTACCACGTTCCCACTGAAAATGGGAGCTGGAGCTGTATCGAGGACCCCCCTTCTGATATGTGAAGAACCTATGCCCAACGAAAGGACCATGCTTGGAACAGTCACATATTCTAGTATTTCGGGAACCTTATGGAGGGAACTCCCCACCTCAGCTGAAGGGGTCTTGACAACTCAGGAAGAAGGATCCCCGATCAACCTCAGGGGAAAGCTGTCCGAGACAAAGTGCCTAGGCACAAGTTCAAACCCCGAAAACGACGATCCCCCTCCATCTCCCTCAGAAGTTCCACTTAACGTCATCCCGCCAAACGCTTTCACTACAAAAAACTCCATCTCAGGCCCTATAAGTAAGATATAGTGCAGGGTAAGCCACGATAGGAAAACCAAAGCGAGAAAAAAAGAGAGAGGAGGAAACTTACGAAAGAAGAAATTAGAATGTAATGGGCAAAGAGGAACTCCATAGATGCTACCCCCTCCTATAAACCCGCCATGGTCAAGGCGTCCGACAACTCCAACAAGCCGCAAATATCATAGCTCCCCGAGAACAACTGGTATCCCAGAAAACTGCCACCTACGGACTTGATACTACGTACCCCAACCCCCACCAAGTCGGCACTTCCCACGAGGAAGCTGACTTATCCTTGGGGTTTAGGGAGAAAAACCGATTCTTCCAATCGTCTGGAGGAGTAACACGCCTAGTAATAGTCGTGAAGGACCGACGGTTGTTACGATACACCAAACAAAAAAATGGGAGACCACTAGGGCAAGGCTGCAAAATTAAGATGCTCCCAACCCGATAGGCTGTAAGAGGCAAGTCCAAAATGCCACTACAAAGGACATACCTCACCAAATAACGGTAAGAATTATGCATCAGTTGGCTAGGGAAAATCTGTCACTATCGGAAAAGAGATTGTAAGAACAGATGAAAAAATAAACAAAGTACACACCGAATTTGGTCCGAGTACACTGTCATGTACCCTGCGGGAGGATTATAAGCCCTCTGGTGGGCTCGGGGCAACACAATATCATATCCATTGAGATTCAAGTTATACTCTATGATAAAGCAGCAATAGAGTCCAGAGACTTCGTGCTCACGGCGAATCCTACCCGACCCTCGCCTATTAAACCCTGAAGGTTTATAGTGATAATGTTAAAGACTGAGAAGCGATCTATTGGGAGATACGATTCCCTACCCATGAATACCTCTCTTATTTTATTTGCTAATAAAGTATTCGCATGGAACTGCGCCAATGGGGGAGTCGGAAAAGGGCCCCTGAAGATGGTAGATAAACCTCCTTCAACCCTCCTAGAACGTGGTGGGAAAGCTTCGTTAAGATTACGGCGCACTGTATGCACCGAAGGGGACCTTCAGAGGAGGAATAAGTTACCATGTGAACGAGATGAACGAGGAGGAGTCATGATGTACCTATACTTGGCCAATAAAGTAAGTTATCACTTTAGTTAGTTTAGTAGAAAGGTGACAAAAAGGAGCAAGGAAACAAGAGTTCACTTTCTGCGAAAGACGTACGAAAAGATTCCTTAAAAGGCCAAATTCGTTTGGGAGCTGATGAAAAGGAATGTTCAGAGTTCAAAAGCATATATAGTAGACTCAAGGGCCCCACCGCAAAGGGAAAGACCACCCGAGTTATGCGGCGATCCCAGCCAATCGCTAAGCTACATGAAGGGGCACGTGTCATCACCCTCTAAAAGCAAAGAAAAATGCTCATTCTCATCATTCATGCAATGTTTAGAAGGAGGCACACATCTACTATCTTAAATAGTCCAAGATAGGGTCAAGATTCTAAGGTTATCGCGATAATTACAGAGAGGAACTCAAGTCCCCAAGAATGTCGGAAGGGCATTTATTCCACTAAGTCAAACATATCCACATAGAAGATGACGCAAGAAAAAGGCAAATCTTTATTGATAAAAAGGAAATACATAGTACAAGTTCAAAGACTACTACTACACTAAGGACAAAGGCAAAAAATGACAAAACGAAACTATTACAAGGAAAGACAGAAAAGCATCTAAGAGATAAATCCTAAGCATTGGAAGATGGCGTCATCACAGAAGGAGCGGAAGGAGATACATCCGAAGGACCCGCAGTCAGCACCACTATCGGAGGAGATGACAAGGATGTGCTTCCAAGAGTCATATGCCTCAGAAGTATTGCAGCCATGGGGATCCTTGCAGGATCTGAGGAAGAAGGCGGACCACGAGAGCTATGATTCTCAAAGAGGGCATAAGCTTCCTCAAGAGTGGGCCTCGACATCTCATGAAGATCTATCTGGCACTGGTCAATAGTTTGGGATATCTTCTTCTGCACCTGTGTAAAACAATGGAGGAAGCCATAAAGCAAATGACCAACGAAATACCCCTGATTCTTCCAAAGATAAGCGGCATGGCATTGCCTAAGAGTCTCCTCTTGGACGAGCTTAGTAGTGGTGTCCAATTTCTTTTGTAGATCATCGGGAGAAATACCCCCCGATATGGGGGTCTTCGCTAACTCCTCTATCAACACATCCACTCGCAAAAAGGCCCGTCTTAAATTCTTCTCCAATTCAGCCTCTCTCAAAGCCCCAGTCGCCTTCTCCTCTAAAAATTCCACCTTCTCCTTCAAAACTAAGCCCAAAGCCTCCAATTCTGAGGCAAAGGACTGAAGGCGTTTGTTCTCGAAATCCAACTCGTGCATTCGCCGAGTGTCCTTAGCCCAAGCCGCCTCGTAATTTTCCACCTTCTCCACCAGAATCTTATTATCTTCCTCCATCTTCTTTAACTTCTCCTCCGTCACGACGACATTACCCCACAGCTTCCCAACCTCGAGTAAGACAACGATAAGCACTTTAGGCACCTAAGGACAAAATTAGAACATAAAGAAAGAGCCTAACATAATTACAAGAAGATGAACATAAAGATAAATTGCTTACCATCAAGGCCATCAAGTTAACACATGCCTGTAAAAATTGCCACCCATCGGAAGGCACGTCATGGGTGGAAGTAAAAAAATGAAACATCGTCCCGATAGTCACCTTCACTCCCTCCATCCCGGGCACATTGCCAACAACATGAAGGCTTGAAGAAGAAGGCAGCCCCGGAGGACCCCCCTCGGTAAGCGGGACCTGAGTAACGACTGGACAATCAGATATGATGACCGATAGGGAGCCCGAAAGACGGGGAGCAGGGGAGCAAAGGCAGGATTTAAGGACATCAACTCCTCCAGCAGCAAAGCCTTCCCCCTAATGAAGAGCCCGATGGAGCCCCATTGGCAGGGGGTAAAAGGGAATCCTCACCAAAAAAGGAATAACTCTCCTCCTGCACACAACAAGTAAGTGAGTAAGAAGATTGGATTATCAAAAGGGAATCAGAGGGAAACTGATCCCCAGATACTTACCCAAATCGAAGGCATCATCTATAAGTGACGTCCCCTTATCCGAGTTCATCGGAGCCTTCCCATTATCTACAAAAATTAACCAATACCTCTTAAGTAAGGAAAGCTTCGTATGAATCCCCAATAAATATCTAAGGACAAATATTACTAAGGATCTAAGAAGGAGGAATATCTGGCTCCGAAAAGATACTGGCGCCAGAAGGGCCATGAGTCGTCTTGATTGGCGCCAACGAAGAAAGATCAGCCATCTCTGATGAGGCCACTGACTTGTCTGATAACGAAATATTGATGTACTGTAACGGAGTAGTCGGAGGACCAACAACAGGGCCGGTAGTAGGAATGGCCGGAATAACGGGAAGGGGAGGCAAAATGGCCCCATCCACCCCTACATCATCCTCCACCCCCTCTATGGTAAAGGTGACGATGGTAGTATCCATCGAACTCACATCCGGGCCCCCTCCTCGAGTACGTTCAACGTACCACTTGATGATCGAGACAGAGCGGTAGAAGCTGAAGACCAAGTCTACCTTAATTCAACAGGAACCCCGACGGCATCGGGACCTCCGACATCCCCCAAAGCTGAGACATTCTCTGCAGCTTTAGCACCCTCCATAGAATCCATGCCGCCATAAGTATCGGCACCCTCAACCATATAAGGTTTCAAAGCCCCAACTGCGTAAAGACACATAAAGTAAGATTTCGATAAGTAAAGCACAACGAAAATCCCGTGTCACTAAGGAATATGTATAACTTACCAAAAGAAGCGGCACACTTCACGGGAATAGCCAAAGGTTTCTCCGTTCTGTCCACAGAAGCAATATGCCTCAACCCCACAGTCCGATAGTGACCTGCGAACGAGACCAAGTTTACCAACGCTTTCGCCGCAAACACAGGTGAAAAAAAACTAAAGTATCATCCAAAACCCGCTCGGAGAACTGGGGCACCCTCCAGGTATAGGGCATATCCCACTCCCCTACGTTGGGGTGGATATAGAAGAACTTGTTCTCCCACGTGCTGTGCGAGCTCACATCCCACTCGAAAATGCGACCATCCTTAACCCGATGACCAAAGGAATAAATGGATCTCCTGCGGGGATATCTTCAATTCGAAGATAGTGAAAAACCTCTCTTTCGTGCACTCTATCCCATTGATCAGACACCAAAAGACAAAGAGCGATAGGGCGGTAAAACTATTGGGGGTAAGCTGACTGGGGCATATGTCGCAGAACTTGAACACTTCACAAAAGAAGTGGGGGAATAATGATCGCAAACCAACCCTCACTTGCGAGTAGTATATCGTAAGGTGTTTAGCAGGGGGAGCGTTACCCCTCTGATCTGCCCTCAGAATCACCACAGTCACATTGCGACCCGATACCCCAAAATCCGTGCATAGTTTCTGCACCACCTCATGCGTAGCGGTGCTAACGGTGGCGTTCACCTTCTGAGTGTTCCACGTAGCCCCACCCTTATCAGACGTCCTCTTGGACTTTTTCTTCTTTTGAACGCTCCCACTACCGCCCGCCTCCGCCATCGCTGCTGCACCTCTCTTACGAGAAACCAGAGCGAAAATTCCTGTCACCACATGAGGATCAGAGGCAGGCGAAAAGGCGACGTAACGGATACAAAAGCGACAAAAAACAAGTCGGTAGTGGACAAGGAAGCCATTGATTAAATCAGAAAAGAGAAGAACTTAAGTCGAGAAATTAAGAATTGCGAGAGATGGAGATGCAGAGAAAAAAGGTGAATTTCGCTCACAGAAAGCAAGAACTCGAAATTTTGCAAGGGTGAATATTTTTTTAGGGAGAAGGGTACTTATAGCCCTAGGAGTTAACGGAACTTAATTACCCATTACCTTCTATTAAGTCCCCTACGAAACCAAGTGTTGTGGTTAAATTTGCAAGTGCACGAAATCGTAACAAGTAATAAAGTGATAGATAGGATTGTCAATCCCACGAGGAATAAATAATTAATTACCAAAATTGATTAACTCTAGTTTTATTTGAGAAATCGGATTTCAGTTTGTTCAAGCTAAAATATTAACAATTTACTAACCACAGTAAAAACTTTTAACAAAGTATGGCGTTAAGATAATATAATAACAAGGGTATTTCAATAAATAAGTGTAGACAAAGAGAGAAGAGCTGGGAATCATGATTTCACCGTCATTGGTCTGATCTAACTTTTCATTAAGCAAATTGTTACGAGTTTCACGTTCAAAATTGTTGTTGTTATCACCATTTATGCTTTATGTACTCTTTCTCAAGTTATACATAAATTCTACAGCTTTACAACTAGAAAATGAGTCTAGTTACGAAGATGTGCACATGTATGTTCGATGGTGATTTTATCAACCATGTGAAAACGATAGATATATTTCTGTTCTATTGAGAATTCACGGTATTTACTTCAAAGCTATTTCACGAAAATCTCCTCTCGGTTTCAATTCGATCCTTAGTTCATCCAAAAGTTGGCCAGAATTTTAGAAGCATTATATTCACAAATAAATACACCAACAATTTTGACATCGTAACAATACGTTTTAATTAAAGGTTAGATCATCGTAATTAGGCTACGTCACTATCCCAACAAGGTCAATTTAGCACATAATGGAATATAGAACAAGACTATAAGATAAATATAACATCATAAAGTAAAGAGAGAAAAGTAAAGAGAGTTTAGAGATCGTTACAGATTTTTACTTCCGTACATCCTCCGGTGGACTCCCCCGTACAAACTCCGAATTACTCCTCCAAAATTACAAACTACTAGTGAATAATACTACTATAGAAAGACTACTAAGTGAAGAGAGAATGAAGAAGATTGTTGTGTTGAAATATGGAAAATGTGAGGTCTATTTATAGTTGAAGCAAAAACATAAGACGACATATCGAACGTTCATCTCGTTTTGATCCAATGGTCCAAAGTTGTCATATAATTGACGAATTATTGATCACAAAAGTCATCTAATTGATGAATTATTGATCATAGAAGTCATGACACTCTAGAATCTTCCATTTGGAAGCTTGCAAGACTGAATATAGACAATTGATTAGCCATTTTGATCTGACGGTCATCGAGCGCGGGAGTAGCGTATGTACATTTCAGATTTGCGCAACTTCACCGTTTTGGTTATAACTTTCTCTCTAGATATGAGAATCACAAACCGCTTATTGCGTTGGAAACTAGACATCTGTGGCTTTCCAGTGATATAAAGAACCAAACATAACTCAATCTACACAGGTGTTGGTGAATTTTTGAAGTTTTGGTTCTTGATTGACAAATCATATTTCAACTTACTAAACATGAAAACAAACATAAAAATACCACAAAACTATCAAGAATAATCAATTAAACAAGTGTAAAAGTATGATAATGATAGTATTTCCCAAGCTCATCACACCCCCAAACTTGTTCATTTGCTTGTCCTCGAGCAAAATGCTTAAAGCAAACAACGCAACGTTCTAGACTAAAAAAAAAGAGACAAAGACAGAATAAAAAAATATTTCACATTATCATTTAAATCATGGATCAATTTTGAGAGTTTCTTTACTGTTTGATGAGAATGCAAAGAATCAGAGCAATGACACACTCGTTCACAACCTGGCAGTTAATCAAGTTTTCACAAACAAATCTCCATGTGCAACGTGTGAACAATAAATACAATGATTATTGAGTTTACTTGGATAAGTTCATCAAAACAAGTTCACCAAAGTTAATCATCCTAACTCCATATGTATAGCTTTCACACTATCTCTCTGCTAATCTGAATAAGATTCACTACAGATCAATATGACTTTTTCAACTTGTAACATTAGGCTCGGGTATGGGCTCACTGAAGGATAAGTAAAAGCAGAGCTAGAGACGTAAGATATTACATTCAGAAATCTCTTGCACTTCGGTTCTTTCTCCTTTTCTTTCTTCACAACATTTCATATCCCTCATTTCTCTCTCTCTCTCTCTCATTTTCTTCATATTTTCTCCAAACTTATTCATATGTACCAGAGGGGTGATCTTCATATGTTTTTTTTAAACATTTTTTTTACACTTGTCAAAAGGGGAGGGATAAAAAACCCACTTGTACAAAAGCTTACTCCTATATAAAGGAGGGATTTTGAGAATAGAAGGGGACAAACTTTTTTGCAGAAAAAAGAGAAAGGCCATTTTTTTTTAAACTCATGTGAGGCGTTATAATCCACCTCCAAATTTCCCAAAACTAAATAATTGTCACCAATACCCTAATAATCGAGTTAGATAAATTATATACTTATTTTTCTAAATGATGATTTTTCTAAATATGTGCACAACAAAATAATATTTTCTAACAGAAGGTAATAGGCTACGTTGCACGGGTTCAGGTACGGCGGTACGGGTACGGTACGGTACGGATACGCCAATACGATATTTTTAAAAAACAGTCGATACCGGTACGGCTAGGATACGTCTATATATAATATGTATTTTTTTTTATTTTTAAGAAGCAATAAAATTTAAAACTTAAACAAGAAAAAATAGAAATACACAAAAAAGGTTTAACATTAAAAAAAGTCATTCCTCAAATTTGAAAAAAGACATATATACTTGAATTATTTATGACTAATAAGTTAAACAACAACATAACAAGCTTGAAGATGGCGCATGGTGGTGGTGGTGATTATGAATAGAAAAAGAAAGTATAATTGTGGTGGCACATGGTGGCGGTGGTGATTATGAATAGAAAAAGAAAAGTATAATTATAAAAACAATGAGACCTGAATCGTGCCATTGATAAAGGGATTTTATTTTTTATTTCATTTTATATTTGGTGGGATTTATATTTAAATATTTAACCCATCAAATATTTAAAGTTTATAAAAAGACCAATAATAGTTCTGATTCGCCTAAAAAACGTATCGGATACTTATCGAGATTTTTTTAATTTCAAAATTAAAAGATACGCCACGTGGCGTATCAGATACGTCATAATCGATATCGGTATATGAATCGATATCAATATGTATCGGGTACTGCATAGCCGTCTTGGTATCGATATCGGTGCATCACAAGTAATAGAGAATTGCTCATATTCAAATATGTCCTATATGTTGCAAAATGATTTAATTATATTCTTGTTCTGCAAAATTAATGGTATTGACACAATAATTAAGGACCAAATCCCTAATATTTGGTTGTATTATTAGTTCATAATTGAGTTAGGTTTTAATTTCTTATCACGTTACCGTATTAAAGTGAGTGAATGGAGCAAAAAAGGGAAATGTCATCTACACGGCAAATGCATTGTAAAGTAACAACATTAATTCATTGCTAATTAATAAATCAAGTAATCCCAATTGTCAGTTCCTATAAACTCCCACTTCACTTGTACTTATTCAACTCCCACACTAATCTAACTTCACACTTCAGCTGCAACTACCCGAAATTATTGCAAACTTGGGGGAAGCTAGACTTTGTCAGTCATCACTAAATCAATCTCCTCACTATGCCCAACGGAAAACCCACCGCCTCCGCGGCTGTGATCGTGGCTGCATTGCTATCTCTTTCTCTTGTCCTCCACCCTTACACCACGTACGCCCACAACATCTCTAACATCCTCGAGAAACACCACAAATTCTCCACCTTCAACGAATACCTAACTAAAACGAAGTTTGCGCCCGAAATAAATCATCGTGAAACAATTACCGTTTGTGTGGTCGACAATGCCGGAATGTCGAATCTTCTCGCCAAGAACCTCGACATTGGCGCCATAAAGAACGTGCTCTCACTCCACGTCCTCCTCGATTACTTTGATGCAAAAAAGCTTCATGGGATCACCGACGGTAGTGTTGTTGCCGCAACTATGTATCAGGTATTTATATATTGTCTCATCTAAACGCTCAAGCTAGAGAAATTAGACATTTACGCTTTTGATATCCTTCTAATTTCTCAATGTGACCTTAATATGCAGGATGTATGTAATCATTTCTGTAATGTCACAAAATGCCAATTTTTGGCCATTATATACTAATATCAATTCTTGTCTCGCCTAAAAGCTCAAGCTTATGTAAGAAATATTTATATTCCTAATGTGACTCACGTCCAATTTAATCTTTTTGTTATACTTGACATCTTTTTGTTACACTTGACACGTAAATGAATGCCTAATCTCGATTATAATACCATATCAATTTTGATCTCGTGTAAAAGCTCAAACTTGGTCGAGAGACTAAATATTTTTTATGTTTGTATATATTTCCCATCACTAGGCCACCGGCTCCGCGATAGGATCATCCGGCTTCGTCAACATCACCGATCTCCAAGGAGGCAAAGTCGGCTTCTCTGTCCAGGACAATAACGACGTCGTTCCCCCCACATTGGTCAAATCCCTCGAATCCATTCCCTACAACATCTCTGTAATCCAAATCTCGAGCCTAATACCTTCCTCCGAAGCAGAGTCTCCGACCCCAACCCCAACCGACACGAACCTCACTTCTCTAATGTTTTCCCACTGCTGCAAACTATTTGCCGATAATCTAATAGCTAATAGTCCAGCTCAACAGACTTTCGAAAGCAACATCGATAGCGGATTAACCATTTTTTGCCCCGGAGACGAGGCGATGAACAAATTTTTACCAAGATACAACAACTTAACAGCCGATGATAAACCGTCCTTGCTAGAATACCACGGAGTGCCGATTTACGACTCGTTGCAAGGCTTGCGGTCGAACAACGGGTTGACCAACACGTTGGCAACCGACGGCGGGAAGAAATTCGGTTTCACGGTTCAGAATGACGGCAACGATGTGATGATCAAGACGAGGATTGCCACGACGAAGGTGATTCGTACTCTAATCGACGAGCAGCCACTCGCAATTTTTGAATTGGACAAAGTTTTGATTCCGGTGGAGCTGTTTCCGGAGGATCTTCTGCCAGCACCGGCACCGGCGCCGGTTCACGCGGCGGATTCTGAGTCACCGGAGGCGGAGGGATCGTCTCCGGCGAAGGGTACTCCGGTGGAATCTCCGCCGGGTGCGGCGAGCGGAGATGCGGCTGATCAGACTGCGCATGCTAACGGCGCCGTTAGATTTGACAGCTGGGGATTTTCGCGCGGTTTGTGGTTTTGTATTTGTTTCGGTTTTATTTTAATTTGAAAAAATGAAAGCTCTGTGGCTGTTTAAATTAATTGTATTGTTATTAGACTATTGGGATGATTTTAGTTTTTCCTTTTTATTCATAGTTAATGTGATAGGGGACAAAATGTTGAGATTATATAAAAGAAGAAATGTAGAAATAAATTATAAGCATTATTATTAGTTACTTCACAAGCATGTACAAGTTTTTTTCTTCTAATTATCAGCACAAGGGGCGTGCTCGATACCGTTGTCTTTTATAATTTTGAGTGTGTGCGTGACATAAATGGTGTTTGCAAAACACCATAAAGCTATAATCAATTTTTAATTGAATTTAAGCATTTTGTATTTTTGGTCGACAAACCAAAATTTTAAAAGTAATTTTTTTTAGTTAGTAACCTGCACAATCTAGATGGTTAACTACCATCTAGTATCTATTTCTAGTAGTGATAGCGGCAAACTATAATGATCACAAATTGAGATAAAAAAGGAATATAAATCATAGATCAAATCGAGATAAAAAAGATACAGGTAGTTGTGAATGCAAATTACTATAGTGTGGTATAAGATACAACATGTTCCCTTACTCCTTGTGATAGATATTTCATGACCATGGCATCAAATAACTTTTGCCCGGTTCAAATATTTTGCGAACTCGAATTATTCATTATAGTGTTGTTAAAATTACATGAAAATAATTGCAAAAAATCAAAGTAAAAAAACTTATTACCGCCAATCCAAATTAGTTTGACTGTTTTTAACTTTAGTTTGACTGAATTACAAAGACTTGACCTCACGTAGCCTTAACTGACATTGCCCACTTCCCACTCGTTCCTTCCCCCACTCACCTCATGACCATAATCAAAGCTATATATATATATATATATATATATATATATATATATATATATATATATATATATCTATATCTATTAATAATATAAGCAAAATCATTCCTTTGGTAGTTTGTGACACCAAGACCAAAACCACGTAATTCTTTAAATTTTTTTAACTTCTCCATAATCTCCACAAATCATGGCAAAAAGAATTAAAAAATCCTATTACTAAAATTGTAATAACTTCCCACTAATTTACACGGTTGTTTAAGAAGGAAAAAAAAGTATTTAAATTTGAAAATCTAACACCCCTAAAATTTCTCCATTAATTAAAGAACCACTACACGGTTACTTCATTTAACCAATATTTCCTTTTTGTGAGTCTTCTTTCTCCCCGATTTCTCTACATTAACATTTTATTTTTCTCAAATTTCTTCATTATTGTATGATGCAATCTCACACCTCATACTAATGATTATTTTTGTATAATTCGTATGATTCTTATTGACACGTGATGTAAATTATTTCGGAAGTACGATACATTTAATTTATTATTCTTTTGGTAAAATTGATGATTTTTTATTTGTTGCTCTTACCTTTTATCTTCTGCTTCTTTTTTTTCTTAAATTATTTCTGAAATAAAATTTGCAGATGGCCTTGATGAAGAAAGACTCTTGAGAGAAAGAGAGTTGAGATTCGAGATTCACGGCTCACGGCGTCAACATGGTAAAAATAACTCTTAATTTTCTTTGGACTGAAAAAACGAGTTACACTAAGATAAAGAAGTTTCAGCAAAAAAAAAAAAGTGTACATACTTTATTACATGTCTCTTTAATAATATTCGGCATTTATCAAGGTAATTTGATTAATGACCCTAGAATGAAATATGTCGACTTATTGTCTAACTTTGTTTGATTATATATTGTTAATTATTGGTTAATTTTACATACTTTTTTTTTGAAGAGGTTAATTTTACATACTTTCATACAGTAATTCTTGGATAAATTTTTATGGCGTGTCTTTTTTTTATACTATAAATGCATGTTTAAGAAGATATTATCATGAGGGTCTCACTAATATATATTTTTCTGTTATAAAAGATAAATACTACAAGAATCTATATCATGAGTTCCTGAAACTAAAACTATTTCTTAACTACTCTTAATTATTTTTCCAAATAAGACCAGTATTATCAATACGTTACAACAATATTCTATCAATTCATTACTTTTTCTCTTTTTGAAGATATTTATCATGTTTAGTCTTAATGCCATTTTCTAGCCAAGTAATAATATTTTCTATTTCTTTTGCAGATTTCGCAATAATATTGAATTTTCCAAATTGAATGTCATAGAACTTTGATCAATTCATTTATTTATGTTGTGATTTGTTTAATTCATGGTTAGGTTATTGTAAAAATGACAATTACTCACAATTTTTACCATATACATTTATATTTTTTTTCGTATAAATTTGCAAGTTTACTATATAGTGTATACAAACTTAGTATTTTGGGAGACCCACATCAATTGCGACGTTACAGATATTTGTTCATATAATAAAACTATTTATTAATTTTATTGGTATCATATAATAAAACACGACGTTGTAATTATAAATATTAACCAAATAATAATTTTATAATATCAGTTTTGACTTTGCAGGTTGGTGTTTTACCACACTCAAAAAATATATAGGTTTTTGCCAATACTTTTGGGTTGATTTTTCTTTTAGAGAATTTTTGACGTTGCGGCTTCGGTAAATTCCGAAACTTAATATTTGTTCAAGTTCATAGATTAAAAATTTCCATGGATTTGTTTATATTCCAGAATCTTTTCTAAATCTTATCATTTCAGGTTCAACATCTTAACTTAATCAGTAGTTACTTTTCTTTCTCCAAGTTTAATTACTTAAGAATCAAATCTTATTTTTGCGAAATTGTCTTATAAAAGTCACAATATAATCCTTTTGTATTTCACATGGTTGATATCTACTTTTTCTACTTTTATTTCAAAACTGCATGTTACAGATATTATTTTTCAGACTTATGTTTTAGTTATCTTAATTAATGTTTATTTGCTATATATGGTTCCATAACGTTAAGTTTAATGTGTATTTTTTTTTTTTCAGATTACAGTTTTTCTAGGATATTTCCAAGAGAGCAGCTTGAACATGGTGCTTATTCATTTAACTAAAAGTTTGAAAAAACTCTTAATTGGAATCAAGCTGTTTCACTTACTTATTATTCTCTGTTTTTACTTATTTGAACAATTATATGCAACAATAATTTTATCAATGGAAAAAACAGTATTCGGAAGTCGGAACAAACTTAAAGGATTAATTAAGAGTAAGTAAGAAAAAGAAATCTAAAAAGATCATCTTTTTCTTTTGCAATAATATAGAGATGGTAAATATTATGGCGATTACTCTAAAACCATAGATTAAGTCGAAAAGATTCCCAAATCAAAACAAACTGACACAAAACTATAAATAAAATCAGTTTTATTTCAATAATATATATGAAGGCAAAAGTTGCGGTAATACTTAATAGAGTCAATTTTGGGGAGAGATTATACTTGATTGAGATTTTGAGAATTTTATTTTAGCTTCTTTTTTGTGAAAATGATGTATTGCAACATTGCTGATAAGATTGATTAACCATACACTTAAATGGTCTATCAGATATTATTTTATTGGATTACCACATAAACTATAGTAAGCAATGCGTTAAAATTAAAATACCATTATACGTAAAAGAAGAAATTGCACGCGGTCTCCGCGTGAGCTTTTTTGCTAGTATATATATATATTTAATTTACCATGATCTTACAACTCTTAATTCTACTAATAATTGTGCACTAATCGTATTATTCTCTATATAATTCTGCATTAGCATTTTGTAATTCATAAACTCTTAACTATCCCAAATGGCTAAAGCCTTCAACAATAATGTACTATTCTCCGGCGCCCTATTCACCGCCTGTCTTATGGTGGCGTTGGTGTCGGGCTTCCAGTTTGAAGTCGGAGAGAAGAGGGGTTGGATTAAACCAACCGGGAAAGAGCCCGAGACTTACAATGAGTGGGCCGCTCAGAACAGATTTCGCATCGGGGATTCAGTTCGTAAGTCTCAAAAACTAATGAATTTATTCGACGATGATTTAGGTTTCGAGGATGGTTTCTTTTTCCCCCTTAATGACGCCTAAATATTGTTCGATACTAGATGTTGCTAAATTTTCTTGTAGTGTTTTCAAGAGGAAACATTTAAGTTAGTCGTCACAACGTAGCGCATACTATTTGATTACTAGTATAAATGCATGGTTCGGATGAGATTATGTACGAGTTAGTGTTAACAACTTAAATTTCCCTACAAATTTCAATTGTTACTTTTTATGCTAGCTAATGATATTGTATCCATGTGATCTATGAGACAGGGACATAACCTCGTAAAATATAGATAAATAGATTATCGCCCAGCTAATAATATGTTGAATAGGACGTATTATATTACCCCGTGTGATATTATTTGCTTGATATATATTGTCGTATCAGATTTCAAGTATCGAAATGACTCAGTAATGGAGGTAAACGCTGCCGATTACTTACAATGCGACGCATCGAATGCCATATCAAAATTCAGCGACGGAATTACTGTTTTCCAGTTTGACCGGTCGGGCTTCTTCTACTTCATCAGTGGGAATCCTGATCATTGCGAATTGGGCCAAAAACTTATCGTTCGAGTGATGCATCCCTCTGAAGTCGAGTCGCCAGAACTTGCACTGTCGCCAGCTGGCGGTGGAGATGGTGGTTGGGATTGGGGGGCGACGCCGAGTGTTAACGGGACCACAAAGCTATATTTTGTTTCCTACTTCATGACTGCTTTTGCGGGGCTTTTTCTCGTTTTCTACATTTTCGTTTAATTAATTAGGATTAATAGTTTTATTATGTGATGATGAACTTCTTGTTTGTTTTAGGTTTATTTTGATAATTTCTTAGTAGATTTGATGATGTCTTTCATAGGATGATTATTTGTTTGTATCGGATATTGTTTTGGATTTATGTATTTTCCTTCATAATTTCATTGCATATTAACCTTTGAACATTGCATATACATTACAAATTTGTTCTAAGTTGTTCGATGTTTTATTCAACACAAGAATAATATGAGATTTAATCATTTAAACCATAAGCTAGTTGAATCTTATAAAAGAAATGATATCTTAAATATCACAACCGTTAATTAAAGTAAAAAACTTTATTTTATAATTTGGCATGAGGACTTTATTGGACCTAAATGCATGCTGAGTATATCCACCAAGACTAAACATCTAATCACAACCAACAATATAGAGTTAGTCTTATTACTTTGAAGTCATTAACTAAAATCCATGCACCTAGTTTGAGATAGGGGATTACCAAGGTAAGAATAGCTCTTAACTTAAATACTAAGCAAGGTCTACTAATTACTTTCAACTGGCACTGACCTTCTAACAATACAGTGATTCCAGAGTGCTCAGTCATGTCGAGTTCTTCTGGTTTCATTTGATTTTGTAGAACCCAATCGAAATGGTAGAGAAGCATCGCTAGCGGGAGTCCAATGTTCGCAAGGCCAAATGTCATTCCGGGACAAATTTTTCGTCCATCACTGATGAGCTTGGGAAATACTCATCATTATCATGCTTTTACACTTATTTACTTGATTATTCTTGATAAATTTGTGGTATTTTTATGTTTGTTTTCATGTTTAGTAAGTTGAAATAAGATTTGTCATTCAAGAACCGAAACTTCAAAAATTCACCGACACATGTGTAGATTGAGTTATATTTGGTTCTATATATCACTGGAAAGCCACATGTGTCTAGCGTTCAACGCAACAAGCGATTTGTGATTCCGACATCTGGTGCATAAGTTATAACCAAAACGGTGAAACTGCGCAAAGCTGAAACGTACATATGCAACTCGCGCGCTCGATGATTGTCGGATGAAAATGGCTAATCAATGGTCTATATTCAGTCTTGCAAGCTTTCAAATGGAATACTCTAGAGTGTCATGAATCATGTGATTCATAATTCATCAATTATATGACAACTTTGGATCATTGGATCAAAACGGGATGAACGGTCGAGATGTCGTGTTATGTTTTTGGTTCAACTATAAATAGACGTCACATTTTCCGTATCTCAACACACCAATCTTCTTCATTCTCTCTTCACTTAGTAGTCTTTCTATACTAGTAGTATTCGCTAGTAATTTGTAATTTTGGATGAGTAATTTGGAGTTTGTACGGGGGAGTCTACCGGAGGCTTTACGGAAGTAAAAATCTATAACTATCTCTAAGCTCTCTTTATTTTTATCTCTTTACTTTATGATGTAATATTTATCTTATAGTCTTGTTCTATATTCCATTATGTGCTAAATTTACTTTGCTGGGATAGTGACGTAGCCTAATTACGATGATCTAATCTAAATTAAAGGTATTGTTACGATGTCAAAATAGTTGGTGTATTTATTTGTGAATATAATGCTTCTAAAATTCTAGCCAACTTTTGGATGAACTAAGGATCGAATTGAAACCGAGAGGAGATTTTCGTGAAATAGCTCTGAAGTAAATACCGTGAATACTCAATAGAATAGAAATATATCTATCGTTTTCACGTGGTTGATAAAATCACCACCGAACATACATGTGCACATCTTCGTAAATAGACTCATTTTCTAGTTGTAAAGCTGTAAAATTTATGTATAACTTGAGAAAGAGTACATAAAGCATAAATGGTTATAACCAACAACAATTTTGAACGTGAAACTCGTAACAATATGCTTAATTAAAGTTAAATCAGACTAATGACGGTGAAATCATGATTACCAGCTATTCTCTCATTGTCTACTCTTATTTATTGAAATACCCTTGTTATTCTATTGTCTCAATGCCCTAATTTGTTAAAAGTTTTTACTGTAGTTAGTAAATTGTTAGTCTTTTCGCTTGAACAATCTGAAATCCGATTTTTCAAATAAAACTAGAGTTACTCAATTTTGGTAATTAATTATTTATTCTTCGTGGGATCTACAACCCTATCTATCACTTTATTACTTGTTACGATTTCGTGCACTTGCGAATTTAACCACAACAAGCACCGAAAGGTATGAATTCAAAGTCGTGGCCTTTGTGATTTTTCGAGAAACCTCTATTGCTTAAAGCTTTCAGGATTCTCCCAATACTTTGGATCCCTCCCGATTGACCATGCGTTGACCAAAACTCGTGTGTTTATCGATATTTGGTACCCATCAATCTCACTATGTTCCCTGGATTAGCAAGGTACCAACAATGGAACCGGCGGATGCAATCTAAATGACTCGTTAATAACTTAATTTAGGTAGTTTAGGTTGTCCACGAAAGATTCATCAACACATCCTTTGGTGTCGAAGACCCGCCTCACCTCATCTTGAGCCTTCTGAAGAACTCTCAGGCGTTTGAGCATTTCAACCATAGGTAGTCAACAAGCGTGACATGCATCTCAATAACAACAACAAATACATTCTACATATATGTTTCAAACCAAATACAAATTAAGCTTGCATCAATCCTCGGGAAAGGTTATGTAGTTTATAATAAATTGAAGTGCTAAGCTCGTGTGCGTGTGTGTCTATATATATGAAAAGAGAGAGGACGGACTAACCAATAGCATGGCCTTGATGCTGTTAGTAGTTACAGAAAGTTGAGAGTAGTCTACGAATTTCAGAAGGACATCCAATAGATCTTTGGGATTTTTCGTTTGATCATCATCGTTAGTGATATTTATGGAACTTGACGATGATGACAGTTTATGCTCCTCAATATGGTTGTCAAGTGTTCTATCCAATTCTCTATGCACATTTGTGATCTTCGTCTTAAGTTTTCCAATCATACTCAAAAACTTGACTGAAGGATACAAGTCTGCCAAGTGAAATCCCTCGACCAACTCGATGACTTGTTTGGCGAAGGATATAAAGAAGGCATGTTCGTCTGTCTTCTTTCCCATGGACGCCTCCGTAGTAATATCATAACTTGTAAACCCAATTTTCTCGGTTAAATTGATTGTGGAACCAGATTTGGAAGCGATGGACATGCAAAGCTTCGAAAACTCCGCTTCTCTTATGGGTTTTGAAAGTGCATGTGTTAGACACAATGTTATGACAACATTGGACTTGTGATGTTATCGCAACATTTAGGATAACACTGTATCACTACAAATTAGGGATTTATTGCTTTAATTGTGTTTTGCCTCTATTCACTTACTAACTTAGCTCTATGAGTTGTAGTTGGTATTTATGTGCTCCAGGTCAATAGACTTCAAGGATGCATCTATTTCCTTAAAGAAAAGTTACCATTCAAAGAGAAGTTTCCAAAGAAGAACTTTCTATAATTAAAGAAGAAAAGATATCTACGCTGCAATGAAAAGATCAAGGCGAGTGAATTGCAAGAAGGAAAGAAGATTACATGCAGTAGGATTCTTTCCATAGAAGGCTACAAGATGAAGAAGGATACTTTCCTTAGAAGACTTTAAGTTAAAGAAAGAAACCTTTCCATTGAAGACTTATAGTTAAAGAAGAAAACCTTTCCATTGAAGACTTCTAGTTGGACAAGGAAATCTTTCCATATTGAAGAAGACTTGTTCATGAACGAAATTATAGTCATACAAGGAGATCTAAAGCATTCAAAAAACGTGCACAATATGTCTTGACCATCAAAGAAGGCTACACTATAAATAAACAAGTTGGACATCAAGAAAGAGACGAAGACAAGAGCAAAAATCTCCCGTGAGGAAATTATTAGAGTCAAGTGTCTTTGTCTTGTTTTTCCAAGCTTTTTGTTTAGCAAATTAAGTCTTAGTTTTAGAGTTATGGAGCTTTACTTATAAGGAGTTACATACTTAGTTGCTTGGTTGATTAATTCAAACAACTTGAGAGTGAGAAGCTTAAGAGTTGAGAGAACCACTTTTTAAAATTATTATTTCGATAGTGGTTATTTTGCCCAAGGCTCGAAAAATTATATTTATATAATCTTCTTAAAATTATCTACTTGTGTTCTTACTTTTTCGCTGCATTATATTCTCTATCAAGTAGATTCACTGTTAACTGATGTTACGATAACAATCACTATCCAATGTTATCGCAACATTACCAGAAAACAATATCAAGTCCCGATCCAACACTTTCAGGTTTGAAGGACATGACGCTCTTGATTGTCAAAAGCTCGAGGGTGCATATCTTCCGCAGCTGTCTCCAGTAGTCGCTGTATGGGCCAAACGGCATGTCCATCCCACCGTATGTAAAGAACTCCGTGGCTAGTAACGAAGGCCTCGAGGCAAAGGCCGTGTCGTGTGTTTTCATGACTTGTTTTGCAGCTTCGGGTAAGGAAACCACCAGAGTTGCTATTTCTCCGAGTTTCATGTGCATCAAGGGCCCGTACTCATTAGACAAACATCTTAGGATGCGGTAGGGGGGGAGGGGGGGGAGAGATCAAAACTGAATACGAGGTTGTGGAGGTTACCGATCATCGGTAACCGTTGTGGCCCCGGTGGACATACGAGACGGTAAGAAAATCTTTGTTGACAAGATCACGAATGAAATGAAGATCAATAAAAACACGCTTCATGCCTGAATGGAACAACGGATAAAGAGAAAGACGTGTAGCTCCCAGATTCTCACATAGGACCCGAGGTGTAGGGAGAGGAACATGCAACTCAAGAAACAAGTGTTGCAACCAACGTATCTCGGCAGCAACGCTGGCAAGGGCGCGATACTCAGACTATTTAGAGGAGCGTGAGACCGCACGATGGCAACGAGAAGGCCACAGGATCAAATTTGTGCCAAGAAACACCTCATAGGTAGATGTCGACGCTGCAAAGGCGTGATCACCAACCCAATCTGCATCCCAGTAGGCAGTAAGGAGAACAGAGTTGTCACGACGTAATAGAAGACCATGTGATAAGGTACCATTCAAGTACCAAGTACTCGCTTAAGGGCACTCCAATCAAGCTCCGTAGGAGCAGCCATTCGCTGCGCAAGCCTATTGACGACAAATGCTATATTGTAGCTTGTAAGAATAAGGTACTAAAGTGCCCCAATAAACTCTGATACTCCTTGGCATCGGCAAGGAAGAAAGACGTAAGGGTCGAGGAGGTGGACGCCATTGGTGTAACAACTAGCTTGGCACCATCCATTTTATGGCGAGCAAGAATATCACAAATATACTTGTGTTGAGACAAGAACAATCCTTCACGACAACGAAAAACCTCAACACCAAGGAAATAAGACAACTCGCCAAGGTCCTTGACCGCAATCCTGGAGCCCAATTGCGCAATAAGGAGTTCAAGTAATATGATTTGTTATTCACGTAACTTATGTTTACTTAAAGTTTCCTAACACAGTTTTTTTTTTCACAGCCTGTGTTGGTTGCAGGAACAAAGCACAAGAAGAAATAAGAAGTTTAATTAGAAACAAAGTGCCAGTAGATGAAGATGATATTGAAAAGCTTCCATATCTAAAGGCAACCGTGAAAAAATCTTTTAGGCTCTCTCCACCTGGTCCACTCTTAGTAACAAGAGAAATGATAGAAAAGTGTACCATAAATGGTTATGAAATAAAATCCAAAACAATGGTGTTTGTAAATATTGAAGCAATTAGTAAAGATTCAGAGTATTTAGAAAAAGCTCAAGAGTTCTTGCCAAAGCGATTCTTTAGTATTTGAACTTGCACTTGCTAATCTCCTTTACTCGTTTGATTGGGAGTTGCCAACGAACAGAGGACATTGACACAAAATCACTGTCAGGTGCCACCATACATAAGAAAACTCCTCTTTGCCTTATAGCCAAGAGGTATGCAAATTGAAGCACTATGAGAATGCAATTTGACATTTGTAGAACGACCATCTTATGGACATGTTTTGCCAACACCACTTTATTTATCATCGATGTCTAAATCTCTTTCAATTAATTCAGTTTTCTTATCTTGAGTTGTATGTATGTATTGAAGATCCTACATTGCTAAATTAATAAGATGAGATTTGAGAAGTTCCGTGATTTACTTCACAAGCATATGTACTCAGTCTCCTCTAAAGTTATAGCCACCGCAGTCGCCCAAGCAAATGTTTGGTCAAATATCTATTAGCCATGTGAGTCAATCGTAACTTTTTTTTTATCGACAAAAAAAATATATTAAAAAGAAGTATAAGAAATACTCCAAAAAGCACTGAGTACAAGAAGTTCAAAACTATTTCAGTCACATTACAGGATTATGACTCCAACCGACAAAAGGATATTTAAAACCTTTCTTTCGTTCCTTAACCCATAACCAAGTTCTAATCTTCACCGTATCCGTCATCTTATCAAGGCCGGCCTGCTTTAGCTTAATAAAAGTGCTCCAAAACTAACTACCGTATATTCATAAGGAGTGCACTTTGATACTTAAGATAAGTTAAGAATAAAAATCTAGGGAAGAATCAAGGGATGGATGGAGCCAGCTTTCTTTGCATGCATTGCTAAGTTGATGCTCATATCATCAAGAACAACCTGCATCTTTTCCAACTTGATATGCCAATTGTTTAGCAACATATTTTTTGCTATCTCGGTCCACATTGAATTCGCAATGAGATCACAATACCGTATTACCATAGTTAGCTAGCAATACGTCAACGACATGGTGTACGTCTAAATGTCCAATACTATCGAGTTCAGAGCCATCAGAAACTTGGTTAGACATTTCGACAAAATTTAACCTTACTTCGCACCATGAATCCGTAATTCATAACAAGAGAGCTTTTTCTATTTCTTATTATTAAAAGATAATTGTTAAATAAAATGTCCATAACACCAATAGATAATATTTAAGCTAAGTAAGTGAGTCAAAGTTGAACGCTTGTTGACATAGTGGTATAGTAGGTGATAGTTTTAAAACATAAGTTGTTGTTAATAACATGGGATAAAAACGTCAAACCCCCTAACTTATGAAGTGTTTTTGACATTGTCCTTTGGAGAATTCTTTTCACCACTATACCCCCTAACCTTTGCCAACTTGTGTTATTTGAGCCTCCGATGTATTTTCGGCTATTTTTGACTAAAATATTTGCCCCGATGCGAGTCGTATGTGTTGTACTAGATCCATTTTGCCAGCTGGTTGCAAAACAATTGCGAAAAAACACCCAAAATTGGAATTATTCCGACCAAAAAAAGCCAAAAATACACTTGTAAGGTGATTGACACAAGCTGGCAAAGGTTCGGAGGTATAGTGATGAAAAAATTTTCTTCAGGGGGCAAGTCACAAAATGGCCAATAGCTTACGAGGTTTGATGTATTTATTCCTAATAACATACCACCTGCCATGTTTGCGCAATGATGGCCGAGTCTATATTTTATTAAGTATTAAACGTGACACGTAATAAACTTACGAATCCGACAACATATGGTGCTAGCATAACAATAAACTAAATACAAACATTACTGGCCAGTTGATGCAGCATTCACATTGGTGTACTTATTCTTATTTATATCTATAATTAACACAAATTAATGAAATACAGGGTTTGTTAAAATAAAGAAGTGCATAAACGTCTAAATGTCTAAGTGAATGATATATTAATCAACTGAACTGGTAAGGCATATATTCGTTACAAAAGGTAAGAGAAATAATAAATAAACTTGATCAACCAGGCAAGACAAACCTAATCAGGTGGAGATAATATATATATATATATATATATATATATATATATATATATATATATATAATCCCTATAGTAAATTATATTCTTTTTTATCAGAAATAGAATTTTATTAAATGGTGAAGCACAAGAAATACTAACAATTAAATACAAATACAAGCAAGAGGAGAGCTAAACTATTCGAAAAAAGAATATGTAAAACTCTTTACCTTCGTATTAAACGACAATTGTGGCATAAATAGTTCTATCGGAGACATATCTGCTCTACAAGTCCACAAAGGCAGGCCATCGAGGCTTATAAAAATGTGTCAGTACAAGTCCACAAAGGCTGGCCACATTGAGGCACACCTTCATATAACTATGTATATATATATATATAAGATAGTACTTGACAGCAAGCGCATCTATGTACATTATAAGAAAGGGAAGAAAAATGGAAGAAAATAAGAAAACAAAGGGAAGAATATGTGTGACTGGTGGAACTGGTTTTTTAGGCTCATGGATTGTTAAACGACTACTTGAAGATGGCTATTCGGTCAACACAACTACAAGGATTGAAGGTACATTTATTTACTTCCCATGTTGCTGTTTGCTTAAATCAATATTCTAATTGCAAGATTTTCTGCAAGTGACTTTTTCTAGATTAGGGTTGATTAACATGCAAGACATTGTAAATTGAAAATTGAATACAATGGTTGACATGGTTTATTATTCATGAAAAATTATGTTTACAATTTGTAACCATAGTAACAAATTATTGAGTGACAAATTTGCCCATGAACATCATGCAAGTTTGAAATTATGGAAAGGAAATAGTTCACTTGATTGGAAAAGGAAATTATAGTAGTCTGGCGTTTTAGTTTCGTAATTAGATAAACAAAATCAATGTAACGTGATTGCACAATATAACGAAAGAATAAGGTAAATAAAGCATTACACATAATCTGTCAAATATGTATTATATTGTAAGCATATATATAGAGGGCCAAACAGATATTGCTGGTAAATTTTGTACTGCGAATATGGATAGGTCATTCATAGTGCTCTACCGTTATTAACACCCTTACATTTATATAAACAACTTTTTTTTATTTTATAATTTTTTATATAGAACTTTAAAAAGGAAGAGATAAGCGAATTAACTTTTAGTGAGATATATAACATTTAAAACAATTTAACTGAATGTTCAGAGCGCAAAAGGGGAATTAGCTACCTCACCAACTTACTGGGTGCAGCAGAAAGGCTACAAATTTTTGACGCGGAACTTGACGAACCTGATAGCTTTGCAGCGGCCATTGTAGGATGCGATGGAGTTTTTCACACGGCTCACCCACTGGATTTGGAGGAGAAAGAACCCGAAGAAACAAAGATCAAAAGAGTTATTTCCGGAATGTTGGGCGTACTTCAGGCCTGCGTGGATTCAAAGACAGTAAAACGTGTTGTTTATACCTCTAGTATTTCTGCTATGATTCTAAGTGGTACAGAGGTGATAGACGAAAGCTCTTGGTCGGATGTAAATCTTGTTCGAAGTCTAAAGATGTACATGGGCCCATATGTCGTGACCAAGACACTAGCAGAGAAAACAGCTTTTGAATTCGCTGAGAAACATGGATTGGATCTTGTAACCGTGCTTCCCAGCTGCATCACCGGTCCTTTTGTTTGTCCTTATGTTCCTGATACGGTACATATATCTTTGTCCGTGATACTAGGTAAGTTTTCATACTTGATTATGAATAAGAATAATTAGTAGATACGGTGTTAACTCGTGTTATGATAACATTGTCAGAGTATGGTGTTATCGTAACATTGTCAGAAAAGTATCAAGTTCCGATCCACAAATTTTCACCTTATATATATTATAATCCACTTATGCCACAAGGATTATATTACATGTCAGACCGATCGAATGTAGATGAATCAGTACACTAGCTCCAATGACAATAAGTTTTCCAAATGCACAAATAGCGTTTCGGTGGTGAATTCGTACCCCTTAAAAAGGATTTCATAAATTGCAAACAAAGCCATTTGACTTGACTTGTGTTAGAGTTAACCGAGTTCAAGTACTTCTGTTCCCTCAAATTATTAATCCTGTACTTAATTAATGAGTGATGCAGGAGATGAAAAACATTACTCATACTTAAAGAGTGCAAGTATGGTGCATGTCGAAGATGTCGCCAGAGCTCATATTCATGTGTTTGAGAATCCAAGTGCAAAAGGGAGATATATTTGTAGTGGTGTTGATACATCAATAGAAGACATTTGTGAATTTGTTTCTTCTAAATACCCTGAATATCAACTGCCAAATGCAGAGTAAGTTAGTTTTATTTCTCACTTTTTTTTTTTTTTTTTCATGTAATTGAAAACTGAATTCAGAAAATATGAGTCGAGTGTATTTCCTTTCCTTGCAGTACCTGGAAAGATTTGTGTTTTCAGAAAATTTCGGGTGTTTCATCCAAGAAACTTCTGGACAGTGGATTCAAGTATGAGAAGGGGTTAGAAGAAATGTTGGATGGAGCAATTAAATGTTGCAAAGAAATGAATTATCTGTAATTGTTTCTAATTTTGTTAATTTAACTATGATGTCGTTCGTATATGTAACCTAATGTTGTTTAACGTTTCAACGAGTTCATATGGCAGTGTGAACAACTTGTGTGGACCGTTGTTCTTCGAGCACCTATTAAGTATTAACAGGTTCTTCATATTCAAGCATTATCAACAAGAAAATATCGAGATGGAGGGGATAATCCAGAGAGTATAAAATGTCTTTGGTGATTTTGGTTTAAGATAGAAAGATGAAGAAGACTATATGGAAGCCGCAGATAGTCTTCATTATATCTTGGCTGAAAAATATATTAAACTTCTATATGAAGGAGGAAATTCGAGGCTAATTGGGTGTGTTGCAAGTTGTGTGCGTTCAAACAGGGGCGAAACCATGATTTTTTTTTTCACCTAAGCTAATCTTATACTTAAGTAAGATAAAAAAAATCAAAAACTTAAGTACGTATATATTAAATAAAATGAGAAATAGTCATTGTTCAATACAAAATCATAAAAGTAAAATCTTCATACTAAACACTAAAAATAACAATACTATCGGAGATAAGCTCTTCAATCCTTCGTATGGAATAAAATTTATCAGTACATTTGCCAGCAATATTTAATATAAATATGGTAACAAAAAACATGAAAAACGCTTAACAAGAAAATAATTTCATGAAATAATAAGCATGCTTGATTTTAGGTTTTACATAATATATAAGATGCTTAATTTTACATAATTATATTTTTATCAAACTGAACATTTTTCATCTCTTAATAATTAGTACAAGTATCACAACCAATGTCTCTTTTACTCTTATTTATAAAAGCTTCAACATAATTCAAGATTCAACTTATTTACACTAAGCCTCTCACAAAATATATATTTAACTTTATTAGATTCACCCAACCAAAGAACAAAACACTTAGGAGGATAGATTATAATACAACTTTAATTAATGTTTATGTCATTTAAAAGTACTAAACTACCAATAATCTATAATAAAATTAAGTTTTAGAACTAACTAATAAGACGTAATTACCTCTTTGTTGTATTGAGTAATTTCTCAATTGCTTGGGATATTAAAATAATGAAGGATTTAATTAAAAGTCGCCCTTTTCCTTGGCACGAGTGACCTGCTTTGTTTATTATTTTTTGTCAAACGTAATTTTTTTTATTAATTATTTTTTTATTCGTTTAATATGTTAATGGTGGGTTGTTAAAGACTTATGGCCTTTTTTTGACATCCTCTTATTGTTAATTTTGCTCTTGGGCTCTTTTTTTTCTTGGACAAATTAATATTTCTGCCCTGTAACTTTACACCGTTAAAAAAAGTGCCCAGTAACTATTAAATCGATAAACTAACCTACAAATTGGCTTTTTTTGATTTTTTCTGCCCACCCATTGCCACATCAGAAACAAAAGCCTATGTGTCAGTCGAGTTGGCTTTTTTGGCACACGCCACATCAATATATTTAAAACAAAAATATATTTTTTGTGCTAGGTGGCTGCCACATGGAATATATTTAAAATAAAAATATATTTATATCCAGAATATATATATATATATATATATATATAAAAAAAAATATATAAAAAGTATATATTTATGTATTAAAATATATCTAATATATATAAATATATATGAAAAAAGGGAAAATCATAAATATTATTTATTATTACTGAAATTTAAAATAAATATAAATATAAATATATATAATAAATAATATTTATTATTACTGAAATTAAAAAAATATATATAAAAAGGTAAAAATCATAAATATTATTTATTATTACTGAAATTAAAAAACAAATATCAAATATATATAAAAAATTGAAAAATCATACATATTATTTATTATTACCAAAATAAAAAAAATAAAAAAAATGACCACCCCCGACAACCCCCACCCCCTGCAACCTCCCCCCTCCCCCCCCCACACACAAACCCCGCCGCTGCAATTGCAATGGTGGCGGCGTCAATCGACGCCGCCACCACTGCAACTCGCGGTTGCAGTGGTAGCGGCGTCAATCGACGCCGCCACCGCTGCAACCGCGAGTTGCAGATGACGCCACCACCGCTGCAACCGCGAGTTGCAGTGGTGGCGGCGTCGATTGACATCGCCACCACTGCAATTGCAACGGCGGGGTTTCGGGGGGGGGGGGGGGGGGAGGGGGGGGTGCAGGGATGGGGGGGTTCAATTTTCTTTTTAATTTCAGTAATAAAAATAATATTTATAATTTTTCTATTTTTTTTATATATATTTATATATATTTGATATATTTTAATACACAAAGATATTTTTTTATATTTTTATATATATTCTTAATATAAATATATTTTTGTCATAAATATATTCCATAGGGCAGCCATGACGTGTGCCAAAAAAGCCACCTCGGGTGACACGTAGGCTTTTTTTCTGATGTGGCAGCAGGTGGGCAGAAAAATAAAAAAAAAACCAATTCGTATGTTAGTTTTATCGATTTAATAGTTACATGACACTTTTTTTAACGGTGTAAAGTTACAGGGCAGAAATATTAATTTGTCCTTTTTTTCTTTAACAACATATACTACTACCAATGGGTTTTGAAAATTCTTACCAGGGCTTCGACTCAGGTGAGCTCAGATGTAGTTCCGCCCCTGCGTTCAAAGAAGGTAAAATGTTAGGAATCACATCAAAACTTGTAGTTAATAATAATTTTGTAGGTTCGACTTTCGGTGGATCAGTTTAAAGTACTAAGCATGCGATAATGGATATTATGTATAATTCTTGATCCTTGATAGTGTTACCTGGTGGTTTATGAACGTGTAGACACATTAATTTTGTGTCTAATTAAATTAAATAATGGTAACTCTTAAGATGCAAGAAATACAAAATATATTTTATTTAATCTTAATATTTTGAGAGATTAAAATAAATATATTAATTAAATATTAAGACAAAAAACTAATTGCCCATCAAATCTCAAGACATGGAAAGTATTCTCCTCCAAGTCTCAATCTTCAAGAGATGGAAAAAATTCTCCACCAAATCTCCACAAGGAAAGAATTCTCCACCAAGTCTCAATCTTCAAGAGATGGAAAGAAGATTCTCTTAGATAAAATATTCCATATCAAGGGATTGTAGACGCGATCACAACCGTTCTTCTCATCAGGAGATTCTAATTGAGATTCAATCCACAACTATAAATAGAGGTGGTCTTGAAGAAGAAAAAAACATACACAAAATATTCACAAGTTGAAGAGGGAAAAGCTCTAAGTTTTTTCCTTCACCAAATTCATCCATCTTCAAGCGTTCTTCGCGGCATTCAAGGTATCCTTCAACCATCTTCAAGCGTTCATCGCGGCATTCAAGGTATCCTTCAACCATATTCAAGCGTTCTTCGCGGCATTCAAGGTATCCTTCAACCATCCTCAAGGTGTTCTTCGTTAAGAACTCATTTCAATACGCTATCAAGCCTCAAGTTCATCAAAAAACCGTTTTTTTGAAGACCGTGTCTCTGCCAAGAAGATCAAATCTTCAACATATCCGGAAAAATCCAAATCAAATTCATACCGTTCTTCAACAATATTCAAGCCAAAAATCCGTTTGATCTGAGATCAAGTCACAAGACCCTCGGAAAACCGTTTTTGAAGATTAAAATCTGTACTAGGAAGATCAAAGCCCACATATTCAAATAACTGAGGACGAAGATCATATCATCCTTCATCAAATCCTCAAGTCAAATCGGTGTTCATCAAATCCTCAAATCAAATCAGTGTTCATCAAATCCTCAAATCAAATCACTGTTTAATCCGAGATCAAGTCCAAGACCCTTTAATTAACGTTTCTCCAAGTTCAAATTATTTCAGTGAAGATCGAATTGAAGATTTTCACTACAAATTTTAATATTGTTCTTGTAGAATTGCATCAGAGGATTAGATAGAGATTGAACCACAATTTCACTTTTAAATTAATTCAAATTATTTTGTAATCTTTTTCTTGTCTTTTATTCAAGAATTCAAGAATTTGTCGCTACAAATTTGGCACGCCCAGTGGGACCATCTCTACCTCTCATCTCTTTTCTAACAAGTCTCAAATTTGAAGTTACAAGAAGTAAGTGTTGCTCAACAATGGACAAGTCAATGGGGGCAGCAAGGAGAGGCTCTTTGCAATCGATGTTGAAAGTTTCACCTGTACCGGGGGCAAAGCATGAAGCTAAAGAAGATGATCAAGCATCCTCACTAGAAGAGCAAGTTGTAGCACTGACAAAAGCCATTGCGAATCTCACAACTCAAGCTCAAAAACGTGAAGACCACTTGAATCGCCTTCTCCAAAAGCTAGAGAGAAAAGAAGGAGTTGAAAATTCCAAATATGTCACCAACAACATTGGATTTCAAGGATGCATCAAGACTACAATAAAAAAATTTGAAGTCTCTCCTCATCTCCAAAATTAAGAGCTCGTGGAAAGCGGCCACCAAAGCATGTCGTATGAAAATGCTACTCAAGGAGTCGAAGCTCAAGAGTTTGATGAAGTCCTAAGTGAAAGAATCCAAACCACTTCTCTTTTCCACAAGTTAAATTTCTCAAGAAAGGAAGAACAATGTGCCATGATGCACACAAAGTTTGCCGAGAAAAACATTCAAGATGTTGAAGTTGGAGAAGATTCTAAGTCCTCAAGCAAACAAATCCAAGTTTCCCTGCAAGGCATTGTCTCTGCCGATCAATTGAAGAAGCTCATTGAAGAAGTTGCAAATGATCATAAAGGTCAACACAAGTCTTCCAAATCTTACACGAAGCCTTACACTCAAAGAATTGAGCAATTGAGCTATCAACCTCCGATGTTTCAAAGATTCGATGGGAGCACGAGAACAAGAAGAAGAAAGATGTCGATACTTATCCACTCATTGGTGCTTTTCAACACAAATTGTGAACAAGTCTCGAGGGGGCAATTTGTAGACACATTAATATTGTGTCTAATTAAATTAAATGATGGTAACTCTTAAGATGCAAGAAATACAAAATATATTTTATTTAATCTTAATATTTTGAGAGATTAAAATAAATATATTAATTAAATATTAAGACAAGGAAATAATTGCCATAAAATCTCAAGACATGGAAAGTCTTCTCCTCCAAGTCTCAATCTTCAAGAGATGGAAAGAATTCTCCACCAAATCTCCACGAGGAAAGAATTCCCCACCAAGTCTCAATCTTCAAGAGATTGGGAGAAGATTCTCTTAGATAAAGTCTTCCATATCAAGGGATTGTAGACGCGATCACAACCGTTCATCACCTCTTCCATATCAAGAGGTAAATATAATGACGAAGGGCAAATGGGAACACAAAAAAACTGGTCGTCCTAAATCACTTCTATAGTTCTATATACGTATTGATATCTAAACTCTTTGCTTACTTCAGCACACTACATTTGACTTCACGTATATATATATATATACATATACTCTTTGCTTACTTCAGCACGCCACATTTGACTTCACGTATATATATATATATGTTAAAAAACATTATTCAGCACAAAAGCTATATGAGTAATTAATATTAAAATGTTAGTTCGGTCGCCCAAAAACAGTAGTAGTGAGCCTATATCTAATCGAACTTGTGTATAAATAGAGGTGTCCCATATTAATTTGGTATCACCAGAAGAAGAAAGTACTCTAGCTTGTATACATAGTAATTGTGAAATAATAACAAAATGGCCTCATCAATTGTTGAAAATGGTGTAGAAGGCCAGAAGGAGTTAATTCGCCCAGTAGCTAAATTCTCCCCCAGTTTATGGGGTGATAAGTTCATCCATTACAATTATGATACTCAGGTATATATGTGTATATGTTTATACATATAATATAATACTTCGTTCGTTTTCCATTTTCAACACTTATTTTCAAGCAATTATGCATATAAGCATACAAATATAACAATTAACTTATTTTTTATTTGCGCTCGTGCATGCATGCAGGCGGCAGAAAAACTTTCCAAGAGAATCCAAGTGTTGAAGGCCGACGTGAAGAGTAAGTTAACAACTGAAGGAGCAAGTAAAGCGGAAATAATGAATTTGATCGACACACTCGAGCGTCTAGGCATATCATATCACTTTGAAAATGAGATTGAAGAGAGATTACAACAATTGTTCCAAATTTATGATCAAGATGATGAATCCTATGACATGTACACTTGTGCTCTTCATTTTCGGGTATTCAGGCAGCACGGCCACCATATATCCTGTGGTACGTACACTACTATCCTATCGAACTAGCTAGCTAGGAAATTATATATTTTCTTAATTTCAAATGTTTTAGTATACTAGTATGAACAATTACTAATTTTATTTTATTTTCAAATAACAATAATAAGCAGATCTCTTTAAGAAATTAAAGGATGGGAATAATGGAAAATTCCACAAGGTCCTTGAGAGTGACGCAAAGGGCTTATTGAGCTTGTATGAAGCGGCATATCTCAGAATAATTGGAGAAGACATACTTGAGGAAGCCCTGGCTTTTTCTACTACTAATCTAAAGTCCCTTGCACCAAACCTCGAGCCCCGCCTCAGGAAACAAGTTTTGCATGCCCTCGTGCAACCCTTGCATTACGGTAATCCAAGGATCGAAGCCAGATTTTTCATCTCCATCTATGAGAGTGATCAATCCCTTTTGGAGTTTGCCAAGTTAGACTACAATTTATTGCAAACGCTTCATATGAAAGAGCTCCAAGAGGTCTCAAGGTACGCAATATTTGTAACTTTTACCTGTCAAGAAGCATTATATATTACAACTTATAATCTAAGTCCATGTTTTGTATTACATTTGCATAAATAGTTGGTGGAAAGAATTGGATCTTGTGTCGAAGCTTCCTTATGCAAGAGATAGAGTGGTGGAGTGTTTCTTTTGGGCCATGGGAGTATATCATGAACCTCAGTATTCTCGTGCCCGAGTGATGCTCACAAAGACCATTGCCATGACATCTATAATTGACGACACTTATGATGCTTATGGTACCATTGATGAGCTTGATCTTTTTACCGAGGCAATTGAGAGGTAAATAATAAAACAAAAACATAAATAAAGAATATTATTTTTCTTCCAGATGAATAATATTTTTTTATTGGTTTAATTTCATTAGGTGGAATATTAGTGAGATCGATCGTCTTCCAGAGTACATGAGGCCATTGTACGAAGCCCTTCTCCAACTCTATGTACAATTTGAACAGGAGCTAACACAAGAAGGAAGATCTTATGCAACTTGTTATGCAATAGAATCCGTAAGTGCAGTGCTCCTACTTTTGATATTTAGCCAGCGAGCTAGCTATCTAGAAATTATTATAGTTTTCTGCTTAGGCGTTACGGTTTAAATATTTGGAATCGCATGCATTTGAATTGTTTAATTTTCAGTGATTAAACTAGTAAAATTGAAATTCTGGTTAATATTTATAAATATGTAGCTAAAAGAGTTGGTGAGGAGCTATCATGTCGAGGCCAAATGGTTCATCGAAGGATACATGCCACCATTTGAGGAATACCTGCAAAATGCTCTCATCACTTGCACCTATTGCTATCACACAACAACATCTTTACTTGGAAGTAAATCTGCCACCAAAGAAGATTTTGAATGGCTAAGTAAGAAACCAAAAATGCTTATAGCCGGGCTGAAAATTTGTCGGGTCATCGACGATATAGCTACATACGAGGTTGAGAAAGAGAGGGGACAAATTGCAACCGGGATTGAGTGCTACATGAAAGATAATTGTGTGGCAAAGAACGAGGCAGTGCATAAGTTTTTTGAAATAGCTACAAATTCATGGAAGGAAGTCAATGAAGAGTCCCTAAAGCCCTATACTTCCGGCACGAGAAATGTTCGTATGAATATCCTAAATCTTGAACGCATCATCGATGTCACTTACAAGAACAACGAAGATGGATACACTCAACCAAAAAAAGTTCTGATGCCTCACATCGTTTCTTTGTTCGTGGATCCCATAAAGATTGATTAGATATTTAAATATCAAATATGTTAAGTTGGTGCAACACCAAACAATGTTGTAGTTCGCTCTTTATGTTTTACTTTCATCTTTTCATTTCTTCCGCATAATTAGAAATAATATTATATTATTAAGCTATTTCCTTTTTGTATCCCGTGATTTTATGACGATTGTTTCGAATAATATTAACGGTTGTTTTGAATAATATTGACGATGCTTGCCATTATTATAACAGTTGGAGTAATAAATTATTCTTGTACGTTTATTTTATAAAATAGTCTTTTTTATTTTTTCTTGAAATAGCTAACGCCCAAATTAAAGTAAAATCTTTCAAAAATATTCTTACAAAAAACGATCGGCTTCTCAAATACTTTTCTCAATCTCGGGATGCAAGACCAGACACCCCATAATTTCACGAGTATGTTGAACTTCTACCAAACATCGAACTTCTACCGATACATAGAATATAACCATTAAGTGTATCGCACGAGTGGGGTTTATCACTTGGGCCGGCCAGATTACTTTGACCTGAGCCAGCAGTATAAGCTCATATCATGTAGGCCCTTCAAATAGGATGTCGTTCTTATAAAGATTAGTCTTCAAAGGGCTAATCGTGGAATTTTCTAATTTGTTTTTGTATATCCAAGCCCCCCAGATATAGGGTGATGAGGTAGCACGTTGATGAACTCTGAAAGGAAGTTGATGCAATTTTTATTGTTTTTGTTATGTCGAATTTATAGGGCTGACATAAAATTTTGGTTTAGTCAACAAGTGATAATATATATAAGATCGTCATTTTGTTTGGAGATTAATCTATTCACATCCTTTTAAAAAATGTTTTTGCAACTCTGAAAATACTTTTACATTAACTAATCACATTTTGTAGGCAGATTAAATATCGTGGAAATAACAATTTACTAATCAAAATTAAGAATTTCATTTCGGCCCCAAATTGGATTTTTATCGAGACCAACCCTAAACAACAAAATATAGTAGTCAAATTTTTACACTTAAGCCCCAAATGGAAAACTCGTAGCCCTACATTGATAGAACATCGTTGGAGAATGAAATTGTGGGGGTTTCAAACCAGTAAATTTGTGTTTGAAAATAATGCAGCATCTAGAATATAATGGTGATTTAGGCTATGGGTTCAAGATCACGACATTGGAAGTTGAGAACTCAAACTTCGAACAGTGATGATTACTTGCAATGCCTATCACACTACAAGAGAAACGACCATTTTCGATGGCACAAAACCCGTCGGAAAATGCCTATTTTCCGTCGAAAATGGTCTTTTCCGACGGTTTAATCCGTCGGAAATGGTCGACGGAAACGCTTCCATAGGAAAAGTTTTTTCCGACGGGTTCGTGCCGTCGAAAAAAGCCTTTTTCGACGGGTTCGTGCCGTCGAAAAAGCTGTCGGACAATTCCGATGGCACCAATCCGCCGGAATAGACCTCTTTTTCGACAGTACTATGCCGTCGGAATTGTCCTTTTTTCCGACGGCATGGTACCGTCGGAAAAGAGTATTTCCGACGGTACTATGCAGTCGAAAAAAGTCTTTTCCGACGGTACTATGCCGTCGGAAAAAGTGGTTTTAAACCCTCGGAATAATTAAAAAATACATTTTTTGTACCGTATTTTTTAAACAAATACGTATTATTTCATACGTATTTTTATAAAAATACATATTAAATTTAAGAATACGTATTTAATTATTTAAAAAAATATTATTAAAATACCATTTTACGACAGAATAGTACCGTCGTAAATAATATTTAAATATTATTAAAAAATTATTTCCGACGGCTCATTGCCGTCGAAAATAATATTCATAAATATTAAAAAACAAATTACGGAAAAAAAACATTTTTTTGTTAATTTTCATCTCAAATTTTGTCCGAATTTTCGGAAAAGGCTATAATTAAAACATAAATATATATATAAACATTAATAATATATATAAGCTATAAAAAATGAATTATTTGGTACGAAAAACATAAATATAAACTAATTTGTAATATATATATATAGATTAATAAAAATAGTTTATTATGAAAGTATTAAGAATAATATATGATATGTGTAAGAAAACAAAATATACATGATAAGATAAAAAATATAAAGAAAATATAAGTAAGAAAAATAATTGAAGAAAGAATTGAGAGAAGAAATGTAGTTAAGGAGATATAATTTGAGTGTTTGTGTATGAATGAATGAATTTTAGGTGTAAAATTTGGGGGTATTTATAGATTTTGGAGGGGGAATGGTGCCATGTCAGCGATCCGCGTCAAAAAGCCTCCTGAGACGCTCATTTCCGACGGCACCATGCCGTCGAAAAAGACCCTTTTCCGACGGCATGGTGCCGTCGGAAAATGGCATTTTCGGAGGCTTTTACGTTTCACCTGTTTGATAGGTTGTTTGAGGACTTGTTTTGCGGCGATCTTACTCAACAACAAATTCAAAGAAAGAGGATAGCTCAGTTCGTGTCATGGTTTAAAGAAATTGTTTGCTCTGGAAAGTACGAAGTAGATCAACGTTTGTACGCCCTCGCCTTAGGGACAAACACACTAATAAAAGGGTACGCAGGTTACAAAGTGAATGGTTTTAGATTTCGAACAGAAGCGTTCAATGAGGGCAAACAAACAAATTGTAGTGGGGTTTATGTCAAGGGTAGCGGTGATGGGGTCGAGGGCACAAATTTTTACGGGACGCTAAATGACATCATTGAGGTTTTCTGGTGCGGCGGGCATGATAGGGTACAATCAATTGTATTTTTCAGATGTGTGTGGTACGATATCACCCGTCGTGGTACGGCAATACACCCGGTGTACGGAATGGTTGATATCAATCCTACGTGTGCTCTCACTACCAATGAACCATTCATATTTGCAAATCAGGCTCTCCAAGTGTACTACACTCCATATCCAGCACAACATGTGGCCCGGAGGAGAGGATGGTGGGCAGTTTGCTCTATTCGTGCAAGGAACATGATCGATATGTCGCCAATGCAAGAGGAAGAAGAAGACGCAGAACTCTTTCAAGATGATGAGTCGCCTGGACTAAACTTGTGTGCAGATTTGAACGACTTTAACATTTAAGGACAATGGCAGATGACGTGTACGAGGTGGTTGAAGACGACTATTCGGACCATGACGATAACACTTGATACGAAGTTCAATAATGTATTTGTTACCACTTTGTAATCGTTTCTTCAAATATTCAGTATTTAAGCCAAGTAGTATGTAATTCGCATCAAATACGGTAGGAAAAAAACGATTTATAATGTCGAATTACAAAACATTACTTCAAACGCGTAAACTGATTACACACAACATAACTGGTAATTAAAACATACAACACTTAAAATGGTAAGTGAAACGTACAAACTCACACTAACACACATAACATAAAACATAAAACACTTAAAATGGTAATTGAAACATACAAACTCACACTAACACACATAACATCTTCATTCCTGAGTGGCGGGGCCTTTAGCTCTGTTACCCCTTGGCCGATATTGTTGATTTCCGGTATGGAGATTCAACCAATCATTACTCATAAAGTCGACCTCCCCGATAGGCAAACTTGATAGGTCGACTATCGTTTCCTCGTTCTGAGTAACATGGGTCGCAACATTATCCTGTCATGTACTTCTAGAGGCACCTATACGATCCACACTAACGCTATGGCGCCGACGATCCCCACTAATACTATGGCGCCGATTACTCCCACCAATGTCAGACCGCATCAAAAAATTCAAGTCCTGTTCAAAATTAAGGTCGTTGTTTTGGCCATGTGTACTTGGCTGACTCGTCTGACCGATTGGCACTTGCCACGACGTGTTTGTGCCATGAAACTCTTGGTCCCAATACTGATAGTTTTGACCAGGTTGTGTCTGGTTATGTTGCCAATAATCGTTCGGTTGACTTTGCGCTCCATGAAACTGATTTGGAGGAAAGTTGCTTGAGTTGTAGTTGTTGGTGTTGAATCATTGCGGGTTGGTCCATTGATAACGATCCCTCTCTTCTCGGTCGCGAGCTCGCTTCCGCTCTCTCTCCTCTCGCTCACGATCTCGCTCCTGCCTCCACTCCTCCCGGTCCCTCGCCACTTGGCCCTCCACATCGATAATCTTTTTCTCCAAACCCACAACGGTTTGTTGCAACTCAACAGTAGCATCCTTGACTGCTTTACGTGTTCTTACTACCTCAACAGGGTTAAGATTTTTACCCTGCGATTTACCATAATCTGCGAGGGTATTGCACCTATCTTTGCCATTGAGCCTCCCATGTGTGCCATTATGATCTGCAATTGCCGCGATATTGACGTCAAACTGAAGCGGCCATTTGGCTTTGTCTGGACCAAAATTATCCTCGAGCGCTTCATAATAATTTTCCTACAATGTTCAAAGTAAATAAATGAAAAAGGTATGGACGCAAAACAATCATATATGTGCTTAATTAAGATAACTTACAAAGTACTCTTCTGCTTGTGGGGGGTCCCAATAGAGTATTCTTCCATCTGGATCCACTACTAAGTGGTCGTGCATGTATTGATCGTCGAAGCGTATCACATCATCCGTGCCATACTATAACAACATTTTTTTAAAACAATATTAATGTTAAAGAGTAACACAAATATCACAAAATGTATTCTGCAAACAAGGAAATCCTAACATATCGTACCGTTGCGTAGCTCCTCTCTTGTGTACTCACAGATCCACCGTAGTACGTACCTAAGGATCCCTTTCCATCGACGCTTTTTGTCTTATTGGCCAGTCGATTCTCCGTTGCTTTTTCTGCAAGTTTAATCGTCCTTTCATTCTCCCAATGATTACAATACGTCGATTCAAAGCCGATTTGTAGCCAATTCTTTTGGTACCATTGGGGGTCTTTAACTCGCTTTCTATAGAGCTTTTTGCACTCGTATATGGCATCCCTCCATTTTACTTGTGCCACCTTATGGAATGCCGTTCTAATGTTATCCGTTTCTTGTAGATCCCATTTGTATATAGTCTTCAAAATATGATAACATATAAGTAGAATGCAAAATTTATAATGGACATAAATAATGAAAAATGTGTAAAAATAAGTTAAAAGAAGATACCCTGAACCAGTTTATGAATTTTTCTTTTTGTGCCTCGGATAACTGAGAGTAATGTATCGCCGGTTCGGTCACTATGCTTGTTATCGTAACTTGAATTGATCGCTTAAATGTGTCGATATTATCGTCACATAATTTTTTCTCAAATTGAAACTGCTCGTTCACCCTAACTTTGAGCCTCGCATCGTCTGAGTTTGTAGTACGACCTCGACCCTTCGCCCGTCCCCTAGGCATCCTATTGGTATTATTAGAAGCAGATTCAGAAGCAACAGATGCTGGCGAGGGTTGTCGTCCCGACGAAGTTCCTTCGTTGTTGGCTTGTGGAAGTTCGTCCATCATGCCATGCGGAACAACTAAACGTGGAGGAGTAATTCCAGGCGGAAACAATGGATCGGGGTCATCCCTCAGTCGGGGAGCAGCAGCTCTTTGGCTCCGAGTGGTGGGGCGTTGTGGATGTTCACGAGCAGGACTAGGGGCCTGAGTTTTAGTTGGGCGCTGTTGGGTAGCAACCGGAGTATGCTCAGTTTGTGGCGGAGGTTCCTCGATTTGTTCGGTAACTTCGTCGGGACAAATTATTTCATCATCGCCACCACACCGAGATTTAAACTTACTCGAAAGTTTATCGAAGAGGGATCTCGATAAATTTGTATTGGAAATATACAATTTCTGTTTCCCTTTTCTTTTATCAATAATTTTTTTTGCGATTATCGGTCATTTATAAAATCACAATTTTTCGAAAAAAAAGATATATTGGAAGAAAGTAGGATTTAATATTTAGAATTGAAGAGTGATTGGTGTGATGAATAAATTTTTTTTGGGGGGGGGGGTATTTATAGATTTTTTTTTAATTAAATTCAACTTGACCGGTGCCTTTTTCAAAAGGCGCCGGTCCCACGGTCATTTCTGTCGGCACTTTGCCGACGGAAATGACGTCTTCACCCGTCGGAAAAGATCATTTCTGGCGGGAACCTGCCGTCGGCTTCACCCGTCGGAACTTTTCTGGCGGGAACCTGCCGTCGGAAAAGACCTTTTCCGACGGTTAGGTGCCGCCGGAAAATATTTCCGCTCATTTCTGACGGCCGATTCCGTCGGAGGTCGTCAGAAATGAGCGATTTTCTTGTAGTGTCATATGTTTAGTTAGTTTGTTAGTTTTTTCTTCTGCTTTTTTTTTTTTTTAGAATTAGAGATACAAACTTGTTGTTTGCATGAAAGTGAAGTTCAAAGTGGAGTGGTCACCACCGAAGAGAGAAGGAGCTTGTTGTGCTCAAGAAAATGAAGATTTTGAAGCTTTGCTTTCCTCACAAAAAGGTGGAGAGTAAGTTCTTATTCATTTTTATATGCAATTTTTAATTGATTAATCCTTACTAGGAGCTACTTTCCTAACAAAAGGGGGAGAGAAAAACCAGTGTGCTTATTATGTTAAACCTTCAATAATTGCTTGCTTAAAGGGGAGTTTTATGAACTAACAAACATGCAGGTTTTGTGAAGAAAGGTAAATAGAGAGAGAATGTAAATGCATGACAGCACCATGTTGGTGTTGTGATAAAACTGATTTTCTGCACTTAGAAATTATGGGAATTTATTTCTTTATTTTATGTTAGGTTTTTTTCACAAATTAATTAAACTCCACGTCTCTAGTGGCATTTGTTAGTATTACACGAATGACTTAGAGATGTATAAGAATTAACTAAAGAAGAAGTATGGTTTATCCAAAAGATCTTGAGAAAGAGTTTGAGTTCAACAAGGACTCAGAAACTTATTTGATACAAATGAGTTGTAATATAATAAAAAGACGTGAACATGAGGGAACTTAAAGATAAGAGTTCTAAACGAATTATAGGACTCATATCCAAACAAGAAGACAAGAGATGTGTATAAGTGCAGGTGTTGTGACAACACCGAGTTGGTGGTGACAACATTGGTTTTCTGCACTCGGAAATTTAGCGAATTTAATTATTGTTTTAAAGTTTTACATTTTCCAAGAATTTTAGGATCAAAAGATATCAATATAAATTAGGATTTTCTTAAAAGAATTTAGATTTTTTTTTCAAATAACAAGAGATAGAGTTGTAGAAGGTCCCGTGTTAGAAGAGTGAGGCGTGTGGATTTGAACAGAGTCAAGATAATTTCCCTCTGTGAAGATTTACACCAATCAAGAAGAAATTACCTAGAAAAGAAGATTAACATCAATCATGAAGAATCAAGAATATAGACTTTGAAGATTGGATGTCTTCCATGCGTGTGCTAGTGGCTTGACGAGGAAGAAACGTGCATCTATAAATAGAGGCACTACGCATCAAGTAAAATCACGAGTCTAGAACATTATTTATGAAAGTTAAATCTTTGTAAAACGAGGGATTTAAGACTTGATTTGCCAAGTTTTGTTTAGTTTGTTAGTTCTAATTGTTTTAGAGTTAAGTAGCTAGATAGAACGAGTTGGTTCTCTTTTACCACTCGAGTTTGCATCTCGATTGCTCCTGGAATAGTTGAGAGAAGTTTTTGTAAATTCGTTATTGTTATAGTGCGTATTTTGCCTTAAAGACACATATGATTATATTTTATATAATCAGCTAAGACAAACTTTGTCGCGTACTTTTGTTTTTATTTTCGTGGCAACTCAATTATCAAGAGAAGTGTATTAATGCGTCCAGGTTTGATACTAAGTTCTGGTCCAACAATTTTAAATTTAACTATCTAACATATCTCAATACCTATCAACTTTTCTTATTTGCTATTATGCCATAAGCGTAACGAATGAAACTTATGAGGATCATATACAACAATTTTTTTTTTATATATTTCATTTCAGAGAAAAAAACATCAAACCCCCCAACGTTTGGGCTAGTTCGAAGCTTACCCCCTAACTGTTTTTTTTTTGCATGTTGCCCCTTAACGTTTGCAACTTTGTAAATCTAACGGTCAAAATTCTTCGGTTAAAATGTCACCAGAAAAAAGTTGGAGGGCAAGTTGAAAAAAAATAAAGTTAGAGGTAAACTGCAAACGACTCTAAACGTTGAGGAGTTTGATGTTTTTTTTCCGTTCTTTTATGTGATTTGTCCAATATTTATAACAATCCGGCATATGGATAAAAAGTAGTTGTTGACAAAATAAAAAGTAGTTGATGACGAAACTTATGATTTGTTGAGCTTATATAATCCGGTCGCACGATTAAGTTCTTTTAAAAATAAATCCATGCATTCTGCCTCGAGGTCAAAATTAATTGTAGTGTGGATCTTAATTACGACAGCGCACCCATTGACCCTTGAAGCTAAGCTACATCGTACTCCCCATAATTGTTTGATAATTGTGTACTTAAACGATTATTTAAACAGACAAGTGTATAATAGTTTACCAGTTATTGCCATCGTAGCTCGTCACAGATTCATAAGTGTAGCTTATAATATATTTCCCTCGCACAAGTGATGGTGAATATATAAGCGCGAAACAAATCAGCTAATTGAATCTGCTGAGCTAGCTATATGAAGATACAAACTAAAATATCATTACATATATTTAATTTATTGTTAATTTATCTTGAAAAGCTTACACATTGTAGGTCCGTAGTTTAAGCAATGTATTAATGCCATTCACGTGGCTTTTGCATGGATAAAAATATGTTCTTAGAACGCCAATTTTAACATATGAACGCCACACCCAAGAAGCTACTTATTTTTTTTTATTATTTAATGCATACACGTGAATCGAGCTGCATTAATTTTTTAACAATATTTGATTATTCAATTTTAGGCTACATGTGAATACGATTTTTGTAAACGCAATGAGCCGCTTTTTGCATTTAACAATAAAAAGCTAAACGACTAGATTTGCAGACATGATTGATGAAGAAAGAAAAATAGTTTTATTAGTACGACATAATGTCGACAACAATCTTCTTAAGTCTAAATCCTACAAATAAATAAGGACTAGATTTGCATTCAATGTTTAATATATACAAAAGTAGTAAGTCATAGTACTTTGGGATTTTATCAAGGGTATGGTGAGGGTGTAATGCCCACTCTCTCACAAATTGGTGGGCCTCACATGTGGCCCCACACCCTATGTGAGTGCACTTGACACTCCCCGCTGAATAACATATATTGAACCGTACTTTGATGTTTTTTTTGGTCTTTATTTTTGTTAACAGTTATTTATTTTTGAAGAATTTAGGAGTGGATTTGAACGCCTTGCCTGAGTTTGAAGAAAATCTAATAACCTTTTTCTCTCCCCCAAGAGTCTGTCTTTTTCTTCTCAATCTTTTTCCCTTTTATAGAGGTTAGTTTTTGTACAAGTGGGGTGTCCTCTTTCGACATGTGTTTTATGCATGCATATAGTAACGGAGTGTTTGCTTCTAACTCATACAACTGTCTCCGAGGAGGCTGACATAGCTTCCTGGAGTTGCCGCCTTCGGGTTATGGGGGCCATGTGTCCCCAGTGTGCTGAGTTGATTCTTTCTTTGGTCTTATCAGTTTGGGGGATAAGGACATGACGCGTACCATTCTTTTCGCTCCGATGCCATTTTTTCGATAGGTAGACTTCAAGAGGTATGGTTCTTTGGAGAGTTTTCCGAGAGGCTCTGATGTGCCCTTTTACGGGGTATCGGGCCGTGAGTCTCGGGCAGTATCTTTGATAATGTAAGGGCTAGAGCATAGTATCCCTGGGCGGTATTCGTAAAGTTATTTAAATCCTCCGATACCTCACATGGGATTTGTACTATGTGAGCTACTTATCGTGATCTGAATAGGGCACCGTTTTCCTGGTATCAGGAGGAACATCTAAGTCTACTGATACCGGGGTAAGTCTTCGTGATGCTTCGGGGGCATCGTGAAGGGAAAGTGTGGCTTTGAAAAAATCCTAGTGTTAACACTACCCCCCCACCCCCCCACCCCCCAAATTCATGTTGATCTCTTTCAGAGGCTAGAGGAATTTCTCTTTCTTTCCTGGAGGGCGTATCGGAGATAGGTGTATTACCGTTATCTTATTGATAGGCTCATTATTTTGCTCGTTATATAGATATATATATATATATATATATATATATATATATATATATATTATATATATATATATTATTTTATTTATATATATTTTTATTATTATTATCTTTTGGGTGATATGGTGGCATTAAGGCCACGTATCTTGGAAGCGGCGGAGTAACGGATGGCCACTTCTGTTGGGAGTGGTGCCATAATGGTCCGAACTTTTTGGGTTCCGTGTCAATGAATGTGGTGTTAGAGCCTTTCTGAATTCCGCGCAAATGAAGGCGTTGGTGGAATCGACTAAGTTTGGGGGTTTCTATCGGACCGTGTGGTTGAGACATATTGCTCATCTGGACAGGATGGAGAAGACTTTGGCTATCCCCAAGGACTGTGCTGCTACTTTTTTAAGTTTTACGTACCCCATTCCTTAGCGATTTTTGATTTTGTAGTGCTTGCTTTACCGAAATTTGATCTTCTTTTGTTTTCCTGCAGCGGAGGCATTAAAGCCTTATATGGTTGAGGGTGTCGATCATTATGGTGGTATGGGGGCGTCCGAGGGTGCTGAAGTCTTAGAGAATGTATCGGCGTTGGGGGATACCGGAGTTCCCGATACCAGTGAATTTCCAGTCGAAGGGATGCAGACTCGGTCCTCAGCTTCTACGTCCATGTCTCGGTCATCAAGCAGCCCAACCTCAAGTATGACAATGAAAAGTACTTTCGGCGCCTAAGAACAAAATCAAAGTATAAAAAATGGACTTAAGGACACTTTAGAAGGATGAAGAGAAAGAGAAATCACTCACCATTAGGGCGAACCATCAATATGATTGAAGGAGGTGAAATTTCAATGACACCCCAAGGTAAAAAGAAGAAATATTTGAAAGAAGCCAGACGAGCAGAGCAAGGATTCCCTGTCTGCTCTGTCTAAGAGTCCAAGCTACCTAGCATTACCTTCGGACCCGAAGATCTCACGGGCATAATATACCCTCACGAAGACCCACTAGTTATTTCAGCCGTCATTTACGGGTATGAAAACCAACGGATCCTCATAGACACGGGCAGCTCTGTGGACGTACTCTTCTTGCCTACCTATCTTGTTATGGGGCTGAAACAAGAAAAGTTGGAAACCGCTGAAGTCCCCTTGGTAGGGTTCTCTGGGGAGACCTGCCATACCCTCGGAACTGTGACTCTTCCAATGTCATGGGGAAAGGGAGCCCTTCGAAGAACGGAACCCACCAAGTTCTGGATAGTGGAAGCTTCTTTACGGACGTATAACGCCATCTGCGGGAGACCATCCATTCGAGCCTTTGAAGCCATCCCCTCTACCTTGCATCTTAAAGTAAAATTCCCCACCTCTTCAGGAATCTGAGAAGTCCGAGGAAGTTAATCTAAAGCCAGAGAATGTTGCATGAATGCCATCGCCTCAGGAGAGGACGAACCTTCCCTCGGAAACAATAAAAAGCGTAAAACCGAGGAAACACGAGTCCAACCTGTGGAAGAATTAAAGATGGTAGAGTTGGTAGAAGGAAGCCCCGAGAAGGTGATCAAAATGGGTACCCACATGGAACCAGCAATAGAGGCTCAGCTGATTTCCCTCCTCAAACAATTCCATCACCTCTTTGCATGGGAAGGAGGACCGCCCGGGCGAATCAGCAATAAGGTATGCCAGCACTTTCTTAATGTGAAGCCCGGAGCTAAACCTGTCCAACCGAAGAAAAGAAAAATGGGACCCGAGCGTAACAAAATCATTCGCTCGGAAATACAACGCCTTCTCAACTTGAAGCAAATTCGGGAAGTTATCTATCCCGAGTGGTTAGCTAATGTCGTATTAGTTCCCAAGCACGGAAGGAGATGGCGGATGTGCGTTGACTTTACTAACCTCAATGAAGCATGCCCAAAAGATTGTTATCCCTTACCGAGTATAGATCAGTTAGTTGATTCCACCGCTGGATGTGCATTACTGTCAACCCTAGATGGAGACCAGGGATACAACCAAATCCCGATGGCGACAGTGGACCAGGATAAAACTAGCTTCATTACGGACGCAGGCACATTCTGTTACCTAGTCATGCCCTTCAGGCTAAAAAATGCTGGGGCTACCTACCAAAGGTTAGTAAGTCTTATGTTCGCAGGACTTATCGGAAAGTCAGTAGAAGTTTACGTGGACGACACGGTAGTTAAAAGTAACACTGCCGAGGAACATCCCGAGGACCTACGGAAAGCGTTGGTCATTATGAACAACTTTGGCATGAAAGTTAACCCTAGGAAAATGCTCTTTTGGTATCCGAGGAGGAAAATTCTTGGGGTTTATGGTTACGGAGAAGGGAATAGAAGTAAATCCCGAGAAAGCAGAGGCCATTATGGGACTACCCACCCCGAAGACGGTGAAAGACGTTCAAAAGTTGACTGGTAGAATGGCCTCGTTGAGTCGGTTCGTCTCTGAGTCAGCAGAAAAAGGGCTTCCCTTCTTCAAGATACTTCGAAATGTCAAGGAATTTCAATGGACCCCCCAGTGCGAGGAAGCCCTCGGAGAACTAAAAAGGTACATGTTGAAACCACTTTTGCTGGTAAAACCTTTACCTCAAGAAGAGTTATATCTCTATCTGTCGATCGGAGAAGAGGCCATTAGCGCCGTTTTAGTCAAAGAACAAGACGGAGAACATCGTACGGTATATTACGTCAGCAAAACCCTCCTCGGAGCCGAAACAAGGTATACCCTAACTGAGAAACTCGTCCTAGCATTGGTTACTACGGCCCGCAAGCTACGCCCCTACTTTCTTTCCCACCCGATTACAGTGCTAACAAAGCATCCCTTAAGGGCAATTCTTAATAAGCCTGAGTCATCGGGGAGGTTAATAAAATGGGCCGTAGAACTCACCGAGTATGACATTTCCTACGCTCCGAGACCCTCCATCAAGGCACAAGTCCTGGCGGATTTCGTAATGGAACTTACGGGCATCGGATCCGAGGAGAAAGAATCATTGTGGTACGCCTATGTAGATGGATCCTCGGTGAGCACACATGGGGGGGGGGGCAGGAATAGTTTTTGTAAATCAAGAAGGGGAGGAAGAAAGACTCCATTTTGCAATCAGAATAGATTACCCCCTCTCTAATAATGAAGCTGAGTATGAGGCTCTCCTTATTGGGATGAGACTAGCAAAGGAAGGAGGAATGAAGAGAATACTCCTCCATAGTGATTCTCAATTGATTGTTCAGCAAGTCAAAGGATCATATGAAGCAAAAGAAGAAAGAATGCAAGAGTACCTCCGGGTTGTCCGTCGAAGGCAAGAATGGTTCGAGGAATATGATATAGTTCAAATCCGCCGAAAAGAAAACCAAGAGGCGGACGCCTTATCTAAAATGGCTACTCAAACAGCCGCCATACACACTCAGAGGATCACTCTACTTCATGTCAACGAATCCGAAAAAAGCGAAGGCAAAGAGGTAAATACCATCTCATATCCCTCGTCTAGCTGGGTAACTCCTATCAAAGCCTATTTGCAGGATCCCGAGGGATACTCCTCGGACAAAAGTATCCAGCGAATGATGTCCAGAAAAACCATTCGGTACTTCCTCAAAGATGGAATACTTTTCTGAAGAACGTACTCGTGCCCCCATGCTCGATGCCTTAATGAAGAAGAAGCCCAACTGGCTCTAGTGGAAACTCACGAGGGGACATGTGGGAGCCATACTAGTGGCAAAAGCATGGTCGGACGCTTGATTCGACAAGGCTACTACTGGCCCATGATGGCTAAAGACAGTAAAAGCCATGCCGAAAAGTGTAAACCGTGCCAAGCTTATGCCCATCGGGTCCATCAACCCGCGGCCCCGTGGGAACCCCATCTGACCCCTTACCCATTTTCCAAATGGGGCATTGATATAGTTGGACCCCTCATCCCTGACGCCGGTCAGAAGAAATTTCTACTGGTAGCCGTTGACTACTTTACTAAATGGGTAGAAGCGGAACCCTTGGCTCGGATCACAGCGGGAGCCGTCATCAACTTCCTATGGAGAACCATCATGTGTCGCTTTGGTGTCCCTGGGAGTGTGGTAAGTGATAATGGCCTATAGTTCACGAATCAAGAACTACAAAAGTGGTGTGACCATTGGGAGATTAAACACCGCTTCGCATCGGTGGGGTACCCCCAAGCAAATGGACAAGTATAAAGGACCAACAGAACCCTTTTGAAGAATATGAAGGCCCGACTCGATTGGCAGAAAGCCAAGTGGGTTGAAGAAATACCCGGCATACTATGGGCCTATCGGACCACGCAAAGCACCGCTACGGGCAAAACTCCTTTTAGCCTATCTTATGGGTGCGAAGCCGGCTTGCCCTCGGAGGTCTCCATACAAAGTTGGCGAGTCAGAGAATACGAGGAAGTAACCAATGGCTCAAATCTAGCCCTCGCCTTTGATCTACTCGAAGAAAAGAGGACCCGAGTAGCCCTCCGAGTGGAAGAATAAAAGACCCAGATGTCACGATACTACAATACCAAGGTAAAACCCCGAACATTTCAAGTGGGAGATCTAGTAATGAAATGAGTAAGGGCTTCCAAGAATGTAGGAAAGCTTGATCCACGATGGGAAGGACCCTATAAGATAGCGGAAATTGTGGGGCATGTGACCTATCGTCTTGACGATTCTGAGGGAATAGTGCTCCGCAATACCTGGAACTCAATCAACCTTAGAAAGTATTATGCTTAATGTAACAGTCATGCATAAATAAAAAAGGTTATTCATATACGAAGGGTGCCATTACAAAAGAAAGTAGAGTTGTCTGACAAAAGGATAACTCTACACATGAGTCATCTTAGCAACCCAACAAAAAAGTCCCTCGTATTACGAGCTAAACTACACAATATCCTTCTACAAGTTAAGCACCTCCTATAGGACGTTTTCCTTCTCGAATAAGTCGCCGGCGCTGCTCCTCGGAAAGAGAAACCAGATCATCAACAAACACAATCGGAGATGTAGAATCCCTAATGGGTGAGGAAGGAAGTTCCTCGAAAATCTGACGAATGCTAAGTTCCGGAATGGTTAGGCCTGAGGGAAACCCTGGCAAAGCTTGAACAGCATCTTGGGACAACCGGTAGCCTATATGAACCAAATCACGCATCTCACCCTGGAGAGACTCACGAAGACTAGATCGACCCACCACTTCCAACACTGCCTGGATTCGAGCCATAACCAGCGCCACCGCCTGGGTGCGAGTTATCCGTAGTTGCTAACTCAAGGCATCTCTTTCCTTCGTAGCCTGCGTCAGTTGCTCTTCCGAGAACCGCATCTGGTCTCGTAACTCCTCAATTCTCCTCTCTAAGTTCAATACACGAGTTCTCTCGAGCACCAGTTGGTGTTCCAATTCCCACGCTTTATCCTTCTCGGATTGTAACGCATTGTTGTGGATCCCCCGAGTGGACTCGTGAACCTCCCTCAATTGAGTTATCTCCGCTTGAGCCTCTAAGAGACCTTGCTCTAACTCGTCCCAGTGGCGATATACTAAACCAGGATCAGAAGAAAAACTCCCATAAGATCCAAGGGCATCTAGCACCGTATAAATCTGCCCAAGAACAAAGCAAATTACATCAGACAAGAGCGACATGTTAGTATTAAATAAAATAGATAAAATAATGGAATACCTCACACAGGTCTTTACAAGCTAAGTCCTGAAGAACGGATACCGGAAGGGTTTTCATTAGCCCGCAATCCGTCACGTTTAATAAACCACTGAGAAAGTTTCGACAAAAACCCACCGCTGATCCGAGGGGAGAGATATCCTGATTATCCACGGGGGGAGAAGATCTCCCGAGGGGAGGGTTCCCCTCGAGCGGTAGTGCGGGAACACGATCAGGGCCACCTTCATTGGCTGCCACATGCGATGCCTCCAGTCCCTCCTCCTCCGAAGAAATATCAACCATCGCCTCATTTACGAGTGGATCAGAACCGCCAACCTCCGGCATCCTGCCATGCAACGCTCGCCCCAGAAAAACATCATTAGAAGACCCGAGGGAAAACGCTCCCATCTCTGCGCCTGTAAAAAACATCAGTGTGCAAACAGTCCGAGGACACCCAGAGAATTTACAAGCTGAACAGATGAAAGGTGATTAGAAAAACTTACGGAAATAAAAGTTACAGTGAAGAGGACGAGATGGGGGGGGGGGGGTACATCCCTCCACCCCCTCTTGCAAACCCGCCAAAATCAGAGCCTCGGGGAAGTCCAGTAACCCGGATATGTCAAAGGAACTAGAAAAAAGTCCAGAGCGAAACAATACCTCCCTTTCGTAACCTTGTGTTTCGGCGTTGGGAGCAATATATCCTAGACCCCATCGGATGGACACCCCCCACAACCTGGCCGATTGACCTCTCGGACGGACAAAGAAAAACCTCCGCCTCCAGTCCCCTCTACAAGAGCGGGTATTGGATACACGAGTGAAGGTATCTTCCTTGTTCCGATAGGTCAGGCTAAAAAAGGGAGTCCTCTCTGAACAGGGTCGAAGGGAAAATATTGTTCCCACCCGATAAGGGGACATATGAAGGTTTAAAAGCTCGCAATGCAGGACATACCCCACCAAATGACTATATGAACTTGGCGTTAGCTGACTTGGACATACCTGCCAATACCGAAAGAGTATTTGGAAAAAAGGGCGGAAAAACATTCGTAACCCGCAACGCATTTGTTCGTTGTAGACAGTCAAATAACCCGAGGGAGGCGCATAAGCTCTCTGACCGGCGGAAAGCACTATCACGTCATATTCTTCAAAATCCAAGTTATACCCAGTGAAAAGAGACCTTACTGAGCTCTCGCACTCCATACTCGTAGTGGATCCCACACGTCCCCTACCTATCAATCTGGACGGATTAAGAGGAATCAAATCAAATTCTGAAGACTGATCTGCCAAAGAATATGGCTCTCTACCCATAAATATCTCCCTAATATGGTTCACTCGACGAGAATTCGTAGATGAAAGCCTATGGACCACTCCCGAAGAGGAACTCGCGCCAAGTGTCGCTTGATTTCCCGATAAAATATCCCTCAACCCATAAGAAGAATTCCCCGAGAGGATATGAGGAGTCCTTAACTGTCCAGGAGGACTCCGAGTAGTGCTTCGAGAAGAACCACAAGACGAAACTGATCCTCCTCGCCTATAATAAGGGGGCATCATCTTCTCAAGTAAGTATTATCCTCGTGCTTACGATTATTGACAAATTAAAAAGGTAAGAAAAATCAAAAACTAGTTATGATTGTGAGAGTATTAGTAAACATGACTGTTGAATGGCCTAAGTACATATATATTCTTCACCCCTTGATTAGAGAAATAAGATTAAATCCCCATTACATAAAGCAAAGGACACGTGTCAAGAAATCTTCTTAATTAAGAATGACACGTATCCCACGTCGCCATGCAAGACAACACCTTCTACTTAGGAGATAAACCTAGTCAACAACCTTAAGTAGTTTATCATTATCTTCCTTGATTAGATTTTAACGCTAAAGACAAAAAAGGTAGTGAAATGAAAGATGGAAAAAATGACTATTTATTTAAAAATCGAGGAGCCCTCGGAAAAGATAGTATGTACAAAAGACATTTATTAAAAGCAAGAAATAAAAGCTACAATGAATAGACTATGCCCCTGTGGTAGAAGGGTGTGAAGGAGTCGTCTCCTCAGCAGAAGTACCCAGCGGAGCAAGGCGAGAAATTGGTGAAAATAGCCCCCCCCCGGAACCGCTAGCCCTCGGACCCGGACTACTGGCAGAACGCATCAGAGAGGGTACAGGAGAATCCCTAGGGGATAGTAAACCCCCAAATCTCCCCACAAAGTAATGACAGTCATCGGGAGTTGGCCTCTTCAACTTACGAAGGTCGAAAGACATGGAAAAGTCCACATCCGACCGTAACAAAGACTTGGCCAGCCTAGCACATTCCAAATAGCCCCACAAAAGATGGCCTGTCAAAAGCTCCTGAGAAGGTGTATCGGAGACTCCCGATGGTTGTCTAGAGATCTCTCGTTGAGCAAATTGAACCGCTGCATCAATCTTAGCCTGCACCTCCTCGGGAAAAAGGAAATTTATCAACTTCCCCTTGGCCGACTCAGCCCTATCGGTGACCTGACCCAATGTCTCATGAAGGCTCCTCTCCCTCTCCGAACCTTCTGCTATCTTTTTCTCGAGAGCAGCGATCCGAGCATTAAGAACCCCCTCAGACTCCCTTTTTTCCTTCTCCAAAAGGGCTATCTTAGCCATTGCAGCCTTCTCGGAGGCTTCTATTTTCTTATAGGCAGACTCTGCAGTGTTCAACCTACGGTGCAAGCCCTCCTTCGCTTTCTCAGCTTCCTAAAGAATGAATTCATAGTCAGAGATTTTTGTAAGGAGAACCTCTTCCCTCGTCTGACTCTCTTTGTACCGGAACAAAAGAGGTGCCAATTGTGCTCGGAGAGCTTCCATCTCCTCCACGTCCTTTCGACCACGTTCTTCTACAGTAGTAACTGCCTCCCGAGTCTTTCCAATCTACGAAAAGATAAGCGAAAAAAGAAATTATTACAGATAAGTCATACAACTCCAAGAAGACTAGTACGAAGAAACTTACCATGAGTCCCAACCAGTTAAGACTGGTATACAGAAATTGATACCCCTCGACGGGTGTCGAACTAGAAGAAGCAAAGAACTGGAGGATGTCCTGATAGGCCTCCCCCACGGTCCGAGACGAGAAATGTCCCTATGGCCCACTAGGAGGTATGTGCGTCTGAAAAGTGTGACCTCTTGAAGATAGAGTCACGGGAACAGCCAGAGTCACTGGAATGTGACCCATCAGAGGGGTATTTCCCGGTACTGGAGTCACCACCTTCGAATTAGTAAATACGGCCCGAGAACCACCAGCTACGACGGACGTGCCAGCCTCCCCCAGCAACGAATTCAAGATCCCCTCCTTCACATCTCTGTCCTCGGACGAGGGATCAAACTCCCCTTGAATATCCTCGGAATCCCCTCGTGAAGCCTCCTGCCCGGGAACACTGAATTGTGCCAAGAAATCTTCTTCTACAAAAGGTAACATTTGTGTGTAAGAAAGAGAATGAAACTAGAAAAAATTATCACTAGAAGAAAAGGACAAGTGAAGAATGCTTACCATATAAAGAAGGCTCTTCCACCATCGGAGCCTTGCCTTTGTCCACAGTCTCTGCATCAAGAAGGAGAGCATCAACACATGAATAAACTCTTCAGTAAAGATATGGAAAATTTCGTTAAAGACCCATAAGAACTCACCATGAGGGACAGATTCAGGAACTATCAGGGGTGTAGGCTAAGCTCCATAAGTAGAAGCTGGAGAGGGATCCCCAGAAGACAAGTCTATCACCTCGGTAGTCTTCTGAACAGATTCTTCCTGGCTAGCCCTCGGAAATATCCCCTCTTCGGAAACCCTCGGAGAATTTCCTTTGTCGGATCCAGAGGCGGGCAGATCTCCCGTATCGGACCTAGAAACCGGCACCAAAGCCCAAGAGGAAGAAGGAGCTACCTGGCGTAATGGAACAGCACTTCTGATAACCCCCGTCATATCTATATACAGAGGAGAATGGTCCTCACGAGCCCCTCCTGTCTCCGGAGCCGTATGCCCGCCCTCGGGGGCATTGACCTCTCCTTCTTCATGATCACCCTCTTCTGGCACATCGGAAGTACCGCTCGGAGTAGGTTCTCTCGAACCCGACTGCAAATAGTAATTCGCCATAACCTCCTCTACACAACCCCAGAGCCAACAGATATAAGTATAATTCACTACTACACCCAGAGAAGGAACAAATGAAGAAAATAAAGAACTTACTAAAAAGATTCCTCGCATCGGACGATAGGGACAAGGGCTTTTCCACAGCGTCATCGGTAAAAACCACATGATGAAGTCCGGATGTCTCGAACAACATCATAAAGTCCTCTGACTCCATCAACTTTTGCTGACAAATTACAGGAGACAAAACTATCTTCGGGTCCAGAGTGTGCACAGGAGATGCGCCCTCTCTCCAATCAAAAGGCATGTCCTATTCACCTTCAGTGGGTTGCACGAAAAAATATTTATTCTTCCAAACACTGTGCGAAGAGGCCGACGTGTCTAGTATCCTCTTCGTAGAATGACTGTCTCGATGGCGAACATGGTAAAATGGATACCCCGCGGATGAGACTACCACATCAAAAATTGAGAAAAATGGTCCACCCCACACTCTAACCCATTCACATGGCACCAGAAGACATAAATGCAGAGAGCGGCGAACCCATTCGGAACTAGTTAACTCGGGTTGATATTGCAAGCCTTAAAAACTTCGCAGAAGAAAGGCGGCATGAATGAACGCCACCCGTATCTCACTTGAGCAAAATAAACAGTCAACATACCCGGAGGAGGATAACAAGCTCTCTCGTCCTTCGTCGGAATTTCGAAAACCATATTCTCTTGAAAAGCCCTGGTAAATAACTCCAATACATGTTCACGAGTGGCGATACTAGGAACCCTCTCAACTTTGGAAAAATCCCGAGGAGCCGTCTTCTTCGATTTGGGAACCCTAGCTTTTTTAGAAGAAGCGGCGCCGACCTCGGCAGCAGCAGCAACCTCTCCCTTGCGCTTACGAGTAACCACCTCTGTCGGAATACGCCTCAAATTTACAGAAGAATCGACCGGAGCAGTGACTCCCGAGACAGTGGAGGCAGCAATGGGGTCAACGTTGGCAGAGGAAGCCATTTATACGAAGATAAAAAAGGAGTGTTTATTCGAAAAAGAAAAAAGATGATTTGCCCGTGAATTTGCTGAAAAATTAAAGTGTGAGAAGAAAAGAAGAAGAGAAGAATCGAGTTTTGCTCTGGAGAGAGTTCACCGTGAAAGAAAGTTGTAAAACTGAGAAAAAGGGTGAATAATTCCCCTATTTATAGCCAAACGGTGGCAACGGTCCGATGCAATTCAAACGTGGAGCACATTCAAAGCTCCACGTAACCGCCGCATGACCGCGCCACGCCATCACCAATCTGACCGTTACCAACGGTCAGATATTTTAAAACTTCAAAGCCGGTCAACGACGACCTGCCACCTACGCCCCGAGATCTCCGCGTACAATATCCCTAGAGGTATTCAGGTAAAATCCCTTTGACTTTTTTAAAATAATTATGAATATATATGCATATTTCCTCGGAAAAATACCAAAAAATAAATACATTGAAGACCAAGACATGGACTAACCCTTCGCCTCACTGAGGACGATGAATAAAATTTCCCTCGCCTCTACGAAGGCGATCGAAATTTGGGGGGGCTAGTGTTAACCATAAAAATAAATAAAAGGTTAAGAAGAAGGTTAATCCTAATCAGGGGAATTAATAAATGGACAATACAATTGTCACGAGTACTTCCGATGAGATGTACCCACTCCTAATAAGGAGGCCCCCTCGGATGTCGCCCTACCCCTCGGTCACTGACATACGAAGGCACAAAGGAGCACACGAGGAGGAACATAAGCGTCCCTTGGAAAGTCAAATGGTGAGTAAAAAACAAATATCAACGCGGCATCGGAAAAAGAGCAAACCCCGGTGGACCCGTGGACTCCGATATCCACCAATGCGCCAAGAGGGACCACAACGGACCCCGAGTCCCACGAACTTACAAGAAAACTTCCTTGCTGAACACTCCTCAACACGACCAGCCCTCAGACCATCACCCGAGGACCTATTCTCAGAGATAAACCAGAAACGAATAACAGAGCACCTAGATAATATATTCCGAGGACTTAGACAAGAAAATACCATTTCAAGCAGAGCAAATCAAGCCCTCGGAGATCATATCACGCCATCAGAGATCACATTACACCCTCGAAGATCACACCAGGCCATTGGAGAACGGACCCGAATGGAGAAAGAAAAATAAAACCCCTCGGAGGGCATATACAGCAGTCCCTACTCCCGAATACACTTATGCCAAAGCATGATACCCCCGGACGAGCATCCTAACTATTTATCAACAAAAGCATAGCCCCTCGGAAGAGTAACGTCCCCAGAACAACCATTCATCGGAGACCCTCGGAGCCATCGGAAGACATAAAAATTGGTCTAGTCAGCATCTAGTAGACTAAAAGATAAACCTTATCCCAATTTTTACACATGTATCAATATAACGACACATGTCTTTACTAAAACACATGCACAGTGACACCTGCCCCTACCAAAGTCTATATAAAGGGAGATGGTCAATAGAAGAAGAACAACTTGACACAGACACATGCACACAGAGATAAAAGGAGGAAAAGTTCAGTGAGTAAAGGAAGGAATATTCTTGCATCCCTCGTTATTTCCAATTATTTCCATCCATTATTGTTTTTTGAATCACGGGCAGGGCGTTCCAACCCAAAATAATATTCGTTAAATGGGGAATAATTCCAAACCCGTTAACAGCTTCCTTTCGTGGAAACCAAAAAGACTTATAATTTTTCCACCAATCCGACCTCAACGTAGTCGTCTTGGAGGTAATAATGACGCCACCATTAGGCGTGGGGTTTGTACCTGCTCCACAAATAACTTTTGATACTTTTTCATTTTTTTAATCATCATCATCTTCATCGTCATCCTCTTTTGCAATTTCGGGCGATGGTTGTGAATATCCATCTCCTTGTGGTTGTGGTGGTGGTAGTGGCGGTGGTTGTGACTCAAGGAGGCCTTCGACATGAAGTCCCGTATGTGTGTACTCGCTACACGAGTTGTATGGCAAAGTAGGCTCTGACTGAGTTGGAGTATTCAAAGACGTTGATGATGGACCCGTCGCCGTCAGTGAAGCATCCGGTGTAGAAGTACTAGTACCGGCACGATAACGTTTGCAAGAAGCCGGAGGTTTTGAAGCTAGTTGTTTCTTCATTTCTACAACAACCAAAAAAATAATTAATAGGCAATACCGCGATAGCAACTCAATCAACTTAACTAAATCAATTCAATTCTCAAATTACACAAAATTATTAATGGAATAACGACTCAATCCACAAACATGAACTCTTTGCCTCACATTCAAAAATCAAGTAAATATACACTCTAATGCTCATTCAACAATTCCACAATCCCTTTGAGTCACTCATTAAACAAAGAAAGGAAATATACACTCTAATAAGTCTAATTGAAGCACATTCAACAATATTAATCCACATTACAATTACATCCTCCGAAATTTGTTCAGACAAGATAAAGTGGATTTGAACTTTTGAAGTTGTAGGGCACTAAATCTCATTGTGATAACCATAATTAATAGTTAGAATTTTGGCTTAAAAGTTACTCTCTCTCTTTAAAAACTCTAGAGAGAGGGCTCGCACACCAAGTGTTTGTCAATTTGTCTCAGAGACAAAAAGACAACATTAAACAAAAGTGGCAACTCCAATTAGCAATTCAGCCCTTCCACCGGCGAGCTCTGTCTCACAATGGAATGGTAATCAGAACATGGCCATGCATAATCCTAACGAGAAATTCCAAGACAATAGCGCTATGGGGTTGGAAAATACAGAAGCACACGTAACGCAAAAGCGACCACGTCAATCATATGATTTTAGGGCTGAGGGATCAAACATTGGATCGAGGACTCCTATGGCAGAACAGAATCTCAAGCCGTCGTATGCCAGCAAAGTAAGACCAGCAGATGTACGAATAGATGTGGATAAAAATAAGGAAATTCGGAATAAAATTAGAGTTTCACTACCCTCAAAGGAAGACCCCTTATTGAATGTTGAATTTGATGAAGAGCTCGATGAAATGATATGTGAACAATGGAAGGGTTCAGTGCTTATCAAAGTTCTTGGGAAGCCATGGTACTACCCGAGTTTGGTCAACAAGTTAAGTGTAATGTGGAAGCTAACGGGGGACAGCGATCTCGTTGATTTGGGCTACGGAACTTATTGCTTAAAAGGAATTACGCTAATTCAGAGAGAGACAATCCTTACACAGGGGCCTTGGCAATTGGCGGGAAGCTTCCTTTCAATTAGAAAGTGGACGCCAAATTTCGCGGCTGATAGAGACTCCATTGATTGTGTAATCACGTGGGTGAGGATATTACATTTACCGTTGGAGATGTTTAGTGAGCCTATTATTGAATCGTTAGCGAGTTATATTGGAGATCCCATCAAGATCGATGGTAATACGTTCACAGCATCGAGGGGAAAATTTGCGAGGTTTTGTGTTCAATTGCCGATGAAAAAACCCGTCCAACAAGCGATACGCATTAAGGGGAAGGTGTATCAAATTATGTATGAAAATCTCCCATGTCTTTGCCTTACTTGTGGTTGTGTTGATCATGAAACGAAAAAGTGTGTCTCAAGAATTAATTCGACGGGGGAGACAGAAAATACGAACGACATGATCATGACAGATAATGCCCACAGGACAGACTCACAACCGACTGAGTGGCTGGTAGAGAAGAGCAAGAAAGAAGAGTTTGGCGAGTGGCTGGTCGTCCAACGAAGTAAGGGGAAATTAGCAGCGGGAAAGGGTCCAATTGGTAGCTCAGATAATCGTGGTAAGAAGGCTGCAGATGGAAAGAGAGAGACTGCTATTAGGAGTCAAATGGAAACTACACAAAATAATAAAAAAGAAAATATGCCAAAGAACTCTTTCCATCCAGGAAAAGAGAATGATGGAAATAGGAATTCTACGGGAAGAAGGATTCTACCTGCTTCATTTTCTATCTTAAGAAAACCGAGTACTAAAGGAAAAATGAATGCCGTTGTACCGAATAATTCAAAAAGAACTGGAGCCCCTTCGTCGAACTTAAATCCTTTTTCAGTCCTTGAGGAATTCGACGAACATGGGAGAATAGTTGAGTTCAGCGCAACAAGGCAAAATTACTCCATGGGATCAGCATGTGAGGAGAAAAATGGAACAGATTCAAGACAGAGCAGGGAATCTGGAGAACATACAAATTGTGCACCAACTAGTCGAGGGCCCCCCGAGGATATCACAATTAAATCCAAATACAATGGTGATAAAGAGAGCAACCCCGACTTTATGGGAGTTCGAGAGAAACGTGGTGAAGAAGGAGAGAGTAGTGCACGCCCCTATCTACTGGCAGATAATTCAGTTGAGCGATTGGGAAAACAATCGACACACGTACCTGATACGGGATGTTAACAGGTTTGGAATTATTCCCTATTTAACGGAAGATATTTATTTGGGTCGAAACGTCCTGTCCGTGATTCAAAGGCAACGCGAGATGGACATAATGAGATTAATTGCAAGAATATTCCCTTCCTTTATTCACTGAACATTTCCTCCTCTTTTTATCTTACGTACTTGAGTGATAAATTGTAACAAATAGGCTTAGTTGCTTCAGCTTCTTCCTCTTTCTTCTACTGATCACCTCCCTTTATATAGACTTTGGTGGGGGTAGGTGTCATTGTGCATGTGTTTTGATAAGGACAGGTGTTGTTGTTACCTTGATACAGGTGTACAAATTAGGATAATGTTTATCGTTTATCTACTAAGTGCTGACTGGATTAGCTTTTGTGTCTTCGGATATCTCCGAGGGCTTCTGATGTAGACTGTTTCTGATAGAGTTATTCTTCCGAGGGCTTTTGTTTCTCCTTCTTGATTCGGGTATTGATGTAGACTGTTTCTGATAGAGCTATTCTTCCGAGGGCTTTTGTTTCTCCTTCTTGATTCGGGTATTTTCTTCAACAGTCAGAAGTGATCTCTGAGGGTGGAAATGTGATCTCCGAGGACTTGGTGTGACTTCCGAGGACTGTGATTTTGTGTCCGAGGGCTGTTTTTGCTTTACTGAAAGTGAGATTTCTTCACCAGAGTGCTCGGAATGTATTCGCTGGGTGTTCCTGTATTGACTTCTTCCAAAATTGTGTTCTCGGATAAGTCCGAGTGTTGTCTTTTCCGAGGAGTGTTCAGCAAGGAAGTTTTCTTGTAAGTTCATAGGACTCGGGGTCCCTCTTGGTCCCTCTTGGCGCATTTGGTGGATATCGGAGTCATACGGGTCCATCGGGGTTTGCTCTTTTTCCGATGCCGTGTTGATATCTGTTTTTCATTCACCGTTTGACTTTCCAAGGGACGCTTGCGTTTCTCCTCGGATGCTTTTATAAACCTTTTCGGGTCAGTGACCGAGAGGTAGGGCAATCCTCCGAGGGGTTTTCTTTATAGGTACATCTCATCGGACGTACTCGTGACAATAGTATTGTCCACATATTATTTTTCCCGAGTAGGAGTGATCTCCTCTATTTTATTTTTTAGGGTTAACACTAGCCCCCCCAAATTTCGATTGTCCTCGTAGAGACAAACGGAATTTTAAATCATCGTCCTCAGTGAGGTGAGGGGTTATTTTTTGCTTAGTGTCCCTATATTTATTTTTTTCCTTTTTTGATATTTATTCAATACGCATATATATTTAAAATTTATAAGGATTTTACCTGAATACCCTTAGGGTATCGTTATTAAGCACGCGGAGATCTCGAGGCGCAGGTGGCGGACTGTTGTTGACCAGCTTGGAGATTTGAACTATCTGACCGTTGGCAACGGTCAGAATGGGGACGGCGTGGCACAATCAAGTGGCAGTTACGTGGAGCTTTAAATAAGTTCCACGTTTTCAAAATTCTTGACCGTTGTTACCTTCGGTTATAAATAGGACACTGTTGCTTCTTTTTTCTTCATTCACTCAATCCGTCTTTGTGGTAATTTCCTCTCAGAGCAAAAAAAAGAAATCTCTTTCCTTAATCTTTATTCTTCATCTTTTGCAATTCAAATTCCCAGCAGACTTACCCGTTCCTCTTCTCTCTTTCAAAAACATTTCTCTTTTATTGTATCCATGGCTTCTTCCGCCAACACTGACTCTATTGCCGCCGCTATCTCCTCGGAAGTCACTGCTCCGATTAATTCTTCTACGAGTGTGAGAGGTATTCCAGTGGGAGTTATTACTCGCAAACGGAAGGGAGAAATTGCTGCTGCTGCTGAGGGCGGCGCCACTTCCTCGAAAAAAGCTAGGGTTCCCAAATCAAAGGAACCACCTCTTCGGACCTTTGCTAAGGTGGAAAAGATGAGGAATATTGCTACTCGTAAGCAGGTAGCAGATCTGTTGACCTCAACCGGAGTCCTTCAGAAGAATATGGTCTTCCGAATCCCGACGAAGGATGAGAGGGCATGCTATCCTCCTCCGGGTATGTTGACAGTATTTTTCGCTCAAGTGAAGTATGGGTGGCGCTCGTTTATGTCCCCTTTTTTCTGCGAGCTCTTTAAAACTTGTAATATCAGCCCAAGTCAGATGGTACCAAATGGATTTGCTGCTATCTGTATTTATGTATTTTGGTGCCACGTGAATGGGCTAGAGTGTTCGGTGGATCACTTTCTTTCAATCTTTGACGTGGCGGTATCACCCGGGGGGTATCCTTTCTATAACGTTCGTCATCGGGATAACTCGGGGGATTCCACGAAGAGGATCTTGGGGGCTGCTATTACCTCACATAGCGTCTGGAAGAACAGGTATTTTTTCGTGGGCCCTGTCAACGGCGAGTGGGATGTGCCCTTTGATTGGCGAGAGGGTACTACTCCCGTGCATGCTCTGGATCAGGAGGCGGTGCTATCTCCTATAATTTCTCAGCACAAATTGATGGAATCAGAGGACTTCACTATGTTATATGAGACCTCTGGGCTTCACCATGTAGTTTTCACTGATGCCGCCGTGGAGAGGCCCTTGTCCCTGTCTCCCGTTGCGAGGAGTCTCTTTCGTAAGTCTCTTTATTCGCTCTTTTATCCTTTTATTCTCTTTCCGAGCACAGTGGTAAATTGTGCTTATACACGTTATTGATGGGATGATGCAGGGGATGTCATGGCGAACTACTATCTGCAGTCGAGTCCGAGGGAGCCTACTCCTAGTGGTGTCTCGGAGATTCCAGAGGAGGGAGATCACGAGGAGGAGGAGGTTAATGCTCCCGAGAGTATGCATATGGATTCAGAGAAGGGTGGATTCCACGAAGACCATTCTCTTCTATGCATGGATGCGATGGGGATCGTTAGGAGCGCTGTTCCCCTGCGTCAAGTAGCACCTTGGGATTTGGCTTTAGTGCCCGTTTCCAAATCGGAGTCAGGGAATTTACCTGCTTCCGAATCTAATATAGGAATTTCTCCGAGAGGTTCCGAGGGGGGTATCTTTCCGAGTGGTGCGGAGGATGAATCTGCTCGGATGGATACTGAAGTAATAGACCTGTCTTCCGAGGATCACTCTCCTAAGCTTCCGACAGTTCCTGAATCCGCTCCTCGAGGTAAGTTTCCCGAGTTTTTAATGAGATGTGCGTATCTTTATCTGCAATATTTGCTGATGTGTTGACACCTTTTCTTTTGATGTAGGAGCTATGGATAAAGGGAAAGCTCCGATGGTAGAAGAGTCTTCATTATATGGTGAGTATCCGTCATTTGCCTTTTTTCCATAATTTTTTCTAGTTTCATCCTTTCAATCACTGACAGTTCGTATCTGTTGCAGAGGAGGATTTTCTGGCCCAATTTAACATTCCCGAGCAAGAAGGTTTACGAGGGGACTCCGAAGACACCCAAGGGGAGTTTGATCCTTCTTCAGAGGACCGAGATTTGAAGGAAGGAATTCTGCAATCACTATTAGGAAAGACCAGCCCCTCCACAACAGTAGGTGGTTCACGGGCCATATTTACAAATTCAGAAGTGACGACTCCGGTAAAGGATACGACTCCTCCGAGGGGACATGTCCCGGTGACTTTGTCTCCGAGGGGTCATACATTTCAGGAGCCTATTCCTCCCATCGGATCCGGGGGGGAATTTTCATCTCGTTCAGTGGGGGAGGCTTATCAAGATATCCTCCGATTTTTCGCCTCCTCCAGTTCAGCACCCGCCGAGGGGTATCAATTTTTATACACCAGTCTTAACTGGTTGGGGCTTATGGTAAGCTTCTCTGCCTTAGTCTTCTGAAATTACACAATACATCTCTGTTAAATCTTTTATTGTTGACTCTTCTGTAGATTGGAAAGACTCGAGAGGCAGTTACTGCCGTTGAAGAGCACGGTCGGAAAGACAAAGAAGAGTTAGAAGTACTCCGAGCGCAACTGGCGCCTCTCGTGGCTCGGGATAAGGAGAGTCAGACTAGGGAGGATATTCTTCATACCAAGATTTCTGATTACGACTTTGCTCTTAAAGAGTCAGAGAAGGCAAGGGCGAATTTGCAGGGTAATTTAAGTGCTGCCGAGTCCGCTTATATGAAGAGGGAGAAGGAATGGAAAGATTCCGAGGGGGTCTTTACTGCTCGTATTGCGGCTCTCGAGAAGGCGGTGGCGGACGGGAATGAGAGAGAGAGAGTTCTCCAGGAGACACTGGGCCAAGTTACTGATAGGGCAGAATCAGCCGAGGGGAAGTTAGCAAGTTTTCTATCTCCCGAGGACGTGCAGGCTAAGGTGGATGCAGCTGTTCAATTTTCCCAGCGAGAGATCTCACGGCAGCAATCAGGAGCATCCGAGGAGCCTTCTCATGAGCTCTTGATGGGCCATCTTCTGTGGGGTTATTTGGAGTGTGCGAAGGTGGCGAAATCTTTGATAAGGTCGGATGTTAACTTCTCCAAGTCTTTCGATCTTCGGAAATTAAAGAAGCCAACTCCCGATGACTGCCATTATTTTGTGGGGAGGTTTGGGGGTTTGCTATCCTCTCGGGATTCTCCGACACCATCTCCAATGCGCTCCGCCACGAGTCCGAGTCCAAGGGCTAGCGGTTCTGGGGGAGTATTTTCTCCAATCTCTCGTCTTGCTCCATTGGGTACTTCCGCAGAAGAGACAACTTCTTCTCTCCCTCCTTCCACGGGAGCTTAGTCAGATAAGATGTTGCCTCCTTATTATAGAAGAAGTGGTTCGACTTCATCTTGTGGTTCTTCTCGGGATACCGCTCGGAGTCCTTCTGAATCATCCAGAGTTCCTCCGAGGGGCAATTTATCCGAAAACCAGGCGACACTTGGCGCTAGTTCCTCTCTTGGGGTAATTCGTAGACTCCCATCTATAAATTCACGTGGGATCAATCATATCAGAGAAATATTCATGGGTAGGGAGCCATACTCTTTGGCGGATGAGTCTTCGGAGTTTGATCTGATTCCTCTTAACCTGTCTCGATTAATAGGTAGAGGACGTGTAGGATCCACCACAAGTATTGAGAGTGAGAACTCGGTAAGATCTCTTTTCAGCGGCTATAACCTTGATTTTGAGAATTATGACATACTAGTACCTTCTGCGGGCCAGAGGGCTTACGCACCCCCCTCGGGTTACATGACCGTTTATACCGAACAAATGCGTTGTGGTTTACGGACCTTTTTTCATCCCTTTTTCCAGATACTTTTTCGGTATTGGCAGGTGTGTCCGAGTCAGTTAACACCAAGTTCCTATAGTCATTTGGTGGGATATGTCCTTCGTAGTGAGCTTTTAAACCTTCCAATGTCCCCTTATCGGGTGGGGACAATATTTACCCTTCAACCTTGCTCAGAGGGGACTCCCTTTTTTAGCTTGACCTATCGGGACAAGGAAAATATCTTCACTCGTGTATCCAGTTCCCACTCTAGTAGAGGGGATTGGAGGCGGAGATTTTTCTTTATCCGTCCGAGAGGCCAGTCAGCCAGATCGTGGGGTGTACCCATCCGATGGGGTCTGGGATATATCGCACCCAACACCGAAACACGAGGACAAGTGAGGGAGATATTGCTTCACTCGGGACTTTTCTCTGGTTCTTATGATATATCTGGGCTGTTGGATTTCCCCGAGGCCTTAATTTTGGCAGGTTTACAAGAGGGGGTGGAAGGATGCATCCCTGTTTCTCATCCTCTTCACAGTAATTTTCACTTTCGTAAGTTCTGCTAATCATTCTCTAGTTTATAAACTATATTGGTGTCCTCGGATCATTTTTCTACTAACATCTTTTGTAGGAGCGGAGATGGGAGCTTTTTCTCTCGGGTCTTCTAATGACGTTTTCCTGGGGAGGGCATTGCATGGTATTCCCGGGGTGACGAAGGTTGGCGATTCTCCTCCCCTCATAAGTGAGGCAATGGTTGAAATTTCCTCGGAGGAGGAGGAACCCGTTGCAGCCCCCCCAGTCAGTTATATAACTCCTTCTGGATCGTCGGATCTGATAGCAACTCTTTCTCAAACGGATTGTCACATGAGTCCCATAGTATCACAGCCCATTCCTCACAATTCTACCGTAGTAAATGTATTAGAGGAGTATCTTCACTCTTCTAGTGCAGAGGATATGCAGCCCCAGCAAGATATCCCTGGTCGTATTCCTGCACCACCGCCCGAGGAGCACCCTTCCCTCGGGAGAACTCTTCCCCCCGAGGGTAATCAGGATGTTTCTCCTCTCGGATCAGCAGTGGGATTTTGCCGAAACTTTCTTAGTGGGTTATTGAACGTAACAGATTGTGAAATGATAAAAACCCTTTCGGTACCCGTTCTCCAAGATTTAGCCTGCAAAGACCTGTGTGAGGTATCTATTCATTTTATTTAATACTAACCTGTCTTCTGATCTGATGCCATTCGTTTTTTGAGCAGATTTATATGGTGTTGGACGCCCTCGGGTCTTACGGGAGCTCTTCCTCAGATCCGGGTTTAGTATACCGTCGTCGGGACGAGTTAGAGCGAGGTCTCTGGGAGGCTCAAGGGGAGGTAGCTCGTTTGAAAGAAGTTCACGAGTCAGCTCAGGAGACTCATACCCGTGCGTTGCAATCCGAGAAGGATAAGGCGTGGGAATTGGAACGCCAATTAGTGCTTGAAAAAGCACGTGTCTTGAGCTTAGACCGGAGAATTGAGGAGTTACGTGGCCAAATGCGGTCCTCGGAGGAGCAGTTAACACAGGCTACGCTGGAAAGAGACGCCTTGAGTCAGCAACTGCTAGGGATAACTCGTTCTCATGCGATAGAGGTGGTCATGGCCCAAGTCCAAGCTGTGTTGGAGGTGGTGGGTCCATCCAGTCTTCGTGAATCCCTTCGGGGAGAGATGCGTGACTTAGTGTATATAGGCTATAAGTTGTGCCAAGATGCCGTTCAAGCTTTGCCAGAGTTCCCCTCGGGCTTGCTCCTTCCTGAACTCAACATTCGTCAGGTCTCCGAGGAGTTTTCTCCTTCACTTATTAGAGATTTTGCAGTCGGAACTGTGTTCTTGGATGATCCAGTCTCTCTTTCCGAGGAGCAGCGCCGAAGACTTATTCGAGAGGGGAAGCGTCCCATGGGAGGGACTTAGCTTGTAAATGAGTTTAGTTCATAATACAGAGGGTTCTTAGTGTTATCGGATTGTCCTGATGTCTCGTATATAGAGCCATCATTTTGTTGGACAATTCTATTTTCTTTTGTACTATATCCCCTCGTATATGAACACTCTTTTTATTCATATATAACTATTACATTAAGCATAATATTTTCTAAGGTTACTTGCGTTCCACGTGTTGCGAAGTATTGCCCCCTCGGAGTTAGCAAGCCGATAAGTCGCCGGTCCCACGATTTCCACTATCTTGTAGGGTCCTTCCCATCGTGGATCTAGTTTACCCACATTCTTGGAGGCCCCTACTCGTTTCATCACTAAATCTCCAACTTGAAAGGTTCGGAGTCTTACCTTGGTATTATAATATCGTGACATCCGAGCCTTGTACTCTTCCATTCGGAGGGCTACTCGGGTCCTTTTTTCCTCGAGGAGGTCAAGGGCAAGGGCTAGATTTGAGCCATTGGCTACTTCTTCATATTCTTTGACTCGCCAGCTTTCTAGGGAGACCTCCGAGGGCAACACAGCCTCACATCCGTAGGATAGACTAAAAGGGGTTTCGCCCGTAGCAACACTCTGCGTGGTTCGATAGGCCCACAATATCCCGGGTATCTCCTCAACCCACTTAGCTTTATGCCAATCAAGCCGGGCCTTCATGTTCTTCAGAAGGGTTCTGTTGGTTCTTTCTACTTGGCCATTTGCTTGAGGGTATCCCACGGAGGCAAAGCGATGTTTTATCTCCCAATGATCACACCATTTTTGCAATCCTTGATCAGTAAACTGCAAACCGTTATCACTTACCAGGCTCCGAGGGACACCAAAGCGACAAATAATATTTCTCCAGAGAAAATTGATAACGGCCCCCGCGGTTACCCTAGCTAGGGGTTCCGCTTCCACCCATTTGGTGAAGTAGTCAACGGCTACTAGCAGAAATTTCTTTTGACCGGCATCAGGGACGAGGAGTCCAAGTATGTCAATACCCCACTTAGAGAATGGGCAGGGGTTCAAAGAGGGTTCCCAAGGGGCTGCGGGTAGATGGGTCCGAGGGGCGTAAGCCTGGCATGGTTTGCATCTTTTGGCACAGCTTTTGCTATCTTTGGCCATCGTGGGCCAATAGTAGCCCTGTCGGATCAAGCGTCCCACCATGCTTTCGCCACTAGTATGGCTCCCACATACCCCCTCGTGAGTTTCTGCTAAGGCTAGCTGGGCCTCTTCTTCATTAAGGCATCGAGCGTGGGGACATGAATATGTCCTTCGGAAGAGTATCCCGTCTTTGAGGAAGTATCGGAGGGTTTTTCTGAACATCATTCGCTGAATATTCTTGTCCGAGGAGTATCCCTCGGGATTCTGCAAATAGGCTTTGATAGGAGTCACCCAGCTAGATGAAGGATCTGAAACTGTGTTCACTTCTCGGCCTTCACCCTTTTCAGATTCATTGACATGTAGTAGAGTAATCTTCCGAGTATGTATTGCAGCTGTTTGTGTAGCCATCTTGGACAAAGCGTCCGCCTCTTGATTTTCTTTTCGAGGAATTTGAACTATATCATATTCTTCAAACCATTCGGACCTCTGGCGAACAACTCGGAGGTACTCTTGCATTCTTTCTTCTTTGGCCTCATATGACCCCTTAACTTGCTGAACAATCAGTTGGGAATCACTATGAAGGAGTACTCTTTTCATTCCCCCTTCTCTAGCTAACCTCATACCAATAAGGAGAGCTTCATACTCGGCCTCATTGTTAGAGAGGGGATAATCTATTCTAACTGCAAAATGGAGTCTTTCCTCCTCTCCTTCTTGATTTACCAAAACTATTCCGGCCCCCCCGTGGGTACTCACCGAGGATCCATCTACATATACGTGCCATCGTGGCTCCTTTTCCTCGGATCCAACGCCCGTGAGTTCTGTTACAAAGTCCGCCAAAACTTGCGCTTTGATTGACGGTCTCGGAGCGTAGGAAATATCGTACTCAGTAAGCTCTACAGCCCATTTTATCATTCTCCCTGATGATTCCGGCTTATTAAGAATTGCTCTCAGGGGATGCTTAGTAAGCACGGTAATTGGGTGGGATAAAAAGTAGGGGCGTAGCTTACGAGCCGTAGTAACCAATGCTAGAACGAGTTTCTCAGTTAGGGTATATCGGGTTTCGGCTCCGAGGAGGGTTTTGCTGACGTAATATACCGGGTGATGTTCTCCGTCTTGTTCTTTAACTAAGACAGCACTAATAGCTTCTTCTCCGACCGATAAATACAGGAACAACTCTTCTTGGGGTATAGGTTTTACCAGCAAAGGTGGTTTCAACATGTACCTTTTCAATTCTTCGAGAGCTTCCTCGCATTGGGGGGTCCACTGAAATTCCTTGATATTCCGAAGTATCTTGAAGAAGGGAAGCCCTTTTTCTGCGGACTTGGAGACAAACCGACTCAACGAAGCCATTCTTCCAGTCAGCTTTTGGACATCTTTTACCGTCCTCGGGGTAGGTAACCCCATGATAGCTTCTGCTTTTTCGGGATTTACTTCAATTCCCTTCTCCGTAACCATGAATCCCAAAAATTTTCCTCCTCGGATACCAAAAGAACACTTCCGAGGGTTGACCTTCATGCCAAAGTTGTTCATAATGACCAACGCTTTTCGTAAGTCCTCGGGATGTTCTTCAGCAATGTTACTTTTAACTACAGTATCATCTACATAAACCTCTACTGATTTCCCAATAAGTCCTGAAAACATAAGGCTTACTAACCGTTGATAGGTAGCTCCAGCATTCTTTAATCCAAAGGGCATGACTAGATAACAAAAGGTGCCTGCATCCGTGATAAAGCTGGTCTTATCTTGATCACTAGCCGCCATCGGGATTTGGTTGTACCCTTGATCTCCATCTAAAGTTGATAGTAGCGCACATCCTGCGGTAGAATCAACTAGCTGATCTATGCTCGGTAAAGGATAGCAATCCTTGGGGCATGCTTCATTGAGGTTAGTAAAGTCAACACACATTCGCCATCTTCCTCCGTGCTTGGGAACTAGCACGACATTAGCCAACCACTCGGGGTAAATAACTTCTCGTATTTGCTTTAATTGGAGAAGGCGTTGTATTTCCGAGCGGATGATCTTGTTGCGCTCGGGGCCCATTTTCCTCTTTTTCTGCTGGACAGGTTTAGCTCCAGGCTTCACATTAAGGAAATGTTGACATACCTTGTTGCTGATTCGTCCGGGCGGCCCCCCTTCCCATGCAAAGAGGTGATGAAATTGTTTGAGAAGAGAAATCAATTGGCCTTCTATGATTGGAGTCATATGGGTGCCCATTTTGATTACTTTCTCGGGGCTTCCTTCTACTAATTCCACCATTTTTAATTCTTCCACAGGTTGGACTCGTGTTTCCTCGGTTCTACACTTTTTGTTATTTCCGAGTGAAGGTCCGTCCTCTTCTGAGGCAATAGCATTCATGCAGCATTCTCTAGCTTTTGACTGACTTCCTCGGACTTCTCCGATTCCCGAGGAGGTGGGGAATTTCACTTTAAGATGCAAAGTAGAAGGAATAGCCTCAAAGGCCCGAATAGACGGTCTTCCGCAGATGACATTATACGTTCGCGAAGAGGCCTCCACTACCCAAAACTTAATAGATTCCGTTCTTCGAAGGGCTCCTTTCCCCCATGACATTGGGAGAGTAATAGTTCCGAGGGTTTGGCATGCTTCCCCGGAGAATCCTACTAAGGGGACCTCCGCGGTTTCCAACGTTTCTTGTTTCAATCTCATAGCGAGATAGGTCGGTAGGAAGAGTACATCCACAGAGCTGCCCGTATCTATGAGAATACGTTGGATTTCATACCCGTAGATGACGGCAGATATAACCAAGGGATCTTCGTGAGGGTATATTACGTCAGTAAGGTCCTCGGGTCCGAAAGTGATACTAGGCAGCTGTGACCCTTGAATGGAACAGACAGACATTCCTTGTTCTGCTCGTCGGGCTTCTTTCAAATATTTCTTCTTTTTACCCTGAGGCGCCATGGAGATTTCACCCCCTTCTATCATATTGATGGTTCTCCCTGTTGGGGGGTTGTCTTTGTAAGAGTTAGGTGGAGGAGGCAAACTCTGATACCCTGTCGTTTTCTCTCGCGAATTTCGCCGGCGGTCTTTACTTCTCTCTCGGGGTCGGAGACGTCTAGTGGTCCCCTCTCGTGACTTCCGGCTAGGCGTCCTTTCTTCCCTTTCTTGCTCTTCCTCTTCCCTTCGTGATCTCTTCCAAACATTTGCCTTGGGCTCTTCAGGGTTATTTTCCTTAAGGTAGTTCTTCAAGTACCCTATCTCCAATAGGCGAAGCACCTCTAAACGAAGGGTAGTACATTCTTCCGTAGTGTGCCCGTAAGTTTTATGGTACTTACAATACTTCCCATTATCCTTGTCTCGGTTAGGAAATTTAGTCGGTCTGGGCCAGTGCAACTCGTTGCTACCCCTCATTATGTTGAGCACTTCTGGTGGAGTAACAGTCATCGGAGGTAAGTGCACGGGTCGGAGGAATTTCTTAACCACTCCCCCTTCATCTTTGCGTTGAGGAGGTTTTCCTTCCTTACTTTTTTCTTTGACCTTTGCTTCTTTCTCAGCACGCTCTAAGTGTTCACTATCCTCCTGCTCCATCTGCTTCTTTGTTCCCTCGGCTTCTTCCATCAAAATATGTACTTCCGCCTTTTGCATTAACTCATTCATATCCGTGATACGATTTCCCATAAGGTATCTAAAGAAATCCCCCGCTCGGAGTCCCTGAGTTAATATGTCCGCCATAATGGTCGGGCTAACATTTGGAACATCGAGTGCTTCATCCGTGAAGCGCTTTATATATTCTCGCAAGGGTTCATCCTTCTTCTGTTTAATAGTAAAAAGATGCGTAGCAGATTTAGGGTACCTTCGGTTGCAGGCGAATTGTCGTACAAACAAATGAGCTAGTCGGTCAAAGCTCGTGATGGAACAAGGTGGAAGATGAGTAAACCAGGCTTGAGCCCGCCCTCCAAGGGTAACAGGGAATACGCGGCATAACACCTGATCAGGAGCGGAAGAGAGGTCCATTCCTGCCAAGTATTGATGGACGTGATCTTGTGGGTCCCTTCCATCAGCTTCTCCGGTATATAGCGAGATATTAACAGGTCGCATCCCCGAGGGGATAGAAGCTGAAGCAATTTCGGGGATGAAAGGAGAGGTTTTGAATGTAGGATCTTCCTCGGGAGCCATGGCTTTCTTGAGATCACCTAACTCTTTTCGTAAATTATCCATCATTCCCCATAGGGAATGTTCAACTCCTCCTCGATACTCTGAGGGGCGAGAAATTTCTTCCTGACCCCTCACGGGAGTCCTTTCATGACATACATGTCTTCGAGGACTTTGTCGGGGTGTCTGTCGCCAAGGATTCCAATTTGGGTTCCACGTCCTCGGAGGTACATCTTCTTCCGAGGGGAAATCTTCGTTCTCGGATAGGACAGGGGACGTGCGTCCGGGGGGATCATCCCTCCAGGGTGTTCTTTCAGCATATATAAGTCTTTCATAAACAGATCGGGGAATACTAATAAAATCTCTTGTACCTGGTTCATAATTGGACAAAGTTTCTTCTGAGTCGTTGTTCGGGACAGGAAGGTTGTCATTTTCGAAAAGACCATCCATCCTAGTTGACGTGTGCCTGAATTCTCTCGAAGACAGATGTTGTGACGTTCCCACAGACGGCGCCACTTTGTTAACAGGTTTGGAATTATTCCCTATTTAACGGAAGATATTTATTTGGGTCGAAACGTCCTGTCCGTGATTCAAAGGCAACGCGAGATGGACATAATGAGATTAATTGCAAGAATATTCCCTTCCTTTATTCACTGAACATTTCCTCCTCTTTTTATCTTACGTACTTGAGTGATAAATTGTAACAAATAGGCTTAGTTGCTTCAGCTTCTTCCTCTTTCTTCTACTGATCACCTCCCTTTATATAGACTTTGGTGGGGGTAGGTGTCATTGTGCATGTGTTTTGATAAGGACAGGTGTTGTTGTTACCTTGATACAGGTGTACAAATTAGGATAATGTTTATCGTTTATCTACTAAGTGCTGACTGGATTAGCTTTTGTGTCTTCGGATATCTCCGAGGGCTTCTGATGTAGACTGTTTCTGATAGAGTTATTCTTCCGAGGGCTTTTGTTTCTCCTTCTTGATTCGGGTATTGATGTAGACTGTTTCTGATAGAGCTATTCTTCCGAGGGCTTTTGTTTCTCCTTCTTGATTCGGGTATTTTCTTCAACAGTCAGAAGTGATCTCTGAGGGTGGAAATGTGATCTCCGAGGACTTGGTGTGACTTCCGAGGACTGTGATTTTGTGTCCGAGGGCTGTTTTTGCTTTACTGAAAGTGAGATTTCTTCACCAGAGTGCTCGGAATGTATTCGCTGGGTGTTCCTGTATTGACTTCTTCCAAAATTGTGTTCTCGGATAAGTCCGAGTGTTGTCTTTTCCGAGGAGTGTTCAGCAAGGAAGTTTTCTTGTAAGTTCATAGGACTCGGGGTCCCTCTTGGTCCCTCTTGGCGCATTTGGTGGATATCGGAGTCATACGGGTCCATCGGGGTTTGCTCTTTTTCCGATGCCGTGTTGATATCTGTTTTTCATTCACCGTTTGACTTTCCAAGGGACGCTTGCGTTTCTCCTCGGATGCTTTTATAAACCTTTTCGGGTCAGTGACCGAGAGGTAGGGCAATCCTCCGAGGGGTTTTCTTTATAGGTACATCTCATCGGACGTACTCGTGACAATAGTATTGTCCACATATTATTTTTCCCGAGTAGGAGTGATCTCCTCTATTTTATTTTTTAGGGTTAACACGGGAGATATTGAGACAGTTGACGAAGTTATGGACGGGACAGAGTATTGACTACCCCGTGCATCCGACCCACATTTTCCATAGTACAATGAAAGTTATCACCTGGAACTGTCAAGGGGCGGGCCATGTCGATTTTCGCAACAATTTTAGAGAACTAGTCCGGCGAAATTCTCCGGATATTGTTTACTTACTAGAGACAAGAGTGTCTAACGAGAGGGCTTGGGAGATTGCACCCTATTTGGGTTTCACGGACTATTGTATTGCACCAACGGATGGGATGGACGGAGGGGTGTGGATGTTGTGGGACTCCGATAATATTGATGTGGAAATAAAGGATATAGAGGATCAAGGAATACATGCTCTGGTGGGTTCAAGAAGACAAGACAAATGGATGATATCCGGAATCTATGCGAAGCCTTATGCGGAGGATAAAAGGCGTATTTTTCGAAGCCTTGAGAGATGGTCACATCAAATCAAAATTCCATGGCTAGTTCAAGGGGATTTTAATGAGATAGGATACACTCACGAGAAACAGGGAGGGAACAATAACTCGGTGAACATGTGTGTTGCTTTTCAAAGATGGATTCATGCATGGGGCCTTCAGGATCTTGGGTTTCACGGTCCGAAATTTGCTTGGACTAACAAGAGGGAGGGTTCGGCTCTTATACAAGAAAGAATCGATAGGGCATTGGCGAATACAGAATGGCTGGGGAAGTTTCCGGATAATGGTGTGTTCCACCTCCCTCGCCTTCATGGCGACCACCACCCGATTATGACAAGTTGTTTTGGCTCACAAATTAGCACCGTCCGGAGACCTTTTCGCTTTGAAGCTATATGGCTAGCTAACACGGAGTGCGAGCAGATACTGAAATCGGTTTGGGCTGAAAAATCGAGCATCATTGAGGCCATTGAGAAAGTCCCAGAGGTGATTATCCCATGGAACAAATCCAAATTCGGGAATATTTTTCAGAAAAAGAAGAAACTCATTCGACGGATAGAAGGAATCCAGAAGTCACTCGCAAGACACCCGAATAGCTTTCTTGAACGGTTGGAAAGGGAACTTCTCGCTGAGTTTAGCACGACTTTGAAAAATGAGGAGACTTTTTGGCGTCAAAAGTCCAGAATTAAATGGTTGGCAGAGGGTGATCAGAATACGGCGTTTTTCCATAAAGCGACGTTTACTAGACGCAAAAGAAATAAAATACTTATGCTGTCAATCGATGATATGTGGGTAAGTGACCAGAATATTCTTCAAAGCCACGCGACTAGCTTCTTCTCTAAAATCTTCACGGCTGCGAATCATGGACACGTTCGACTACCAATCTCAAGATTCCAATATTGCTTGTCGGCCGAGATGAGGAGTAAGGTGGGTATGGACGTGTCGATAAAGGAACTTAAGGAAACAGTATGGGCGACACACCCGAATAAATCCCCAGGCCCGGACGGCATTCAGGCTAGTTTTTACCAGCGTTATTGGGAGTGGTCATGCGATTCCCTCATGGAATTCATTAGCGGAGCTTTTCGGGATGGACATTTTGAGCCTAGAGTATGCGCAGCACATATGTGTCTTATTCCAAAGGTAAATAATCCTACGCATATCTCTGGATTTCGCCCTATCTCCCTTTGTAATGTGATTTACAAGTTTATAACTAAATGCATTACAATGAGACTTAAGGATTATATGTCGGATCTTATTGCACCCACGCAGTCTAGTTTTATCAAAGGGAGGAGTACACAGGATAATATTTTTCTGATCCAAGAAATTCTACACTCTCTGAAATCAAAAAAGAAAAATAAGGTCGGGTGTATGATTCTCAAACTCGATCTTGAGAAGGCATATGACAGGATTAGCTGGAATTTTTTAGAGGAAACACTGCTTGCTTTCGAATTTCCCATACATATGATTACGCTGATTATGTTCTGTGTTAGAAATGCGACTACTTTGATATTATGGAATGGGGAACCTTTGGACCCCTTTACTCATAGCTGCGGTCTGCGCCAGGGAGACCCGCTATCCCCATATCTGTTTGTATTGTGCATTGAAAGACTTGCATATTTAATCCTCGAAGCAGTTGATTGTAAAAAATGGGAACCAGTGATTCCGTGCAGAGGGGCCCCAAAAATCTCACACATTTTCTTTGCCGACGACTTATTGTTGATGGGGAAGGCTTCTTTAAAAACTTCAAGAACAATGAAAGAGGTTCTAGACCGATTTTGCATCTCTTCAGGGCTCAAAATCAGCATGGCCAAGTCAAAAATTTATTTCTCGAAGTCAGAGGGTTCGGGACTAAAATGAAGAATATGTGCAAATTTGGGTTATGCACAAACTATGTCATTGGGGAAATACTTGGGGGCTCAATTAAACCATGGCAGGGGTGGTCGGGAACAATTTAATGATATCATGGATAAACTCCTAGCGAGGTACTCGACATGGAAGAGCAAGACTTTGTCATTGGCGGGGAGAGCTACTTTGATCCAGTCTGTGTCAACGGCTGTACCTATTCATATTATGCAGTCCTGTTGGCTTCCGGAAAAAGTATGTGACAGATTAGACAGACTGAATCGAGACTTCCTATGGTCGAGTGACCCGAATATTAAAAGACTTCATCTGGTGGGATGGCAAAAAGTTGCACGCGATAAAAAAAATGGTGGCCTGGGGATTCGCACCGCACGAAGAAACAATGAGGCTTTGCTCTCCAAAATATGTTGGAAGATTTTAAATAATACCGATGGACTTTGGGCGCAATTAGTGGAGGCAAAGTATCTCAAAGGGTCTAGACTCACGGACTATATGGCCAAACCGGGGGATAATATCACGTGGAAAGGAATTATCAAATGTATGGCGTTGATCAAACCGTTCATGAGGTGGAAAGTTGGAGACGGCACCTCTATATCCTTTTGGTTCGATAATTGGTTAGGGAGCGTTGTTCTTTATGATGTTATTCCTGATATTGATCCGATGGATTCTGGCTTGTCACTTGCGGATGTAATCGATGAGACAGGGGACTGGACTTTTGAAGGAATACACACAAGGATCCCGGATGAATGGAAACATGAGATAAGGAGTCGAAGGTTTGTGCTGAAGGATGAAGCGGGCATGCTGTTATGGGGGGAAACAGCGTCGGGAAAATTCTCGTGCCAAACTGCGTATAAAGCTCTACACCGAAGGTATGCCGATCAACCTACAAATTACCCAAATTTTGGTTGGATATGGAAGCTGGGTTGTGGGAATAAGATGCGCCATTTTATATGGCTCGCGTGGCAGAACAAATTGGCAACAAATCAAGTGCGCAAGATACAAAAAATTACTGAGGATGGACAGTGCGAGGTCTGCAATTACCCCGAGGAATCAGTCATGCATATCTTGCGTTTTTGCAAACCGGCACACCTGATTTGGCGCAAACTTATTCCCGCTTCAAGATGGCGTGAATTTGTAGATATTGCGGACGACAAGTGGCTGCGGGGAAACCTTTGCAATAGCGAGGAGGGCTGCAGTATTAGTCCGGGTTTGCCGTGGAATCTAATTTTTGCTGCCAGCATTTGGCACATATGGAAGGCGCGGAACCATCGAGTTTTTAAAGGAAAATCTTTGAGTACACATGCTGTTATCTGTCAGATTAAACTATTATGTGAGGACATGAGAAAGATGCCGTGCGGGAAAAAGAAAGAATCAAAATTCAGCTGGGAGAAACCTCAATTATGATGGGACAAATTAAATGTCGATGGGAGTGTTCGCCATGACCTGAACCGAGGAGCAATTGGTGGTGTTTTGAGAGATAGCAAAGGCGCATGGATGTGGGGATTCGCAGAATATATATCTAGTCCGACTGTTTTAGAGACGGAGATGAGAGCCATACACAAAGGTTTGGAAATTGCGTGGAGCAAAAGAATCCAGAAGCTTGAAGTTGAGACGGACTCGGAAGAAGCGTTTCAACTCATCAATAATGGTGCAAATCCAGCCCATTGCCTGTACCAACTGACTGAAGAATGCAGAATTCTAATTCACAAGCCGTGGGATATTGTTTTCAGATGGATCCCTCGAAAGAAAAACTATTTGGCTGATGCAATTGCAAAGTTTCAACATGGAGCAGTGAGTGGACCTTGTCTTCTACTCAGTCCTCCACCAGAACTTGTCTCTTTTTTACATTCTGATGTAGCCTGATAGGCCTGCTTCTCCTTTGTATACCAAAAAAAAAAAAAAAACAATATTAATCCCTATTCTCCAATGCATCAATGTCACTTAGCGTAATTTCACAAAATCCCCAATTTCAAAAGCACTAATTCAACAACTTAAAACCCTAATTCAACAATCAACATAGTAATTTAAGTATCAACAATCTACCAAATTTAAAAGAAAATGAGAAAAAGACTACCTTGTGTTTAAATTTTGGAATCAACGCGGTGGGCGGTGGCGGGTGCTATGCGGCATGGCAGATTCAGCGGCGTCGGGTAGTGGTGGTTCAGTAGGCGACGTTGCGTCGAGTGGTGGTGGTGCGTGAGTTGAGAGAGAGAGTGGCATGGTGTTGATGTGGTGTGTGGGTGTGTGGGTGAGTCGTGAGAGGGAGAGAGTTGAGAGAGAGTGAGGGAGAGAATAATGAGTGAAATAAGAATTGGGGGAAGAAATGTAGTTATTTTCTTTTTAATTTGTTCCTACACTTTCAATATCTCACACATCGGCCCTCCAACATGTTTGTTTTTTTTTCTCTAAATATATCCCTTAAACCCTTACTCTTTGGAAATTAAATACGCGAGAATCTCGCATCCCGCGAGATTTCAAAAATTCTTTCCGATTCCGTCCCATTGGGGTCGGGATTCCCTTTCCGGCGAAGCTTGCTACGAAGTTTTGAATTTCCCGCGGGTCGGTTCGGGAGCGGGAATTTCCCGATCCTGATCCCACCCCTAGATAGGATCTTGTTTGGAACATCAAATGTTGAGCAACTAATTGATGGAATTTTAAGTGCGTGAATTAGATTCACACTCTTTACAAACTAAAAAGAAAAAGCAAGGAAAAAGGTTGGAACAACAACAAAACATGTGAGTTGGACACGACAAATGAGACCTTGTCGTAGATGGAGTTGCTCGATAATATGACTTATTGACAGATTCTTCTTTTTATTTTCCAATCTTTTTGGGTTGGTAACGGGGGCTAGTGGTGGCGCTGTGCCCATTCCCCTCTTCTTCCGCTTTACAACCGGAATAAAAAAATATTTGCTTACAACTTTGAAAGATAAAAATTATTTGTTATAATGTAATAAGCCTATTGAATGAAACTTATGATGATCATATACAACAATTCTTTGTTTACATTTATTTTTATGTGATTTGTTGATGAGTATATATAACAACCGGGCATATGGATAAAAAGCAGTTGTTGATAAAACTGATGATTTGTTGCTTATATAATCCGGTAGCACGAACGATTATTAAGTTCATTTAAAAATAAATCATGCATTCAGCCTCTAGGCAAATATTAATTCTACTGTGGATCTAATTAACACAGCTCACCCGTTGATGAGCCTTGAAGCTAGCTACAACGTACTCCAGATAATTTTTTGATAATTGTGTACTTGAACAATTTTGTAAACAGACAAGTGTATATTTCCGTCACAATTTCATAAGGGTAGCTTATAAAGTTATAATATATTTCCCACGCGCAAGTGATGGTGAATATATAAACGGCAAACATATCGGCTGATCGAATCTGCTGAGGTAGCTAAGCGAAGATACAAACTAAAATATCATTACATATTTTCTTTTTGAACACACCAAACTCTTATTTATGTACTAAGGCCGAGGCCAAGGTATATACAACGCATTGCGGGGTCGGGGCTTATGGAACAGGCAAAAATATGTACAATGTATATCACACAAATCAAAACTCTCCAAATTGGGCGTACAGTGAAGCCAAACAACCGCGTAGTGTGGTTGTCCAGGCAAGTCAGATGCTTCCCGATCCCGTCCAATTGTCGCAAGCACGTCCGCGAACCTATTTCCCTCTCGGTATGTACATGAGAGAAATAGGGTTGGTACTCTTCCTCCTATACTCCGTATGTCACGGAGGAGGCCTAACTATTAGATATAGAATATGTATATTTGGTAATTATTGTAGGTTGATATATATATTTTTTGTAATAAATAGTTACCTTATTAGAGATGATCTCCTTTGTATATATATTGAACATTATTCATTGAATAACACAAGAAATGCATTATCTTACATGGTATCAAGCCTTCTCTCCTTTTCTTTCTCTCCTAAACTATGACAAACCCTAGTGACGATACCTCCGCCTCCAAGTCGTCCACCTCCTTCGACGGCAAAAACGACGCGCCTCCTCATGAGGCCGTGCCCCCAAAATCCCCCCCGCCCTCACCGCCACTAACATCAAGAACTTCATCCCCATCTTGTTGGACGTTGAATCCGGGCAATATTATACTTGGTATGAGTTATTTAAAATCCATGCACGAGTTTACAAAGTTCTCGACCAGATCATCCCCCCTTCCGTTGTGGTCGCCCCATCCGACCCCGAGATGTGGGATCACTTGGACGCCATCGTACTATAATGGATCTATGGCACCATGACCAACGATCTCCTTCACGCAATTATGGTAAAAGACTCTACTGTCGTAATTGCATGTACGAATCTTGCGGATTACTTCCAAGATAATTGGAATTCCCGGGCCATGCACCTCGAAAATAAATGCTCCTCTACCACTCTTGATGATATTTCGAATGATGGTGCTTATTGTCAAAAAATGAAGATTATTGCTGATCAATTGGCCAACAATGGTTCCCCCGTTTCTAACCATCGGTTGGTTCTTCAAATGGTCACGGGTCTTACCGATGCCTATGGCGCATCGCAACCCTAATTCAGAAAAGTGATCCGCTTCCTCTCTTCTTTAAAGCTCGTTCCATGTTATCTTTGGAGGAGACGAGCCTTGCCAAGCGTGCCTAGCGATAACCCAATGCAGCTCTAGTCTCGCATTAAGTCCCGCCGGCCGCTTCCACAAACTCGGCTCCGCAATACGATCCGTATCATGAAAATCGAGACGAGGACGAGGCCGCGGTCGCGGCCGCTTCATGGATCAGTGGGGTCGCGACGGCCGCCAACGGTCGCGGCGCACCTTTCTCGTATCAATGGTCGTGGCCGTATCCCCCTGGGCCTACCCTATGCAGCAGCAATGGGCCGCTCCTCCGCCACAATGGGTCGCTCCGCAGTCCTCATACCCTACGACCCAGGCGCGTCCCCCAAACCCCAACCCGTGCGGACAGGGTATCCTCGGTCCATGTCCTCAACATGCGTATCACACTGAGGTGGCTCCATATGCTCCTAGAGACATTGACTTAGCGATGCATACGCTGTCCCTCGGCCAACCGGATTCAAATTGGTACATGGACTCGGGTGCCTCGTCTCACATGACCTCTAACCAAGGTAATCTCACGTCTTACTTTAATTTGCACAGCAAACGTGATATAATTGTTAGTAATGGTCACACTCTTCCAATTAAGGGCTCGGGTCACTCTCTCCCCCTCCCACCCTTCGTCTCAATAACATTCTCTATGCTCTTCACCTCATCAAAAACTTGATCTCTATCAGAAAATTCACCACCGATAACTCTGTTTCTATCACGTTTGATCTGTTTGGTTTTTCTAGGAAGGGTTTTCAGACGGGCACCCCCATCATGCGATGCAATAGCTCGGGTGATCTATACCCTATTCTCCCACCCGCCGCCTCTCGCTCCGCCCCGTCACCTTCCGCATTCCTCTCTCTCTCTTGGCCGATCGTTGGCACGCACGGCTTAGCCACACAGGCGATCACGTTTTTGATTTTTTTAGATATAGTTCTCAAATTCCTTGTAATAAATGCTTTTCTACATCGTTTTGCCATTCTTGTCCCATGGAGAAACATATTAAATTGTCGTTTTATGATTCGCTTACTATGACTCGTTCAACGTTTGATTTAGTTCATAGTAATGTTTGGACATCTCCCATTTTGAGCTCTTCGGGGCATAGTTACTATGTTTTATTTTTAGATGATTATAGGGGTTTTTGTGGACGTTTCGTTTGTCTCACAAAAATGATGTGTTTCCTAGATTTTTATCTTTTCGTGCTTATGTCAACAAACAATTTGAACATGATATTAAAATTCTCCAAAGTGACAATGGCACGGAATACAAAAATGCCTCTTTCTCTACCTTTTGCAAAACATATGACATGCATCAACACTTTTCTTGCCCATGCACCTCTTCTCAAAATGGAAAATTCGAACGCACGATCCCTACAACAAATAATATAATTCGTACTTCTCTTTCCCATGCTTTCGTTCCGTTGACTTTTTGGTCTTACGCATTGCAAGTTGCCACATATCTCTAGAACATAATTCCTTCTAAAACCTTCACTTTACCCCGCTCCAACTTCTCTAGCATCAAACTCCCTCATATGCCCATCTCAAGATTTTTGGGTGTATTTGCTATCCTCTCATCCTCTCTACTACAATACATAAGCTACAACCGCGGTCTACTCCTTGTGTCTTCCTCGGTTACCCCCTAATCATCATGGCTATAAATGCTTCGACCTCTCACCAATAAAATAATTCTTTGTCGACATGTTTTCTTCGATGAAAGCTCATTCCCATTCTCGAAGTTCTCTTCTTCTCCCCCCCACTCCATATTGCAGCCAAAACTCTGTGGCACCGGATTCTGCACCTTCTCTTCCCAATGTTGGGTCGATATTGGGGCAACATTGCAACCAGAACCCTGTGGCACTAGTTTCTGCACCTTCTGTTCCCAATGTTGGGTCGATGTTGGGGCAACATTTCAACCAGAACCATCTTCCTCACACTGCGGCTCCCTCTTTCCTCGATGATTATCGGTCACCGCTCCTTACTCCTCCCCTTGTCACTCCAAACACAGACCCCCCACGGGTCGCTCCTCCTCCCCCACCCGTGGCGACACAATCACCACCCGCGTCGCCGCCCACACTGCACGTGTCCCCTATTTTGCGCGGCAGCCCGTCTCCACCCTGCGTGCCATCTCAGGCGACACCGACCTCTCCTCGTGCGCCAACTCAGGCGACACCGCCCTCGTCTCATACGCCACACAGGCGACACCGCCCCTACTCACTCCATGACAACTTGCAACCAACATGGCATCTTCAAGCCAAACTGCCTCTCCAATCTCCACTTCACCTCTTCTCACTCTCCTCTTCCACGTAATTCTGTAGTGGTGTTATCCGACCCAAATTGGAAATTGGCCATGTCTGATGAGTTTGATGCTCTTATTAAAAATAAGACGTGGGAGTTGGTACCCCGTCCTACTAATGTCAATATTATTCGGTCTATGTGGATTTTTCGTCACAACTTTCATTCTGATGGTTCCTTTGAGAGGCATAAGGCCCGACTTATAGGTGATGGCAGGTCTCAGCAGGTTGGGGTTGATTGTGATGAAACTTTCAATCCCGTGGTTAAGCCTACGACTATTTGGGCGGTTCTTAGTATTGCAGTGTCCAACGATTGGATATTCATCAGCTCGACATGAAGAATGATTTTTTACGCATTCATCTTCATAAAACAGTATATATGCACCAAGCCCTCGGGTTTAGTGACTCATCTCGACCAGATCATGTGTGCTTATTGAAGCGCTCTCTCTACGACCTTAAACATGCCCTTCGAGTTTGGTATTAGCGGTTTGCTGATTTTTGTTGCTACCATTGGTTTCTTGCACAGTGCCTCAGATCACTCTCTCTTTATCTTGCATCATGGTTCGGACACGGCCTACATCCTTCTTTATGTGGATGATATCTGCTCACGACCTCTTCTCCTTCTTTACGTCAGTCTATTATATCTCAGCTTGGTCGGGAATTTGCCATGAAGGACTTGGGTCCTTTGAATTTCTTTTTGGGGATTGCAGTTATGCGTTGCACTGATAGTCTTTTCCTATCTCAAAGGAAATATGACGAGGATATTATTCGTCGCGCTGGTATGAAGTCGTATAAACCAAGATAAACTCCGGTTTACACGAAATCTAAACTTGGCGCAATGCCCGAGAGTGCCAAGTTTTCGGACCCTACTCTTTATCGCGGTCTGGCTAGCACCCTTCAGTATATCTCACTTTCACGAGACCAGATCTCTCTTATGCCGTTCAACAACTTTGTCTCGTCATGCATGATCCCCGTGATGCTCACAGTGGGCCCTTAAACGGGTTGTACGTTACATTCATGGGACTCTTGATCTTGGCCTTCACATCTCTCCCTCCTCGGTTAAGGGGTTGGCCGTCTATACTAATGCTGATTGGAGAGGGTGCCCTGACACTCGTCGCTCGACTTAGGGATATTGTGTTTTTCTTGGCGACAATTTAGTTTCTTGGTCTGCCAAATGACTACCGACACTCTCACGGTCTAGTATCGAAGCGGAGTACTGTGGCGTGGCTAATGCAGTGTCTGAGTCATGTTGGATTCGAAACTTATTTTTGGAGCTTCACTGTCCTATTGCTTCAGCGACTCTCGTATATTGTGATAATGTGAGCGCCATCTACCTTTCGAGCAATCCGGTCCAGCATCAACGAACCAAACACATTGAGATAAATATTCATTTTGTTCGAGAAAAAGTAGCTCGTGGTCAAATCCGTGTTCGACATGTTCCCTCACGTTATCAGTTAGCCGACATTTTTATGAAGGGACTTCCACGGGTTCTTTTCGACGATTTTCGGTCCAGTCTCAACGTTCGTCCTCCTCCCGTTTCGACTGCGGGGGTGTATTAGATATAGAATATGTATATTTGGTAATTATTGTAGATTGATATATATCTTTAGTGATAGATAGTTACATTATTAGAGATGATCTCCTTTGTATATATATTGAACATTATTCATTGAATAACACACGAAATTCATTATCTTACACGAACATCTCTGTCGAGGCCATATCAGTTTGCTTCCTGGTTAAAAGAGTGTAGGTTACTTTCGAGTCACTCTCAACAATAAGTGCAGTAATGGAAACTTTTAATGCAAGTAACATTCCTTGCCGTATGACCCTGAGTTCGTGGACATTGTTGGTACTGTGTCATGTCGCCTCAAAGAATGCACCTATCACCTTGCCGTTCCAATCGCGTATGACGCCTCTAATTCCTGTTGGACCTGGATTGGTAAGTGCGGAACCGTCCGTATTAATTTAACATATCATTACATATATTTAACATATTGTTAGTTAACATATTGTTAGTTTAAGTTGAAAAGTTTGCACATGGTAGGTCCGTGGTCTAAGCAAGATATTAATTAATGTCAATCACGTTAGTCAATCTTTTTTGAAGAAATAAACACCCGGATCCACTCACACCAAACATGTGGCTTTTGCATGCATAAAAATACGTTCTTAGAATGCCAAGTTTGACATATGATCGCCGCGCCTAAGATTATTTAGTTTATATTTATTTTTTAATGCATACACGTGAATGAGTGTTTCGTTCGATAAATATATATATATAAAACCCGCACACTCATTAATTTTATATTTATTTAATCAAATAGGGAAGAAATAAAATAAATTATCTAATCACAACATTTAATGTATGAAATGTACATATTCATAAAATCTAAGAAAGGGAAATAGCTATTAGGAAATAATTCTCCATCAAATTTTAATTTTCAAAGATAAAAGTAAATATTCATCAAATCGAGACTTTCATTTTAAAGGTGCAAGAGTTGATCACTTCCCTCCATTTGAAAAGAGATATTGAAAAGAGATATTGCGACGAAGCATCAATATTGGCTTGAGGGACGACTCCTTTTATTTTTGTGTTTTCCTTCCTAGTTCTTGGACACCCTCCAAATTCATGTTGGCTTGAGGGACGACTAATTGGACACTCTCCAAATTCATGTTGGACGTGCTATGTAGCGTCTCCTTTTGTTAAAACAAACTTAAATTAAGGACTTTCTGTTAGACACTTATCGCGGACGCGTACTTCCATATCAGAAGTATAGTATACCTCTATAATTTAACGGTAAAAGTTTTTTAAAAAAATTGAGAAATAAGAACAACGGCAATTAAAAAGCCTTTGATGCACGACATTTGTGTATGTAGTGTGAATAATAAGAAAATAAAGCTACACATACGCGTTCTCTTGTGCACACTCAAGTAATAATAAAATAAAAAGTAAATTACGTTCCTAGTATAAAATTCCACAAAGAGTTTATGATTAATATCTAGAATCTACCTTATAAGAGAAATAATATTTGAGTGAGTGAATAATTCTATTAATCACAAGAGTACTTATACTAGATTACAAGGGCAATAAAGTACAACACTAAATAAATACAATAACTATACTAAAGAATAATACAACAATATAATATCATCTAATATGCCCCCTCAAAATTGACGTTCCCTCAGTAACAGAAATTTTGCTACGAATAAGCTCAAACCGAGAACGAGGAAGGGGCTTAGTGAGAACGTCAACCAATTGGTCAAGAGTGTTCAAGTAAGTTACACGAAGAAGACATTTGGCCACGCGATCACGAATGAAGTGAAGATCAAGGGAGATATGTTTTGTGCGAGAGTGTTGAATCGGATGAAGAAAAGAACGTAAATCACCAAAGTTATCACAACGCACTGCAGGAACCGAGCGAAGAGACAACCCAATCTCCCCAAAAAGGTGCTAAAGCCAACGGGCCTCAGACGCAATGGATGAAAGACCGCGGTATTTCGCTTCAGTAGAGGAACGAGAAACCGCCTTCTGTTTCCAAGAGGACCACCAGATAGGATTCGAACCCAACATGATAAGATATGCAAAAGTAGACGTGCCATGAAGAGTATCACCACCCCAATCCGAGTCCGAATAAGCAGTAAGAGAGAGGTTAGTATCACGACGCAGTGTGATACCATGCGTGAGCGTACCTTTAAGGTAACGTAGTACACGCTTTAACGCCAACCAGTGAGCTGCATTCGGACCCGGCATACGTTGGGCAAGCCTATTGACCGAGAAAACAATATCCGAGAGCGTAAGAGTGAGATACTGCAAGCCACCAATGATTTGACCATACATGGTGACATCAACGGGGTCGGCCGAACCCGAAGCTGTGGGATTACGAGACATAGGCGTGGATAACGGCTTAGCACCATCCATCTTGTGATGAGTCAAGAGATCATAAATGTACTTGTGCTGCGAGAGAAAAAGACCATCACCCGTGCTGTAGACCTCAACACCCAAGAATTAATTGAGAGCATATAGGTCCTTAATCACAAAGTCCATGCCAAGATGCTTAATAAGCGATGAGATAGTCTTGGAACAAGACCCAGTGACCACAATGTCGTCAACATAGACAAGTACATAGACACGAATCGAGCCACGCATAAGGATGAACAAGGACGTGTCCGGCTTTGACTGTAGGAAGCCAAACACAATGAGGGCAGCACTAATAGCAAGATACCAAGCTCGAATGGCTTGTTTGAGGCCATAGATAAACTTATGGAGAAGGCACACATGATCCGGATGAGTCGTGTCAACAAACCCCAGTGGTTGGCTCATATATACAGTCTCAGAGAGTGTGCCATGAAGGAACGCATTGCTAATGTCCAATTGTCATAGAGACCAAGAGTGCATCACGGCCAATGCAATGATGGTGCGAATGGTGACTGACTTCACCACCAGACTGAATGTTTCTTTAAAGTCAACCCCTAGTCATTGGTGAAACCCCTTACAAACCAATCGAGATTTGTAATGGTCAATGGACCCATCCGGATGACGTTTGATACGAAAGACCCACTTGGACCCCACTACGAAATGGGTGGTAGGAGGTGGAACCAAGGGCCAAGTGCCATGACTGGATAGAGCCGTGACTTCCTCAGACATATCTGCATGGCACAACGGATCAGAGAAAGCCACTTTAACCGAAGTAGGTTCCAAGGGATGAAGAACGAGATGCTTAGTGGCAGTATACATCTTAGGCATGAAGATGCTATTGAGAGATCGCGTGATCATGTGATGTAGACAAGCAGAGCCCTAGGTGGTGGGCTCACTAGAGTTCGAGGGTGAGGTGGCTGAGCCCTAGGCGAGCCAAGGGTCGAAGGCGGTGCAGACTAGGCCGCAGGCGAAAGAGCTCACATGGGCGTCCGCTGCTGGGCCGAAGGTGACCGCCCATGGGCCTGGGTTGACCGGACCACCTGGTGGGCTGGTAGGCTAGGCCCAGTTGTTTGGTCCATACAGGCTACTGACGATCCGTTAGGGCTTGCGGACTGTGGCACCCCAATGAATCGAGGTGTGGCTGGTGCTGGGCCTAGGGCAACACTAGCCGGCCCTAGTGTTGGCGGCGGATCATGAAGCGGTAGTGAAGTGGGCGAGAAGTCATGAAACCTATCTTCAACAAACTGCACGTGCCGAGAGATGTAAACACGACCCGTGAGAATATCAAGACACTTGTAGGCCGACTGAGATGTAGAGTACCCAACAAACACACAAGCCCGAGAAGGGGGCGTGAGCTTTCCGGGAAAGTACGGACGCAAGTGAGGGTAACAAAGACACCCAAAAATACATAGCCCCAAATAATTTGGTTGTCGACCAAAGAGAGACTCGAAGGGGGACCGAGAGCCAAGAACAGTAGTAAGGAGCCTGTTATAAGGATAAGTGGTTGTGCTAAAAGCAAAGTTCCAAAAAGTCGAGGGGAGAGAAGCACGGGTGAGTAGAGTGCGCCCCATCGTTGCAATAACACGATGACGAAACTCACTAGTGTTGTTTTGCTGGGGCGGTCGTGAGCCAAGAGATGCCACTTGAGGAGAAATGTGTCCGCATGGCCAAGAACTCACCACCATTGTCGGAATAAAAATTCTTAATTGACGTACCAAATTGTTTTTCCACTAGACCTCTAAACTGAATGAAGATACGTAGTACATCACACTTAGCCATCATAGGGCAGAACCAACAAAACTTGGTAAAGTGATCAACTAAAAGTAAATAAAAACTACATCCCGTAGTAGAAGTAATAGGGGCGGGACCCCAAACATCACCATAAACATAATGAAGTACATCATTCGACACAAGCGAAGTATCACGAAAAACTAGATTTTGACTTTTATTCGATAAACAAGAAGAGCAAACCCTAGAGTCCGACGCAGCGGACGACACGATAGATAAACTAAATTTGTTAAAGATAAGCGACCCAACTTTTTCGGGTGTATGACTGAACCTATCGTGCCAACAACTAACACTAGTCCGTTCACCAACAAGTGCCATAATCGGAGAGCGGCCAAGAGAAGGAAGCCGAACACGATACACACCATCCACACACGTCCCGCGAAACAATCTACTCCTCGGGCGCCAATTCTTCACAACAAAATAAGACGAGAAAAACTCAATAGAGACATGATTAGCAGTAGTAAAACAATGCACCTATAAGATATTTCTCCTCGATGATGGGACACATAAAATATTGTCAAGTGTAAAGGAACGGTCATGAAGAGTAATTTTAGAGGAACCCGTGTGTGAGATAGGCAAACCTTTACCACCTACTGTCGTAACCTCCTCCGGACCATCATACTCAGAGTGAAGAGCAAGATTCCCAAGACCAGACATGAGATGATGAGAGGCACCCGAATCAGCCAACCACTCGTCATGCTGAGCACTAGGTGGCGGCGGCGACGCATAGTTCACGCTAGGGTTAGGGTATGCGGCGGCAAGTTCTAGCCCATGGCCCGTTATGCCACACAACTGACAGATGATAGGCCCACGAGTGTGAGGCGCTGATACATGCCCGTGTCGCACCTAGGGTTTGGATTCGCGAACCTAGAGGAACCCCTATTGCGGTCACCACGTCGTGATTGGCCATGCGAGGGTTGGGTGCGACTGCGGTTGCGAGAATTGGACCGTGGCTATAAAACTGCATGATTCACAAAAGCAATAATGGTTGACTGTTGAAGCTCAAGATGATGAAGATATCTTCCTGACTAACAAGAAGGTCGTGCAACTAAGCAAACTGGATTGGGTGCTCACGAGTAGGGGTGTTATGGGTCGGGGTCCCGCCGGGACGGGACCCCGGCCCATCGGGAATTGTCGGGGCGGGAGCTGATGGCCAGCTCCCGTACCTCCCGCCGGGAACAGCGTTCCCGGCGGATCGGGATTCCCGCCGGTACGGGAGGGCTCCCGCAACCCTCGTGTCCCGGCTGACAGTAAGCGCACCAGCCCTTTTTTTTGGTTTTCTGGCAGTAAGCACAAGCGGCGTGGTGGTGACTGGTGAGGCGGCGCATCGGTGGTGAAAAATTACCTCTAAATTATGAGGTGGTCAGGCGGCGCAGCGTCGTGGTGGTGACTGGTGAGGCGGCGCAGCGGCGGCGTGGTGAGGCGGGGGGCGGCCTGAGTTGTGTGTGTGTTTGATGTTCTCTCTGTGTGTGTGAGCGTGACCGTGTAGTATTATTATAAAAGGAGTGAAAAAGAGACATTTTAAAAATATTTTTTGTAGTAGTATTATTATAAAGAGTGAAAAGGAGACCAAGAGTGACATGTCAGTTTTTTCTGTATTTTAAAAAAGGCCACCACTTCCTAAAAAGGAAGTGGACTGTGTACTTTAACATTTTTTAAAAAAAGTTTTGAAAAAGCAAAAGGAAAAGTTGGGCTAACCGGCTAAGAAAGCAAATTCTTTTAGAAAGGCATATGTAAAAGAGCAAAGTGTACTAAAAATTAGGAGAAGGGTCTCTCACGGAAGCAACGGAGTCAGTAGCAGCGGCCATTGTAGTATATTTGGAGGAGATTGAAAAATTTGCTATTTACTCAATCCACTTTGTAAGATAATTATTTTGTGTTGAATTGTTAATTTAGTATTTATTTGGAGGAGACTGTGTGTGTTGCGTGTTCTGTGTGTGTGTTGTGTGTGATATAGAAAAAAAGAACGAAGAGCAGCTATATGAAATACAAAAAAAAAACTACCCCTAATAACTCCCGGGATCCCGCGGGAGGGAACGGGATCCGGTTCGGATCCCGTTTCCCTCCCGGCGGGAGTCAAACCGGGAGTAAATTCCCGGTTTGACCGGGAGGGAAGTTGCCGGGTTTTTCCCGTCTCGGGAAAAACCCGGCGGGTCGGGTCGGACTCCAAAGTCCCGTCCCGGCCCAAACAGCCCTACTCACGAGCACGGATTGGGCCAGCGATGTCACGATAGAGAGACCCAATGCCATTGAGTACGTACAACGTGATGTTATTATCCTTCACGGGACCATCAATGGCAGCCAACTCATCAGCCTTGGGTTTGGTAGATTGAAGAAACTTTGAAATTGAACGATCACCCAACTTCATGTTGTTCAGTTCATCCTTCAACTGCATGACATGAGAGCGTGATCGACTAGCATAATGTCATTGGAAATCGTGCCACACGCCCGCAGAGGTTTTAATAGAAGAAACAAGTGAAGAGATCTCCACAGAGACAGAACCAACCAAAATGGAGTCTTGACGCGTCCATAGGGAGTAGGAAACCAGCGACTCTGGTGTAGTACCTATCGATGGACACGGATGGGATCGGTCAACAAAGCCAAACAATCCATAGCCATACAGGAAGTGACGAATCTGACAGTGCCACGCAGGATAGTTAGTGCTGGTGAAACGGATCGAAATTTGGTTGGAGTTGATCGGAATCAACGTAACACTGCCAGAGGACGGCCTATGGAAAAGGCGGTGATGGCGGTGAGAAGAGGCCAGCCATGATGGCGGTGAGAAGAGGCCAGCCATGATGGCGGCAGATCCGGAGGTGTCGCCTGCTGCGCCCTCAATGGAGGAGCGGGTCGCTGAGCCTGATCTAGACATATTAGGTCAAGGATCGAAGAGAGTCTCGTTAGAGAAAAAAGTTTCTTGATACAATATAAGAGAAATAATATTTGAGTAAGTGAATAATTCTATTAATCACAAGAGTACTTATACTAGATTACAAGGGCAATAAAGTGCAACGCTAAATAAATACAATAACTATACTAAAGAATAATACAACAATATAATATCATCTAATATACCTAACATGCAATGAAGTTTAAGTTAATAGTTAAAGTAAATTCAACTAATATGAAGAACATAATTGAAGATGATTGATTGGAGGATCGTTGTGGTTGTAAAGTAGATTGATGACAAATGTATTCAAAAGTTGATTTCAGTACATATTCACTTAGTAGTTCATAGACAAATCACATATGCCTGTTTGGCCTATTAAGTATTGTTGAACTTCTAAGTAGTCAATTGATCTAGTGCCGGTGTTAGGCACACCGTAAACCTATAATCTCTCGAATTACATAAGAGCGATAGCTTGCACAATCTGTTTTTCAATCATTTTAGAAGAGAGATTAAATATGCAATCTAATTTACCCTCTGCTAGGGTTAGGTAGGCAAACTTGCAGAAACACGCATTCGTGTGATTTAAGGATTATACACGATTTGCATTAGCAAGTCACAATGCAAAAAATTAATTATATCATGGATAGTCTAATTACAGCTTTGGCAAAACCGTATTGGCATCGTGAATTAAGCGAGAGCTCACCTTATTCATGCAACATATATAACGAATCACATCTAAATGCGTCATTACTCAAACAAAGACCCAAATAAATAAAACAGTCATATTTATTAATCATACCTACTTTCTACTCCAACAACGGAGTAGTTTAGCTACTCATAATCTCAAGTTCAACAACAGATGAATCAAAGAACAAAAAAATTAAAGATACAAGATTAGAAGAACTCTTGGACCTACTGGAAAGTCGACCTGCTCAATATTTAGATCCCCCTTGCTTTGCCTTCATCTTCACAACTTGTGAATTTATGACTCTAAGACTAAAATTATGGTGAATGATGACTGATTATCATGTGTGTATCTCTCAGACTCTCTATTTAATTCTCTCTTCAACAAAATACTCAACGACATGTTTTGACCCGACTTGATCCTTCCTTAACAATATTTCATGTTGCCCTAGGGTTTTGGCTTCAACCCTCATTTTAATCTTGTATGTTGATATTTTTGCCTCGTGTCGCGCTTGGTCAGTTACTAGTCGCACCCTGTCTGTCGGCCAAGCACGTCCTGCTCCTCGTCTCACTTGTTGCTCGCACGCCTCCCTGTCTCGTGCGTGGTTCATGGTCGCTACTCGCGCCCCTTCTCTTGCAGCTGGTGATAAATTAGGGGTACGACTCAGGTGCTGCTAGTGCTCTTCATGACATTGGTCACACCTCTGTTGCAGTCTTCCGTTTTGTCTTCATTTGGTCCGCAAACTGATATCTTTGCGCTTTCATCAATTTCACGCTCTAAGATAATGGTTTTTTCTAGACTCGACTCTAAACTGCAAAACAATAAAACAGAACGTAAAACACTAGATATGCTATAAAGTTGGACAAAAATGCTACAAAGCTGGACAAAAAAGCAAGTAAATTGGATACAAGAATCAAATCTTTTGGACACCCATCAGCCTTCATTATTGATAATTTTTGTTTTCATGATATCATTTTGTAAAATAATTTTCCTATATAATCTTTCTTGTTATAAGTGTTCTTTTACATCGATTGGGCGTTGTATATAAAAATTATTTTTCTTCAAATTCTGAAATATGTTGCTACATCTATTAATTTTGCCTCTTCTAATTAAGTATATGATATGCTTAAATGTAATAATTTTATAAGTTATGTCAGACCTTTTTGACCATTATTGTCCATGTATATGTTGTTATAACAAGTTATGTTGTAATAATAAGGTAAAAAATGATTCGCATATATAATTTAATGTGATTCATTAAACACGAGAAATCCACATTGCTTTCGTCAAACAAAATAAACTTCTTCTGCTACTTCGTTTTTACTCACACCATGAATAAAATTCTCTTCCTCTCTTAAGGACATGAACGTAACAAGACAAAACGTGTTATTCAGACACGCTTTACAACCTTTTTCTGACTACTACGTTTATTATATAAAACATTTTTTTTTTTTGAAATAGCTTACGCACAAAGTAAAATCTTTCAAAATATTCTTACTTTTCTTTTGATCAGCAAAAGTAAATTCACTATGGGAGGACAAGGGGTCCTCCAACCCCAAGAACAATACAAAAATAAACCTCAACAATGTTTCTTACTTAAAAACTATCGGTTTCTCAAATACTTTTCTCAATCTCGAGGGTGGATTCCTTCAAATAAAACATACATGAAAAATTAAAAGGACCAATAATTATATGAATAAGTATTGGCGTATTGTATTACAATTTTTTCAAAACCTCGTGTCCTTATTGCCTCTGTATCTTGATCCCGTATATGTGCATAATAGATAGCATAATAAGGTCAAATTTTGTAGTTCAAAAATTAAATAATAATGGTAGTACAGATCTACAGTATGTGGAAGCTAGTACGGTGAGAACCCAAAACTTTTAAAATATTCTGGCAATTAGTAGTAGCTAGTTCCTTTAATACTTGTATATATTATATCTGAGCCCAAATCTCAATTATGTATTATATAACTAGCACACACTAGTCTATTTATAAGGGTCAATAATCAATGCATCACATGATTAATAGCACAAAAAAATTAAATTAATACAATGGAGATAATGAGCAACGTCACGTGCACCAGCTTCGTTGTTTTTGTTTCATCCTTGATGATCATCATCTTGTTACGTTTAAGAAAGGTTCGAAATACCCCCCAAGAAACCCGAAAATTGCCCCCAAGCCCACCAAAACTGCCCCTCATCGGCCACCTCCACCATCTGTTCGGTGACCTTCCACACCGCGCGTTCACCAGACTGTCCCAAACGTACGGCCCCATAGTGCATTTGATGGTTGGAGAAGTTCCGACGGTGGTGATTTCTTCGCGCGAGGCCGCTAAACAAGTGCTGAAAGATCAGGATCCCTCGTGCGCCGATAGGCCCGAAAGCATTGGAATGAAGATCATGTGGTACAACTACACGGACCTCGTTTTCACCCCGTATAACGAGTACTGGAGGCAGATGCGTACAATATGCATCTTGGAGCTTCTCAGCGCGAAAAATGTCAAGTCATTTGGATACATTAGACAAGACGAGGTGTCCCACCTAATCAAGTCCCTCGAGTCATCGGCCTCATCATCATCGCCCGTTAATTTAACGGAAAAGGTATTCGCGTTAATGAGTTCCATTACGTGTAGGGCGGCTTTAGGAAAAGCAATGAGGGGTCGCGATGACACATTGCTTGCCTTGTTGAAGAAGGCGTTGACCTTGACGGGTGGGTTTGAGTTGGCCGACTTGTTTCCGTCTTTCAAGCTTCTCGATCTCGTCAGTTGGAACAAGTACAAGTTGTTGAGAATGAGGCGTAGGCTCGATTTCATTCTTGATCAAGTCCTGGAGGAACACAAAGTGAAACAGAGTGGCGAGTATGGCGGCGAAGATATTGTCGATGCTCTGCTCCGCATGCAGAGAAGTGGAGAACTGAAATATCCCATTACCAACAACAACATCAAAGCTGTCATTTTTGTAAGTGCATTTTAATTGTCTTCACGACCTCATCATATTTCCCTCTAAAATACCTTGTTAGAGCTAGGAATTAAGACAGAATTCGCAACATAGAAATATGCATTTAATTGGTATGTTTTCAGCTGGAACTGAAACCTCGGCCACTGTACTTGATTGGGCAATGGCGGAACTCATGAAAAATCCGCGTGTGATGGCAAAGGTACAAGCAGAAGTGAGAGATGCGTTTAAGGGAAAGAGGGTAGTGGAAGAGAGCGACGTCCAAACATTAAAGTACCTAAAGTTAGTGACTAGAGAAACTTTTAGGCTTCACCCTCCTATCCCAATACTCCCAAGAGCATGCAGAGAAGAATGTATTGTTGACGGTTATTCGATCCCTCTCAAATCCAGGGTTTTAATCAACATTTGGTCCATGGGAAGGAATCCACAGTATTGGGAAGACCCTGAAAGCTTTATACCAGAAAGATTTGAGAATAGTTCCATTGACTTTTTGGGAAATCATTTTGAACTTCTTCCATTTGGGGCAGGAAGGAGAAATTGTCCAGGTATGAATTTTGGACTGGCGAGCGTCGAGCTTCCATTAGCAAAACTTCTGTACCACTTCGACTGGGAAATGCCCGACGGAAAGAATATTGATGATATCGACATGTCTGAGGCAGAAGGAATAACCACGCCTAGGAAAAATGGTCTTTTCTTAGTTCCAATAGTCTACAAGTACTCCTGCATGGAAGGCTAGCTAGTAATAAACTATTTACCTTCATAAATGTGCTTGTGCACCTATCATATTTGAAGAACTTTTGTCTTTAGTCATGAAAATTGAAGAAAAAAGAGGTTGTTCTTGCTCAATGTTTGAGGATTACTTATATAGGTTAATAAATTATTGAGTTATGGTATCTGTTTCAGTTAACTTATTTATAATACATTTAGTTCAATGGAAAAGAGTTCTTCTTTCAACATGCCTTTTTTTCCCTCTCTGAAATAACACTACAAGATTCCACGGTCAACAACAATCGCATTTGCGGTTGCAAAAAATCCTGATGTGATTGCAGAAAGCCAATTGTAACCGCATCGAGGTCTCAGATAGGGCGGTCGCGTATGACCTCGGACATTTCACATCTGAGACCGCGACGCGGTTGCAGTTGAGGTCAACTGCGACCTAACAATCTGCAACTGCATCGCGGTTCCAGATACTTTCTGAGATCGCGTTGCGGTCTTAGATAGTGTTCAACTTTCTAAGACCGCAACACGATTGCAGAAACTCAAAGAGCAATTGAGACCGCATCGCGGTCTCAGTTAATATTCAAGTATCAGAGACTGCAGCGCAATCTTAGATAGTATGAATATTAACTGAGACCGCACCGCGGTTGCAAAAAAACTGCGAACAAAATAAAAACAAAATCAATAATATTCCGATAATTTACCGAAATATCATTGGTTTTTATAAAAATTACATTAAATAATGGCACAAAGCAATATACAAGAACAAATAAAATTAAATAACGAAAAATAATTAATAAAATGAAATGAAAGATAAATAAATGAAAAAAAGGTAAAAAAGATGAACAAAAAAATAAATGAAATAAAGAAGAAGAGAAATAAAGTTTGTGGAATAGAAGTGTTAGGTGTTATTTTTTTTTTTGGATTTGGAAAAGAAAAGAAGAGAAGCGTTAGATGTTTTTTTTTTGAATTTGAAAAAGAAAAGAAGAGGTGTTTGGTGTTTATATTTTTGGATTTGGAAAAGAAAAGAAGAGAAGTGTTTGATGTTTTGGGAAGATTTGTGTTTGTGAGTTTATTGTAAGAGTTTTAAAAAAAATGAGAGGGTAGTTGTGGGATATATAGAAAATGGGGTGCAAATTTGAATTTTCGCGAAATCACAAATTTCCTCCCTAGCCAGCCGAAAATTTTGAAAATTTTGAATCAATTGCAACCGCAATGCGGTTGCTAAAAGTTTGAAAATTCGAAATAATAGTTGTTGAGACCGCGTCGCGGTCCCTAATTGTATGAATATTATAGGGACCGCGTTGCGGTCCATAATAATATGAATATTAGTAGGGACCACAACACTGTCTCTAAAACAAGCTTTTGAGACCGCGATGCGGTCTCAATAGCCTCTATTTGAGACCATGTTGCGGTCCCTAATAATGTTCATACATCAAAATCACAATTTTATGGAACTATCTCAATGCGTTTGTGATTTTTAGCAACAAACATCATTGCTACATGTGAAATAAACTAATAAATGGTTAAAAAACAAGTAATTGAGAAATGAAAGAGTAGACTGAATGTGAAATGATCGAACGAGTTATTAGTATTGAACTTGTTGTATGTTATCTCCACTACTTATCATCATACCCACTTTGTTGATTTGTTATTATGATTTGCTTCACTAATAATATGATTAATCGATTTAATTATTAGATAATCTTTCACATTACGTTTATTTCTGTTTGTATCTAGACATGATATATATGTGTGTATATATGATCGTTATCGTTTGAAATCATAAGAATCTTCATCACGGCTTGTCCCACATATATAATGCTTGAATTTGTAATGAGACATTGAAATTATGGTTGTTTTTACTATTATTAGGATAGTTATCAAATAATTAACAACGTGGTACCACAAATCATCAAAAACACGTCATTTTGAAGTATGAATATTATTCGTAACCACAAATCGGTTACAAATACTACCAATTGCAACCGCAATGCGGTCTCAATAGAGCTATTGAGACCGCGTCGCGGTCCCTAATTGTATGAATATTATTAGGGACCTCAACGCGGTCTCTAAAACAAGCTTTTGACACCGCGATGCGGTCTCATTAGCCTCTATTTGAGACCGCGTTGCGGTCCCTAATAATATTCATACATCAAAATCACAATTTTATGCAACTATCTCAATGCATTTGTGATTTGTAGCAACAAACATCAATGCTACATGTGAAATAAACTAATAAATGGTTACTAAACAAGTAATTGAGGAATGAAAGAGTAGATTGAATGTGAAATGATCGAACGAGTTACTAGTATTGAACTTATTGTATGTTATATATACTACTCATCATCATACACATCTTGTGGAATATTATTTGTAACCGCATTTCTGTTACAAATACACTCAATTGCAACCGCCTTGCGGTCTCAATAGTCTCTATTTGAGACCGCTTTGTGGTCCCTAATAATATTCATATAGTAGGGACGGCGATGCAGTTGCAATTGACTCCGTTGGTATCTGAGACCGCATGGCGGTTTAAATTCCTAGTATTTGGATTCTGAGACCGCTTTGCGGTTGCAAAAACCTAATCTATACTGAAATCTAAGGGAAGAGCTTCGATTTGTAATTGAGCTATATTTTAACTACCCACTCCTCAACTTTCTCTACATATTTAACAAGTCGTTAAAACTTATCTTTAAAATTGTTAAAATTGCACATTAAACTATCTTTAACTCTGCAAGAAATCTTTAAATCAGTTTTAAAACTTAACTTTTCAATTTGATAATAAAGGTTCATTTGATTGTCGTTAATTTTTATCACTTAATATTGTAACACCTAATCTTATCTATACTTCTTTCTTTTCTTTGATTGCATGAAGAGCTCCAACTAAATAAAATGCCATTGTGTTTTTAATATCAAAGTAAAATCTTCATAACTTCCCAACTTAGATAACTCGAAGAAAAGAATCGAACATGCAAATAACAATTAACTCTAAAAATTTACCAACATTACACAAAAAATAAACTATTTTGATTCAACATTCAAGTTACGCTAAGACATAAACAAATAAAATATACATATTCAATAAAAAAAGAAGTTAAGAAAAAATGAAAAAAAAGTTCTTTTTTTAAAAATATAAACGAACACTTTCAGAGACCGCATCGCATTCTCTGAAAGTCATGGACCGCAATGCAGTCCCTGAAAACCTCCTTCGGCGGTCCCGATGGAGGCGCCTAAAATTAGGGCTAGAAAGCCCTAATTTTAGGCGCCTAAAATTGACTGGAAAAGTCCAGCCAATGGGCTTGGGACCGCAACGTGGTCCCTGATGACCTTCAGAGACCGCGTTGCGTTCTTTGAAAGCCAGCAACCGCGATGCGGTTGCTGCGCAGTCTCAGTTATCCAGCAACCGCAACTCCGATCTCTGTTGACCCTGAAATCTTGTAGTGTAAACTCGATCAACCACCTGAACATCATAAACAAAATTTGAGTTATGCAATTATTTAACCAAAAGTAACTTATTAGGTAGAAAGTGTAAGTACTAAGTAGTTATATATTGAAAATTCAAAAATACTAGTTATTATTTGATTGTTTTAATTAGAAGTGGGGCACCTTTAACTTAAGTATAGTTTGCTATAATTTTGTCCGGGGTACAAATGACATTACAAAATACACCAACTATGCTAATTCTAAACACTATAGATGTCTTCGAGATCAACTTTGTTCGTTACGCACCAACACATCCACTTTCCAAGGCTATACGCCAAACTCCGGGAATATGTCGAATATTGGGATATATCAAATATTAATTACATCGAATCCCTTAGATATATCAAATATGCGTGTATGTCGAATATCTGGACGAGCTAGGATATATATGTTGAATGTCCTCATACGTTGAACCTGCACTATATATCGTATCTAAAGGTTCGATATTAAGCAGTGAACAATAAGTGTAAGAAATAACTTACCTTAATTATCGGGTCTCAAATATTTATAGACCTCGAGATGCAAGACCACACGCCCAATTTAATTTCACGAGTATGTTGAACTTCTACCATACATCGAACTTTTAATTCGATGTGTTGCTCACTGATACATAGAATATAACCATTCAGTGTATCACCCCAGTGGGTTTTATCACTTGGGCCGGCCTAGTAACCTAGGCCAGCAGTATAAGCGCATATCATGTAGGCCTCCAATCAATATGTCGTTCTTATAAACATCGGTCCATAAATTTTATAGTGTTATCTAGGCTAATCATGGAATTTTCTAGCTTGTATATGTATATATATCCCAAGCCCCTCAGATCACTCAGATCATAGGGTGACAGGTAGTGCGTTGATGAACTCTGAAAGGGAGTTGATGTAATTTTTATTATTTTTGGTATGTCAAACTTTTAGGTTTTTTTTTTGTCCGGAAAAATGAGATTTTATTGCTTGAAACAGGGAGTATAAGAAGTACTCCCGAAAAAATTTACAACTCAGTACCAAGACAAGCCAAAGGCATGTTACACCAATTTATGTAGGAGTACACAACTTTTTTTATTTGCTCTAACCCAACTCCATGATTTCACCTTAAGAATCTCAATGATATCACAAATACTTGTAGAATAATTTCGAAATAATTTATTATTTCTTGCCGTCCAAATACTCCAAGTGACGACAAACCAAAGACAACTTAACTCTTTTTTTTCAAGTCCCCCGGGAATAAGATTGAGGTTTTGAGTGAAATGCTCTTCCGAATTATTGTGTAGAGAACCCTAAACCCCGAGCCATTGATATATTCCCATCCAAACTGAATATGCAAACTGACATTCCAAAAAAATATGATTGACTTCCTCTACAAAAACACCACAAAAGGACAAGAGCAATCATCTATCGAAGAAAGCACTCCGCATCGACAAAGATTGACCTTAAAAGGAAGATGGTTATGAAAGATTCTCCAAGCAAGACAAATCATTTTGAGAGGTGCATTTCCATTCCAAAGCCTCTTAAATCCCGACAAGTGATCAAGATCAGAGGTACTCGGGGTGGAGAGACTTTGAACATGTTCATATGCTGACTTGACAGTGAACTTACCTGAAGGTTCGTGAACCCAACTTCACTTATCATCGCTACTTTGCACGGGAGAGAAAGAGGACAATAATTCAATCAAATTATGGAGAAGTGTAGTTTCCTATTCGAAAAGTGAGCGCCTCCAACGCCAAAGCAAACACCATTGTTGGTCTCTCCATTCCCCAAGATTTGCAACAGAGGAATCTCTATCATTTGAGATAAGAAAAAGTCTATGGAATCTGATTTTCAGAGGCTCGTTTCCAATCCAAGTGTCATGCCAAAAGAGATTATTATGCCCATTCCCAACGGATATGCTATCTTTAAACCAATTTACGTTGGTCCAATTCTTTTTTAGTCCCACAATATCCTTCCACCAAATCGATTAGGAGGAGATATTGGCATTAATGTAATCATCACCAAAAACGCTTTCAATGTCTCCATATTTTGACTTGAGAACACGAGACCAAAGAGCATCTGGTTCATTTACAATTCTCCAATACTAGTTGTTAAGGAGAGCATGATTAAACCACCTAAGATTCTTGAAGTCCAGCCCACCTAATTCTTGTTTCCTGCATAAGATGTCCCATTTAATCCAATTGATTTTCCTTGATTCCTCCTTTCCTCCCCAAAGGAAATTCCTTTGGAGAGAGGTGAGAGCTTTGATTACTTTCAGCAGAGCTTTAAAGAACGACAACTGATACACCAAGATTCCCGTGAGGACTGATTTGAGTAGGTTGTACGTCCCCCGAATGAAATGCAATTAGGATTCCAGCTATTTAATCTCTTTTTAAAAGCTTCATAACTCGGGTGCCATGAAGAGATTTTCTGAGGATTTGAACCAACAAGGATGCCAAGATATTTGAATGGAACAGCGCCAAGATTATAGTTAAGAAGAGAGGAAAAACCTGCCAAAGAAGAGCGTTCAACATTAAGGCCAACCAAAATATTGTTGTTGACATTAACTTTAAGACCAGAGATTAGTTCGAAATTTCGAAGGATGCTTTTCATGATCCAAACATTCTGATGAGAGCTTTCACAAAAGAAAACAGTGTCATCGGCGTATTGAACATGGGAAATAGGCAGTCTATCCCTTCCAAAACAGATCCCCGATAAAAGATATTCATCCATCGACTTCCGGATTAACCCATGAAGACCCTTGTTACGTAGAGCGATTGCTTAGAAAATTATGTTACCTAATTGTCATATTTTATTTCCTTTCTTTATTTATAGTTTTGAACATCAAGATTGTGTTATCTTCTTTTTCATATTTTTATTCCTTTTCCTTATTTAAGTTTTGAGCAACAATATAAGTAGGATTCTTATTATGGGATTAAGCAGATTTTGGAGTAGTTGATCAATGGAGTTTTACACTTGACTCGAAGAAGTGTGATCTTTCGTTAAGAGTTTGGGCACGACTCCAAGGTGCTCTGTATCTTTTCTATAATTCGTATTAATTCGTATTTTATTTGTAACAATTGGTGCTTTCACTTCGAACTCATTATGAAGAACGATGAATGAATGCGTTGTTGACCTCGATGGAGTCCAAGATGATTGCTCAGCCGGCAACATTAGCGAAGGCAATGGCTCTCTCTCAATTAGTTGAAGAGCGTTTTGTTCATGGTATTCCCGACCTTGAGGACAAGGTCGTTTTGAAGGGGAATGGAGTGTTACGTAGAGCAATTGCCTAGAAGATTTTGTTACCTTATTGGCATATTTTTATTTCCTTTCTTTATTTCTAGTCTTGAGCCATAGGATTATGTTTCCTTCTTTTGCATATTTTTATTTCTTTTCCTTATTTAAATATTGAGCAACAATATATGTAGTACTTTGTATCTTCATTTTCACTAGGCAAAGTTTAGAAGAGTTTTCTCTATGGAGTTTTACACTTGACTCGAAGAAGTGTGTTATCCGTTGTTAAGAGTTTGGGCACGACTCTAAGGTGCTTTGTATATTTTTCGCATTCAAATATATTCATTCTTATTTTATTTGTAACAATTGAAATTGTTACAAATAAAATACGAATTAATACGAATTATAGAAAAGATACAGAGCACCTTGGAGTCGTGCCCAACCTCTTAACGAAAGATGACACTTCTTCGAGTCAAGTGTAAAACTCCATTGATCAACTACTCCAAAATCTGCTTAATCCCATAATAACAATCCTACTTATATTGTTGCTCAAAACTTAAATAAGGAAAAGGAATAAAAATATGAAAAAGAAGATAACATAATCCTGATGTTCAAAACTATAAATAAAGAAAGGAAATAAAATATGACAATTAGGTAACATAATTTTCTAAGCAATCGCTCTACGTAACAACCCTCGGCCATAATAATGAAAAGGAAGGGAGATAGCGAACCCCTTTGTATAAGTCCTCTCTGCATGGTGAAGTGATTCGACGGACTCCCATTAATCAAGACAGAAACAAAGGCTGAATTCAAGCATTCTCTGATCCAATTAATCCAAATTTGCTTAAACCCCATATACGACATCATAGTTTCTAAGAAGTCCCAGTTTACACAATCAAACGCTTTTTCAATGTCGACTTTGAAAATCAGACCCGGCCTTTTCTTTTTAAGCACTTCATCAATCATTCACAATAAGAATGCTATCCACGATCTGACGTCCTTCGATGAATGCCGAACTCTCAACCGAGATGATAGAGCTCATAATTCTACTTAGCCTCTTCGCAAGGATTTTGGCAAGTATCTTATACATGCTGCCGATGAGGAAGATGGGACGGAAGTCAGCGACGGTGGTTGTGACATCTGATTTTGGAACGAGAGTGATGAAAGATGCGTTCGATCCTCTAGGAAGTTTCCCATTGCCATGGAACTCGTTCATAAATCGACAAATATCTGATTTGAGAATATCCCAAATTTTTTTGAAGAAATTAAAGTTGAAACCATCGGGCCCGGGGCTTTTATTGCCCTCACAACTCCAAACCCCGGCTTTGATTTCTTCTTTTGTGAATGCCTCGATAAGAGAGAAGCTCTCTTCAGTACTCAACCTCTTAAAACCAAAATTACTAAGGACATGTCTGATCCTGAAAGGCTCCATGAAGAGGGAAGAAAAAAATTGCGATGCTTCATTTTTAATTCCCGCCACGTTGTCAACCCAATGATTCCCAACCTTAATCGCGGATATCCCATTCGATGCACGCCTCTTACTAATACTGTTGTGAAAAAAGGATGAGTTTGAGTCACCAAGTCGCAGCCAATTGTTTCTTGCCTTTTGGTGAAGAAGGCTCTCTCGATCTAGACCGAAGATTCTGCCAAAGAGAGATCTCATCAGTTCTGCTTCCTTCGTCGTGAGGTAGGCAGATTCTTGCTTCATATCGTGAGTGGCAATTTGCTCTTTTGCATCTTCAATACCTTTGTTGACACACCCGAACGTTTGAGTGTTCCAAACTTTACGATCAGCCTTCAAAGACTTAAGCTTCTCTTTTAAGAAGAAAGCTCCCCAACCTTCGTGGTTATAGTTGCTCCAACGGTTGCTAAGAAAAGAAGCAAAACCAGGATGCGCAAGCCAGCAATTTAGAAAATGAAAGTCAATTTCCACATTTTTTTAACAAAATCGGACAGTGGTCAGAAACGCTTCTATTCAGCCCCCACTGTTGGAGATTATATTCGGCCACACATTCATCCACTCCGAAGACAAAAGAAAGCTGTCAAGTTTAATTTGCTAGCACCTGATCCGTTAACCTTGTACCAAGTAAAAACCCGACCATACATCTGAATGTCAAAAAGTTCCATTCAATTCTAGTGATGAAATCGTCGAAATCAGCGCATTCTCTGAGGAGAGAGAGCTCCATTTCCGTTCTTTGGGATTTCTTATGGTGTTAAAGTCCCCAGCTACGCACCAACGACTTTCGCTAGTCGTGCATTTCAGATGCACAAGACAAGATGTTCCCAGAACCTAAGGCTTGCTCCAAATTCGTAGCCAAACACCAAATTCGCTAGCTGATTTTGATATTAGCTAGCGAAAATTCGATTGCCATGTTTCGCAGCTGTTGGTGTCGAAGCTGATGATATTCAGCGAGCGATATCTTAGCTACAAAGTTAGCTGGCGAATTAGCGAGCGGAAAATTGGATGAAAGCTCCTTGACCTACGTTGATATTTGCTAGCGAATGAATGTCCGCACGAAAACTGTCCTACCTGGAACTTAGCTAGCGAAATTTTGTATGCAGTTTTGTCCAACCTGTTGTGCTTACGCAAAAATCAGCTAGCGAAAAACAGGTTTCAATGCTTTCTTGCGTGGCACTTGCTAGCGAAATATGGTATACATGTTTATCCAACCAACATATATTAGCTAGCGAAAATGCACTTGAAATTTGACCCACATGGAAATCAGCTAGTGAATTAAGGCTTACAGGTCATTGTTATACATAGTAGAAATTTAAAACTTCATATGAATATTAACGTGGTAAATATAAATTTGAATAAGATCAGCTAGCAAAGTTTGCTAGCTGACTTTGCTCCAGATTAATTAAAAAACAATTGGCGCCCAATTATTCTCCAATTTAATTAATATAAACTACGAAATCATATATTATATAAGTTTATAATTAATAAATAATACTTATATTATATATTAACTATATTCCTAATTACATTATAATTGTATAAACCATATATATTAGCAAAAGTAACAATTATACATTTAACATAACAAAAGTATTATGGGCAAACAAACAACTAACAATAACTATAAAGTATATATAGCAAAAGATGAATTAAAGTAAAAAACAAATGTAGAAAGATGAGATGAATCAAAGTTTAAAACATAAAATGTACCATATGATGAATCAAAGTGGAAAAAATATAAACTGCAATAAAAGATGAATCAAAGTTTAAGCAAATAAAGGGTAAGAAAAAATGAACCAAAACTTTAAAAATAAAGAAAAAGTGAAAGAGGAGATATATGAAGAATTTAGATGTGATAAAGAATGAAATGGTGATTGTGGGTGTTTCTTATGAATAAGGATATGGTGGGAGTGTAGTATTTATAGGGGAGAATGACGGAATGTAGTACTACTTACCAATTTAGCTAGAGATTTTTCGCTTGCCATGTCACGCGGATCGCTGACATGGTCAAGAAAGAAACACAACACGAGATTGAGTTGCGGATTGATGACGTGGATTCTGCTAGCGAATTTTTGATTGCAAATATATCTAGTCAGCTATCAGCTAGCGAATTCTTGCTTGTAAACATGTCGAGTCAGCAAATAGCTAGCAAATTCTCTTTTGCAAGATGTTTGTTCTTCGTCTTTCTTTGAATAACACACCAATGAAAAATAAAAATAACAGTGAATAACACACCAGTTTCAGAAATTAACTTGGCGTATTTATGTTTCATTCAAAATTTAGTAAAGAAAGACGTTAAATTTAACTTTCGTCAAAAAACATCTCCAAATTATAATGATTGTTTTTCACAAATAGTTCCATTATGTTAAACGGGCGTGTTCGGTAAATTTTCATGAGTTAAGTTACACGTTAATCAAAAGTTTGGGGACGAAAATATAATAATGCAAGAGTTGCAAGAAACCTCCAAATCCTTACTTTTTTTGCCAAAGTTTTTATTATGTTAAATATGCATGTTATGTAAATTTCCGTGATAAACGGAGTTACGAAATATGTTAAACAAAAGTTTTGGGATAAAATTACAATTAGGGAAGAGTTGCAAAACACCTCCAAATCCCAATGTTTTTTCACAAATATCTATATTATGTTAAATGTGCATGTTCTACAAATATTAGTAAGAATTAGAGTTACAGAAGACGTTAAACAAATAATTGGAAAGAAAAATATAAATATACAAAAGTTTGAAAACACCTCAAAATTTAATGATTTTTTTACCAGAATCTTGATTATGATAAATATACAAGTTCTGTAATTTTGCATAAGAAACAGAGTCACGAAAGACTTTAAACAAACGATTGGTGAGAAATAAACACAAAAACACTTACCATAAACCCTAAACCCTATAACTATTCTCTAGTATAACTCAAATGTTGATCTCTTCAAATAAATAATTGAAAATACCTTCAAAACACCTCCAAATTTAATAATTTTTTACCAGAATTGTTTTTATGATAAGAATGTGTGCTCTGTAAAATTTCATCAAAAACGGAGCAACGAAAGACGGTAAACGAACCATTGGGGAGAAAAATACAAATATACAAAATTTTAGAAACACCTCTGAAACACCACCAAATTTAATAAATTTTTACCAGGATCTTTTTTATGTTAAATATGTACGATTGGGATGAGCATCTGTAACCGGTCCCCCCACTGTCCCAGCACTCATGTATGTGTCTTTGGCGTAAGGAAATTCTGCCAATCAAAATTCGATCCTAACAGATTTTGCATAATTCCCCTGTTGAGGAGGCTTGTATCCAGCTTCCTGTTGCTGCTCGTTGCTTCTCTTGTCACCCACATGCAGTTCTTTTCTCTTTGCTAGAATCCTTAAGCTTACGAAATCTGGGCAGATTCACCTTAATCTTTTGGTCCCCGATCTGAATTGAATCGAGCATCCTCTCGAGAAGTTTCACGTCCACAACATTCTCAAAGCTAACGAAGCCGAATCAACACCCGTCACTCCCTCTTCTCGCCGGTATTCTGACATCCACCACCTTGCCATATCTAGCGAACACCACCCAAAGATCTGAAGCTACTGTTTGGTAAATTTGAGAAGAAAAAATCCACCATAGTTCTTAATTTTTAGTTAAAGGTTGTCACATGTCTATGTGGTGATGCTTGAGGATGAAGAGGACGCAAGCATTGTGTAATCCTTGACTTTTTTCTTCCAGTGTTGAGCTTTGCGGCCCCATCAAACTTATAGGTTTGACATAAATTTTAGGTTTAGTCAACAAGTGAGAATGTAAGATTGTCCTTTTAAAAAATGCTTTTACAACTCCAAAACATTTTTTTTACATTAATAACTAGTCACATTTTGGAGTCAAAATGAATATCTTAAAAATAACAATTCACTAATTTTGAATATGGACATTATCTGCAACCGCTAGGCGGTTGCAGATAACCAGTATCCGCAACCACCCAAGCGGTCACCAGTGCTCCTCGCAATCGCTAGGCGGTCGCTAGGTCACATGACGATCGCTAGGCGGTTGCTGATACTGGTTATCTGCAACCTCCTGACGGTTGCTAATAACATTCATACTTGAATTTTTACTAGTACGGATGATTCATTGTGGCGCGTTGTTTGATCAATTGTAATTACCCTAATGATAATTAAAACAAGCCAAATTATAAGGTTTCATTGCAAAATCAAGCTTAGGGACAACATTAAGGACTAAGTATGATGATTAGTTGTTGAACATAATATATAGGTGTATCGTTGATAACTCGCCTAATAACATAATCTACTATTTTACTAACTTAATTACTAGCGTTGTAAATGTTTACTACTATTATTCACATGTAATAATGATATTTCAGTTCAATAAACACAAACACATCAAGATACTTCCCAAAAATTAATAATTTCGAATATGGACAATATTTGCAACCTCCAGGCGGTTGCAGATAACCAGTATCCGCAACCGCCCAAGGGGTCACCAGCGCTCCTCGCAACCGCCAAGAGGTCGCTAGATCACATGACGACCGCTTGGGCGGTTGCTGATACTGGTTATCTGCAATCACCTGGTGGTTGCGGATAGCATTCATACTTGATTTTTTTCTATTACGGATAATTCGTTGTGGCATGTTGGTAGATCAATTGATAATTACCCTAATGATAGTTAAAACAAGCCAAATTATAAGGTTTCATTGCAAAATTAAGCTTAGGGACAACATTAAGAACTAAGTACGATAATTAGTTGTTGAACATAATATATAGGTGTATCGTTGATAACTCGCCTAATCACATAATCTACTATTTTACTAACTTAATTACTAGCCTTGTAAACGTTTACTACTACTATTCACATATAATGATGATATTTGAGTTCAATAAACACAAACACATTAAGATACTTCCCAAAAATCACTAATTTCGAATATTGACGTTATCTGCAACTGCCCAAGCGGTCGTCAGTGCTCATCGCAACCGCTAGGCGGTCGCTAGGTCACATGTCGACCGCTTGGGCGGTTGTTGATATTGGTTATCTGCAACCGCTCGACGGTTGCAGATAATATTCATACTTGAATTTTTATTATTTTGGAAGATTTATGTTGTCTATAATGATATATGTTGTCTACAAACACAAACACATCAAGATATTTGCCAAAAATCACTAATTTTAAACTTGAATATTATTCGCAACCGCTGGGCGGTTGCGAACATCCCACTGTTGCAACCGCCCGGGTGGTCGCCATGGTACCTAGAAACCGCTCGACGATTGCTAATTCCTCTAAAATGGGCCGGATTCGGGGGGAAATTTAAATTTTCACGAAAATTCAAAATTTTCACCCCAAATCTTATATACCCACCATTCTTCTCTCTAATTTTTCATTCACTAATATTACATCCTCCAAACATACCCAACACTCTTCTTTTCCAATCCCCAAAACCCAAACACTTTCTTTTATCTCCAGAATAAAACACCAAACACTTTCTTTTATCTCCAGAACAAAACACCAAACATTTTCTTTTATCTCCAAAACATACCACCAAACACTTTATTTTCTTTTATATCTCAAACAAAAAACCCAAACACTTTCTTTTCTTTTATATCTCCAACAAATAACCCACACTTTTTTTTCGAATCTTTCTTTTTGTTTCACTTCTTTTCTTTTTTGTTTATTTTCTTTTCTTTTTCTTTCTCTTCATTTCTTTTTGTTTCACCATATTAATTTCAACAAAAAAATAATAATATTCTGGAAAATTTCCAGAATATTATTATTTTTTTTGTTTTGATGAATATTATCTGCAACTGTCAGGCGGTTGCGAAAATCATGAATTCGCAACCGCTAGGCGGTTGTGAGCTTTCAAAAATTTTGAATTCGCAACCGCTAGGTGGTTGCCATGTCCTTAGGGACTTCGCAATCGCTGGCGGTTGCCATGTTTATAAGGATATGGCAACCGCCTAGCGGTCGCCAAGTCTCTACGAACGTGACGACCGCCTGGCGGTCGTAGAGTACCCAAGACGACGGGTATCTGCGACCGCCCGGGCGATCGCAGATACCCCTCGGGCGACCGCCCATGGGCCATTTGCAACCGCCCGGAGCGTAGCCAAGAATTTGATATCAAAACAGGGGCGAAGCCAAGAATTTGATTTTGGGGGAGGGGGGAATAACCATAAATTTGTCTTAAAACAATTATGTACATGTATGTTTTTTGGGTGAAAAGCATTAAATCCTACAAACTATACCATTGAAGAAGTGGTCCTAAACTTATTAAATCTTGCACTAAACCCCATGATTTATTACTTTTTGAAACTTTTGGCAGATCAAACGGACATAAAAGCACACGCGCCTCTAAAATGAATGACCGACCAACGTTCGAGGGGACCAAACTTCTAAAAAATAAAAAGGATGAGAAGTTTAGATGCAAATTTTTAACATTTGGGGCATTTTGTGAAAGTGAGGATAGTTTGGAAGTTTGCTACTTTATACCCGTGTTTTTATGATATATTACTTTTAGTCATTAAAAGCAGAAATCCATTATTAAAAAGGTAATAATTAAACATTTATTCAAGCGCACATTAAACTAGCTAAACTCTTATATTTCCTTTCTCTATTCCCTCAATTAAAACATGATACGTGGCAATAAATTAACCCCAAGTTAAAAAATCACATTTATCACCGATTCTTGTTTAACTTAAAAATGTGTCAATAAATTAATTAAATTATATATTGTAGAAAATCCAAAATATTATTGTGATATTAATTATAGGTATATACTACAACAAATTCTAGAAACATACATTTACTACGAAATCTTCAACAAAATAGAGTAATACACACAATATATAAGCATATATATGTGTATATATAGACACACAGACATATTAACTATTTTATGTTCTTGTATATTGACAAAGAAAAAGTATTATGTTGTCACGGTTTAATCATTTGAACACCACATTTTTAACTAATTTATCATTTACATACGAACTAGTAGTTTGTAGGAGAATTAATTATTAAATTATGTAACTTTATTCACTAAAGAAACAGTTAGCTCCATAATATAGATTAACAGAATTAATTTCACTTGCTATCCATATTTTCCCTAAGAATTTTCCTGGAAAATCATGTTTTTCCTCATTTTTCCTTTTTCTTTTTCTTTTTCTCCATTTTCCGCGGAAACAAACTAGGCCTTATGGTTAATTTATGTGGGCCTGCATATGCCATGTGTCATGTTTTAATCGATGGAATAGAGAAATGAATAGAGAAAGGGAATAGAAGATTTCAACCTTAATTAAGAGTGCATGCTTAATATAGAAAAAAAATCTAAATATATAAATACCAAAATAAATTCAGGAAAGTGTGTAAATTATAACGTTTCTAACAATTCTAAGAGTTCCGTATTATTCAGTTCTCTCTCATTGAATAATTATGAATAATAATATGGTGTTAATTAGTGAAATTGGTATTAAATCGGGATACCAATTCTTGTGCAATCGGGATACTAATTCCTGGTATTAAATTGGTATTAATTCCTTTGCGATCGTAACTTTCCTTTAAAGTTTAAAGGAAAGTTCTATCACACGGCTATTAGACATGCTTTGCTTTATGGCTCCGAGTGTTGGGCTATTAAGCAAAGTCATGCACAGAAAATGAATGTTACAGAGATGCGCATGCTTCGGTGGATGTGCGGTAACACAAGGAGAAATAAGATGTGGAATGAAGATATTCGGCATAAATTGGGTATGGCGGCCATCGATGAGAAAATGCAAGAAAACCGTTTAAGATGGTTTGGACATGTTAAACGCAGACCCATAGATGCACCGGTACGACGAGTTGAAGATCTCGACTTAGGGCAGATGGCTAGAGCTCGTGGGAGACCGAAAAAGACGTGGATGGAGGTCATACGGAATGACATGAAGCTAAAAGATCTAAATGAAGACATGCTCGTCAACCGAAACCTATGGAGGCAGAAGATTCATGTTCACGACTCGACGTGATTCCTTCATGGTTCATATAACCTACCTCAATTTAATTGGGATTATAGGCTTGGTTGTTGTTGTTGTTGTTGGTATTAAATCGGGATAACCCCAACAAACTATTATCGTCATATCATTCTCTCTCTCTCAACAACTTCAATCATCATAATCATCCTTAAATTTCTGAAACTTTCTTGTTCTTATGAGATCTTCATAATAATGTATACATATATGTAGATAAATAAGGGGACGGCATGAGGGGGGACCAAACACACGTGCCCCCCTTTAGCTATGCCCCTGCATCGAGAGAACATCATTGGAGAACAAGATTGCGGGGGTTTGAAAATAAGGTAACATCTAGAATGGTGATTTAGGTTATGGGTTCAATATCACTACATTTGGAAGTTGAGAACTTAAACTTTGAACAGTGATGATGACTTGCAAAGTGATTGAGATTGACAATCAATTTGAACGAACAAACGAAAAACACAAAGAGAACTAGAGAAAACTATAAACGAATTAAATTAGCAATATCAATAATCATGAGAATCTGTCTCAAAACAAAGTTTAGGCCTATATTTATAGGCTAGATAAAAGAAACCTACTCCAATGAAGACTCTAACTAAAAGGGAATTAGAGTCCTAATTCTATCAAACTTACCAAAATAAACTCATACTTAACATAATGTCTTAACTACTAAGAAATAAACTAATTAGAAAATAAATAATTAAGTGATATTCTTCTTAAGCTTTCTTTTTTGGTAGACTTTAACTTGATTCCTATCATCTCCCCCGGCTTGAAAAAACTCACCCCCGGAGAGTTTGCATTGATGTACTCCTCAAGCAAGTCCGAAAAGTGAAGACAAAGCTCTTCTTCCTGAACCCATGAATTATCAGAAGAAGGGCGACCTTTCCATGAGACCAGGTAGCGCTGGAAACCTCCATCAGTGGTGCTAACAATCTCATCCTCAAGAATTGCTTCAACCTCATCCATGACCAATGGTGGTGTAGGGGGTAACTTGGGCACCGAAACCGGAGAAGTTGCAGAACCACCTGTGACACTAGCAGAAAATGTAGGAGGCTCAAAAGTACCTCGATAAGGGGTCAAATCCCCAACATTGAAAATATGACTAATAGTGAGTTCAGAAGGCAGGTCTAACAAATAATCATTATCACCAAGACGTTTTATGATACGAAAAGGTCCTGAAACACAAGCAAAAAGCTTCTTAGATGTATGTTTTGGAAAACGTTCAGGACGAATACGAACAATCACAAAATCATCTTTCTTAAACTCCAACTTCCTACGATGTAAATCAGCCACCAATTTATAATTTGCATTGCTTTGTGCTATTTTTATTTGGATATCAGTATGTAAATCATGAATATGTTGTGCAGAAGTTTCAGCAAATTCAGCTATTTTATGAAAAATAGGCAATGGCACCAAATCAATAGGAAGTCGAGGAGGTACCCTATGAACAATCTCAAAAGGACTCTTACGAGTGGACTTACTCGTGGAATTATTGTAGGCCATCTCAGCAACTGGTAAGATCAAGTCCCAAGTACTAGGATTTTCCCCCACAAGACATCTAAGGAGATTACCTAAAGTACGATTGACAACCTCAATTTGACCATCAGTTTGAGGATGAAAAGCAATAGAGAACTTCAAGTGAGTACCAAATAATTTCCACAAAGAGCGCCAAAAATGACTCACGAACTTCACATCCCTGTCGGACACTATGGAAGAGGGTAACCCATGTAAACGTACCACTTCGTTGAAGAAGATCCTCACAATATTAGAAGCATCGACGGTTTTCTTGCAAGGAAAAAAGTGGGCCAACTTAGAAAACTTATCTACCACAACTAAAATAGAATCATGACCTCTAGCAGTACGAGGAATGCCTAACACAAAGTCCATGATAAGGTGTTTCCAAGGGGAGTGGGGAATAGGTAAAGGGGTATAAAGACTAGTGTTTTGCTTTCTTGCTTTACTAAGTCGACAAACACGACACTGTGACACAACCCGAGCCACATTCTTGCGCAAAGATGGCCAACAAAAATGATCAGCAACAAGGATGGTAGTCTTGTCTCTCCCCAAATGACCCGGGAGACCCCTATCATGAAGGTCCCAAATAAGAAAATCTCTCAGAGATGTGATGGGGATACATAGGCGAGTCCCATGAAACAAGTACCCATCAACCACTTGGTAATCAGGAAACTGACTACAATGACCCGTCGAAACCTCTGAATAAATCTCAGAAAAATCAACACAAGTGACATAAGCATCACGCATCCTATCAAAGCCAACGACCGTAGTAGACCATTTTTTCAATAGAAGTCCTATGCGACTTAAGGCATCAGCTACCACATTCTCAACGCCAGAACAATGTTTAAGAACAAAAGAGAAGTCTTGGAGTGCTTCAACCTGCTTAGCATGTTTCTTTTTAAGCTTCTTTTGGTCATTGATGAACTTAAGGGCATCATGGTCGCTCCAGAGAACAAACTCCTTAGGAAGGAGGTAGTATCGCCAATGCTCTAAACAACGAACTAAAGCATAAAACTCCTTCTCGTATGTGTTGTATTTGGTATGGCGAGACTCATTGAGTTTTTCATTAAAGAACGCAATCGAGTGATTATCCTGACTCAAAACGCCTCCTATCCCTACGCCAGATGCATCACAAGCAACCTCAAAGACCTTGTTAAACTCAGGGTGGCGTAACATCGGGGCTTCCGTCATCTTCTTCTTCACCAACTCAAAGGCTTCTGTAGTAGAGGGACTCCATTTAAACTCACATTTACGGAGACAATTAGTGATAGAGCCATGATGGAGCTCAAATCCCTAATGAAATGCCTATAGAAGGTAGCTAATCCATGAAAACTACGAGCCTAAGACATAGTTTTGGGCAAAGGTCACTCCACAATGCTTTGATTTTGTCGGGATTGGCGGAAACACCTAGATCAAAGACAACAAAACCCAAGAATATCACACATAACTGAAAGAACGAGCACTTACCCAAATTAACATAAAGTTTCTAAGCCCTAAGAACTTCTAAAACTAACTTAACATGTCGTAAGTGTTCTTCCTTAGTGGCACTATAAAGCAGAATGTCATCAAAGTAGACCACCAAGAACTTCCCAATGAAGGGGCATAGAACATGAGCCATAGCTCGTATGAAGATGCTAGGGGCATTGGTTAACCAAAAAGGCATGACTAACCACTCGAATAGTCCGTCTGGAGTCTTAAAGGCAGTCTTCCACTCATCCCTTCGCCTAACCCATAGTTGGTGGTATCCAGCCTTCAAATCAATCTTAGTGAACCACTTAGACCCTGTCATGTGATCTAACATATCATCAAGTCTGAATATGGGAAACCTATATTTAAACGTGATCTTATTAATGGCTCTAATATCGATACACATCCTCCATGAACAATCTTTCTTAGGAGTTAAGAGTGCAGGTACAACACACGGACTAAGGCTATGACGAATAAACCCTTTACCCAAAAGTCCTTCTATCTGCCTATTCAACTCGTCCCGCTCAGTGGGGTTCATCCTATAGTGAGGTAGATTTGGCAACTGAGAACCCGAAACTAAGTCTATGGCATGTTGGATATCTCGCATAGGTGGTAACTGATCGGGCAATTCATCAGGGGTAATGTCCTTAAACTCCTCTAAAAGAGCACTAAGATCCGAAGACTTGTGGCAAGAAGTGTCATCGGGAAACTCAAAAGGAATCTTAGCAACTATGGCAAGCAATAAGTTCGACTCAACACCCTCTTTCTCACATTCAGGGCCTGACAAAAATTGTAGGGTCTGGGTGGGTTGGTCCTTAGGTGGAAAGCGTGATGAAGGGTTAACTAGTTTACCCGGAGCTAGCCTAACCCTTGTGCCCTTGTGAGTGAAGACATAACTATTGTCCCTATCATAATTAATAGCATTCTTATCATAGAGCCATGGACGTCCTAACAAGATGTGGGCCACATCCATAGATAAGACATTACACCGAATGTCTTCAGAGTAGGGTCCGAAGCGCAGAGGAACCAAGCAACGCTAAAAAACTGTCAAAGAAGTCTTATCAACCCAGGCGACCTTGAAAGGGGAAGGGTGAGGTTCAGGCTTTAGATCAAGAAGCCGAATGGTGGAAGTAGAGACCACATTCATGGAGCTACCATTATCTATGACGACTCGCAAGATTTTCTCTCTATATCGAACTCGAATCTCAAAAATAGTAGTTCGTTTCCGAGAGTCTCGGTCGACTATTAAAGACAAGATACATCGCATGACATTTAGGACGCCGTCACCATTAACATCGCCACCTTCAAATATGGCATCACATTCTTCAGATTCTACGAGGAATTCTTCAGTTGGCTCGTCGTCTTGGATCTCGATGCCTCAGTGAAGAGCACGATGTAGACAACATGAGGCTATGTGACCTCTTTCATGACACTTGTGGCATATAACAGAAGAGACAGAGGGGGACGAGAGTGAGCTACCCACAGTGGAGCGAACAGGCTGAGATGGTTGGTCACTCTTCTTGACAGAATTAAGAGGTGGCGGGAAGTTCGAAGATTTAGAAAATCTGGAGTCAGCGGCTGAAGAAGAAAATTTTCGAGAAAAGCGCGGCCTGAGGTGCTTTTCTATCTCTCTAACTAAGTGGAGGGCATCATGCAAGGTACGAGGGCAATGCAAGGTAACGTCGCGTTTAATATCATCCCGAAGTCCATTAATGAACTTAGTGACTGTGATCCACTGATGCTCTCTGATCTTGCACCGAGCCTTCAAATCTTCAAACCGAAAAAAGTACTCTGTGACACTGAGGGTCCATTGTTTGAGATTGAACCAGTCTTGCATCATTTGAGTCCCATGGAAAGACGGAAGATATTTAGCTGTCAGAATGTGCTTCATGTCCTCCCACGAAGTGACTGGCAGTTCATTATCATACACACGGTCGCTCTCGACATTTTGCCAATATTTTTGGGCTGATCCTACTAGCTTCATTTTGGCAAAGAGAAGTTTATGTGTGTTGTTCAAGCCATAAAAGACAAAGTAAGCTTCAAGACGATCTAGCAAATCTATGAAGAAATTAGGATTGTTTGTACCCTCAAAGTCAGGAATGTCAACTCTTACTCGCCGCATAACATTGTAAGAATCATCACGAGGTGGATACCTATGGTGATCATAAGGGCGTCTACCGTGAGACTTATTTCTAGGGTCATAATGTTCGTCGATAATATTATCATCCTCACCATACTCGTCGGCGTTGAGGGGCTGCCTCCTATGTGCATCATGGTTCTCATGGGGGCTACTAACACTTGCATGACTGGCCTGACCTAAGGTTTGATGAATATGGGTGGAATTCTCAGGGCCGTATACGACGCCTTTACCATGAAGACGGTTATAGTGTGGAGGGACTTGATTGGACGTGTGTTGTTGGCACTGGGAGATGTGATCGTCTAACTTAGCGTCAAGTGTGGTAAGGGTGCTATGAAATTCGGCTCGCATCGTCTCAAGTCCTTGAGTTTAGAGCTTTGGAGAGCTTCTCAATCTTTTGTTCTAGTGCCATTGATCTCGTAAAAGGCATGAACAAGAAGGTTTGTTTTTCTTTTGTATGCTAATACCAAATTAAAAGCACAAGCAAATTAACTATAAACTAGAGCCAATTGTATCGCAGAAGATCGAAATAAAAAAAAAAACAATTAAGCAACTATTCAAAGATTTTGTTTTTGTCTTTTAGGTAATATAAATAAGGTAAACTTGCCAACGAACAAAAAGTCCTAAAGTCAATGATGGGAAAATATTGTTACCGAAATAAATCCGATAACACCAAAATCCCGATGTCATCGTAGTCCACGCCTAGTCCGATTTAGGGCTTTAGTATTCCAAACACCATTGAAAAAGATGAAATTATTAGCAAAAATTAGGGATTTAACTGCAAATAACCAATCAGGGATTAAAACAGTAATTTTGGTCCTTCTTCTTCACGTGAAGAACGTCTATGGATTCTAAGCGGCGTGGTGGTGACGCATCTAGTGGGGACGCTTGGAAATACGCGATCTCTGGACGATTGGTGAAGGAGGAAGGCGATCGGAGGACGGCGGCGTGAAGCAAGCAAGCGGGTGATGACGGAGGTGGTTGCGACATTTTGGCTGGTGGAAGTGTAGAACAGTGGCACTGAACATAGAGAGGGTGGCGGCAGCAGACGTTGGTGATGGTGGATGTGCGGTAAACGTCGGCGATAGAGGCGGCGGCCCACGCCTAGAGTTTTGTTGTGCAAGTTTCTATTTTCTTTTTTCCAGAAATTGCAATCTAAACCCTAAACTATGAAGAACAGAAAAGTAAACACGAAAATTGACTCTAGAATTGAAATTTAACGGCATCGAAAATCGAGAAAAAACATCGTATGGCTCTTGTGCCAATTTGATAGAGATGGACAACCAATTTGAACGAACAAACGAAGAACACAAAGAGAACTAGAGAAAACTATACACGAACTAAATTAGCAATATCAATAATCATCAAAATCTGTCTCAAAACAAAGTGTTGGCCTATATTTATAGGCTAGATAAAAGAAACCTATTCCAATTAAGACTCTAACTAAAAGGGAATTAGAGTCCTAATTCTATCAAACTTACCAAAATAAACTCATACTTAACATAATGTCTTAACTACTAAGAAATAAACTAATTAGGAAATAAATAATTAAGAGATATTCTTCTTAAGCTTTCTGCTTTGGTAGACTTTAACTTGATTCCTATCACAAAGCCTACTATATGGTTTGTTTGATTTTGTTTTTTTTTTTTTTTTTTAAGAGCTAGAGATACAAACTTGTTGTTTACATAAAAGTGGAGTGGTCGCCACTGAAGAGGTGAAGAAGCTTGTTGTGCTCAAGAAAATGAAAAAGATTTTGAAGGTTTGTTTTTTTAACAAAAAGGTGGAGAGTAAATCTTGATTCATTTTTTATATGCAATATTTAAATGATTAAGCTTTATTAGGAGTTAATTTCCTAACAAAAGAGGAAGAGAAAAATATGTGAGTTTATTATGTTAAATCTTGAATACGTACTGGCTTTTATGTGTTGGTTATGACTTCTTACATAAAATGGGAATTTTGTGAATGAACAAACACGCAGGTTTTGTGAAGTAAGACAAAAAGAGGAGAATATAAGTGCATGTGTTGTGACAACACCGTGTTGGTGGTGTGATATGTTAGGACTGATTTTATTTGGTTCAATTAATCTCGTTGATATTGTTTTTAAAATCAAACTTCAAGGATTTTTTTATGAAGGAAAATCAAGATATTTTAGGACAATGAATCTGTCAGTTGCAACAGTTATCGGCCAGAACAGTTGTAACGAACGAAACTAGCTTATTTTGTAAATAGAATATTTCCTTGAGTTTATATTCTAAGATATCACGTTTAAAAAAAATTAGTTGTTTGGAAGATAATTTGATATATGACCTCTAAGGAAATAATCTTTATCAAATATCAGTTTAAAGATAGACTTATCTTGTGAAGATAGACTTTCAAGATCTTCCAAAATTTCTGTTAACAGGTTTGGAATTATTCCCTATTTAACGGAAGATATTTATTTGGGTCGAAACGTCCTGTCCGTGATTCAAAGGCAACGCGAGATGGACATAATGAGATTAATTGCAAGAATATTCCCTTCCTTTATTCACTGAACATTTCCTCCTCTTTTTATCTTACGTACTTGAGTGATAAATTGTAACAAATAGGCTTAGTTGCTTCAGCTCCTTCCTCTTTCTTCTACTGATCACCTCCCTTTATATAGACTTTGGTGGGGGTAGGTGTCATTGTGCATGTGTTTTGATAAGGACAGGTGTTGTTGTTACCTTGATACATGTATACAAATTAGGATAATGTTTATCGTTTATCTACTAAGTGCTGACTGGATTAGCTTTTGTGTCTTCGGATATCTCCGAGGGCTTCTGATGTAGACTGTTTCTGATAGAGTTATTCTTCCGAGGGCTTTTGTTTCTCCTTCTTGATTCGGGTATTGATGTAGACTGTTTCTGATAGAGCTATTCTTCCGAGGGCTTTTGTTTCTCCTTCTTGATTCGGGTATTTTCTTCAACAGTCAGAAGTGATCTCTGAGGGTGGAAATGTGATCTCCGAGGACTTGGTGTGACTTCCGAGGACTGTGATTTTGTGTCCGAGGGCTGTTTTTGCTTTACTGAAAGTGAGATTTCTTCACCAGAGTGCTCGGAATGTATTCGCTGGGTGTTCCTGTATTGACTTCTTCCAAAATTGTGTTCTCGGATAAGTCCGAGTGTTGTCTTTTCCGAGGAGTGTTCAGCAAGGAAGTTTTCTTGTAAGTTCATAGGACTCGGGGTCCCTCTTGGTCCCTCTTGGCGCATTTGGTGGATATCGGAGTCATACGGGTCCATCGGGGTTTGCTCTTTTTCCGATGCCGTGTTGATATCTGTTTTTCATTCACCGTTTGACTTTCCAAGGGACGCTTGCGTTTCTCCTCGGATGCTTTTATAAACCTTTTCGGGTCAGTGACCGAGAGGTAGGGCAATCCTCCGAGGGGTTTTCTTTATAGGTACATCTCATCGGACGTACTCGTGACAATAGTATTGTCCATATATCCTCCGAGGGGTTTTCTTTATAGGTACATCCCATCAGACATACTCGTGACAATAGTATTGTCCACATATTATTTTTCCCGAGTAGGAGTGATCTCCTCTATTTTATTTTTTAGGGTTAACACTAGCCCCCCCAAATTTCGATTGTCCTCGTAGAGACAAACGGAATTTTAAATCATCGTCCTCAGTGAGGTGAGGGGTTATTTTTTGCTTAGTGTCCCTATATTTATTTTTTTCCTTTTTTGATATTTATTCAATACGCATATATATTTAAAATTTATAAGGATTTTACCTGAATACCCTTAGGGTATCGTTATTAAGCACGCGGAGATCTCGAGGCGCAGGTGGCGGACTGTTGTTGACCAGCTTGGAGATTTGAACTATCTGACCGTTGGCAACGGTCAGAATAGGGACGGCGTGGCACAATCAAGTGGCAGTTACGTGGAGCTTTAAATAAGTTCCACGTTTTCAAAATTCTTGACCGTTGTCACCTTCGGTTATAAATAGGACACTGTTGCTTCTTTTTTCTTCATTCACTCAATCCGTCTTTGTGGTAATTTCCTCTCAGAGCAAAAAAAAAAAAAAAAAAAGAAATCTCTTTCCTTAATCTTTATTCTTCATTTTTTGCAATTCAAATTCCCAGCAGACTTACCCGTTCCTCTTCTCTCTTTCAAAAACATTTCTCTTTTATTGTATCCATGGCTTCTTCCGCCAACACTGACTCTATTGCCGCCGCTATCTCCTCGGAAGTCACTGCTCCGATTAATTCTTCTACGAGTGTGAGAGGTATTCCAGTGGGAGTTATTACTCGCAAACGGAAGGGAGAAATTGCTGCTGCTGCTGAGGGCGGCGCCACTTCCTCGAAAAAAGCTAGGGTTCCCAAATCAAAGGAACCACCTCTTCGGACCTTTGCTAAGGTGGAAAAGATGAGGAATATTGCTACTCGTAAGCAGGTAGCAGATCTGTTGACCTCAACCGGAGTCCTTCAGAAGAATATGGTCTTCCGAATCCCGACGAAGGATGAGAGGGCATGCTACCCTCCTCCGGGTATGTTGACAGTATTTTTCGCTCAAGTGAAGTATGGGTGGCGCTCGTTTATGTCCCCTTTTTTCTGCGAGCTCTTTAAAACTTGTAATATCAGCCCAAGTCAGATGGTACCAAATGGATTTGCTGCTATCTGTATTTATGTATTTTGGTGCCACGTGAATGGGCTAGAGTGTTCGGTGGATCACTTTCTTTCAATCTTTGACGTGGCGGTATCACCCGGGGGGTATCCTTTCTATAACGTTCGTCATCGGGATAACTCGGGGGATTCCACGAAGAGGATCTTGGGGGCTGCTATTACCTCACATAGCGTCTGGAAGAACAGGTATTTCTTCGTGGGCCCTGTCAACGGCGAGTGGGATGTGCCCTTTGATTGGCGAGAGGGTACTACTCCCGTGCATGCTCTGGATCAGGAGGCGGTGCTATCTCCTATAATTTCTCAGCACAAATTGATGGAATCAGAGGACTTCACTATGTTATATGAGACCTCTGGGCTTCACCATGTAGTTTTCACTGATGCCGCCGTGGAGAGGCCCTTGTCCCTGTCTCCCGTTGCGAGGAGTCTCTTTCGTAAGTCTCTTTATTCGCTCTTTTATCCTTTTATTCTCTTTCCGAGCACAGTGGTAAATTGTGCTTATACACGTTATTGATGGGATGATGCAGGGGATGTCATGGCGAACTACTATCTGCAGTCGAGTCCGAGGGAGCCTACTCCTAGTGGTGTCTCGGAGATTCCAGAGGAGGGAGATCACGAGGAGGAGGAGGTTAATGCTCCCGAGAGTATGCATATGGATTCAGAGAAGGGTGGATTCCACGAAGACCATTCTCTTCTATGCATGGATGCGATGGGGATCGTTAGGAGCGCTGTTCCCCTGCGTCAAGTAGCACCTTGGGATTTGGCTTTAGTGCCCGTTTCCAAATCGGAGTCAGGGAATTTACCTGCTTCCGAATCTAATATAGGAATTTCTCCGAGAGGTTCCGAGGGGGGTATCTTTCCGAGTGGTGCGGAGGATGAATCTGCTCGGATGGATACTGAAGTAATAGACCTGTCTTCCGAGGATCACTCTCCTAAGCTTCCGACAGTTCCTGAATCCGCTCCTCGAGGTAAGTTTCCCGAGTTTTTAATGAGATGTGCGTATCTTTATCTGCAATATTTGCTGATGTGTTGACACCTTTTCTTTTGATGTAGGGGCTATGGATAAAGGGAAAGCTCCGATGGTAGAAGAGTCTTCATTATATGGTGAGTATCCGTCATTTGCCTTTTTTCCATAATTTTTTCTAGTTTCATCCTTTCAATCACTGACAGTTCGTATCTGTTGCAGAGGAGGATTTTCTGGCCCAATTTAACATTCCCGAGCAAGAAGGTTTACGAGGGGACTCCGAAGACACCCAAGGGGAGTTTGATCCTTCTTCAGAGGACCTAGATTTGAAGGAAGGAATTCTGCAATCACTATTAGGAAAGACCAGCCCCTCCACAACAGTAGGTGGTTCACGGGCCATATTTACAAATTCAGAAGTGACGACTCCGGTAAAGGATACGACTCCTCCGAGGGGACATGTCCCGGTGACTTTGTCTCCGAGGGGTCATACATTTCAGGAGCCTATTCCTCCCATCGGATCCGGGGGGGAATTTTCATCTCGTTCAGTGGGGGAGGCTTATCAAGATATCCTCCGATTTTTCGCCTCCTCCAGTTCAGCACCCGCCGAGGGGTATCAATTTTTATACACCAGTCTTAACTGGTTGGGGCTTATGGTAAGCTTCTCTGCCTTAGTCTTCTGAAATTACACAATACATCTCTGTTAAATCTTTTATTGTTGACTCTTCTGTAGATTGGAAAGACTCGAGAGGCAGTTACTGCCGTTGAAGAGCACGGTCGGAAAGACAAAGAAGAGTTAGAAGTACTCCGAGCGCAACTGGCGCCTCTCGTGGCTCGGGATAAGGAGAGTCAGACTAGGGAGGATATTCTTCATACCAAGATTTCTGATTACGACTTTGCTCTTAAAGAGTCAGAGAAGGCAAGGGCGAATTTGCAGGGTAATTTAAGTGCTGCCGAGTCCGCTTATATGAAGAGGGAGAAGGAATGGAAAGATTCCGAGGGGGTCTTTACTGCTCGTATTGCGGCTTTCGAGAAGGCGGTGGCGGACGGGAATGAGAGAGAGAGAGTTCTCCAGGAGACACTGGGCCAAGTTACTGATAGGGCAGAATCAGCCGAGGGGAAGTTAGCAAGTTTTCTATCTCCCGAGGACGTGCAGGCTAAGGTGGATGCAGCTGTTCAATTTGCCCAGCGAGAGATCTCACGGCAGCAATCAGGAGCATCCGAGGAGCCTTCTCATGAGCTCTTGATGGGCCATCTTCTGTGGGGTTATTTGGAGTGTGCGAAGGTGGCGAAATCTTTGATAAGGTCGGATGTTAACTTCTCCAAGTCTTTCGATCTTCGGAAATTAAAGAAGCCAACTCCCGATGACTGCCATTATTTTGTGGGGAGGTTTGGGGGTTTGCTATCCTCTCGGGATTCTCCGACACCATCTCCAATGCGCTCCGCCACGAGTCCGAGTCCAAGGGCTAGCGGTTCTGGGGGAGTATTTTCTCCAATCTCTCGTCTTGCTCCATTGGGTACTTCCGCAGAAGAGACAACTTCTTCTCTCCCTCCTTCCACGGGAGCTTAGTCTAGTTTTTTGTAATTTTTACTTTTAATTTTCAAATAAACATTCCTTGGTACTTATTACCCCTTCCGAGGGCTCTTTGGTTTAAATCAATAAATATTTTGTGCAATCTTCCTATTTTATTTCCACTGTTTAATTAAAATGGATAATGATAATCCTTATATGGATGCTGACTAAGTAAAATTTCTAAGTAGGAGGTGTTACTTTGCATGGTTAAATAGGATACGTGTCCTCCTTAATCAAAAAGTTTTCCAACACGTGTCCCTTAGTTAACGTACTAAGAGTTTAAACTTCTCCTTTTAACTCTAATTTAAAGAGTATATATGCACGTAGGATCTTTATCAATTATGCACTTATCTCCTAATTTTTATTAGTCTTTGATTTTCTTTCGAGTTTACTCATAATTGCAAGTACGAAGATAGTACTTACCAGATAAGATGTTGCCTCCTTATTATAGAAGAAGTGGTTCGACTTCATCTTGTGGTTCTTCTCGGGATACCGCTCGGAGTCCTTCTGAATCATCCAGAGTTCCTCCGAGGGGCAATTTATCCGAAAACCAGGCGACACTTGGCGCTAGTTCCTCTCTTGGGGTAATTCGTAGACTCCCATCTATAAATTCACGTAGGATCAATCATATCAGAGAAATATTCATGGGTAGGGAGCCATACTCTTTGGCGGATGAGTCTTCGGAGTTTGATCTGATTCCTCTTAACCTGTCTCGATTAATAGGTAGAGGACGTGTAGGATCCACCACAAGTATTGAGAGTGAGAACTCGGTAAGATCTCTTTTCAGCGGCTATAACCTTGATTTTGAGAATTATGACATACTAGTACCTTCTGCGGGCCAGAGGGCTTACGCACCCCCCTCGGGTTACATGACCGTTTATACCGAACAAATGCGTTGTGGTTTACGGACCTTTTTTCATCCCTTTTTCCAGATACTTTTTCGGTATTGGCAGGTGTGTCCGAGTCAGTTAACACCAAGTTCCTATAGTCATTTGGTGGGATATGTCCTTCGTAGTGAGCTTTTAAACCTTACAATGTCCCCTTATCGGGTGGGGACAATATTTACCCTTCAACCTTGCTCAGAGGGGACTCCCTTTTTTAGCTTGACCTATCGGGACAAGGAAAATATCTTCACTCGTGTATCCAGTTCCCACTCTAGTAGAGGGGATTGGAGGCGGAGATTTTTCTTTATCCGTCCGAGAGGCCAGTCAGCCAGATCGTGGGGTGTACCCATCCGATGGGGTCTGGGATATATCGCACCCAACACCGAAACACGAGGACAAGTGAGGGAGATATTGCTTCACTCGGGACTTTTCTCTGGTTCTTATGATATATCTGGGCTGTTGGATTTCCCCGAGGCCTTAATTTTGGCAGGTTTACAAGAGGGGGTGGAAGGATGCATCCCTGTTTCTCATCCTCTTCACAGTAATTTTCACTTTCGTAAGTTCTGCTAATCATTCTCTAGTTTATAAACTATATTGGTGTCCTCGGATCATTTTCCTACTGACATCTTTTGTAGGAGCGGAGATGGGAGCTTTTTCTCTCGGGTCTTCTAATGACGTTTTCCTGGGGAGGGCATTGCATGGTATTCCCGGGGTGACGAAGGTTGGCGATTCTCCTCCCCTCATAAGTGAGGCAATGGTTGAAATTTCCTCGGAGGAGGAGGAACCCGTTGCAGCCCCCCCAGTCAGTTATATAACTCCTTCTGGATCGTCGGATCTGATAGCAACTCTTTCTCAAACGGATTGTCACATGAGTCCCATAGTATCACAGCCCATTCCTCACAATTCTACCGTAGTAAATGTATTAGAGGAGTATCTTCACTCTTCTAGTGCAGAGGATATGCAGCCCCAGCAAGATATCCCTGGTCGTATTCCTGCACCACCGCCCGAGGAGCACCCTTCCCTCGGGAGAACTCTTCCCCCCGAGGGTAATCAGGATGTTTCTCCTCTCGGATCAGCAGTGGGATTTTGCCGAAACTTTCTTAGTGGGTTATTGAACGTAACAGATTGTGAAATGATAAAAACCCTTTCGGTACCCGTTCTCCAAGATTTAGCCTGCAAAGACCTGTGTGAGGTATCTATTCATTTTATTTAATACTAACCTGTCTTCTGATCTGATGCCATTCGTTTTTTGAGCAGATTTATATGGTGTTGGACGCCCTCGGGTCTTACGGGAGCTCTTCCTCAGATCCGGGTTTAGTATACCGTCGTCGGGACGAGTTAGAGCGAGGTCTCTGGGAGGCTCAAGGGGAGGTAGCTCGTTTGAAAGAAGTTCACGAGTCAGCTCAGGAGACTCATACCCGTGCGTTGCAATCCGAGAAGGATAAGGCGTGGGAATTGGAACGCCAATTAGTGCTTGAAAAAGCACGTGTCTTGAGCTTAGACCGGAGAATTGAGGAGTTACGTGGCCAAATGCGGTCCTCGGAGGAGCAGTTAACACAGGCTACGCTGGAAAGAGACGCCTTGAGTCAGCAACTGCTAGGGATAACTCGTTCTCATGCGATAGAGGTGGTCATGGCCCAAGTCCAAGCTGTGTTGGAGGTGGTGGGTCCATCCAGTCTTCGTGAATCCCTTCGGGGAGAGATGCGTGACTTAGTGTATATAGGCTATAAGTTGTGCCAAGATGCCGTTCAAGCTTTGCCAGAGTTCCCCTCGGGCTTGCTCCTTCCTGAACTCAACATTCGTCAGGTCTCCGAGGAGTTTTCTCCTTCACTTATTAGAGATTTTGCAGTCGGAACTGTATTCTTGGATGATCCAGTCTCTCTTTCCGAGGAGCAACGCCGAAGACTTATTCGAGAGGGGAAGCGTCCCATGGGAGGGACTTAGCTTGTAAATGAGTTTAGTTCATAATACAGAGGGTTCTTAGTGTTATCGGATTGTCCTGATGTCTCGTATATAGAGCCATCATTTTGTTGGACAATTCTATTTTCTTTTGTACTATATCCCCTCGTATATGAACACTCTTTTTATTCATATATAACTATTACATTAAGCATAATATTTTCTAAGGTTACTTGCGTTCCACGTGTTGCGAAGTATTGCCCCCTCGGAGTTAGCAAGCCGATAAGTCGCCGGTCCCACGATTTCCACTATCTTGTAGGGTCCTTCCCATCGTGGATCTAGTTTACCCACATTCTTGGAGGCCCCTACTCGTTTCCTCACTAAATCTCCAACTTGAAAGGTTCGGAGTCTTACCTTGGTATTATAATATCGTGACATCCGAGCCTTGTACTCTTCCATTCGGAGGGCTACTCGGGTCCTTTTTTCCTCGAGGAGGTCAAGGGCAAGGGCTAGATTTGAGCCATTGGCTACTTCTTCATATTCTTTGACTCGCCAGCTTTCTAGGGAGACCTCCGAGGGCAACACAGCCTCACATCCGTAGGATAGACTAAAAGGGGTTTCGCCCGTAGCAACACTCTGCGTGGTTCGATAGGCCCACAATATCCCGGGTATCTCCTCAACCCACTTAGCTTTATGCCAATCAAGCCGGGCCTTCATGTTCTTCAGAAGGGTTCTGTTGGTTCTTTCTACTTGGCCATTTGCTTGAGGGTATCCCACGGAGGCAAAGCGATGTTTTATCTCCCAATGATCACACCATTTTTGCAATCCTTGATCAGTAAACTGCAAACCGTTATCACTTACCAGGCTCCGAGGGACACCAAAGCGACAAATAATATTTCTCCAGAGAAAATTGATAACGGCCCCCGCGGTTACCCTAGCTAGGGGTTCCGCTTCCACCCATTTGGTGAAGTAGTCAACGGCTACTAGCAGAAATTTCTTTTGACCGGCATCAGGGACGAGGGGTCCAAGTATGTCAATACCCCACTTAGAGAATGGGCAGGGGTTCAAAGAGGGTTCCCAAGGGGCTGCGGGTAGATGGGTCCGAGGGGCGTAAGCCTGGCATGGTTTGCATCTTTCGGCACAGCTTTTGCTATCTTTGGCCATCGTGGGCCAATAGTAGCCCTGTCGGATCAAGCGTCCCACCATGCTTTCGCCACTAGTATGGCTCCCACATACCCCCTCGTGAGTTTCTGCTAAGGCTAGCTGGGCCTCTTCTTCATTAAGGCATCGAGCGTGGGGACATGAATATGTCCTTCGGAAGAGTATCCCGTCTTTGAGGAAGTATCGGAGGGTTTTTCTGAACATCATTCGCTGAATATTCTTGTCCGAGGAGTATCCCTCGGGATTCTGCAAATAGGCTTTGATAGGAGTCACCCAGCTAGATGAAGGATCTGAAACTGTGTTCACTTCTCGGCCTTCACCCTTTTCAGATTCATTGACATGTAGTAGAGTAATCTTCCGAGTATGTATTGCAGCTGTTTGTGTAGCCATCTTGGACAAAGCGTCCGCCTCTTGATTTTCTTTTCGAGGAATTTGAACTATATCATATTCTTCAAACCATTCGGACCTCTGGCGAACAACTCGGAGGTACTCTTGCATTCTCTCTTCTTTGGCCTCATATGACCCCTTAACTTGCTGAACAATCAGTTGGGAATCACTATGAAGGAGTACTCTTTTCATTCCCCCTTCTCTAGCTAACCTCATACCAATAAGGAGAGCTTCATACTCGGCCTCATTGTTAGAGAGGGGATAATCTATTCTAACTGCAAAATGGAGTCTTTCCTCCTCTCCTTCTTGATTTACCAAAACTATTCCGGCCCCCCCGTGGGTACTCACCGAGGATCCATCTACATATACGTGCCATCGTGGCTCCTTTTCCTCGGATCCAACGCCCGTGAGTTCTGTTACAAAGTCCGCCAAAACTTGCGCTTTGATTGACGGTCTCGGAGCGTAGGAAATATCGTACTCAGTAAGCTCTACAGCCCATTTTATCATTCTCCCTGATGATTCCGGCTTATTAAGAATTGCTCTCAGGGGATGCTTAGTAAGCACGGTAATTGGGTGGGATAAAAAGTAGGGGCGTAGCTTACGAGCCGTAGTAACCAATGCTAGAACGAGTTTCTCAGTTAGGGTATATCGGGTTTCGGCTCCGAGGAGGGTTTTGCTGACGTAATATACCGGGTGATGTTCTCCGTCTTGTTCTTTAACTAAGACAGCACTAATAGCTTCTTCTCCGACCGATAAATACAGGAACAACTCTTCTTGGGGTATAGGTTTTACCAGCAAAGGTGGTTTCAACATGTACCTTTTCAATTCTTCGAGAGCTTCCTCGCATTGGGGGGGTCCACTGAAATTCCTTGATATTCCGAAGTATCTTGAAGAAGGGAAGCCCTTTTTCTGCGGACTTGGAGACAAACCGACTCAACGAAGCCATTCTTCCAGTCAGCTTTTGGACATCTTTTACCGTCCTCGGGGTAGGTAACCCCATGATAGCTTCTGCTTTTTCGGGATTTACTTCAATTCCCTTCTCCGTAACCATGAATCCCAAAAATTTTCCTCCTCGGATACCAAAAGAACACTTCCGAGGGTTGACCTTCATGCCAAAGTTGTTCATAATGACCAACGCTTTTCGTAAGTCCTCGGGATGTTCTTCAGCAGTGTTACTTTTAACTACAGTATCATCTACATAAACCTCTACTGATTTCCCAATAAGTCCTGAAAACATAAGGCTTACTAACCGTTGATAGGTAGCTCCAGCATTCTTTAATTCAAAGGGCATGACTAGATAACAAAAGGTGCCTGCATCCGTGATAAAGCTGGTCTTATCTTGATCACTAGCCGCCATCGGGATTTGGTTGTACCCTTGATCTCCATCTAAAGTTGATAGTAGCGCACATCCTGCGGTAGAATCAACTAGCTGATCTATGCTCGGTAAAGGATAGCAATCCTTGGGGCATGCTTCATTGAGGTTAGTAAAGTCAACACACATTCGCCATCTTCCTCTGTGCTTGGGAACTAGCACGACATTAGCCAACCACTCGGGGTAAATAACTTCTCGTATTTGCTTTAATTGGAGAAGGCGTTGTATTTCCGAGCGGATGATCTTGTTGCGCTCGGGGCCCATTTTCCTCTTTTTCTGCTGGACAGGTTTAGCTCCAGGCTTCACATTAAGGAAATGTTGACATACCTTGTTGCTGATTCGTCCGGGCGGCCCCCCTTCCCATGCAAAGAGGTGATGAAATTGTTTGAGAAGACAAATCAATTGGCCTTCTATGATTGGAGTCATATGGGTGCCCATTTTGATTACTTTCTCGGGGCTTCCTTCTACTAATTCCACCATTTTTAATTCTTCCACAGGTTGGACTCGTGTTTCCTCGGTTCTACACTTTTTGTTATTTCCGAGTGAAGGTCCGTCCTCTTCTGAGGGAATAGCATTCATGCAGCATTCTCTAGCTTTTGACTGACTTCCTCGGACTTCTCCGATTCCCGAAGAGGTGGGGAATTTCACTTTAAGATGCAAAGTAGAAGGAATAGCCTCAAAGGCCCGAATAGACGGTCTTCCGCAGATGACATTATACGTTCGCGAAGAGGCCTCCACTACCCAAAACTTAATAGATTCCGTTCTTCGAAGGGCTCCTTTCCCCCATGACATTGGGAGAGTAATAGTTCCGAGGGTTTGGCATGCTTCCCCGGAGAATCCTACTAAGGGGACCTCCGCGGTTTCCAACGTTTCTTGTTTCAATCTCATAGCGAGATAGGTCGGTAGGAAGAGTACATCCACAGAGCTGCCCGTATCTATGAGAATACGTTGGATTTCATACCCGTAGATGACGGCAGATATAACCAAGGGATCTTCGTGAGGGTATATTACGTCAGTAAGGTCCTCGGGTCCGAAAGTGATACTAGGCAGCTGTGACCCTTGAATGGAACAGACAGACATTCCTTGTTCTGCTCGTCGGGCTTCTTTCAAATATTTCTTCTTTTTACCCTGAGGCGCCATGGAGATTTCACCCCCTTCTATCATATTGATGGTTCTCCCTGTTGGGGGGTTGTCTTTGTAAGAGTTAGGTGGAGGAGGCAAACTCTGATACCCTGTCGTTTTCTCTCGCGAATTTCGCCGGCGGTCTTTACTTCTCTCTCGGGGTCGGAGACGTCTAGTGGTCCCCTCTCGTGACTTCCGGCTAGGCGTCCTTTCTTCCCTTTCTTGCTCTTCCTCTTCCCTTCGTGATCTCTTCCAAACATTTGCCTTGGGCTCTTCAGGGTTATTTTCCTTAAGGTAGTTCTTCAAGTACCCTATCTCCAATAGGCGAAGCACCTCTAAACGAAGGGTAGTACATTCTTCCGTAGTGTGCCCGTAAGTTTTATGGTACTTACAATACTTCCCATTATCCTTGTCTCGGTTAGGAAATTTAGTCGGTCTGGGCCAGTGCAACTCGTTGCTACCCCTCATTATGTTGAGCACTTCTGGTGGAGTAACAGTCATCGGAGGTAAGTGCACGGGTCGGAGGAATTTCTTAACCACTCCCCCTTCATCTTTGCGTTGAGGAGGTTTTCCTTCCTTACTTTTTTCTTTGACCTTTGCTTCTTTCTCAGCACGCTCTAAGTGTTCACTATCCTCCTGCTCCATCTGCTTCTTTGTTCCCTCGGCTTCTTCCATCAAAATATGTACTTCCGCCTTTTGCATTAACTCATTCATATCCGTGATACGATTTCCCATAAGGTATCTAAAGAAATCCCCCGCTCGGAGTCCCTGAGTTAATATGTCCGCCATAATGGTCGGGCTAACATTTGGAACATCGAGTGCTTCATCCGTGAAGCGCTTTATATATTCTCGCAAGGGTTCATCCTTCTTCTGTTTAATAGTAAAAAGATGCGTAGCAGATTTAGGGTACCTTCGGTTGCAGGCGAATTGTCGTACAAACAAATGAGCTAGTCGGTCAAAGCTCGTGATGGAACAAGGTGGAAGATGAGTAAACCAGGCTTGAGCCCGCCCTCCAAGGGTAACAGGGAATACGCGGCATAACACCTGATCAGGAGCGGAAGAGAGGTCCATTCCTGCCAAGTATTGATGGACGTGATCTTGTGGGTCCCTTCCATCAGCTTCTCCGGTATATAGCGAGATATTAACAGGTCGCATCCCCGAGGGGATAGAAGCTGAAGCAATTTCGGGGATGAAAGGAGAGGTTTTGAATGTAGGATCTTCCTCGGGAGCCATGGCTTTCTTGAGATCACCTAACTCTTTTCGTAAATTATCCATCATTCCCCATAGGGAATGTTCAACTCCTCCTCGATACTCTGAGGGGCGAGAAATTTCTTCCTGACCCCTCACGGGAGTCCTTTCATGACATACATGTCTTCGAGGACTTTGTCGGGGTGTCTGTCGCCAAGGATTCCAATTTGGGTTCCACGTCCTCGGAGGTACATCTTCTTCCGAGGGGAAATCTTCGTTCTCGGATAGGACAGGGGACGTGCGTCCGGGGGGATCATCCCTCCAGGGTGTTCTTTCAGCATATATAAGTCTTTCATAAACAGATCGGGGAATACTAATAAAATCTCTTGTACCTGGTTCATAATTGGACAAAGTTTCTTCTGAGTCGTTGTTCGGGACAGGAAGGTTGTCATTTTCGAAAAGACCATCCATCCTAGTTGACGTGTGCCTGAATTCTCTCGAAGACAGATGTTGTGACGTTCCCACAGACGGCGCCACTTTGTTAACAGGTTTGGAATTATTCCCTATTTAACGGAAGATATTTATTTGGGTCGAAACGTCCTGTCCGTGATTCAAAGGCAACGCGAGATGGACATAATGAGATTAATTGCAAGAATATTCCCTTCCTTTATTCACTGAACATTTCCTCCTCTTTTTATCTTACGTACTTGAGTGATAAATTGTAACAAATAGGCTTAGTTGCTTCAGCTCCTTCCTCTTTCTTCTACTGATCACCTCCCTTTATATAGACTTTGGTGGGGGTAGGTGTCATTGTGCATGTGTTTTGATAAGGACAGGTGTTGTTGTTACCTTGATACAGGTGTACAAATTAGGATAATGTTTATCGTTTATCTACTAAGTGCTGACTGGATTAGCTTTTGTGTCTTCGGATATCTCCGAGGGCTTCTGATGTAGACTGTTTCTGATAGAGTTATTCTTCCGAGGGCTTTTGTTTCTCCTTCTTGATTCGGGTATTGATGTAGACTGTTTCTGATAGAGCTATTCTTCCGAGGGCTTTTGTTTCTCCTTCTTGATTCGGGTATTTTCTTCAACAGTCAGAAGTGATCTCTGAGGGTGGAAATGTGATCTCCGAGGACTTGGTGTGACTTCCGAGGACTGTGATTTTGTGTCCGAGGGCTGTTTTTGCTTTACTGAAAGTGAGATTTCTTCACCAGAGTGCTCGGAATGTATTCGCTGGGTGTTCCTGTATTGACTTCTTCCAAAATTGTGTTCTCGGATAAGTCCGAGTGTTGTCTTTTCCGAGGAGTGTTCAGCAAGGAAGTTTTCTTGTAAGTTCATAGGACTCGGGGTCCCTCTTGGTCCCTCTTGGCGCATTTGGTGGATATCGGAGTCATACGGGTCCATCGGGGTTTGCTCTTTTTCCGATGCCGTGTTGATATCTGTTTTTCATTCACCGTTTGACTTTCCAAGGGACGCTTGCGTTTCTCCTCGGATGCTTTTATAAACCTTTTCGGGTCAGTGACCGAGAGGTAGGGCAATCCTCCGAGGGGTTTTCTTTATAGGTACATCTCATCGGACGTACTCGTGACAATAGTATTGTCCATATATCCTCCGAGGGGTTTTCTTTATAGGTACATCCCATCAGACATACTCGTGACAATAGTATTGTCCACATATTATTTTTCCCGAGTAGGAGTGATCTCCTCTATTTTATTTTTTAGGGTTAACAATTTCGTTCTTTTCTTATCCTTTAAAGATTGACTTTCAAAATCTTTCAAGATATTTTTACCATTATTTGATCCAATCTCCTTTTATATTGTATCTAGACATATTTTATGTTAGTATATACATTGAATATATTCGGATCTGTTTTGCAGAATATATAGGATAAGGAAAGAAGATTTGCACAGATTGCAAGTGGAGTTACAACTGGCGATACGCACATATTCTGCATATGCCGATAAAAGGAGAAGACTCGAGACCTAATGGACACAAGATTTGAGCGATAATTTGTTGTCATTCGTCGTGTATCTAGTCAAAATATTTTAGTACTTTTGTCGTAGGAACTTTGAGATATCTTGAAGTTCTCAGACTCAAAAGGAGTATACCGAATACAGTTAATGCTTAGGTGTTGCAAGAGTATAATAGAGGGAGTCTAGTTTTACTTTGGAGTAAATCATAAGATTGTAATTCTTAAGTAGGTATATTGTGCTTAGTCATATTTGGGTGTATGCCCCGTGTATGCCCTATCAGAAGTGGGACCTCGGGCGGGATTCGTATTCTTCTGAGTTATATCATTTTCTGTAGGAGTGTGTAGGGGGGCCATCGCGGGGGTGGCCTATTCCTGCAGGTGGCCCCCTCTACGAGGCGTTCGAATACGGATCGAGGGATATTTATGAACCCCCTCCCCCATTTCTGTCAAGGGAGAGGAGTGGGTCTTCGAGGGTTCTTCGTGCATATGATCTGAGTGATCACGGGGGCTACTGTTGGCGGAGAACTTATCCATGGTTATTGTGGGGGAATTTCTTCAAACGTACTCAAAGGCAAGATTTTATGGCGTTCCCATAGACAGTTCCATATTGTTAACAGTTTTTTATTTTTGAGGAATTTAGGAGTGGATTTTAACACCTTGCCTGAGTTTGAAGAAAATCTAATCACTTTTTCTCTCCCCAAAAGCATGTCCTTTTATTCTCAATCTTTTGCCCCTTTTATAGAGGCTAGTTTTTGTACAAGTGGGTTATGCCCTTTCGACAGGTGTTTTATGCATGCATATAGGAGTGTGTTGTTTGCTTCTAACTCATACAACTGTCTCCGAGGAGGCTGACATAGCATCCTGGAATTGCCGCCTTCGGCTTCTGGGCACCATGTGTCCCCAGTGTGTGAGTTGAGTCTTTCTTTGGTCTTATCAGTTTGGGGGATAAGGACATGACGCGTAACATTCTTTTCGCTCCGATGTCATTTTTCCGATAGGTAGACTTCAAGAGGGATGGTTCTTTGGAGAGTTTTATGAGAGGCTTCGATGTGCCCTTTTACGGGGTATCGGGCCGTGAGTCTCGGGCAATATCTTTGATAATGTAAGTGCTAGAGCATCGTATCCCTGGGGGCTATTCTTGAAGTTATTTAAATCCTTCGATACCTCGCATGGGATTTGTACTCAGTGAGATACTTATCGTGATCTGAATAGGGCACCATTTTCCCGATATCGGGAAGCACATCCAAGTCTACCGATACCGAGGTAGGTCTTCGTGATGCTTCAAGGGCATCGTGAAGGGAAAGTGTGGCTTTGAAAAAAGCCTAGTGTTAACAATTTTTTTTTCCTTGTTTAATTTAATTGTCTTGCTTATTACATTGCTTATCAACTTTTCTTATCTGCTATTATGTAATAAGCGTATTGAATGATTGTTATGGGGATCATATACAACAATATTTTGTTAATATTTTGTAGGGCTAATTCCACCAAACCCCCAAAACTATAGCCACTAGGTCATAACTTTTTTTTTCTTTTTTCTTTTTTCTGGTGGGGCACAAACTTTGGTGTTTGAGCGATTTGCCAATTTTTCAGTTTTTGGCAGTATTCCGACCAAAAATCGGCAAAACAATTATTTGAAGTTTGAATAGATACTTTCCCTCGTCGAGACGGTTTCGATGGTGGTGAAGGTGTCGCAAAATTTAAAGGCATTACACGATAAATTTAATATAAGTGAATTAAATTTGAATTGAAATTTTCATGCATTGACTTGAATTTTGCGACAACGCCACCACAATCGGAACCGTCGCAATGAAGAGAAGATTCTTTTTAAACTTAAAATAGTTTTTCGGTGGCTTTTGGTAGGAAAACCGTGCGTCGAAAATAGAAAATGTGACAATCGCTCAAACACCAATATTGCGTGCCCCACTGGTGCTAAAAAAAAAAAAAAGAGGTTATGACCCTGTTTGCATAAAGCGCCTATAGTTTGGGGGGTTTGGTGAAATTTTCCCTTTATTTTTATGTGATTTGTTGAGTATTTAAAACAATCGGGCATATGGATAAAAAGTAGTTGTTACAAAACTTATGATTTGTTGAGCTTATATAATTCGATAGCACGATTAAGTTCAATAACATGGTGCACATGTTGACCCTTGAAGGTAGCTACGACAAACTCAGAATAATTGTTTGAATAACAGACAAGTGTATAATAGTTTATGAGTTATCACATCTGGTACTTTAGAGAGTGTTATAATAGTTATTGTTTTAACAGAAAATTAAGTAAAACATAACATAAACTTTTATATTGGTTCGAGTCATAACAAACTGATCTTGGGCTATAATCAACTCAAGTAGTCTTTTCCCAGTAGTACAGGAACAGTCAGGGTTTACTTTCTACTTGTAATCTAGACTCCCTCTAATTAATTCTCTAATACCAGATGCGACACCTTACTAAAGTACTTTGTTGGGACCAAAATCAAAACCCAAGAGCGTTCATGACAAATCATCAAGAATTAAATACATAAACCAAATAACTGGATTGCGAAAGCGTACTTTACACCGTATGATTAATTGTTTGTGAAACGTTATGTGGTTGGTCTTCCAAATCAGCACGAACCCCTTGAGAATTCCTTTAGTTCTCTCGGGATCTAACTAACGATGGGATGTAGTATAGAAAGTGACTCGTGTGATTTGGGGACCATGCCCACCTTTAAATATTAGGTCACCAAACCCCTGGTGCCCTAATTCCATAACTTGGGCTTCGGCCCATCATCGCAAGCACAAGTTACAACAATCTTTACCCATTAAAGGCTGACACCCTATTAGATACATTAAGCCCATAATTTAACCGAACTTTAGATCACTTTTATCGGGCTTATTATTTATGACATTTCGTATCACATAATTATTAACATATAAACCCAATGTTGGATTAATGATCCAACATTATTGGATAAAAGATCCAACATTATTGGATAAAAGATCCAACATACTTCACTTGAATCTAAGAATCTTCAAGTTATCATGAAGTTCTTCGCCTAGAAATTTCTTAACCGATTTATTACAAAAGGATTTTGACTCTTGAACAAATAAAACAACAATAAATTTAATCTATAATCTATTGTTATTCATTGTCTTCGAGTCGCCTGCTTTTATAGAGTGCAGATCCTCCTCGAAGGCCAGTTGTTAGGACAATCACATCCCGACAATCGTTGGGCCAGGTTGCAAACCTCCAAACTTATTCGATTTTATTGTGCAATAAAAAATACAGTATATTCCAATGAAAATGTACATTAATCACATCTAGATTAATTGAATTCAAATCGGATCATACAAATACAAATAAAATGATTCTAGGGTCAAATAAATATTCTTTCTTAAGATATCCTGATGCGATTCTGTTAAATATGAAAGCCAAAGATATATTCCAAAATCTCACCAATCATCTTTCCTTAAATAACATGTTACGACAATACTCATATTATTGATTTGTATCAACAATACGCAAATTGTTGTGATGTGTGTTAAGAAGTTGGATGTTTTAAGATGTGAATGGATAAAAAGTAAAAAACAATGAAGATATGGATATAATTTTATCATTTCATTTCATTTCTTTTAAACTATGAAGATGTGCATAATAATGTTTGAAGAAAAGAAGAAAAATCTTAAAAGAAATGAAAGAAAAAACTATAAAAAGTTTGGGAAAATGGAACGTTTGAATAAAAGTCTGTAGAAATGAAAATTTTAGAGAAATGGAAAGTTTGGAGAAATGAAAATCATGGAGAAATGAAAAGTTTGAAGAAAAATATTTGAGGAGTTGTATGTTGGGTTAATTTGAAGATAAAGATAAAAAGAGGAAGTATTTATAGATTGTAGATTGAATTTTTTGAACTCTCACTTTTTTTTTAATTTCCCGCCGGCCCATGCCGTGTTTTATAACTGTTTCGCCAATTGTTTTCAAAAATTGACGCAAAATAGTGACGGCTTGGCAGTCGCTATTAAGCTTTGAATATTAGTAGCGACGGGCCGACTGCTTTGCCATCGCTATTGCTCTTCGAATATTAATAGTGATGGCCACTAGTATATAAGTAATCAAAAGGTTATATAAATAAAATCTTACGATTGAAGTAAGAAACTTGTAATAATATATTCGTTTATGATCTACAACTAACCTTACATGTTGTTATCGTGCCTCACATGTGGTTGATGTGTCATTACGACGTGTTGTTACGATGTTTAATTAGTATCTCAGATAAGTATATATATATATATATATATATATATATATATATATATATATATAGAGAGAGAGAGAGAGAGTATTAACGTACACCGTCATTATGTATTAGTGTTATTATGAGGCGGTCTAAAAATGACGCTTGATTGTGCAATTTTATCAGTTATTTGTGTCTATTCTATTCAACTAATGAGTACTTGTTACATGTGAAATAATCGTTCAAAAAGTGTAATATAGGAACTTGAATATTAGTAGTGACGGCCAAACCGTCACTAATGACACTCATTAGCGATGAGAATGCAGTCACTACTGTTAAGGTATTTATACGACTGCCATGCCATCACTAATGACTCTTAATAGTGATAGTTCGGTCGTCACTACTATTAGGGTAATATTTCTGATGGAAAAATCGCCGCTAACTGGGATTGGCGATCGAATTTCCGTCGCTAGCACTGTTAGCGACACTACCACGAAAAGGGTTTTTGGCTAGGATAAAATATATAGCCAAAAACCCATTTTTCCGTAGCCAATAGTCATTGGCTACGGGTATCCGTAGCAAATGCCCGTAGGGGAAGCCCTCGTAGGCAATGACTATTGGCTACGGATGGCCGTAGCCAATGACTATTGGCTACGAATCTTCCCTAGCCAATAACAGAAGACCAAAATGCCCTTATACTATTGGCTACGGAAAGTTCCGTAGCCAATAGCTATTGGCTCCGGAAAAGTTCCGTAGCCAATGCCTATTGGCTATGGAGTATTCCGTAGCCAATGATTTTTTTCTTCTTATTTTCAAATTATTATTGGCGACGGAAGATTCTGTCACCAATACTCCTTTTAAAAAAAAAACTATTATTGGCTACGGAAGATCCTTAGCCAATAGTCTCAAACGGACAAATACTATTGGCGACGGATGAATCCGTTGCCAATAATATTCATAAATATACAAAAAAACTATAAAAAATAATTTTAAATATTTTTGAATTATATAATGAAATATATTTAAACAGATTAACTAATGATTACACGATTAATTATTAAATATATTTATTGCATAAATATTTGAATATTGAAATAATTATGGAATTATGAAGTGGTTAATGTAATAAATATAATGTTTTTTAAAGATTGATAAATATCTTGGAAAGTATATGGAACAATCCGTAGTCAATAATTACTGCCTACGGATTATTCTGTAGCCAATAGTCTTTGCCTACGGAAAACCTGAAGATAATGCGTATTTTATTTTTTTTCTTTTTAAGTATTTTGTGTGTATATTTATTCAACTTTTCGTTAATTATATTTTTTCTCGAAAGCTTGTTTATTGTCTTTTGTAATTTTATTTTTGATAAAATTCGAGGAAACATACTTAGTTTAGAAGTGTTTGGTGAGAGAACAAATGGAATTGGGTTTGTTTTACAACTTTTGCTTAATTATATTTTTTCCCAAAAGTTTGTTTATCGTCTTTTGTAATTTTATTTTTGATGAAATTCGAGGAAACATACTTATAAATAGTTTAGAAGTGTTTGGTGAAAGAAGAAATGGAATCGGGTTTGTTTTACAATTTTTGATTAATTACATTTTTTTCCAAAAGTTTGTTTATCGTCTTTTGTAATTTTATTTTTGATGAAATTCGAGAAAACATACTTATAAATAGTTTAGAAGTGTTTGGTGAAAGAAGAAATGGAATCAGGTTTATTTTACAACTTTTGATTTATTACATTTTTTCTGAAAGCTTGTTTATCGTCTTTTGTAATTTTATTTTTGATAAAATTCAAGGAAACATACTTATAAATAGTTTAGAAGTGTTTTGTTTTACAACTTTTGATTATCTATATTTTTTCACTAAAGTTTGTTTATCGTCTTATATAACTCCTTTTTTGAGGAAATTCTATAAAAAAATACCTATTACTAATTTAGAAGTGTTTGGTGAAAGAAGAAATTGAATGATGTTTGTTTTATAACTTTTGATTATTTTCATTTTTTGCCCTAATTTTTTTTTATTGTCTTTTGTAAATCGATTTTTGATGAAATTCAAGGAAACATACTTATTAATAGTTTAGAAGTGTTTGGTGAAAGAAGAAATGGAATCATACTTGTTTCACAACTTTTGTCAAATCATTGTTCGATGTTGGCCTAAACTTGTAATGAAGCACGAATAGTTGTAGGGTTTGGGGTTAACTGTTAAGGGTTTGGGGTTTATGGTTGGTGTTATTATCGTCTTTTGTTATTTCATTTTTGATAAAATTCAAAGAAGCATATATAATAATAGTTTAGAAGTGTTTGGTGAAAGAAGGAATTGAATCAGATTTGATTTAAAAATTTAAATTGATTTAAATTTTGTCCTCCAAAGTTTGTTTATCATCTTTCGTGATTCTGTTTTTGATGAAATTCAAATAAACATACGTATTAGGACTCGTTTGATTTGCCCAACTAAGCCTAATTATATTAATAGTTGTAGATATAAGTTCCATTGGTTTGCACAATTATTAGTTGGGTTATCCTATGTGGCAACTTAATCATGGGATTATTAATTGGGTACTCCCCCCTCCAACTAATAATACCCCAAATTAGGTTGAATCCTAAAGACCTAAATACTCCTCCCTTTTTTGTTTTGTGACCAAAATAACCTTATCTGTACTTAGTCCAATTAAAACACCACTCACGCCATTTTATTTTTTACTTCAAAATAGTTGATAATTACTACTCGAAACTAAGTTTGTAGATTATTATAGCTTATTATAAATACAACTTTTAAAACACTAATGTTCGAATATTATTCGAATTTCAATAGAAAATTGAGTGTTTATGAAAGTACAAAAAATTGAATGTTTGTAGATTATTATAGGTATGTATCTTTGAATTTCATCAAAAACGAAATCACAAAAGACAATAAACAAACTTTTGGAGTCAAAAGTTAAACTAATCAAAAGTTGTAAAACTAATCCGATTCCATTTGTTCTTTCACCAAACACTTCTAAACAATTAGTAGGTATGCTTATAAGAATTTTGTAAAAAAACAGAACTAAAAAAGACGATAAAAATACTTTAGGGGAAAAAAGTTAAATTAATCAAAAATTGTAAACCAAATCACATTCCATTTCTTCTTTCACCAAACACTTAACTATTAAAAAGTATGTATCTTCGAATATCATCAAAAATAAAATTACGAAAGACAACAAACAAAACTTTATGGGAGACAAAATCAATTAATCAAAAGTTGTAAATTACTTAATCTATAACAATCATCCGAAAAATAAAAATGAAAATAAAAATAGCCATTGGCTACAGATTTTTTTTTAGGCAAAGATTATTGGCTACAGATTGTTCCATAGCCAATGATTATTGCTTACGAAATATTGGCTACTGATTTTTCTGTAGAGAATGGCTATTGGCTACAGATTGTTCCGTAGCCAATGACTATTGGCTACGGCTAATAACCGTAGCCAATAGTGTTTTTTTTTTGTTTTTTTTTAATATTGTTAGACTATTGGCGACGGCAGCCCGTCGCCTTTGACCAAGGGCTACGGATTTTCCCGTCGCCAATAGTCAAGGGCGACGGGTAATATCCGTCGCCAATGACTTTTTTTTTTTTTTTTTTATCCGAAAAATGCCCAAGGGCTACGAATTTTCCGTAGCCAATGACAAAACAAGCATTGCTTACGACATCCGTAGCCAACACTACAAGAATCTGGGGTCATCCGTGACCGCCGGCTCGTGACCGCCCGACGGTCGCGGATGCTACCGTGACCACACAGCGGTCAGGATAGTCCAGTGACCGCTGAGCGGTCACAGACAAAAATCCCGTGACCGCCCAGCGGTCACGGGATGCCATAGGCGGGAAACTTCCCGCCTATGGCTGGCCTAGTAACGTCCGCGACCGTTGGGCGGTCGCGGATGCCACTCATCCACGACCGCCCAGCGGTCGCGGACGTAACTAACGGGCGGTCGCGGATGCCACTCATCCACGACCGCCCAACGGTCGCGGACGTAACTAACGGGAATTTGACCGCCAAGGCGTCCGCGACCGCTTAGCGGTCGCGGATGGCACTCATCTGTGACCGCCCAGCGGTCGCGGACGCCACTCGGCGGTCAAATAAGGTTCGTGACCGCCCAGCATTCGTGACCGCCCGGCGGTCACGAATAACATTCATAAAAAAAAGTTTGATTTTATGTATTCATCTTGATGTATTTATGATTTTTAACAATAAGTCTCAATATTACATGTGAATTGAAGTAATAAATTAGTACAACATTAGTAATTAACATATTAAAATAGCGAATTAGATGTAATTAGGCGAGTTATGAACGAATAACCTATTTTATGTTCTACCGCTAGTTCATCACATACACCAAGTTGTTTTAGATGTAATGTGTCATTTTGTGATAAAAACTCTTTTAATTTACTTAGTAGTAACTATTTTATCAATTTAACAAACATCGGACCTTAATTAAACAAACGAAAATCAAAACTTTCGAAAGAGGGGTCATTCGTGACCGCCCGGCGGTCACGAATAACATTCATAAAAAAAAAGTTTGATTTTATGGATTCATCTTGATGTATTTATGATTTTTAACAATAAGTCTCAATACTACATGTGAATTGAAGTAATAAATTAGTACAACATTAGTAATTAACATATTAAAATAGCGAATTAGATGTAATTAGACGAGTTATGAACGAATAAACTATTTTATGTTCTACCACTTGTTCATCACATACACCGAGTTGTTTTAGATGTAATGTGTCATTTTGTGATAAAGTCTCTTTTAATTTACTTAGTAGTAACTATTTTATCAATTTAACAAACATCGGACCTTAATTAAACAAACGAAAATAAAAACTTTCGAATTAGATTTATTCGTGACCGTTGGGCGGTCACGAAGAAGGTTCGTGACCGCCCGACGGTCACGAATAATATTCATAAAAAAAGTTTGATTTTATGGATTAATCTTGATGTGTTTATGATTTTTGACAATAAGTCTCATTACTACATGTGAATTGAAGTAATAAATTAGTACAACATTAGTAATTAACATATTAAAATTGCGAATTAGATGTGATTAGGCGAGTTATGAACGAATAACCTATTTTATGTTCTACTATTTATTCATCACATACACCAAGTTGTTTTAGATGTAATTTGTCATTTTGAGATAAAATCTCTTTTAATTTACTTAGTAGTAACTATTTTATCAATTTAACAAACATCGGACCTTAATTAAACAAACAAAAATCAAAACTTTCGAAAGAGGGTCATTCGTGACCGCCGGCGGTCACGAATAATATTCATAAAAAAAAATTTGAATTTTCAAAAAATTTGAATTTCCTCATAAATCTATATTCTTACTTGGCAAACCATAATAATTAGGCAACCAGCACAAATTTCTATTTTCAAAACAAAATTTAAGTAAATCCTTGACTTGTCTCCTATAAATAAGGAGTGTTATATAAGGATCAAAAAATCAATTCATTAGAGATAACCCCCCGAATGTATGAACATAGAATATATTTATACTTAGCAAATAAGATATGAGGGGTTCTCGAGACTTTTCATATTTTAGGGTTTTTTCTCATTTTTTTCATTTTTGGAGTATGTTTTCATTTTTTGTGAATCTTGGGGCTATAATGTAATTTTTGCAGGTTTTCTATTAAATTTAAAATGCCATGTTTTAGTCCAGGGATCAATTTAAGTCAAAATCAACAAAATTAAGTCAATGACGGACAACGTAAATATTTGGGGATGTCAATTGAAAGTCGCCGTCGCGTTAGGACCAAAATTGAGCTGGGTGGTCAAATTATGAGACTAAATTTTAAGGTTGGACTAGTTATGGGACCAAAAGCAATATGTGGACAACTTATGGGATAAACATGATTTTTTTCAGTAGCAACGCACTTCAAATTGATCAACCGTGCATAACTTTACAGATGACAAACATTCGAATTGATGCAGTAACACCAAATGATCACAATTAATTAGAACAACTAAAGAAAAGAAATCGTGTACAATTTTTTTCTTGTATATAAGTTTCATGAATATTTTTACCGACATAATAAATACCTAAAGTTAACAAACGTGACTAGTTCTGTGATGTCTAGCTAATTCAAAATTAAATAATACACGCATAATTGAGCAAACCGTGCATAACTGAAAAGAAAGGCAAGATTCAAATCGATCCATTTATAAGTAATAAGCTAAAAAAATCACAAGTAAGAACAACAAGGCTTGCACTCAAACAGGTTGAAGAGGACTAGGATTGATGGAGGCCAGAGAAAGTAGCTCGGGATCACGCTCGAGAACAACCATGTCTTCTTCGGCTAAGTTAATCCACGCTTCAATCCCTTTTTCGGATCTTGTGTCCATCAAAATCACATAATTTTCAACCGTGGGTATTTCGACATCCGCAAGGGCAAAATTCACCCATATTGGTCCTCCCCATCCGAAGTCGACTTCATACATTCCGTTGTTACAAGCACTCGACACAAATATATGTTTGGCATTGTTGTTGGAATAAAACTTTTGGAGCTCCTTCAACGACTTCTCCATAAACCCTCCATCATTCATCTTCTTAACGAGATCCTGGTTAACTTTGTTGGCCGATTCCTTAAGGGGTTGTATAATAGAATCCAGTCCTAAAGATTCTTGATCATCTCCGCCAGTAGTAGTTGTACTAGTGCATATAACTGGAGGACTGTTCAAAATGACGTTCCCTATGGAGTAAGGCTGCAAGTTAAGTTTGTCTCTTAGGTTCACCGTGATTGTCAAAGATGTAAATTTTGGCTTGCTAGTTTGTGAAGAAGCCGCTGCGAGACTTTTGGTGAGAAGCGCTGCTACACTCAGTACACGACTCGAGCCAGTTTTTGCTTTCAGTGTTGCCAGGGCTGAAGCAGGGAATACTAATCGCCGCGTTACGGTTTTGCTAAGTGGAAAATAAGGAAGAAACACCGTCGTTTTCTCATTAGGCGCGCGATTTTGGGGAGGAAATACCGACGATGCCAAAAATGTAGGGCATATTTCTTCATAAGATCCACGGGTTGTCGCAGCCCACGCCTTGAGAAACGTAGCGACTGAATAGGCGTCTAGAATCTGGTGCGAAGGATAGAATCCTATGGCAATGCCGCCACAGGTGAATGTGGTTACTTGGGCCATGAGTATGTCGGTCCTTGACTTTAGTTCCACGGAATCTGGATGCAATGGAAGTAATTGATGTACGGACTTGTTGTTGGTGGTCCGATTATTAAGGAAATCCGACAGACGTTCATTGGCTTTGGCTTCCACGTAGTGGACCCCCTCGTCGTTACAGTCAATACCCGTCTTGCCCTTATTAATTCTGCCGGCAAACGGATAGAATCTTAACAGAGTCTCTGACAGAGACTGCCTCAAAACTTTCAAGGTTAAGTCCACGCGACCGTTTTTAGGGTTATTTGGATAAAAATACACGAAGGGCGTGTAGACATTGGGATATAGTCGGTCGATGAGTGAAAACTCGTGAATCCTCAAGTGTTGTGGAGTTGGAGTCGCGGGTTTGATAAATTCTTTGCGGATGATCTCAACTTCTAGTTCATCATTCCTAGCATTTGCCTCTTCCGTGGAAGTACTAAATAATCAACATAAATTGTGGAAAGTAAGTTTAAATTTGGCGAGAATAAAATAACAATATTAATAATAGATATATTTATATTTAATTAAGAAACTAGTTAATTAGCACGTACCTTTGAGTGGAGAAGCGAGCACGTATCTGGTTGGAGCCCAAATATGTAGCACTACTCGGGAAATATAACTTCGATAAACTCGGATTATTATTTTGATGGGATTTTTTCGCACGTATTAGTGTTTGTGAGAACAAGAGTCTATGTGTGTGAGATGTACATTTGCGTGGTGGAATTGAACGTAGTAGAATTGATGATGATAAACACCTCCTCATGTTTAAAAATACTTTATGACTTATTTTTTATTCAAAGTTTTTGCTTTGAGTTATGGTTGGATTAAGATCTCCTTTTTATAGTCATTTCGAACATGCATGTGAAGGCTTGCACTTGTTCCGTTCAAATAATTAACGTTTAATTTTATTTTTTAATTAGAATGGTGTGCGGAAAAAAGTCTACTTCTCACATGGTTATTGTCGGAGTCTTCTCCGCCCAATAATCTTCAACAGGTCGGAATGCGTGTGTACATGCGTGGAGATTAAAATATTCAGCTTTGTCACAGTTGTGTACGTTCGTTGTTATTAAAACTGACGATCTAAGTTGGCATTTATAATAGCACATGGCGAGACACGTTTGAATTTTGTTGTGGATGGAGGTTTTAAGGATCCTGGGGGACTACCACTGCACCCCCCTTTCAGGATGATGATATGTGGCAAAGGCTACTTTTGACATTTTCCTTGGTTTATCCTTAATTTTCCAAAAATTTCAATTCTATCCCAAAAGTTTGTCATTTGTTTAAATTTTAGACCACGGGACGAAAATGGTATCAGAGCCAGTATTTATTTATTTAATAGAAACTTTTATTACAAAATTATAATTTACTTTAAGAGAATAGTATTTTACAAACATGAATAATCCAGAAATGGATGAGATTTGGTTTCCACAAGTTCAGTTCTTTTTCAAAGGACCAAAAACCACAAGTATTAAGTATTTTATTTATACTTTAACTAGTTTGCTCGCTATGCACGGAAATTATATCGAGCATCATGAGGTTCTATGTTGCGACCTAGAACAAGAAACTTGTACCATGAACAAGGCTAGACTTTAAAGAGTTAAGCAAATCAAACAGAGCCTTAAACAGGCCAACAAGCAAAGTGCGATACTAAGCTTATAATGCCTGGTATCACTCTTGAACACGAGCTCGATCTTTTGATGCAAAAGCTTGAGGACCTGGCCAGGCAAAGACTAATTAACATCCACAGCGTTCGAGCCAAGTACGTTGCGGTTAATGGTCTTACGGCGGAGATCGGAAGGATTAAGAGATTGATCATCGAAAGAGATAATAGATGAGCAATCTGGCGCTGCCAAATTTCAACGAGCTCGAGACCGATAGCACCAAGCTATCTCAAGATCTCAGAGAAATCCAGAAGACAGTCCAGACATATGGTAATCGTCTATACCACATGCCCGAGCAACTTCAAGAACTCCTAGACAAGCTGAAAACCATGTCAAGGCGACAAAAGGAGATCTTAGAAAGTTTGCTAGATGTCCAGCTGAGAATGAAAAATTTGGAATCACAACCCAATTTTTCAGGGAGAAAGCGAGGAGGATGGCTACCACCATCTTATGGAACAGAGCCACTTCTACACCAGAAAGGCCAAACGGTAGAAGTAAAACGAGAGTTAACGGAAGGAGAAAAGATGAGGGCCTTATTAAGAGGAGAATCAGTTCCTCGAAAGAAACCATGACGGCCCGTATCCATCTCGACGAGGTCAACTTCAGAAATTTGCAAGATTTAAACGATCTTGCAGAATCATTCAACGGATTAAATCTGGTGGATCTCAAGACTCATCAGATAACTCAACATGCAGAGTCTTCCAGTCATGCTCCACCAGCAGTACCGGAAAGTAGCGGAGTGAGCAATCCTCAACAAGATGAGAACATGCCACACCAAGGAGACTTTGTTCCCGGAGGAAATCTACATCCAGATTTCATAAGACCCAGCATAACGCGATCTCGAAGGAGGCCAGACATAAGGGAAACACCATATGTCAAGTCCCAGCTCGACCCGATACACCCGTATGGGTTAATGCTCAATCTTGATAACCTTGATTTCAAAAACAGGGAGCTCTTGATTGACGATTGGGCCTCAGCAATGAGGATTGCAGCAGGAACCCTTGATCTCAACAAAGAAGCCTTCATATTGCTGCTCAATATGAGTTTGGAAGGGTCAGTCAAGATCGCCTGGGAACAAACGGACCAAGGAACCAAAGAGGAAGTGGCAGCAGGAGAATCTATGAAAAATATCGTAGATAAAATGACAAAAGTATTCAAGATACTTTTCATTGGAATTGGTTACTTCGAGGACTCAGAAGGAAACTTTGGAGGAGGCCGAGAACAAGCCAAGAGATATGAAAGAGCATTGTATAGTCTTGAGTTACACGACATATGTAACATAGACTTATACATAAAACTCTTCACCGAGTACAAGTGGAAGTCGAAGGTGGGTGATGATACGGCCATCCCACTGTTCTTCTCCAAAATCCCAAGTCCATGGAGAGAAATGCTGATAAAGGAATACGAATTGCCCCAGGGTATTGATACCGTGGCAAGACGAATGTCGTTCCTCAAAAGTAAACTCGCTGAATGGTGCCAGAACGCGGCCGAGCTCAAGAATTACAAAAGGCTGCGAATAGTCAACAAAAATGTTACTCTTTGTTGCGAAAACAACGACATTCCAACAATTGTCGGAGGAACCAGAGAGCATAGAAAAAGGAAGAAGTACCCTTATGCCAGAGAAGAAAGAAGGGGAAAAGAAAGATCTTCATGGAAACCCAGAAGATTTTGGTCTAAACAAAAGGCCCGAAGTTACAAATCGGGACATCGTCTAGGGCCAAGCCGAGGACGACCAGCCACGAGCCGAGATAGATCCAACATGATATCTACCAAGAGAACTTTCAGAAGGGCACACACCAGAGCCAATGAAAGTTTTAAGGATTGCAATTGTTGGACCTGTGGTGCTCCAGGACACATCTCTACCGATTGTCCACAAAACCAAAGTCGAAGAGTCAAACGGTTCGAGGCTACGCCAGAAATCGAGGAAGCCGTTTACTTTCAAGATCTTATTCAAGTATATCGGTTCGAGGACATCCCCTCAAACGAAAGCATATACGAAGAAGAAGAATACAACGATGAATCTTCTGAATCCGAATCAGACTGAAAAAGAGGAAATCTTCCATCAGGAGATGCAAGAGGATATCTCGGGGTTTTTCTCACAGACGAGTATTTCACACAAAGCTCTGATGAGAATTATGAAAGAGCATCCAAAACTTTGCATTTATGACGGCTTCACAGTCGGCAAAATGGAAAGAGCCTTGACACAGTTAAGTCTAAGGCAAAGGAAGCACCATATCATTTACAAGGTCACGGCGGGAGAGCTTGCAATCCCAATGGAGCTGACCAGTAATGTGATGGAAATGCAGTTAGTTCCCATGATGGAGATCAAGGAGGAACTAAACAGACTCAACAGGGAGGTTGCCCAGAAGATGTCATGGATCCATATCGGAGCCATAAGAATCTTACTTAAAGCAACTTTCAAAGAAGGCGTCAATTCCCCAATCGACATTGCAGTCTTCGATAGAAGAATTCAAAATCTGAGAGATGCATGTCTAGGAGGAATCTCAGGCAATTTATTCACGGGAAAGGTGGCAATGTTTATCTATCCAAAGATTGCCTATAACCTGGAGGATCGAGACTTTAATAGAGCGTTAACCCTTCATCAAGACTTCAAAAATAAAGATCTGATGAAAGAAGGGAATAGACCATACTCTATCACATATAGCATCTCATACGCCCTCTCTAATACCCATCATTCGGAGGTATTTTAGAGAAAAGAGTTCGTTGAGATCCCAGAGATTTTCGAGAAGGTTGCCCAAGCGGTCAAACCAGAGATTTCTGATCTACCCCATATCCAAGAGATGGACATGATCATAAGAGATCAGCCAGTGCCTCCTGATAGCTAGTCACAGGTTTGAGCAAAGGCGAGCTTCGTTCAGTGAAAATCGGATGATAAGCCAAAGGACAAGTCAAAGAATGGGAAAAAGACCTATTCTTGAAGCAATCACTGGACCAGGCCAGTTCATTACCGAAGGAGAGCTTCAGTGTCCAGCAGGATGAAGTATAATCGAAGTAATTTTCGATATTACTTAGAAGGATAATACCTTTCCAAGCAATGCCTTGCATTATCTCCAACAGCCTTTACCAGGAAGATATCAAGGACGTCTAAAACTGGGAAGTATTATGGACTTCACAATACAAGGAGTGGCGAGAAGACTAACCGAGAATCTAATACTCGGACTAGAATTCCTCGAAGCCCACAAGCCTTGGGAAAGGATACAAGATGGAATGGAATTTACAGTGGAAGGAAAAAGATACCGAATCTGATGACCACTAGTCTATTCTCCATATACATCTCAGTGGGGATGTTATATGAAGATTACAGGGCAGAATATTTTGCGGCATACATCGATTCTGGAGCGGGAATATGTACAGCAAAAAAGAACGTGTTTCCTCCCAACCTCGAAGAAGAATTACCAGCGGTTGCAGGAAGAGACTTCTCTAAAAGGATTATCACCTTTAAGAGAGGAATTAAGCAAGCAGAAATACTCATAGGAGGCGCAGGAGGTAGCCCTTGGTACAAGGTCAAAACGCCACCTATCTATTTCTATGACACAGGAGCAGATATTCTCCTAGGCAACAATTTCCTGCAAGCCTTTAAAAGGGTTACACAGGATAATGAGACCAGAAGACTTATTCTCACAACGCCTTGCGACCATAAGATTCTCATTCAACGACTAAGGGAAGCATTTTACCGCAAAATGCCTTTCAATTTTCGCAGCAAGCGTGGTGATGAAGGACAACTTCGACACCCAAAAATGAGGGATCAACGTATGTATGGAGAAGCAATACTCCAGTTGAGAGCAGACCTAATAGGAGAAGATGATCCAGATACAGAAAGGATCAAAGAGACAACAATCAAGCTTCTCAAGGTCAGTATGGAAGGAGTATCGCAAACAGATATCACGAGTGAGGAGCAAATATCACTTGAAGATATCAAAAGCAAGATTCAAAGGAATTTCAGCGAAGATCCTTTGGCATGGTGGAACAAGAATGAACTCCAAGCTTCCCTAAAAGCTTCAAAAGGGAAAGGAGCATGAGTTCGTACGATACAAGCCAATCCTGATGAATCAAAGAGATCGTGTGGATATGCAAATGATCCTTAAGGAACACCTTGACCTTAAGCTGATATCACCAGGGGTCTCACCTTACAGCAGTCCAGGCTTTCTGGTAAGGAACCATGGCGAAATTAAAAGAGGAAAACCAAGACTTGTCATCAACTATCAAGGAATCAATAAGGTCCTAGAATTTGATGGCTACTACATTCCAAGTCGAGAGCACTTAATCAATTGTGTCAAAAACGCAAAGGTATTCTCTAAATTTGATTGCAAATCTGGCTTCTATCAAATTAAAATGTAGGAGGAAAGCAAGAAGTTTACTGCATTTTCCACGCCACAAGGACATTACATTTGGAATGTGCTGCCAATGGGACTGGCCAATGCACCCCAAATATACCAAAGAAAAATGGATGATCTTTTTAAAGATTACTTCAGTTTCATGTTTGTTTATGTGGATGATATCCTCATAGCATCCAGAACAGTCAGGGAACATCTCAAACATTTAGAGATCTTCTCGGACATATGTTTCAAGAATGGATTAGTGTTATCCCAGAAAAAGCAGTAATCCTAACAAGGAAAATTGAATTCCTTGGCATCGAGATTGATGAATCAGGTATCATCCTCCAAACTCATTTGGTTGAAAAGGTACGTGATTGCCCGGATAATCTCAAAACAGTTAAACAGCTCCAAAGCTTTTTGGGGTTAGTTAATTTTGCAGGAATGTTTATTAACAATCTTGCAAGTTACAGGAAGATATTCAGTCCCTTACTTAAAAAGGATGTTGAATTTAAATGGACTGATGAACATACATGGGCGGTACAACAACTAAAGAAGTTGTGCCAAAACCTTCCAAAACTTGCTATACCAAATGATGAAGACGATCTGGTACTATATACTGATGCTAGTGATCATTGGTGGGCGGCAGTTCTAACGAAGGTTGAACCAACAAGAGAAGTCCCATGCAGATATTGCAGTGGTCTATTCGCAGACAATAATGCAGCCAGCCAGATGGCACATTAACGAGAAGGAATTCTTTGATGTTCGCAGTGCATTCAAGAAATGGCCTATGTTCTTACTTGCAAAGAAATTTACCTTAAAAATCGATAATACAAGTGTTAAAGCTTTCTTAAAGAATAAAATAGAAAGTAAACCCGAGAAAGCCAGACTTTTAAGATGGCAAGCCGAGTGTCAATATTACGATTTTGACGTTGTTATTATTAAATCTCATGAAAATGTTCTTGCAGATTTCTTAACACGAGATGGAGCCCGGTGAAGCCAACAACATTCTTACAAGGTGGAGGCATCTTGGCGACAGCCTTGAAGAACTAAACAAGGCAATAGACGGCCTAGCAATTAATGCAAAGGCTTCCGGACATGTACAGGAAAAGGACCTTAACAAGGTCCAGACTGAAATGAAAGTCGCAAGGCTTCATGGCACCATGTTATGGGATAGCCTTTACGGTCCCCTTATGCGAGACGCTTCAGAATCAAAATTTATCTCTGAAATACAAGTGCAAGATGTGAAGATTTGTGAATCAAGCACTATCTTCCCAAACACAGGAAAAGATCCTTACGATGATGAAAAGGATTCTGAAAACAAGAAGGGTTCTAAGATGGAAACATCTGAAAAATCCGATCAGTCTAAAAAATTAGAGACTGAAATCAACAAGAGAGATTCTAAGATGAAAACATCTGAAGAATCCGAAAAATTGGAAACAGAAATCAACGAGCCTAATCTTAGACCGAGGATTGGAAAATCTAAGGTCCAAAGTGATAACATGAAACCACCCCCATTGATGGAATACCAAAGGACATGGGAAAGGTTATACACAAGAATGGGACTTGTCCCAGGTAAATCCTTGCCTGATTAGTCAGGAAAATACCCACGAGTATGGACTCTACCAGGTGCAAACCTGGAGAGTGTACGAGAGTGGTTCGACTTTGGCGGTTTAGCCTCAGTCTTCACTACAGCACCAGGATTCCCGGAAATTTCGAAATTGCCAGGATGGTTATACGAGGGAGTGTATGGATCGTGGAAAAATAACCACACACTCGGACGAGGTGAAACTCTGGAACTGAAATTCATTTCAGCCGCACCAGAAATTAATGGAAAAGGTTTTGTTCCCAGCTTTCATTTCATAAAGCTACAGAGACCATACATGAAGGCTTTAGACTTTATAAAGCCACCACCAGAAGAGCAACTTCTAGTTACTCCGATATCAGAAGATGATATCACGACAAGAAGAGCTTGGGGACTTTGGGTTTGTCTAACAGAAATGGACAAAGTCAAATATTCGTTCAAAACGTTCCAAAACGCGGAAAACGTATCACTCATGCTCAATTCCATGACAAGCACCACTACTCAATTTGCCGAAACAGCATTCGAAAATAAAAGGCAAAAATTGTGGAGAAACGAGATTCCGTCGACGGCAGAGACTAAACGAAAAACATGCAATATGATGCATGTCGGAAGATGGAAAGATCGCATTTGTCTAAAATGCCTCGAGCAAAAGGAGCCTCTTTTGGGCAAAAGATTCCCAATTAAAAAAGACAAATGGGAATATGACGAGGAAATCTCTACCAGGCCCGGAAAGATGCCTTATGCCGGGAAAAAGACAAAATACTCTGACAAAGGAAAAGGGGCCATGTGATTGAGCATGACAGGTTAACAACCAGGACCACCCCACTTTCGAAAACATCAAAGAAAATGGGGCCACGACAAGAAAGTCTGAGCAACCGCCCCATTATCTGTTAAAATAATGGAGGGACCGCAAGCTAGGTGGAATAAGATGTAAGCCATGACGATTCCACTATCAAGAAGAGATGAAATCCGCATTTGATGTCCGGATTAGCCTCTATATAAACCCAAGTTGAAGGAAGCAGAAGGCATCAACCATTTCCCTCTGTTTTCTTACAAAAAAATAAAGATAGTCTTTTAATAACTTGTAATAGTTGAGTGTTTTATTTCCACTGTAAAATACCAGTGTGTAATAGTTTCATAGTTCTGTTTTAAATACGAGTGCATGTGTGAGGGAAACAAAGCTACCATGAGTAGCTAAACAAGTAACTCTTCTCTATAAGGGTTATGATATTGTAATAAATAAGTTTCTATTCTATAAATAAAATTCTGGCAATTGCCTGAGCATATTTCCCGTTTCCTCTGGATTCCAGCAAACCCAGATTCTTCCATTCGGAGACGAGTCATAATTGCACAGGACCTTCCAACTACCATCTTAGAACCTTGTCTTTATTAATATTTCAGCTTGTACCACAAACAGTATCTTTTATGCCCGGAGTAGGAAACGAACCAGGGTTGTGCTAGTTGCCGTTGAAGGAGCCATTGCAGAAACCATCGGTTGCGATCGTTTGGTTAGGCAAGGAGCCCGTAAAATCTGGTGGAAAACCCGACGACAATTTGGTCAAAAAGAGGTACTGTTTTAATTCAGACTGTTTATTCATTTGGTCGGAAGCATGCTGGGCCTGATATGGTCGTTATGGACTAATTCCGTTAGTTTTGGGGTCTAAAATGAAAATAATACAAACTAGAGGCTGGGCTTTTAATTTATGCTTTAAAACCATTGTTAGGCTGACACTTGGCATGATCTTAGCTAAGGAGGACCACTGGTGGCCTCCCTAGGATCCTATAAACCGTGGATGGAACCAATGTTGTGTTGCATTTAATAAAACATGAAACCAAGTTACCAATATTTTGGGTTGAGTCGTGGACTAGGTCGCTTTCTTTAAGACGTTTCGCGAATCTGCCCCAATGATGTGCAAACAATATAAGCCTCCTTGTCCCCGGAATAAACAACTAAGAATTTCTTCTGAATACTTTCATCTTCCCCCTTTCTACCTTTTAATATAACTCAAAAGCTTTTAAAGAAAGAAAATAAAATTGAGAGCAGGCTTACTATCTCTCTATTTCTCTCCTTGTGTTTTTTCGAAATCTTTTTCTTTCAATAGTTAACGGATGTCGTTTTTCAAGTAGGAATTCTCAAAAAGTTATATCTTCTAACGTAAAGAAATCTGAATATACTAGGTTCTAAAATTAAGGAATCATGCATCCATTAATTATGAGAGAGTTAGTGGGAATTAGATAAGGTAAAGACCTTTTCATTTTAATAACTTCTTTTTTATTGAGCTATATTTATATATATGTTAGTACATAAATAAAGGTGTTCATCAACTTGAACCTTTACGTAGTGTCAATGATTTAGATTATACTAGAGTAACTCGTAGTTTTGAACTCTATCTCTAACAACATCACACATACAAACAATCAAGGTGAAGTTTCAAAGCTTGTGCTTTCTGGCCATGCACGTGTATCCAGTGTAGTGAATGCTCTATAAAATTCGCCCACAATTTTCATAGGAATCGGGCACACCCCCACATCCACTTAGGTGAATATATCACGAGGGCTCTTGTAGCTAGACACTCCACTCAATATAGAGTATAGAATTCATTTAAAGTTTATAATTAACTCAACCTATAATCGCTGCAAGAATCCCGTTTCAATCATTTTTAAATAGGACTTTAATTATAACATGATTTATCTCACTTCACTTCATGACTTATTATTACCCATTGAACCCAGCTCCTGGGATCTCCAATCTCTAAGTTGGGTTTCCATTAAAAGTGATTTAACATTCTAAAGGTGTAAATATAATCCGAAAAAAAAATATCAAAATATTATGATGGTGTAAATATAATATTCAAAATATTTTATAAAAATCCGGAAAAAAATATAATTATATAAATTTATTTAGGTGTAAATATAATAATTAAAAGATTTTTGAAAAAAAAACTAAAAAGAAAATGTAGAAATAATAATTATGAGGGTGTATAGATAATAATCAAAAGATTTTGAAAAAAAATGTCGTTATTAAAAATTAGGGGATATAAGCATATTAATCAAAGATTTGAAAAACCCCGCAAAAAGATGGAGAAATGTGGTGGTTATAAAATATGGGGGTGTAAATATAATAATTTGAAAGATTTGAAGATAACCTGAAAAAAGAAAGCCAAATTAGGGGTCATGTGCACATCACATCCCATATCCAAGGGCAAACTTGAGATTTCACGCACAAAGTATTATAGTGGTTACTCTAGAGGACCAAAATCAGACCTTGGCATATAAATGACCAAAACTGACAAGTAGTTACTTTAAAGGACAAAGTTTGGGAAATTTCCTATAAATTAAGAATTCTGACAATCAAGGTAACAGGAAGAACATATGCAACCAAATGTTGTAAGAAATTTTTGGTTTATTTCTTTACTGTTTATTTCTAATATTTTTGCGCGTTTTTGTATTTCTAAATGTTTAATGTGTGTACTTACTTATAAATTTGGCTAATTATCTCAATTCGTACTGGACAAATAAAATATGAACATGAAAAAAGAGAGCCTCTCAAAATTTACAAATTAACATATTATCTCTTTGATTTTGGAATATTCATACAAATAAGACTTTAAATCGAGAAATAGGAAAGGTTGGGGGGCAATTTGCAGCTGCGTCAATAGGTTGGGGGACAAGCTTAATATTTCAAAATGTGCGTTAATTTTTTGAACAAAGATACCCTCACCCAAGCACGTGCCCGCACATGAAGGAAATATTCCGTGGAATCTTTTGCCGGATAGTTGACTTGCAACACTTTGCAACATTAACAATATGTTGGGTTTATGCTGCCAAAAACTAAACTTACGAGGGTAGAGTGCAAATGATCACAAACGTGCGGGCTTATTATTATGAAGGGGTTAGTTTGCAATCCTTTGAAAACATGGGAGTGTTTTGTCTATTTAGGTTTTACGGGGTTATGTACGAGGATGATTTCTGTTTTTATTATTATAGAGGTAATTCCAACTCATAACTTCACATGTAAATGCAAGGGAAAAAAACAGTTTACTATACAATCTTTGGCCCGTTTTGCACTTACCTATCCAATCTTTTTTTTTTTACACTTTGCTGTCCAACTTTTCATTTTTTTACACCCGACTGTCCGATCTTTGTTTTCCGGTCAGTCTCCGTCAAAACTAAGGGTATTTTCGGTACTTCATATTAAAATCTTAAAAAATTAAATAAATAAAAGGAAATAACATTCAAATGGATTATAACATTTAACATTAATAGTATAAAATACTAACTTTTAATAACTAATAAAATTTATAAAAACTGTAAAATAAAAAAAAATAAAAATATCCTCTCCTCTATATTTTTGTGTTATAAAATAATTATAAATTAAGAAAACTTATTTTTTAATAACTAATATATTAAAAACAGAAAATTAAAAAATATTTTTAAAAATAGAAAAAAAAATTAAAAAATAAAATAAAAAAACTTCATCTTCTCCAACACACCCACCCCCACCCCACCCACCCCCACCCACGACCCCCACCCCCATCAAATCCACCCCCACTATACCCGAAATCCACCTCAAATCGACCTAACTCCATCACCCTCACACTTCCATGAAGTCGATTTTCGATTTTATGGAAATTTTAGGTGACGATTTTATGGATTTTTGAACGAGGGTTTGGTGGTGGTGGATTTTAAAACTCCAAAACCGAAAATCGACTTCATGGAAGTGTGAGGGTGATGGAGTTAGGTCGATTTGAGGTGGATTTCGGGTATAGTGGGGGAGGATTTGATGGGTGTGGAGAGGGGTGGGGGGGGGGGGGGGGTCGTGGGTGGGGGGTGGGGTGGGGGTGGGTGTGTTGGAGAAGATGAAGTTTTTTATTTTAATTTTTAATTTTTTTTTCAATTTTTAAAAAAGTTTTTAAATTTTCTATTTTTTAATATATTAGTTATTCAAAAATAAGTTTTCTTAATTTATAATTATTATATAATATAAAAATATAGAGGAGGGGGATATTTTTATTTTTTTTATTTTTCAGTTTTTATAAATTTTATTAGTTATGAAAAGTTAGTATTTTATACTATTAATGTTAAATGTTATAATCCATTTAAATGTTATTTCCTTTTTTTCTTTTTTATTTAAGATTTAAATATGAAGTACCGAAAATACCCTTAGTAAATGATGTCATTTGGTCGAATAATGACGTTTTTTGACGGAGACTGACCGGAAAACAAAGATCGGACAGTCGGGTGTAAAAAAATGAAAAGTTGGACAGCAAAGTGTAAAAAAAAAAAGATTGGATAGGTAAGTGCAAAACGGGCCAAAGATTGTATAGTAAACTGCATTTTTCCCTAAATGCAATATGTTGTTATACATAGTACACTGATTTATTTCTCATTCAACTTTTTGCAACATGTTAAAATAAACTGTAACTCACTAGGAACCAGAGTGGAAGGAAGGACTCACAAAAGTCTTTTACTTGTACGATAAGCATCATATATGGGTGAGATTGACAGCAATCAAACATCCAGCTTTCATTTAACCGGCAGTGACCTCTTAACAACAGGGAGCACAAGAAGTTCATTTTTCCTTCTAACTGCGATGCCATTGTGCTCAGTCATGTCGAGTTCTTCCGGTTTCATTTGATTCGGTAGAGCCCAATCGAAATGGTAGAGGAGCATGGCAAGTGGGAGCTGAACATTTGCAATGCCAAGTGTCATTCCAGGACAAATCCTCCTTCCGCCACCAAAAGGGAGATACTCAAAGTCGTTTCCCTTGTAATCAGCTGATTTCTCGAGAAACCTCTCGGGGTTAAAGCTCTCAGGATCCTCCCAATACTTGGGGTCCCTCCCTATGGCCCAAGCGTTGACTAGGACTTGAGTTTTCATAGGTATTTGGTATCCGTCAATCTCACAACTTTCCGTGGATTGCCTAGGGAGTAACATTGGCACCGGCGGGTGCATCCTAAATGTCTCTTTGATGACTAGCTTAAGGTAATTTAGTTCGTCAATGCAAGACTCATCAACATATCCTTTAGAATCGAAGATCTGTCTCACCTCGTCTTGTGCAATTTTTAGGATTCTTGGTTGTTTCATCATTTCTGCCATTGCCCAATCAACAGTCGTGACAGACGTCTCAATTCCAGCAATAAATACATTCTGTACGCCGGACAAATAACTTAATTATTTCGATTAAAGTTACCACGAGTAAGTGTATACATATATATATATAGAAATGGATGAGAATTTAATAGAACTAACCATTAGCACTCCTTTAATGTTTTCGGTAGTTAGAGGCAGCTCAGGGTCGTCCTGGAATTTCAAAAGGACGTCCAATAGATCTTCCATGTAGTTTTCTTTGTCATCAACATTGTGAAGTTTGTGCTCATGGATGATACTCTCCAGCATCGTATCCAATTCTTGATGAACTGTGGCGATCTTCTTTTTGAACCCGCCTATCATACCAAACAATTTGATGGAGGGATAGAGATCAGCTAACGTGAATCCTTCTAGCAACTCAACTACTCTTTTAGCTATGGATACGAATAACGTTTGTTGATCCGTCTTCTTCCCAATAGACGCTTGCGTGAGAATATCATAAGTCGCCACCTCGACTTTTTCTGTGAGGTTGATTACTGTTGCCCCGTCCGCTTTTGAAGCTATCCACCTGCAAAGATTGGAAAACTCTGCGATTCGTAAGGGCCTCAAGGACTTAACGCGCTTGGCACTGAAGAGTTCCAATGTGCAGATTTTTCGTACTTGTCTCCAGTAGTCCCCGTACGGGGCAAACGCCAAATCCCTACCTTGATAAGTAATGAACTCTGTGGCAAGGAGCGAAGGCCTCGAGGCGAAAACAGTGTCGTGTGTTCTCAGGACCTGTTTTGCAGCTTCGGGGGATGAGACAACGAGGGTCGAGATTTCGCCAAGTTTCAAGAGCATCAAGGGTCCATATTGCTTGGACAAATCTCGTAGAATGCGATGGGGCGGATCGGAACTGAATACGAGGTTGTGCAGATTTCCGATCAACGGTAGTTTACGTGGGCCTGGGGGGAGATTCGATACTTTGGAATAATTACGAAGTAGGAATATTATGGACACCAAGAAGGGAAAAAAGACTACAGTGAAAGTTGAAAACTCCATGATCGTGAATGGAATTTTCTATCAAATTAAAGGCCTTATATTTATATACAGAGAAATTATAATAATGTTATTCAGTTTTGTCGTTGTACTTCAGTTTATTTATTTTTCAACAATTGCAGAGTCCAAAATAAATAAGAATTAAACTCCCATATTTTAACTTATGGATGTATTATTTATTGCTTAGTGCCTATCCCTACAGCACACCACATATGACTTTCTATATATAAAAATTTTTAGTTCGCCACAATATATATATATATATATAATTTTTAACTCACGTGTACGTGACAGCAATATCTATGCTCTGAATAGAGGTTTGTTTTATAATAGAGGTTAGCGCGCCTATCCCTACACAGCACACCAACATATGACTTTCTACATATATAAAATTTAGTTCAGCACACTACACACATCCATACGACTACATATATTTATTATAATATTCTATAATTAAGAAAGCCATGTTAACGCCCGTTCCTTACTTATCTATAGACACAATATTAAATTATGCTATTAGTGGAAATAAAATTGTAATTTATTGCAATTTATCGTTATTTAAACATTTTCACTAAAAAAATATATTATTAATTAATTTTCTCTTACATAAAAAGTTAAAGATGTAAAAATGTTCTATTCATATTTAATTTATAATCTTTATCATGCAATTAATTATATTATATTTAAAATAAGCTATTAATTACGCGAGAATCGCGTGTCAACGTTTCTAGTATATATATATATATATATATATATATATATATATATATATATATATATATATATGTTAACGGGTTTGGAATTATTCCCCATTTTACGAGCAATATTTATAGGGTTGGAACGCCGATCCCGACCCGAGGAGATTGTTGGTTTTTATTGATTTGCGGCTGGACTCGATTTGTTTCGAGATGCCTACGTATCCCTTCCTCGGGAATCAAGCCACTCGTAGTTCCGATTCTTGTTCGGTTCTTGGTGTTGGTTATTTTGTGTTTGTCGATTTTATCAGGTGAATGGGTTTTGTATTTGTTGGAGGAGTTGTCCCCGTGAAGTGTCCGAGGGGGAAAGAAAGTTTTCTTCTCTTTGAGAAAGGAAGGAGTTCCTCCGAGTCGAGGAAAGGAAAAAACTCCTTCTTTCTATTATTCTTTTTCCCTATTTTTTCCCTCTTCCCGAACTTGTCCTTCTTCTCGAGCTTGTCCTTCTTCTATGGTTCTTGCCCCCTTTTTATAGAGGTTTTTTTAGGGGCATGTGTCATTCTGCATGTGTTAACACACGTGTTGCTATGCATGTATGAGTGCAGGTGTCGGCACGCATGTGTAGGAGGATAGGATAAGGTATATCTGGTAACTGGGTGCTGACTAGGCTGATTTCTATCCTGTCCGATGACTCTGAGGAGTTCCGAGGGGCCAAGTCTTCTGGTTTCTTGTCTCCGATGGGCCATATCTCTCGGAGATAATGGATTAGGGTGGCAGAATGTCCGTCCGATGTTGTTGTTTCTTCCGAGGGCTGTTCTTTTCTCCGATAGGTATTACTCTTGCGTAGTTGTTTCTGGGTATGTTCTCCGAGGAGTGGCTTTGTTTGGATCTGGACTCCGAGAGCTCATTTGTCCTCGTGGAGCAGTGCTTCTTTGTCTAGGTCCTCGTAGTATGTTTTCTGATGTCTTTTGTATCTGATTATGGCTTCCGTCCTCAGATCCGGCCTTCGGGGGTGGTGTTCCGAGGGCATTTTAGGTTGAAGAGTGTTTAGTGAGGGGTTGTAGCTTTAGCTATAACTCCAGCCGATAGGCGGGTGTCGTGATATACGATATACGAACAGTTTTTAACGAAATAAACCGGTATTTAAACCGTGTTATAATGCGATGTCGTTTATGAATATAAATCCTATAATAATATACCAAGTAATTTCGGTAATTGAATAATCGCTTATTTTAAGCAGGTGATCTTCTATCCTGTTAACAAAGCCCCCCAGTTTTTAGTGCAGTCGGTTATTATGACTGCACTAGAAACTCAAAAAGTCGAGAGATACGAGTATCGCGGATTTTTTAGAGAGGTATCGTAGCCTCTCGTAACGAGGTCGTTTAAGGCATTGTTTCGAGCCTTTTAAAGTGTTGTCTTTCTCGCTTTTTCTGGTCGGAGATATTATAGTGTATGTCCGATAATAGCTATTAACATTCTTAACGTTTCTTTTGAGGTATCGTAGAATTATTTAGAACCTTGTAGATAATTGTCGGTTATTGCGTCGTGACTGTCCCGTAGATCCTCGAAAGGCATTGGATCTCATATAGGACTCGGAAAGCCTTGGTAAGGTATCGGGGAACTATTTTGGGGTATCGTAGGCCTTTGTCATTCGACGTTTATCTGTTTAACACAAGCCCCCCCCAGTTTTTTGCTTGCCTTTGAAGAGGCGAGGGGAATATCGTGGTTGCCTTCTTAGAGGCGAGAAGTTTTTTATTTCCGATGCCCTCGTTGAGGTGAGAGGGTTTTTCTTTCTTCGTGTTGCCTTCGTTGAGGCGTGCCTTCATTGAGGCTAGAGGTTTTTATTTATTTATTTTTTTCTTTTTCTTTTTTTTTAACCTCTGTAGTGGTCCCTCTTGGCGCATTGATGGATATCGGAGTCGCGCGGATCCATCGGGTTGCTCTTTTTCCGATGCCGCGTCGATATCTATTTTTATTCATCGTTGACTTTCCAAGGGACGCTTGGTGCCCTCGTCGGATGGCCACTCATACCGCTTTGGGTTAGTAACCGGGCGATATTGGTCACACCCGATGGGCCTCTTCGTTGGGAGTGGGGTGCTCTCGCCGGATGGCCACTCATACCGCTTTGGGTTAGTAACCGAGCGATATTGGTCACACCCGGTGAGCCTCCTCGTTGGGAGTGGGTACAACTTCATCGAAGTACATGTGACGATAGTATCGTCCAAGGGGTTAATTCATATTTTTAGGGTTAACATTTTGGTTAATCCCTATATATTATTTTTAAAGTTTTGAACTTTTTCCTTTGCATTATAGCATTTTTAATTACTTCTCATGCTTTATAAGCCTTCTTTGAGGAGTCCTCGGCTTTGGATGAATATGTAATTATTTTGCCCTTCATTCTATTTCGTCTTGTCCGTGCTAATATTCATCATCACTTTTCAGCACTTATAAATACTTGGACCCTCTCCTTTAATTGTAGAATTTAAGATTGAGTTTAAAGAAATGAAATTCATTCTTACTGGCCAAGAAAATTACTTATCATAACGTACCCGTTTGCAGTGCAAACTTTGGAGATACATTTTCTCTAAATAGAGGTATCCCCCGACACGTAATCGTGGCTATAATATAGCTTGGACAGCTCAATCTTAGCTCGGTTATCCAAGGAAAGATTCCTAAGTATATATAGGTGCTTGGAGTTTAGTGAATATTCTCACGTACTTCCAAAAAATCTTTTTCAGTCGAGTTGTTTACTCATTTCCTTCTTCGGGGAGTTTTACATTCTCGTTATTTTGCGCAGGCAATGTCTTGGAAAAATATTTTACAGTTTGTTTGTTCACGGCCGCGCGGTCCTCGGAGTAGGGTCTTCCTACCCGGAGGGGGAGAGGGCGGTCGTTGGCTACGATTCTGCCTCGCCCTCCTCGTGGGAGTTCATATGCTCCCAAGGAGGATGAGATTTTTGAAGAGGACCAACCGTCCGAGGGGGATGATGTTCTCGAAGATGAGACCGATGGATCCGAGGATTAGGATCATAATCTGATGGAGGAGGATAGCTCTACTTTACGGCTTTATTTGCTTATAAATCTTTTTGTGGATATTCCCTTAGTATATATATTGGGATTAGTGAATGTTTTCACTTAATCCTAAAGGTTTCCGTTGCAAGCTTTCACTTTTGGAATTTGCTTGTTTGGAAAGGTAAAGTTATGTCTCGCTGTTGAATTTTATACTTAGAGTATAAGTTTATCGAAATCAAAATTGCATAAGAGGTTCGTAGCACTTATCTGGAGTCCAGGTCGTTCCGTGCATGCCAATTCGTTATCGTCAAGCAATTTTCCTCGGAACTCCGCTCGGAATGGCGTTCGTTAGGCTTCATCCGAGGGGTTGTTGGCTGTTCCGACTATAATATCTGCATATAGCTTAAGCAAAAATAGCCAACTTTGCTCGAAGTTTCCTTCGGCGGAGTCAGTGTTCAAAAATATGTAGAGCATAGTCCATATTTAAGCACGAAGACCTCATGGACTATAGATTTTGGGTATATTTATACTCTCTTCGTGTTTCCGACGGAAGAACCATTTATCTCATGATAAAATTATACAACAATCTTGGTGAATGGGTGCGTATTCCTCGTAAAATCCGAGAATAAGACCCGTTGTATTTGGTTTGGGAAGATATACATATTGGCAATAATTCGCACTTTTTCCGCCATATTTAGAGAGTTTTTGATTCCTCGTGTAAATGCCCGTGAATCACTCTCGATTTCCCGCGTGGGTAGCCGTAGTCATCGTATTTTATATATATATATATATTGACTCCTTTGGGGGGGGTCACCTGCGAACCTCGTGGTCGGGGTCGTTGCGAGCTTCCCGTTTACCTCGTGGGTTGGGGTTGTCGCGTGCTCCAGTTTTGAGTGTTCGTAAGTGCCATGCCCTTAGAGTGCTTAGTCCTTGTTCCGATGCTCCAAGCTACCACACTTAGAAAAGTTCGATTTCATCCACGGATACTTGCGAGTATCATAAGAGGTTAATAAACTTTACTCCTAAATCTAGGCTTTAGTATTGTTATAAAGCAATAGAAGCTTGTCCCACTGGTATGAGCAGGAAATTTTAATAAAAAGGTCTCGTGTTCGAACTCTTTCTCTCAATTTTCCCTCTTTTTTTTCTGTTGAATAGAGCAAAAAATAAAATTTTTTCTATCCCAATATCAGGGATTCGAACTCCAAAGAGGGGCTATGCCCATTTTGATGATGAATTTTTCATTCATTTATTACATTTCTTTTTTATTATTATTTTTTTATTTTCTCTAGAAAAAGCAAAAAATAAAATGAAGATCGCCACATGAAGGATTCGAACTCGAACCACTGGAGAGGGAAGCAATTGAATAAACCACTGGGCTACAAGCCTCTTTGTGGTTATAATACGGTTATTCTCTGTTTTATATCATACAGTAGCCTTAATGAAAAATATATAATTTATGAGAAACACGGGTGGCGGAATCGAACCCAGGTCCCTCGGCCCTCGGAAACAGTTCTCGTACCACTGGACCGCTTCCCATTTTTGGACAAGAAGAGCTTTTTCCTTTATTATTGTATTCTGGCAGCACCTTTTTAAAAAAAAAATACATGCTCGGAGATGGGATCGAACCCGGGTACTTCGTGTGGATGCCCTCGGAGAAGCTCTCCGAAGACCGTTGGACCATCCCATTTTTTTGTTTATAAAAGATCATTTATTATTTTTATTATAATATGGAAGCGTTTTAATAAAAATGCCATCAGAGAGAATTGATCTCGGGTTCCTCCGATAGACGCCCTCGGAGAGATCCTCCGACCGCTGGACCACGTTCCTTTTTGGTTTATAATGAGATTGTTTTTTCTACATATATGTAGCAGTCCTAATAACCAAAAAAATAAAGCCATCGGAAGCAGAATTCGAACTCGGGTCACCCGAGTAGATGCCCTCGGAGAGGGCTCTGACAACTGGACCAGCCCATGTTCTTGTTTATAACAAGACTTTTTTTTTATTTATTATCATGTGTTGGCAGCAAAATAAAAATCCAATCGTGAATGGGAGGATTCGATCCCGGGTCCTCGGAGTGGTCCTCGGAGATCTCCTCCGACCACTGGACCAGCACACATTCTTGTTTATAACAAGAAACGTTTTTATTTTTATTATATAGGCTCTTTATATAAATAAAAAAAAGCCTTCGGAAAAGGGATTCGAACCCGGGTTCTTCGCACAAATGCCCTCGGAGAGCATCTCCGAGGACCGCTGGACCGTCCCTTTTTCTTGTTAATAACAAGACATTTTTTGTATTATTATTACACTATGGCTTTTCATAAAAAAAAAACGAGGGTAGGACTCGAACCCGGGTCCTTAGAGAGAGGTTTTCGGAGATGCTCTCCGAGGACCACTGGGCTACAGTTCTCTTCTGGTTATTTTCGTATTAATATTAGACTAGCCCCTTTTTTAATTATACAGATTAGCCATTAATGAGTTGATTAATACATATATATATATATATATATATATATATATATATATATATATATTTTTTTTTTTATAACCAGCCACACAGTGTGACACGTTTTTAGCAAAAGTAATATTGTGGGACACGTGTCTCTTTCACAGCTCAAATTCTTTCCTTTCTTTTATTTCTTTCCTTCTTCTCCGTTCATTCTTTTTCTTTCATTCTTCTCTGTTTCTTCTTTCTCTTCTCTTTTTCTCAGTTTTCGTTGTTTCTTTTCTTCTTCTCAAGTTTTCTTCTTTTATTTTAATTTTCATTTATATATTTCTCTGCAACTCTCAAGCAGTAGGCAAAAGAATTCACATATCTAAGAATTTCTTTCAACTCCTTCCCAAGTCTTTTACCAACTTCGCATATATACACTTATATACTTATATAGCAATTAGAAAATCGTATGATTTTCAAGGAGATTTCCAAAATTGGAATCGAATCACGTAAGTTTGGAGAAAGGAAACTTAACTTCGGAGCGTATCGCCTCGTAGCAGTAGTAACTGTTCTCCGTTTTGATCTTGGCGGCGATCCCCTCGGGCTTTCTCAAGGATTCCACGACGTTTCCCACAGACGGCGCCATCTTGTTAACGGGTTTGGAATTATTCCCCATTTTACGAGCAATATTTATAGGGTTGGAACGCCGATCCCGACCCGAGGAGATTGTTGGTTTTTATTGATTTGCGGCTGGACTGGATTTGTTTCGAGATGCCTACGTATCCCTTCCTCGGGAATCAAGCCACTCGTAGTTCCGATTCTTGTTCGGTTCTTGGTGTTGGTTATTTTGTGTTTGTCGATTTTATCGGGTGAATGGGTTTTGTATTTGTTGGAGGAGTTGTCCCCGTGAAGTGTCCGAGGGGGAAAGAAAGAAGTCCGAGGGGGAAAGAAAGTTTTCTTCTCTTTGAGAAAGGAAGGAGTTCCTCCGAGTCGAGGAAAGGAAAAAACTCCTTCTTTCTATTATTCTTTTTCCCTATTTTTTCCCTCTTCCCGAACTTGTCCTTCTTCTATGGTTCTTGCCCCCTTTTTATAAAGGTTTTTTTAGGGGCAGTTGTCATTCTGCATGTGTTAACACACGTGTTGCTATGCATGTATGAGTGCAGGTGTCGGCACGCATGTGTAGGAGGATAGGATAAGGTATATCTGGTAACTGGGTGCTGACTAGGCTGATCTCTATCTTGTCCGATGACTCTGAGGAGTTCCGAGGGGCCAAGTCTTCTGGTTTCTTGTCTCCGATGGGCCATATCTCTCGGAGATAATGGATTAGGGTGGCAGAATGTCCGTCCGATGTTGTTGTTTCTTCCGAGGGCTGTTCTTTTCTCCGATAGGTATTACTCTTGCGTAGTTGTTTCTGGGTATGTTCTCCGAGGAGTGGCTTTGTTTGGATCTGGACTCCGAGGGCTCCTTTGTCCTCGTGGAGCAGTGCTTCTTTGTCTAGGTCCTCGTAGTATGTTTTCTGATGTCTTTTGTATCTGATTATGGCTTCCGTCCTCGGATCCGGCCTTCGGGGGTGGTGTTCCGAGGGCATTTTAGGTTGAGGAGTGTTTAGTGAGGGGTTGTAGCTTTAGCTATAACTCCAGCCGATAGGCGGGTGTCGTGATATACGATATACGAACAATTTTTAACGAAATAAACCGGTATTTAAACCGTGTTATAATGCGATGTTGTTTATGAATATAAATCCTATAATAATATACCAAGTAATTTCGGTAATTGAATAATCGCTTATTTTAAGCAGGTGATCTTCTATCCTGTTAACAATATATATATTAGTTTGTATGGTAAAGATTGTAACCTAAATGTGGACAAAGAATTTATATAAACCTTCTTTGTAAGAGAGAATCCAGTAATAACTTTTTTCTCTAATGAGAAAGTTTAAATAATGATAAAGCTAAAATAAATTAAAGTTATATCCCAACTAGTTAATTTTTTAGAATAGTAGAAACACTGAACATGCAGTCACTGAATAATTAACAATTTATTTTAAGTATAGTATAATTAATTTATACCGTAAAGATTATAATTTATAGGCAGAGATATTGAAAATGCCCTGTGACGCTTGCATTTTTTGTTGTTTGCCCAGAAAGTTTTCAGGCCGATGAAAATGTCCAATAACTCTCGTTTTTCACCTAAATCTGCCTTGTTGGGCTTTCAGTGGCATGGGATGTTAAAAATCCCTTGTAACTTATAGTTCACTACAAGAAAATGGGCATTTTCTGTTGGGCCCGGCAATTTGGCCTGACGAAAAAGGCCATTTTTTTGCCGTCGACAAAAAGACGACGGAAAAGGCCCGTTTTGTTTTCTTCGGTAAAAAGCCAACGATAAAGGACTTTTTCGTCGGTTAAAGTCCGACTTTAAAGGCACGAAAAAAAAATGATGTCGGCCAGCTTTAAGGGAAAATGATGTCGGCCAACACAAAGCCGACGGAAAAGCCTCGATCTTCACACGGATCGGTGACTTGGAAGGGGCTTTTCCGTCGACACAAAGCCGACGGAAAAGCCTTGATCCGTGTGAAAATCACACGGATCGATGACATGGCACCACCCCCATCCAAAAAAAAAATCATTCATTCTTACCCTATTCTCTAATTAATAACTATCAACATTCTCTCCACAAAATCCTTAATAACTATCAAAACTTCCTCCATATTCTTACAAACAAAAATACAAGTGGATCAAACAAAAAAGTGAGAATGAGATACAGTGGATCGGAGAAGACAGAAAAATTAATTTGGTAAAACGAATAATCGCTTCCCATGGTTATGTAACTAATTTGGTAAAACGAATTTTTGCATCCCATAAATTTTAGAATGTACCTAATTTGCTTTGTAAATGGGCCTTTTTGAAGTCCCCTATTGTTGTGGGCACTTGAAATGCAAGCTTATCTTCCAGCATCGTGAAATCAAACGAATAGAATACTGAAATAAAAAATCGAATTCGAAATTGCGCAGCTGATTCGTTTCGGTTCGATTCGAATTTTTAATCCACAAGACCATAACAATATGTATATCAACCTGTGCTCCCCACAAGCTATGTTACTTAATTATATTGGTTGCATGAAAGTATTACTATTGTGGCAATTTCTTTTTAGTTTATAAATAATTAGAGAGTATTTAAAAATGAATGATGTGTTAACAAAAGCAAATAAGAAATGGAGCCAGGTTTTTAAAAAATAACTCCCCAGGCACGTGGTGGAAAATAACTCCCGCAGACACGACATTAGGTATGGAAAAATATTAACATTTTCGATGGGGAAAGATATTAAAAGGAAGTAAATATAATGACGAAGGGCAAATGGGAACACAAAAAACTGGTTGTCCAAAATCCTTCTATATACGTATTGATATCTAAACTCTTTGCTTACTTCAGCACACCACATTTGATTTCACGTGTATATATATATATATATATATATATATATATATATATGTTAAAAAACATTATTCAGCACACAAAAGCTATATGAGTAATTAATATTAAAATGTTAGTTTGGGCGCCCAAAACAGAAATAGTGAGCCCATATCTAATCGAACTTATGTATAAATAGAGGTGTCCCATATTATTTGGTATCACCAGAAGAAGAAAGTACTCTAGCTTGTATACATAGTAATTGTGAGATAATAACAAAATGGCCTCATCAATTGTTGAAAATGGTGTAGAAGGCCACAAGGAGTTAATGCGCCCAGTAGCTAAATTCTCCCCCAGTTTATGGGGTGATAAGTTCATCCATTACAATTATGATACTCAGGTACATATGTGTATATATGTTTATACATATAATATAATACTTCGTTCGTTTTCCATTTTCAACCTTTATTTTCAAGCAATTATGTATATAAGCATACAAATATAACAATTAACTTATTTTTTATTTGCGTTCATGCATGCATGCAGGCGGCAGAAAAGCTTTCCAAGAGAATCCAAGTGTTGAAGGCCGACGTGAAGAGTAAGTTAACAACTGAAGGAGCAAGTAAAGCGGAAATAATGAATTTGATCGACACACTCGAGCGTCTAGGCATATCATATCACTTTGAAAATGAGATTGAAGAAAAAATACAACAATTGTTCCAAATTTATGATCAAGATGATGAATCATATGACATGTACGCTAGTGCTCTTCATTTTCGGGTATTCAGGCAGCACGGCCACCGTATAACCTGTGGTACGTACACTACTATCCTATCGTGCTAGCTAGCTAGGAAATTATATATTTTCTTAATTTCAAATGTTTTAGTATACTAGTATGATCAATTACTAATTTTATTTTATTTTTAAATAATAATAATAAGCAGATCTCTTTAAGAAATTAAAGGATGGGAATAATGGAAAATTCCACAAGGTCCTTGAGAGTGACGCAAAGGGCTTATTGAGCTTGTATGAAGCGGCATATCTCAGAATAATTGGAGAAGACATACTTGAGGAAGCCCTGGCTTTTGCTACTACTAATCTAAAGTCCCTTGCACCAAACCTCGAGCCCCGTCTCAGGGAACAAGTTTTGCATGCCCTCATGCAACCCTTGCATTACGGTAATCCAAGGATCGAAGCCAGATTTTTCATCTCCATCTATGAGAGTGATCATTCCCTTCTGGAGTTTGCCAAGTTAGACTACAATTTATTGCAAACGATTCATGTGAAAGAGCTCCAAGAGGTCTCAAGGTACGCAATATTTTTAACTTTTAATTACCTGTCAAGAAGCATTACATATTACAACTTATAATCTAAGTCCATGTTTTGTATTACATTTGCATAAATAGTTGGTGGAAAGAATTGGATCTTGTGTCGAAGCTTCCTTATGCAAGAGACCGAGTGGTGGAGTGTTTCTTTTGGGCCATGGGAGTATATCATGAACCTCAGTATTCTCGTGCTCGAGTGATGCTCACAAAGACCATTGCCATGACATCTATAATTGACGACACCTATGATGCTTATGGTACCATTGATGAGCTTGATCTTTTTACCGAGGCAATTGAGAGGTAAATAAATAAAACAAAAACATAAATAAAGAATATTATTTTTCTTCCAGATGAATAATATATTTTTATTGGTTTAATTTCATTAGGTGGAATATTAGTGAGGTCGATCATCTTCCAGAGTACATGAGGCCATTGTACGAAGCCCTTCTCCAACTCTATGAACAATTTGAACAAGAGCTAACACAAGAAGGAAGATCTTATGCAACTTGTTATGCAATAGAATCCGTAAGTGGAGTGCTCCTTCTTTTGATATTTAGCCAGCCAGCTAGCTATCTAGCAATAATTATATTTTTCTGCTTAGGCGTTACGGTTTAAATATTTATAATTATTTGGAATCGCATGCATTTGAATTGTTTAATTTTCAGTGATTAAACTAATAACATTGAAATTCTAGTTAATGTTTATAAATATGTAGCTAAAAGAGTTGGTGAGGACCTATCATGTCGAGGCCAAATGGTTCATCGAAGGATACATGCCACCATTTGAGGAATACCTGCAAAATGCTCTCATCACTTGCACCTACTGCTATCACACAACAACATCTTTACTTGGAAGTAAATCTGCCACCAAAGAAGATTTTGAATGGCTAAGTAAGAAACCAAAAATGCTTATAGCCGGGCTGAAAATTTGTCGGGTCATCGACGATATAGCTACATACGAGGTTGAGAAAGAAAGGGGACAAATTGCAACCGGGATTGAGTGCTACATGAAAGATAATTGTGTGACAAAGAACGAGGCAGTGCATAAATTTTTTGAAATAGCTACAAATTCATGGAAGGAAGTCAATGAAGAGTGCCTAAAGCCCTATACTTCCGGCACGAGAAATGTTCGTATGAATATCCTGAATCTTGAACGCATCATCGATGTCACTTACAAGAACAACGAAGATGGATACACTCAACCAAAAAAAGTTTTGATGCCTCACATCGTTTCTTTGTTCGTGGATCCCATAAAGATTGGTTAGATATTTAAATATCAAATATGTTAAGTTGGTGCAACACCAAACAATGTTGTAGTTCGCTCTTTATGTTTTACTTTCATCTTTTCATTTCTTCTGCATAATTAGAAATGATATTATATTATTAAGCTATTTCCTTTTTGTATCCCGTGGTTTTATGACGATTGTTTCGAATAATATTAACGGTTGTTTTGAATAATATTGACGATGCTTGCCATTATTATAACAGTTGGAGTAATAAATTATTCTTGTACGTTTATTTTATAAAATAGTCTTTTTTATTTTTTCTTGAAATAGCTAACGCACAAAAAGTAAAATCTTTCAAAAATATTGTTACCAAAAACGATCGGCTTCTCAAATACTTTTCTCAATCTCGGGATGCAATACCACACACCCCATAATTTCACGAGTATGTTGAACTTCTACCAAACATCGAACTATATAATTCGATGTGTTGCTCAAATACTTTTACATTAACTAATCACATTTTGTAGGCAGAATAAATATCGTGAAAATAACAATTTACTAATCAAAATTAAGAATTTCATTCCCCAAATTGGATTTTTATCTAGACCAACCCTAAACAGCAAAATATAGTAGTCTAATTTTTACACTTAAGCCCCAAATGGAAAACTCGTAGCCCTACATTGATAGAACATCATTGGAGAATGAAATTGTGGGGGTTTCAAACCAGTAAATTTGTGTTTGAAAATAATGCAGCATCTAGAATATAATGGTGATTTAGGCTATGGGTTCAAGATCACGACATTGGAAGTTGGGAACTCAAACTTCGAACAGTGACGATTACTTGCAATGCCTATCACACTACAAGAGAAACGGCCATTTCCGACGGCACAAAACCCGTCGGAAAAGGCCTATTTTTTGTCGGAAATGGTCTTTTCCGACGGTTTAATCCGTCGGAAATGGTCGACGGAAACGCTTCCGTAGGAAAAGCTTTTTCCGACGGCGCAGTGTCGTCGAAAAAAGTCTTTTCCGACGGGTTCGTGCCGTCAGAAAAGTTGTCGGACAATTCCGACGGCGCCAATCCGCCGGAATAGACCTCTTTTCCGACGGTACTATGCCGTCGGAATTGTCCTCTTTTCCGACGGTACTATGCCGTCGAAAAAGTCTTTTCCGACGGTACTATGCCGTCGAAAAATGTGGTTTTAAACCGTCGGAATAATTAAAAAATACATTTTTAGTACCGTATTTTTTAAACAAATACGAATTATTTCATACGTATTTTTATAAAAATACATATTAAATTTAAGAATACGTATTTAATTATTTAAAAAAATATTATTAAAATACCATTTTCGACGGAATAGTACCGTCGGAAATAATATTTAAATATTATTAAAAAATTATTTCCGACGGCTCATTGCCGTCGGAAATAATATTCATAAATATTAAAAAACAAATTACGGAAAAAAAAACAATTTTTTGTTAATTTTCATCTCAAATTTTGTCCGAATTTTCGGAAAAGGCTATAATTAAAACATAAATATATATATAAACATTAATAATATATATAAGCTATAAAAAATGAATTATTTGGTACGAAAAACATAAATATAAACTAATTTGTAATATATATAGATTAATAAAAATAGTTTATTATAAAAGTATTAAGAATAATATATGATATGTGTAAGAAAACAAAATATATATGATACGATAAAAAATATAAAGAAAATATAAGTAAGAAAAATAATTGAAAAAAGAATTGAGAGAAGAAATGTAGTTACGGAGATATAATTTGAGTGTTTGTGTATGAATGAATGAATTTTAGGTGTAAAATTTGGGGGTATTTATAGATTTTGGAGGGGGAATGGTGCCATGTCAGCGATCCGCGTCAAAAAGCCTCATGAGACGCTCATTTCAGACGACACCATGCCGTCGGAAAGGACCCTTTTTCGACGGCATGGTGCCGTCGGAAAAGGGCATTTTCGGAGGCTTTTACGTTTCACCTGTTTGATAGGTTGTTTGAGGACTTGTTTTGCGGCGGTCTTACTCAACAACAAATTCAAAGAAAGTGGATAGCTGAGTTCGTGCCATGGTTTAAAGAAACTGTTTGCTCTGAAAAGTACGAAGTTGATAGCTGAGTTCGTGCCATCGTTTCTTTGTTCGTGGATCCCATAAAGATTGATTAGATATTTAAATATCAAATATGTTAAGTTGGTGCAACACCAAATAATGTTGTAGTTCGCACTTTGTGTTTTACTTTCATCTTTTCATTTCTTCTGCATAATTAGAAATGATATTATATTATTAAGCTATTTCCTTTTTGTATCCCGTGATTTTATGACGATTGTTTTGAATAATATTGACGATGCTTGCCATTATTATAACTGTTGGAGTAATAAATTATTCTTGTACGTTTATTTTATAAAATTGTCTTTTTTATTTTTTCTTGAAATAGCTAACACACAACGTAAAATCTTTCAAAATTATTCTTACCAAAAACGATCGGCTTCTCAAATACTTTTCTCAATCTCGGGATGCAAGACCACACACTCCATAATTTAACGAGTATGTTGAACTTCTACCATACCTCAAACTATATAATTCGATGTGTTCCTCATCAATACATAGAATATAACTGTAAGATCTTAGTGTCTGCAATACTTATAACTGTGTCCAGTTGCACTTAGCAATAGTTGCAACTGTACACTGAAGTATAACAGATGATAGTTCTTTAACGTTTGAAACAGTTTTTGCAGTTGCAATTGTGGAAAACAGTAAAACAAAAACGGTAAAGAACACAAGAGATTTTTAACGTGGTTCGGTCCAAATGGTCCTAGTCCACGGGGCTTTCACCCAAAGTTTGACTCAAACTGTTTCCTACTTAAGAATTACAATGAAAGATTTAAATCAACTCATATACTAGACTCCCTCTAACATATGCAGTTGCAACACCTAACCCTTAACTTGTTTTCAGAAACACGATTGAATCGAAGACACACTAAGCTACTCTAGAGACACTCTGACCTAATGTTCTTCTCAGAATGACTCGATACAAGACTGGCTGCTTAATATCCTTTTCAAAGTATCTTGTAACGATCTCGAGTCTTCTCTTTATATAGACGCTCCAGAATCTTCTATCGAATCTTCAGTTGCAATCTACTGGCGATCTTCTTTCCAAGTAAGATGAGCACGACAACTGTTCTTGTAGATCCGTGAGGCTGTCCTTCCTTATTAAGGGGATTCCAATCGAGCTTAATGAACCTGCATGCTTATTAGTCCAAGTGCAATAAAGAGATAAGGAATAAAAATCATGTTTTAGATGATAACATATCTTTTAAGATAAACGAATATCCTTTAAGATAATTACCAAATCAGGTTAACTAAATCCTAATAATTTAGACAAAACAATATCAATAAAGATAAGGAATGGGCCGATCGGGTCAGGGTCCAGATTCGTGTGAAACACACGGCCCTAACAATCTCCCCCTTTGATTTGTTTTGTCAAAATCATTTACCAATCTGCACAAAAGGTTAGCCTGCAATGGTTAGGATTATCAATAGGGTTCAAAACATGAGAGTGCGGATCAGAAGTACAAAAAAAACATAGCGGTTGCAACACCGGTGCAACCATCCATCAAAACTTGAAATTAATTGTTCAAAATAACTGAAGAACTCCCCCTGACACGCAACTCAACTCACTCAACTCCCCCTAACTAGTTATCTCCCCCTTTTTGAAACACAAATCAAGGGGTGCGAGTACCAGCAATATCCAGCAGACGATCGAGCTTGGATGCTTGGAGGGCCAGAGAAGTGCGAAGCTCTTCGTGAGACTGGGTGAGACGATCAACCAGGTCGTTCAAGCGAGAGAGTTCCATATGGACTCCTTCAAGACTGGCGGATGCATCTGGAATGGAGCTTGTGTTGGGCTTGGAGGAAGAGCCAGGTGCAACGGGCAAAAGTGGCGGCTTATTCAAGATCTTCGTGCTGGCGCGCATTGCCTGGACCTCCGTGAGGTCTTCCCCGGTCACCTTTAAGACTAGGTACCTTACTGTGAGGAGCCTGTAGATAAGAGAGGGGAAGCCCAGCGAAAGGTGTACATTGGGAAAGGCTTCCCTGTAGATGCGTTCAAACACCAGTTTGCCCAGATCGATGTCAACGCCAGTCCCAATCCGGAACAAGACACAAGCGACCTCGAGACGAGCAGTAGAGGTCTGCGAGCAGGGCAACCAATGGCTAACAAGAATGCGGAACAGTAAGTTGTACCTGGGGGTTAGATCGCTGGTGGAGAGAGGATCAGAGGGCCAATGTTTAACCGAGCCACCAGTGAGCTCACTTGCAACTTTGTTCAAATTCTTTTCCAGGCGCAACTCAGACAGTGCGCCAGTTTCCACAAGGGGTACCTCCATTTCCTGTGACAGGAGTTCAGCAGTAAAAGGGCATACCTGACCACGGATATAGATGACATGACGCTGGAGCGACCCCTCTGCACCAAGCTGTGTGGTGAGGTTCGCATAGAACTCCTGGAACAGAACTTTCCCATAACTGCCAGCTTTCTGAGTTGCAGCTAGCCACCCTCGACCTTTCAGCAGGGTGATGACATCAGATTTGGCATAGGACTTGAGGTCCAATGGTCTCTCCTCAACCAGTGGGCGTTTTCGAATCGCCAAAAACTTGGTTTGAGCCTCCTTGGTGTAGAACCGTTCAGCAAGGCGGAAGCAGATTTCAGAGCGGTGGTCAAAGGTGCAACATCAGGCAGGGCAGAGTGAGAGTCCAGAGCAGGAGGGTTCGCTTTCTTAGGCGGAGCATTGGACTTAGCCCTCTTTTTGGGAGGCTCAGGTGCAGGGTCCACCTCCTGAATATCTTCGTCAGCGGAATCCTCCTCAGAGGCAGATTGTTCAGACAGTTTTTCCAAACGGCGGAGTCGGGGGGGCTGACGAGCGAGTACCTTGGTACGCTTTCTGGTTGTAACCCCAAAAGGAGCGGCAGCAGTGGGGACTGCCCGTTCTTCATCCGGCTCCAGACTGAGGGTTTGTCTGTGTTCGGAGCAGCAGCCTGTGGTGGTGGAGTGGTCTCCTCAGCAAACAGAGAGTCCGCTTCATCATCGTCAGTCGCATGTGGTGCCGGGGGTGGTGACTGGGGAATCGATTGTAGAGGGTCCATATCAATGGGTTCCTCGGAGAAGGTAGGGGCTGGCTTTCTGGAAGATCCACCCACCTGAAAAAGAATGCTAAACGAGACGGAGAGAGAGAGAGAGAGAGAGAAAGTGAGATCTGTGGTGAGTGTAACAAAAAAAACGAGTAAATAAAGAAGGAATTGCGAAAACCCTAGAAATTTAGGAGGAAAAAATAAAGGCCCATCAAAACTAAATCTGCCCTAGATACTCTTTACACAAGATACGAAAATCATGTAATAGGAGAAGGATAGGGATAAAATCAACATAAGATACGCGTATGAGACATATCCTAACAACTTGCAAAAAAAAAAACTTGGACTCACAATGTGACACCCAGTGAGGCCCAATCACAAGTAATTAGGGCTCTGGCATGTACGTAGAATTAAATACAGGAAAGCGAGAACCAAGGTAACCAGTGGAGAGAATCTATCCATATACCGAACCAATTCAGTCTCGCCAAGGGGGTTTATTGGAAAATACTCAGTTGCAACGAAAGTACAGGGACGTGAACAACTGGTAGCTTTCACACTGACACATTTGTGAGCAAGGTAGCTCTTTGCAATGAGAAGTCGCGTGAGATAAGAATTGCTAGCTTTCACACTTGCTGCTTCTAGGTCAGGTAGCTTTTTCCAGTTGCAACTTATGGGCGAAGCACTCCTTCCCCCTTTTTTTGTTTTATTATATATTTTTTTTTGAGTAAGATTACAACAAACAAGCATGAGGAGACTGTCTGAGATCAGTAATAGGCAGAAGGTCAGACACTGGTCATCCTCAGTTGCAACCGGGTTCCTGTTGCAATTCACATAAGGCAGAGCCCTAACGACTTGCAAAGGTGCTCAAAACGTGTCACATCCAGAGCTTTTGTAAAAATATATGCAAGTTGAAGGTCAGTGCACACATGTCGTAGCTCAATAGTTTTAGCCTCAACCAGTTCCCTAATATAATGATATCGAATATCAATGTGTTTAGTGCGAGAATGTTGGACTGGAATTTTAGAGATGTTAATGGCACTTGTATTATCACAATAGAGGAGTATTTCATTTTGGGAGATACCGTAAACTTCTAGCATTTGTTTCATCCAAACCAGTTGGGTGCAACTGCTCCCAGCAGTGATGTATTCAGCTTTGGCTGTGGACAAGGTGATTGAGTGTTGCTTCTTGCTAAACCAGGACACAAGATTTGCTCCTAGGTAGAAACATCCTCATGTGGTACTCTTTCGATCATCAACACTTCCTGCCCAATCTGCATCACTATATCCTGCAAGAGATAGATTATCATTGAAGTTGTAACTGAGCCCAAAATTTGCTGTACCAAAGATGTAACGAATAATTCGCTTGACCGCCTTGAGATGAGATTCTTTCGGGTTGGCCTGATATCGTGCACATACTCCAACACTGAAGCAAAAGTCGGGTCTACTAGCAGTGAGATACAATAGGCTTCCTATCATGCTTCGGTAAAGACTGGGATCCACCGAGTTGCAATTATTATCTTTGCTGAGGCGATCTGTAGATCCCATAGGGGTTTTCATAGGTTTGGCATGTTCAAGGCCAAAACGCTTGATAAGATTCTTAGCGTACTTCGTCTGGGATATAAATATTCCATCATTTTGCTGCTTGACCTGCAAACCAAGAAAATAGGTTAGTTCACCAACCATGCTCATTTCAAACTCATTTTTCATAATAGAAATGAAGTGTTGCAACTCATCCTGAGATATAGACCCAAACACGATATCATCTACATAAATTTGGGCAATAAGAATGTTTGTTCCAAAGTGTTTATAGAACAGGGTTCTGTCTACACTCCCTCTTGTGTATCCCTTTTCACGGAGGTGCACGGTGAGTCTTTCATACCACGCCCGTAGGGCTTTCTTCAAGCCATATAGTGCTCTCTTCAATTGCAGCACATGGTTAGGAAAATGTGGATCTATGAATCCTTTAGGTTGTTCGACGAACACCTCTTCGTTCAAGTATCCATTCAGAAATGCACTCTTAACATCCATCTGGAAGAGTTTGAAGTGCAAACCACATGCAACTGCGAGAAGAAGACGAATGGACTCTAGTCTTGCAACTGGGGCAAATGTGTCGTCATAGTCGACTCCTTAGACTTGTGTGTATCCCTGTGCAACTAGTCTTGCTTTGTTGCGCACTATATTTCCCAATTCGTCGGTCTTGTTCGTGAATATCCATTTGGTGCCGATGATGTTCACTTTGTCTGGGCGAGGGACAAGTGTCCAAACATCATTTCGTTCAAATTGATTCAGTTCCTCTTGCATGGCTTCTAGCCAAGCTTCTTCCAGCAGTGCTTCCTTTATGTTCTTGGGTTCAATCTTCGAGGTGTAACTCACAAATCGCACCATTTGGTCATATCTCCTTCGAGGGATGTCTCGCGTTCTTATCCCGTCACTTATGTCCCCAATGACAGCTTCAGGTGGGTGGTTCCTCCTGATGTGTGGTGGTGCTTGTGGGTTCTCTGTTTGCACTGCAATGGTAGGGTCCGACTCTGTTGGAACTGTATCCGTCGGAGTATCCTCAGGTTGCTGGTTAATTGTATCAGTTGCAACTGGTGGTGAAGACTTGTGTGGGCGGTGTGATTCTTCCTCATCATCAGCATCTGTTAGTTCAGTGATCCGAGCTTCAGATGATGTGGTTGCAAAGTCCCTGTAATCGTCAAACTCAACATTAGATGATTCAACTACAGTTTGAGTGCGCATATTGAATACGCGATAAGCATGACTATACCGTGAGTACCAAACAAAAATTCCTAGATCAGATTTGGATTGAAACTTTCCTCTAGGTTCCCTATCATTTAAAACGTAGCAGGCACAACCAAAAACATGAAAGTGTTGAACATTTGGTCTTTTACCTTTCCAGAGTTCGTAGGCAGTTTTAGTTGTACCTGGTCGTAGGTAAACTCGATTAGTGATATAGCATGCAGTGTTCACTGCTTCCGCCCAGAACTTGATGGCTAATTTTTTGAGTTTAGCAAGACTCTTGCCATTTCAACTAGTGTCATGTTCTTCCTTTCAACAACCCCATTTTGTTGTGGTGTGATGGGGGACGAGTATTCATGAAATATACCCTTGTCAGAACAGAATTCAACGAAGCTTGAGATTTCAAACTCCCTACCATGATCACTTCTAATTCTTTTAACAGTTAGATCATTCTCAGTTGCAACAGTATTGCACAGGTTCTTGAAGAAAACAAAGGATTCATTTTTGTCTTTTAGGAATTCAACCCAGGTGTATCTTGAGAAATCATCAACGCATACAAAAATGTAACGCTTACCAGAGATGCTTTCCTTTTGGATGGGTCCCACAAGATCCATGTGTAGCAATTCCAGAATCCTTACCGATGGTATGTGTTGCAACTCACTATGGCTCGCTCTTGTCTGTTTTCCTTCAATGCATGAGCCACACTTTCCAATTGGCTTTGCTCCAAGCTTTGGTAATCCTCTCACACTTTGATTGTTGAAGAGCTGTGCCAGGGACTTGTAGTTGAGGTGGCCAAGCCGTTGGTGCCATAATTCTGCAACAGATTCTTTGCTCGAGTTGCAAGTAAGTGACCTGAAAGTAGCTATACAGTTAGTCATAGTATAACAATTTTCAGTGCTTCTTAGTCCTTTCAAGACTATATTTTGGAATTGATCTACAACTTCACATTCATCTTTGGTAAAGTGATCAAAGAGATCATCGTCACACAACTGACTAATACTAATAAGATTTGCTCACAGTCCATCAACATAGTGAACATCTTTTAGTTTGGGAAAGCCTTTAACACTTAGGGTTCCTTTCCCCATTATTTTTCTTCTGTTTCCATCACCGAAAATAACATCCCCTTTTTGTTCATGCACAAAGTTGATTAGGATGTCCTTATTTCCAGTCATGTGCCTAGAGCACCCGCTATCAAAGTACCAAGAGTTAGAATAGGATCTTTCTTGAGAGGTAGAGTTGCAAGCAGTAAGACAAATAAGAGGGTTAGAAGATTTCTTAGTCCAAACTTGTTTTGGTGGTACGACGGTTGCAACTGTGGGTGCGTCCAGTATGATCTTCTTCTTTCTTTGGTTTCTCCTTTTCTTCTTCTGTCCTTTGGGGACAGTGCGGGAGGGTATGCCCTGAGGTGTCCATAGCTGATAGCAATAGGGACGAATGTGTCCTTGAACTCCGCAGTGGTGGCAGGTAGGGATGAATCTTCCTTTAGCAAACCTGTAAATGGAATTTCGGTCAGATACTGTTGCTGGCATATTACAACTAGTACGTACCTGATTGTTGGTATTGAGATAGTCGAAGGGAATTTCAACTCCCTTGGGTGTCCTCTTCTTTTTGGAAACGGATATCTTGGTATTACCAAGGAATTTTGGTGAGGTGGAATCAACATATCCTACTCATGTTTTCCCAGTTACAACTTTCTAGGTGTCCAGAACTTTTTCCAAATTTTATGTGCCTGGTGTGAGCAACTTCACATTCTTAGCCAGTGTGTCCAATTCTTTCTTGGTGAGATCGCATACTTCAACAAGTGCTTTGTGGGCTTTAAGTGCCGATTCCAGATCAGCGGACATGAGATCTCTCTCCAAGGTGAGGGCGAGAACCTTTCTTTCGAGTTCGAGGATTCTGTTGTTCATTCTCACAGGGCTGCCAAAGGTAGAAACAATCTTGAGTTGGGCCTCCAATTTGGAGTTTCTTCTGCAGATTGCCTCCATATCCTCTGTAAGTTCCAACTCGTTATTGTCAAGTGAGTTGCAATCGGAGTCAGAGATGTTGCGAATTGTAACTCCCATGTTGGCTCTAAGAGGAATGAATGATGAAAATGCAACGTCATCGGCTTCTTCTATGTCATCTTCACTGTTATCAGATTTGTCCTCACTCCATGCGAGTAATGCACGACTTTTGTTTTTCTCGAGCAGATTTGCACAGTCTGCCCTTATGTGTCCAAAGCCTTGGCATTCCCTGCATTGAATACCCTTTCCAGACCTTTTGTTGTCAAGTCTATTAGTAGCGGAAGGCTTATTATTAGATAAATCAGAGGGACTTACAAATGGGTTTGAAGAGTTACCTCTACTCCAACGTTTGTTCATTCTGTTGAACTTCTTTGTGAGGAGTGCTAGGGATTGCTCTAATTCTGAGTTGGGACTGTTCTGTGGAAGACTGGCCTGAAGTGCAACTCCTTTGGAAATGGTGTCTCCTTCTCTCTTGAGTTTCATTTCCCATGCGGTCAGTGATCCCATGAGATCAGCCAGAGGTAGTGTGTTAACATGTTTTGCTTATTCAATGGCTGAGACTTTCATTGCAAACCTTCCAGGGAGAGATCCTAGAAGTTTGAGCACGATCCTGGATTCAGGGAAGTCCGCTCCAAGGATGGTGGCTTCGCTAGCGAGATGCCTGAGTTTGGAATGGAACTGAGCGATGGTATCCGTTTCTTCCATGCGTACATAGTTGAACTGGTCATTGAGTAGTTGCAACTTGGATGCGCGCACTTTGTCATTTCCTTGATGTGCATTCTCAATAGCCTGCCAAGCATCTTTTGCAATTTCACAGTTAGATATACTCTTATATTGGTCATAATCAACACCAACTAAAATAATGTTTAAAGCTGTAGAGTTGTAGTTTGCTAAGAGTTCTTCAGCATCGGTCCATTCCAGCTAGGATTTCACTCGTCCTTGATCATCTTTCGGTGGGGTCCACCCTTTTAGAATGCTCTTCCAGGCCTTCTGATCCTGTTGTTTTCTGAAGTTTCGCATGTGATTCTTCCAATAGGAGTAGTTCGTGGCCGTCAGCATCGGTGGCTTAATGGTCGACAGACCTTCCCTCATTTCTTCCATAGGTAAATCAATTTAAACAAAACAAAGATCTTTTAGACCAGAATCTACACTATGTAGATATAGTGACCCGCTCTGATACCAATTGTAAGATCTTAGTGTCTGCAATACTTATAACTGTGTCCAGTTGCACTTAGCAATAGTTGCAACTGCACACTGAAGTATAACAGATGATAGTTCTTTAACGTTTGAAACAGTTTTTGCAGTTGCAATTGTGAAAAACAGTAAAACAAAAACGGTAAAGAACTAAAGAGATTTTTAACGTGGTTTGGTCCAAATGGTCCTAGTCCACGGGGCTTTCACCCAAAGTTTGACTCAAACTGTTTCCTACTTAAGAATTACAATGAAGGATTTAAATCAACTCATATACTAGACTCCATCTAACATATGCAGTTGCAACACCTAACCCTTAACTTGTTTTCAGAAACACGATTGAATCGAAGACACACTAAGCTACCCCAGAAACACTCTGACCTAATGTTCTTCTCAAAATGACTCGATACAAGACTGGCTGCTTAATATCCTTTTCAAAGTATCTTGTAACGATCTCGAGTCTTCTCTTTATATAGACGCACCAGAATCTTCTATCGAATCTTTAGTTGCAATCCACTGGCGATCTTCTTTCCAAGTAAGATGATCACGACAGCTGTACTTGTAGATCCGTGAGGTTGTCCTTCCTTATTAAGGGGATTCCAACCGATCTTAATGAACCTGCATGCTTATTAGTCCAAGTGCAATAAAGAGATAAGGAATAAAAATCATGTTTTAGATGATAACATATCTTTTAAGATAAACCAATATCCTTTAAGATAATTACCAAATCAGGTTAACTAAATCCTAATAATTTAGACAAAACAATATCAATAAAGATAAGGAATGGGCCGATCGGGTCAGGGTCCAGATTCGTGTGAAACACACGGCCCTAACAATAACCATTAAGTGTATCGCCCGAGTGGGGTTTATCACTCGGGCCGACCAGATTACTTTAACCTGAGCCAGCAGTATAAGCTCATATCATGTAGGCCCTTCAAATATGATGTCGTTCTTATGAAGATTAGTCTTCGAAGGGCTAATTGTGGAATTTTCTAATTTGTTTTTGTATATCCCAAGCCCTCCAGATCATAGGGTGATGAGGTAGCACGTTGATGAACTCTGAAAGGAAGGTGATGCAATTTTTATTATTTTCGTTATGTCGAATTTATAGGGCTGACATAAAATTTTAGGTTTAGTCAACAAGTGAAAATAAATATAGGATCGTCATTTTTATTTGGAGATTAAACTTTTCGCATCCTTTTAAAAAATCTTTTTGTAGCTCCGAAAATGAGTACCGAGTCTTTGCAACTCTAAAAATGTTATTTTGGTCGGGTAGGGTCCCCCATGAGTACGGAGTTTTGGACTCTGTGGCTACCTTGTTTGTGGAGTATAACCTGAATCTTGATGGATACGATATCGTGTTGCCTCGTGGTCATCAGAGGGCTTATGATCCTCCTGCGGGGTACATGACAGTGTATTCCGATTAGATCCGTTGTGGCCTTCATTTTTTTCCCCCGTTCTTGCAATCTCTTTTCCGATACTGGCAGATTTGTCCCAGCCAACTCACTTCTAATTCGTATCGTTATTTGGTGGGATATGTCCTTTGTAGCAGTCTTTTAGACTTGCCTCTCACACCCTATCGTGTGGGGAGTATCTTTATTTTGCGGCCTTGCCCTAGTGGTTTTCCCTTTTTAGCCTGGTGTATCGTGATAACCGTCGATCCTTCATGGCTATTACTAGGCATGTTACTCCTATGGATGACTGAAATAATCGTTTTTTCTTCTTAAAACCCATGGACAGGCCAGCGTCCTCATGGGAGGTGCCAACTCGTTGGGGGTTAGGGTACATAGTATCCAGTCCGGAGGTGGCCGTTCAGGAGGCGGTGGTTTGCAGGACATTTAGTTGTTTCCGGGGAGTTATGACATTTGCGATTTGTTGGAACTATCAGACGCCTTAACCATGGCGGGTTTGCAAGAGGGCGCGGTAGTGCTGGAGTTCCCTCCCCATCCGCTGCATACTAACTTCTTCTTTTGTACACTTCCTCTATCTTTCTCATTTTTTTTACCTTAACCTATCGTGGCTTATCTTACTATTGTCATTCCTCACAGGGTCCGAGATGGAATTTTTTGCGGTTAAGGCGTTTGAAAGGGTGGCTTTGAGTAGCACTTCCCAGGGCGATCCAAGTAGCGGAGATTGTAGGGGATCCTCATTTTCGGGGTTTGAATTGGCCCTTGGGTGTTTGGTCTCAGACCACTTTCCCTTATGGTTGATCGAGAATTCCTCTTCTCGAGTGGTAGAGAACCCTTCAGCTGAGGTGGGAAGCTCTTCGCGCAGGGTTCTAGGAGGATTGGAATCTGTGGTGGTTTTGGCTCTGGTCCTTTCGTTGGGCGTGGGTTCTTTTCCCATTGGAGGAGGCGGCGTTTCCGGTGCAGCTCTCCCTCCTGGTTTCGGAGGGAACGCGGTGAATGTTGTCGAAGAACGTCCACCGCTCTCCCCGATACGGGGACCTAGGCCTGGGGAGGCGAGCATGGGGGAGTGTCGGCAAGAGTGGTGCCATTCTCCGGGATTGCTCCCGATGTGGCTTTTTACCGGACTTTTTTGAGTGACTTCTTGAATAGGTTGGACTGTACCGTACTGAATACCCTTCATTTGCCTTCCCTACAAGACCTAGCTTGCAAGGATCTTTGTGATGTATGATTTTTCTCTCCTGCTTTTCTTAGAGTAACATTCTCTTTGGCGCCTTACTCGCCCTTCTTTCTCTTTCTCCTTATAGCTATTCATGGTTATCAACGATGTGGGTTCCCGAAGGGACCAAGCTTTGTCCGAGATGGAATGGATATATCGTCACAGATGGAATGGATATATCGTCTGGTGTTGGCCCGTACTCAAGCGGTTATGGATATGTCTAACTCCCTTCCCCCTTGGGATTTGCTCCGAGAGGAGTTTCGGGACATGGTACGTATCGGGTATAATCTGTGTCAGGAGGCGGTACTGTTTTTCCCCGAGTTTCCTGTGACCGTTGTTATCCCCAACCTGAACATCGTGTAGACATTCATAGATACCTCTTTGTTCCTTTCTTTGGAATCCGTGCCAGCCTCGGAGGATTCGGTTGTACCGTCCGTGGATATTGCCGATCTGATGGACCTGACTCAAGAACCGCGACGACGGTTGATCCAGGAAGGGAAGCGTCCAGCGGAGGACCTTTGAATATTTCCCTCTTTCTTCATTTTGTTGGTGTGTATAAAATTATGTAAAAATAATTTTTCTAGCTTCCTACGATATCTTTTTGTTTGTAGATAGATGATATTGTGGGGTAAGGTTGCCCATAGTCTGCTGGAAACTATGATTTTGTAATAGCAACACTATTTCCCTTTTGACAATATAAGAATAATCTACTGTAAACATTGTTTTATTTATATACAAAGAGGCGTGCCCTCGTACGAAGTATGTTTACATCAAGCATAGTATTTTATTAATATAGTTTTCCTAAAGGCATGAACTATGTTATAAAAACTATCATTTCTAAGATATCTAACAACATTTCATAAAATGAACGCCATAATAACTAAATTACCACATATAAAAATCATATAAAATAAAATAATGCTAAGACAAATAATATTACCTAAAAAGACTTATATATATTTCGAGAGTAGCTAAAAACATAAATTTCAAGTAGATATTCTAAAAATATAATTATTTCTACTTTATAGTAATTCCCTAAAAGCATTATGAATTCTAATTTATAAATAGATTTTCTGAAGGGCATAAACAATGTTGAAGGTCTAACAATAACACAATATCAAATAATCCCTAAAGACATAAATAAAGTTTAAAGACTAACAATGCATAAAGAAAATACATACTATTTAAAGTCTAATTGCATAACATTTCCTAAAGGCATAAATAATTACTAAACTCTAATATTTTCTAAAGCCTAACAATTCCCATAAAGGCATTTCCTAATTAAAGCCTAACAATTTCTACAATATCTAACAATTAAACATATAAAATAATTATTAAAACAATATATAACACAAAAAACGAGAAAATACAAAAAAACTTACCGGATCTGGATTTCCGATCGAAATTCGCTAGGGAAAGAGGGTTGGGCGGTTGGAAATGGGAGGGGGAGAGAGAGTGTGGGGTGTGAGAAATGAGGAGGAGGAGGAAGGTATTTATAAAAATACCTCCCTCATTTCCGACTGCATTGCGGTCGGTAATACTCGGCCCAGAAAAGTAGAACTTGGATTGAAAAGTTAAAGACTCCTAAGATAAAACTTGTATGCAATGTTGTCTTTTCTGCTGTGTACTCTAACCTTGCAGGTAAGTGGTACTTTGACAGTGGATGTTCAAGACACATGACAGGAGACAAGGAAAATCATAAACAACTGATTCATCTCAATGTTGGAACTGTCACCTATGGAGGAGGCACCAAGGGAAGAATCATTGGAAATGGAGTACTAGATGTTGAAGGATTTCCACCAATCAAAGATGTTCTGCTAGTTGAAGGATTGAAAGCAAATCTAATAAGCATTAATCAACTTTGTGATGATAACTTTCTTATTACATTTGATAAAAGTTCTTGTGATGTATTTAATAGTGATAATGTCCTTGTTATGACAGGTACCAGATCTAAAGATAATTGCTACCTTGCTCAGGAAGAAGCAGACTGCTTTCATGCTAAAGTTGATGATGCTGTTCTGTAGCATAGGAAGCTAGGACATGTTCACTAAAGGGTCCCGACCGGATTCCGGTCGGAAAATTTTATAATAAGATTTCTGACCAGAACCCGATCGAAAATCTCCTTTCCGACCGTATTTCGGCCAAAAGCGGTCGAAAATTTTTCCGACCGGATTCCAGTCGAAATTTCCCGGTTGGGGAAACAGGCAAATTCTTGTAGTGTAAATTGGCACAATATTAATTTACAAGCTATAGATAAACTCTAAAGTAATAGTAAATTAAGATTATTACTATCCACAACTTGTAATTTTTTTTGTACATCACAATCGCGAATGAACCTATCGCCCTTACCAACGCAAATCGGGATCCTCTCGGCGGCAATGGAATTCGTTCTGCTGGACGATTCCATGTTCCAATATAGACAACAAAAGAGATCACGATCCCAAGGGAGAGAGGAGGAAACGGACGTCAACATGGCAGATCCCACACCGCTAGGGGGTAACCCTAGGTCGCCGCTGCTATCATATGCAGCCATTACGCGGGCGAAGGGAAAACTACCGGATGTGATATTCGATGAAGAGAGAACTGCAGGGGTTCGAAAACACATCAAGGTTCACGATCCGACTGAGTAAATGTCGTTTACGCGCGTAACGTTTTCTGATGAATTAGAGGAAAAGATTTAAATGCAATGGAAGGATACCTTGATCATAAGGGTGTCGGGGCGACCATGGTACTACGAGGCGATACAAACAAAATTAGACATCATGTGGAACCTCCACAACGATTTCGAGCTCATGGATTTGGGATGTGGCTGCTATTGCCTCAAAGGACTCTCGGTCGCCAAGAGAGAGGAGATACTAACGGAGGGACCTTGGCACTTGGCGGGGAATTTTCTGTCGATTCACAAATGGTTCCCCGACTTTAATGCAAATATCGATAAGGTTGAGAGTGCAATAACTTGGGTACGTGTCCTAAACCTGCCACCGGAAATTCTTTCAGAAGGAATTGTGCACTCGTTGGCTGAATGCATCGGTGATCCGATCAAGATAGACCGAAACACTTTTAACGCAACTCGGGGGAAGTTCGCAAGATTTTGCGTGCAAGTTAGTACCAAGACTCCCCTAAAATTGGGGCTCGGGGTGAGGGATAAAATATATCAAGTCGTTTATGAGAACCTTCCGTCGTTATGTTATAAATGTGGAAGAGTCGGCCACGTCGAGAGTAATTGCGGGTAATTGCGGGCTGGCCGAAAAGACTAACCCGAGCACGGAAGATATCCCACAGTCGAGTGAGGAAGCCACGTTAACCAATCGCGGGGACAAAACCCAATGGCTTGTGGAGAAAGCGAAAAATAATGAATATGTCGAGTGGATGAAGGTGGCGCGATACAAGGAAAAAAAATTGTCGCAACCGAAGGGAAGAAAAACAAGACAACGGTAAACGGTGGTATCCCAAAAATTCTAAACCGTGAGTCGACGAAGAGCATGAATGAAGGAGAGGTTCGGTTCGAGTTCTCGGGTAAAACGCACAATAAAAGAATACTTCTTGAATACTATAGTCACGGGGCAAAGGAAATAATTAACCTGGAGAAGGAAAGAAAGATGAAACGCACACCTAAAAGAAATAAATCTGTGATTGAGGGTAAGAAGACTCCTAATATGAATCTTAATATTTTTGAACCCCTCACAACTATCGAGGAGAAGGAAACCGTAAGCAGTGAAAATCTGCAAGTCAGCAGCACTCTTGTGGAGAGCGAAACTGCACCGATTGAAAATCATGGATGAGGATTTATGGGAAAACAATTTACTGCTGGGGGAATGGGAACAAATCGAGATAGAAACCAGACATCAGCAGTTTCTCGGGCCCTCCTTGACATCACGAACAGCACTAGAGGAAAGATTTATCACCGTTTTGACGATTCCTCCATGTGTATGGGAGATACGAACCGCAGTGTATCGGACAGAGCGAGAGGACGGATAGCGGCATGGTGGCAGAGGACTATGCTGAGCGACTGAGAATCGAGAAGACAGTTAGCTTTAGCATTGGAAACGATGAGGCAACTACATGCAACATGGAGGGGGTTAGAAATTCAGAACCCAGTCGCGGAGCACTATATTTATCAAGTTACCATGAAAATCATATCTTGGAATTGTCAGGGCGCGGGGTATATAGATTTCCGAACAAACTTTCGAGAATTAGTCCAGACTCACGGACCTTCAGTTGTGTTTATTCTAGAAACACGCGTGAGCGAGGAGAAAGCGTATGAAATTGCACCGAGTTTAGGATACTCAAATTATGTGCTTGCGCCGACATCGGGAATGATTGGGGGGATATGGATGCTCTGGAACGAAAGAGATACGAACGTGGAAATCCTCGATATTGAAGATCAAGCTATCCACGCTCTTATCAAGCCAATCCTTGAAGATGATTGGAGGTTTTCGGGGGTGTATGCGCAACCACGACGTAAAGACAAGGTCCGTATTTTTGATAGTATGGAAAACATTGCACGGGGGTCCAATCTACTGTGGTTCGTAATGGGGGACTTTAACGAGATTAGCTATGCTCACGAAAAATCCGGGGGAAACACAGCGAGAATGAGTAGGCTTATTTTCTTTTAGAATTTCATGGAGAGATGTGGATTAATAGATGCGGGGTTTACAGGCCCGGCCTTCACGTGGGTGAACAAGCGAGTGAATGACGTTATTATACGAGAACGGCTGGACCGTGCGATAGCGAACCAAAGTTGGCTGGATAAGTTCTCGAACTGTGCAGCTATAAATCTCCCGAGGGTCCACTCAGACCACGCGCCAATCCTCATATCTTGCAATGGTGAAGAAAAGAAAGGAGGCTACAAACCTTTTCGCTTCGAAGTTGCGTGGATGCAACATCCTGAATGTGCGCCCCTCTTGCAACGCATCTGGGATAATAATCCAGATATACTCGCAGCCATAAATGAAGTCCCGAAAGTCCTCTTACCGTGGAAGAGGGAAAGATTTGGAAACATTTTCGAAAGAAAAAATAGGCTGATTGCGCGCATTAATGGAGTACAAAAATCTTTGGGCGTGAGACAGAATCAATACCTCGCAAAGTTAGAGAAAAAACTTATCGGGGAGTACAACGAGGTTTTGAGACAAGAAGAAACCTTTTGGTTTCAAAAGTCCCGCGTCAAGTGGATAAAAGATGGAGAGAGGAATACAAGATTTTTCCATCGCTCAACGATGGAAAGACGTCGTCGCAACAAGATTGATAATCTAAAAATCAATGGTATATGGACGAAGGAACAGGAAACTCAGAAGGCGCACGCCCATGCCTACTTTGGGGGACTGTTTTCGGATACAGAGGGCTGCTATGGGGGGTTTTCCGGTTCGAACCTTCAGGTCTCGAGGTACCAAGCAAGGCTAACGGCTGAAAATAAAAAAGATCTTGTACGATGCATTTATGAGGCCGAACTGAAAAGTGTACTATTTTTAATGAATCCTTTCAAGGCTCCGGGGCCGGATGGATTGCATGCGGGTTTTTATCACAAAGGATGGGATTGGATGAAAAAATCAGTTTTGGAGTTTGCGGTGAAGGTATTCAAGGAGAGGCGTTTTAATCCGAAGGTGTGTGAGGCCTTTTTTTCGCTGATGACTTAGTGTTGATGGGTCGGGCGACGAAAAGGACAGCTAGAGCCATTAAAGGAGTACTCGAAAGGTTTTGTGGGGCTTCGGAGTTACGACTCAGCCTACAAAAATCTAAAGTATTCTTCTCCAAAAGGGAAGGCTCGGGGTTAAAGTGATGTATATGCGACATACTAGGATTCGGTCAAACAAGGAATTTGGGCAAGTACTTAGGCGTATCCTTAATACATGGCTGAGTCACACGCGCTGATTTTGCAAGCTTTTTGGATCGGATAATGAAAAGATTTGCTGGATGGAAAAGTAAGCTTCTTACGCTTGCGGGTCAAAACACACTTATTCAATCTGTGTCCTCGGCTTTGCCCGTTTACCACATGCAAGCGTCATGGTTGCCGAAAAATATATGTGATCACATTGACCAACTAAATAGAATTTTCTTTGGTCCTCGGATGTCACCAAAAGGAAAATACATCTCGTTGGGTGGTCGAAAGTCACTAAATCAAAAAAGAATGGCGGCTTGGGTATTAGACGTGCAAGGGTAAGCAATGAAACTTTACTTTCAAAATTAGCATGGAAGATCCTACGTATTGAAAATACCGTGTGGAGGGAGATGATACACGCGAAATATTTTAGCAAGGGGCGCCTATTGGAGAGCATCGCCAAACCAACGGATAGCGTGACTTGGAAAGGCATTTTACGGTGTGTCAACCTTATGCACCCTTTCTTACGGTGGAGGATCGGAGACGACAAGGAAATTTCCTTTTCGTTTGATAACTGGATGGGGGAAAAAGACTTTGTGACGCTAACTATTCCATTGATCCGTCGGAGATAAAAATGAAATTGTGCGAGGCGTTGGATGAGAACGGGGACTGGAAAATCGAGGCGCTGAAATCCGTTATCCCCAACGAGCTGAAAATGGAGATTTATAATCTAAATATTGTCCTAAATGCGAACAGGGATTGGCCTATATGGACAGAAACTTCGAGCGGGGAATTTTCGTGTCAAACGGCGTATAAAGCGTACCTCGAATTTTATTCGGAAGAGGCGGACAACGGTGAGGAACTGAACTGGGTTTGGGGAATCGATATCAGCAATAAGTTGCAACATTTTTTGTGGTTAGTAGCGCAAGAAAGGCTCTAGCCACCAACAGCCTTCGCCATGCGCGAGGAATTCCGATAAATCCAGCGTGTCCGGTGTGCGAAACAAATGAGGAAACAACGATCCATATGCTGCGGCATTGTGGAATGGCAAAAAACATTTGGAGGAAAGTTGTGCCAAGGTCGTGTCAGGATGATTTCGAGAGTATCCCAGATGATTCATGGCTTCAAGCTAATTTACTGGAGAGGAGGTTTGAGAATGATATTTGCGATGGTGGGGACTGGTCAACGGTTTTTGCAGCGACCTTATGGATACTTTGGAAGAACCAAAACTCGAAAGTGTTCAAAGGGAGGACCGACAACACCAACAGTTGTGTGTTTCAAATAAAAATGTTGAGCAATGACTTGTGGGTCGGCCGAAGAAAAGCTGGGAAGGGAAAGATCGGAAAGAAGTGGGAAAAACCAAGAGTTGGTTGGGTGAAACTCAATACGGATGGTGGATTTCAACAAGAAACGAACCGCGGAACAGCCACAGGTGTTCTTAGAGATGAACATGGGAAGTGGTTATAGGGATTTAGGCATGAAATCCGTGCTCATACGGTGGACGAGCGCGAGTAAGAGGCTATTAAGCGAGGGCTAAAGTTGGCTTGGGAAAAGAGATACCCCCGGATAATTATCGAGACTGACTCCCTCACTGCGCACAAACAACTCTCGGTGAGGATGGATAGTGGAGACCATGGTACAAACATTATAAGGGAATGTCGAGAGCTCATAGGACTCCCGTGGGACGTGGAAATAAAATGGACTCCTAGGGACGCAAACAAGTTGGTGGATGTAATGGGAAAAATAGAGTTAGGCGATAGGCGAGAGGAATTCTTTTGGGAATATCCCCCCTCCCCGATATTAGCATTGTATAAGTTCGACATGGCCTAAAGACCTTGTTTTTTTTTTTCGTTTTCACCAAAAAGAAAATAAGATTATTACTATCCATTAAATTTTAAAATTACTTTAATCAACCCCATGTTAAATAATTGTAATCTTAGAAAAAATAATTACCTCTCAATGTTCTAGCTTGTGAATTTACATTAAAGTTGTTTCTTGTACTAGATTTATAAATATAATATTAATTAAATAACCCACTTCTAAATATAAACATATAATAATTTTTTCATCATTAAGGCATGCACATTTATTTTTATGCATGCACCAATAGTAATTTTAGACCAAGATAATGTAATATAATTATGCTACAACAATATATCTTAATGAAACGCAGCCTCGGAACATAATTATGCTACAACAACATAATTATGCTGCTTGCTGGGCCCTGATAGTGGAACTGGCATTTTTGGGGAGAAGAAAGCGGCCCCTACTTTTTGTTAATGACGTTGCCTAACATTCATTATATAATTGAATAAAATTATTTTAGCGGTAATTTTGATATTTTGTAAAATTTATCAAGTGCCTTTAAAAACAAAAAATGCTAAATTTCTTAAATTAATTGGCAAGTACAAAATTGAAAGATTTCTCATATTTTTGAATTGGAGGTAGGGTTGTTCGCGGGCGGATTTTAACGGGTTGTCGTTGAAAAATGCATCATGCCAAACACTTGGGGGTTACCATTTTTCTCACCCATACGGATTGCGGCTTAGGCGAGTGCGAACAGATTGCCGAGCAAGTTAGCGGGTTATGTTACACATCAAATCACAAATAAATCTTTTGTCATGTTTTAAGACACACAAATTATATAGTACAATAGTCATATATTCTTGTATATGACAATTCAAATAAATTCATGTATTTAGGAATATTGAGTTTCATTTATACGTATGTAAAGTTTTTCCTCCATTCGCATCTAATTATTACTTGTCAAGTTATATATGAACTACAATGTTGTGTAGTTATTTATATTATTTGATGACTAATACACAACTTTTTTTTTTTTCATTTTTCTTATACTGTTAAATGAAATAAATTTTTTTTTTTGATTTCATATGTGGGTAAACAGATGGGCGAGCGGGTGTACTGCTCAACCCATAACCCACCCGCTCAAGGGCGAGTTTCCATCATTTCCAACCGTAATATAAATTAAAAAAATAATAACATGCGAGTTGCGAATTGAGCGGGTCGAGTTTATGCGAATCGATTTGGTGGGCAGATATATGAACACTCTACTTAAAAGGGAGGTGATTGTAATTTCTCAAACTATAGAGGAAGTACAATTATCCCTATAAATATACAAGCATGTTTCACGTTGATTTTTGGTGGAGACGTGGAGGGTTCTCCTCCGCCTTTAATCTTTAACAGGTTGGAATGGGTTTGTCGGTAAAATTAATTCAGTCTGTTACACGAGCCTTTCTGATATCCATATTTATATTTACAACCACACTTGTAGGTGGAATTGTATGATATACAGCAGGGGTAATACCCCCTGCACTCACAGACTTGTGGGCCCCATTCATGTAGGTACCATGTGGGGCCCACAAGTCTGTGAGTGCAGGGAGTATTAACCCCTGCTGTATATCAAAAGTTCCCCTTGTAGGTGACTGAGTCCAACTATGGTAATTGAAACTCATCGCCAATGCAGTCTTGTCTCTTGAGATAAATTTAATAGCACATGGCTAATTGGCTATAATCCATTTTCTTTGTTTAATATTTTACGGTTTTTCTGCACAGTTTCCTGCTATCTATCAAATTATTTATTGGGAAAAATGGCATGTTAGACCCAGTCTATTAGCTTTTTTGCGATGTTATATCCAAAAAAAAATTTGCAATGCTGCACCCAATGATTTAAAAAACGTGCCCCAGGGCTTGCCCTGGGTACGCCTTGGGGCAAAATACACTGAAAATGCCACAAGGCGCATATTTGGGGCCTAACCTTTGCGAGGCTAACGCCCCAAAGATCAGGGCTTACGCACATGGCACTAAAAGCGCGTTTTTTACGCCCCAAAGGAAAAACGTACGCCTTTATGAACTTGCAAGAAAAAAATTAGAATTTTATGAATACCAAAATATACTTCAATCATGAGGACGATCACCCTTTAATGATGTTTTGGTTGGAGATGATGCAGACGGTGAAATAGATGGATCAGATGTCGCCGACAAAATGAGCTTGTTGATCAAAACGAGGAGATTCTTGAAAGTGATTAAGAATTGATATTGAAATAAATTTTCTCATTTAGCTGGTCATAAGTTTTGACATGCTAGTTAGAATCTCGCTACATATTTTTGCAAACAATGGTTTTTTAACAAATGCTAGTTAGAATCTATTTTTTTGCGCCACAGGGCTTACGGCTTCGCCTATAGGAACATAAAACGCCCTGCCTTACGCCAACGCCTTTTAAAACACTGGATGCACCCTATCTTTGATATTTAAAAAATGTTGCACGCACACCTATTTTTCGTCCAAAATACATCATAAAGCGGGGATGACGTATGCAAATATTTTATAAATTCAAAAATACCCCCAAAAGTTCCAAAAATGCCCCTATACACCAAAATAAATTCTCATAATTCGTAAACACCCCTAAATATATCTAGTTTTTTTTATAAATACCATCAAACAATACAATAGCTTCTCCTAATTTGTAAACACACCCAAATATCTTCAATTGTTTTTTTAAAAAAAAACCCAAATAATTTTAATAGCTCTGTTTTTGTACTCTAGTCCAGCTAACAATAGCTCTGTTTTTTTTTTCTTTTTCTTTTTTCCCTTAGTTTTTCTTTCTTGGCATTTGATAATGAATCCTTGCAATGATTATCACTTTTTTCCTTAGTTTTCTTCCTTCTTATCGGGATCATTGTCAGATTATATATCTTGTAATGAAATAAGGGTGCTTATAATAATAATAAGCATTTCATATCAAATAACAAATTGAGATCAGATATGCTTATCATTATAATCACCTTTCTTATCGGGATTCCAATGAATACTTGTCATCAGCTATTAATTAGCTAAAAGGTCTTGGATTGGTATCTACACAAAGCTTTTTATGAAATTCAAATATTAATACTTTGGTTCGGATAGAATCAAAATTAACAAAATGCAATCAAATGGGGTTCCACCGTTCAGATAACAAACTCAAACCCTAATGAATGGAATTCAAGAAAAAGATAGTGCCAAAAATACTAACACGTCGCAAAATGTAATTGTTCTCAATATATGTTCTTTTTCTGCAAAAACTGTGAAAGTGTAAGATGTTCTGTTATCAATGTTGGATGGATGTTGTGTCAACATCCAGAGGACAACATTGAAACCCGAGAACAAGTCTTAATCTGAAACATGTTCTGTTATCAATGTTGGATGGATGTTGTGCCAATATCCAGAGGACAACATTGAAACCCGAGAACAGTCTTAACCTAAAACATGTTTCTGAACATAAGTAAAGTGTTCTGGATTAAATGTTGGATGGATGTTGAGCCAACATTCACAGGACAACATTGAAACCGGAAACTTTTCTGTCAATCTGTCTTTAACTGCTTTATTTTAGTTTTGCCTTTATTCACCTATTAATCAAGTTCCACGATTTTAGTTGTCTTTGTTTATGTCCAGGAACATCTCTTAATCATAAGGAAGAACATTACAAGTTTTCTAAGTTGAAGTTTCCATAATTCAAGAGGAGGAGATCGGTCAAGTCAACACGGTTTCAAAGATGGAAAGTTTTGTAGTTCAAGTGCAACTAGGAATCTTTCCAAGATCAACTCTGAATTGAAGAAGGAGTATTTCCTTATTAGAACTCAATCTAATAAAGGGAACTATTATTCAAGAAGGAGATCGAGTTCAAGAAGGAAAGTAGAGTTCAACAAGGAATCAACATAAGTTACCAAAACTGTGTACAACACACTTTGGAGATCAAGTTTGAAGAAACCTATATATAGGGTGTGAAGTACATCAAGATACATAGAGAAACAATAGAGCTTATAAATCCGTAGAGATTATATCTTAAGCATTGTTGCTGTGTTTCTTGTTTTGCAAAGTTTGTGAGTTTTCGAGTTAAGTTTAGGATTAGATTTAAGGAGAAAATTCTTGTCTGCTTTGCTGAGTCCAATCTACAAAAGAGCGAGAGTGATTTTGTGGTGAGGAACATCTTTGGTAAAACCTGCGTGGTTATTTTGCCGTAAGGCTAGATGGTTGATTATTTATAATAAAAAACCATTGAAAATTTATCTTCTTGTGTTCTTTAATTCCGCTGCACATTATACTCTATCAAGAAGATTGTTTGAGATCAAGTTAAGGCAACGCCAGCTTAACTTGAGCTCTGAAACTTTGGAAAAGTTGTATCAATCCCGATCCAACAATTTCAATTGGCGTCAGAGCCATGCACCGATATCACTGGTGTTTGGAGGTGATACAACGCGATGGACAACATCAATCCTAATTCTGGCAGACTCCCAGTCTTGGAAGGATCCATCAATTATGCTTACTGAAAGACCAGGCTCAGAGTTCACATCAAATCCATTGACATGAAAGCATGGGATGCCGTTCTTGATGGATATTGTGTCCCAAAGATTGAGAACGACCGAGATGCAGATATTGTACCAAAACCGAAGTCACAATGGACAGCAAACGAGGTAACACTGTATAACTACAATGAGAAACCTCTTAATGCTATTTTTAGTTATGTTACCAATCAGATGTTTAAGTTAATTCAGAACTGCACCACAACTAAATCAGCTTGGAATATCCTTGAACTTCATTATGAAGGAGATATTGCTGTTAGAAACTCTAAACATAGACAATTGCTTAAAGATTTTGAAAAACTTGAGATGGGTGATAATGAGAGTATAGATAGTTATTTGGAGAAAATCCTTGACATTACAAATCAATGTGAAAATCTAGGATTTCCTGTTTCAAATCAAACTATGGTTTATAAAGCTTTTAGATCTTTGTCACCTAGATTTGCTCTCAAGAGAATTGCCATGGGAGAGACAAGAGATTTTGCCAACATGGAATTTCAATCCTTGTTAAACACTCTTAGAGAATTTGAGCTAGAGTTTCCTGCTAGGACTACCAAACAACAAGCTATTGCTTTGTTAGGAACAAATTATCATGAGAGTGAAGATGAGGATGAAATTATTTCTTCTAACTATGGAAATATTAGCAAGAAACTCAGTAGGTTGAACTTTAAAGATAAATCTAAAGAGAAACAAACTAGCAATAATTCCACTGGTTATAGAAAATTGCCTCCCAAATTTGTTAAATATATGGCAACAAAATCTAGTCCTGAAGAAATTGAAAAGTTGAAAACAACTCAATGTTATGAATGTAAAGGTTATGGTCATATAGTTGTTGAATGTGCTAACACCCTCCGCAAGAAAGGAAAGCCTCATTGGGTTTGTGTAGATGATTTCAATGAAGAGGATTATAACTCTGGATCAAGTGCTGATACTGAAGAAAACCTTGAAGAGATTCATACAGCTGCTCTATTTACTCATGTTAACTGGACAGAAGAAGATCTTCATAACTGCCACGGGTCCCAATGTTGCTCCAACATCCAGGACTCAACATCAGAACATGAGACCTTCTTTGGGAATTGGACTGAATATGATACCCATATTGATTTCAATTCTTTGTCTGATAATAATGAATCTAACTTTGAATGTTTTCATGGCTCAGTTGATCTAGATGAAGAGTATTACTTTGAAGGTGAGATGTCCCAGGAGGAAATCATTGAAGACTTGAAGTCTACTTTTCATAATCTTCTGAAAGAAAATCAAAAACTCACTAAGAAAAATGAAGCTCAGAGACTGGAGATTGATGGACTGAAGAAGCTGATGAGGATGTATGAAAGAGACCTTGACACGACAGAAGCTGAACTTAAAGAGGTAAAAGGAAAGCTTGAAAAAGATAATCAGATCATTGCTAAATGGAACTCAGGTACATCTAAACTTGATGAGGTACTAAGTATGGGTAATCAAGGAACAAATGGTCTTGGATATTTTGAGAAACCTACCTCTAAAGTTGTTAATCCTGTTTTCATTAAAGAAGGATTTGTTAAGGAATCAAAAGACTTGAGCTGTGCTAATCCCAACAAAAGTAAACCTACTTATATCTGTCAATTTTGTTTTCAACCAGGTCACATAAAACCTTATTGCAAGAAATATTTGAAAGAAAATGTGAAGAAAACAGAATCTGTCTCTAATGTTGAGTTGGTCAGTGGTACAGATGTTATCCCAACATTAGGAACATGACAGAAAAGTAGAACTTGGATTGAAAAGTTAAAGACTCCTAAGATAAAACTTGTATGCAATGTTGTCTTTTCTGCTGTGTACTCTAACCTTGCAGGTAAGTGGTACTTTGACAGTGGATGTTCAAGATACATGACAGGAGACAAGGAAAATCATAAACAACTGATTCATCTCAATGTTGGAACTGTCACCTATGGAGGAGGCACCAAGGGAAGAATCATTGGAAATGGAGTACTAGATGTTGAAGGATTTCCACCACTCAAAGATGTTCTGCTAGTTGAAGGATTGAAAGCAAATCTAATAAGCATTAATCAACTTTGTGATGATAACTTTCTTATTACATTTGATAAAAGTTCTTGTGATGTATTTAATAGTGATAATGTCCTTGTTATGACAGGTACCAGATCTAAAGATAATTGCTACCTTGCTCAGGAAGAAGCAGACTGCTTTCATGCTAAAGTTGATGATGTTGTTCTGTAGCATAGGAAGCTAGGACATGTTCACTATAGGAACCTTGAAAAATTACAGAAAGTTGATGTTGTAAGAGGCTTACCAAAGATATACAACCCATGTAAGGTTGTATGTGGGGACTGCCTGAAGGGTAAGCAAACCAAAGCTATTCATACACCCCTCCAGGTACAGAGTACAATTCCCAGGACTGGTACTGATGAAGTTACTGTCTCTGATGTTGCCCCCAACATTGGAAACAGAGATTGTCCCAACATCAGGAGCAGAAGCTGGAGACACTGAAATTGAGACTGATTCTAATGTTGAGCTGACACCTGCTGCTGTTAGGCCAACATCCCCACAGTCCAATTCAGAGGATGACATTGTTGATGAACCTAGGAGAGATCCCCCTACTAGGATTCAAAAGGATCATCCAGCTTCACAAGTGATAGGTGAAATCACTGGACGAATGAAGACTCGCAACAAAGACAGGGTAAACTATAAAAACATGGTAAGGTTGTGTGTCTGCATGTCTTCCACTTGCACTGTAAGTAATGCTTCATGTTTTGTCTCAAATATTGAACCTAAGAATGTGAATGAAGCTCTTAAGGATAGTAAATGGATAAATGCTATGCAAGATGAACTGTTGCAATTCACCAAAAATCATGTTTGGAATCTAGTACCTAGACCTTCTAATGTGAATGTTATAGGAACTAAGTGGATTTTCAAGAACAAAACTAATGAAAATGGTGTAATTGTAAGAAACAAAGCTAGGCTTGTTGCACAAGGTTATACTCATGTATAAGGAATTGACTTTGATGAGACATTTGCTCCAGTAGCTAGGATAGAATCTATTAGATTACTTCTTGCTATTGCATGTTGTCTTAAGATTAAGCTCTACCAGATGGATGTGAAGGGTGCTTTCCTTAATGGGTTGATAGACAAAGAAGTATATGTTGAACAACCTAAAGGTTTTGTTGATCCTAGACATCCTAATTATGTGTATAAACTTGAGAAAGCTTTGTATGGTTTAAAACAGGCACCTAGAGCGTGGTATGAAAGACTAACTCAATTTTTTGTTAAGTCTTGGGTTCAATAGAGGAGATGGAGACATAACCTTGTTTATTCTAAGAAAGAGTTCTGATGTTTGTATTGCTCAGATCTATGTGGATAATATTGTATTTGGTTCTACTAACAAGTCTACTCTAGACAAGTTTGTTGAGTCAATAACAGGGACATTTGAGATGAGCATGATTGGAGAGCTGAACTACTTTCTGGGATTGCAAGTGAAGCAACTGGAGAATGGTATGTTCTTAAACTAGGAGAAGTATGCAAGGAACCTGGTAAAAAGATTTGAGCTACATGAGTCAAAACCTTGCAAAACTCCCATGTCTTCTTCTATGAAGATTACTAAGGATGGCACTGGAGACAATGTTGACCCAACATTGTACAAATCTATGATTGGTAGTCTTCTATATCTCTCTGCCTCTAGACCAGATATTATGTTTTCTGTTTGTGTTTGTGCTATGTACCAAGCTGATCCAAAGCAATCTCACTTGATTGCTGTGAAGAGAATATTAAGATATATATCTGGAACTTCATCATTGGGCATTTGGTATTCCTTTGATACAAATACAAACCTTGTTGGGTTTGGTGATTCTGATTGGGCAGGTGATGTAGATGACAGAAAATCTACAAGTGGGGGCTGTTTCTATTTGGGAAACAATCTAGTTTCATGGTATAGTAGAAAACATAATTGTGTGTCATTATCTACAGCTGAATCTGAATATGTAGCTGCTGGCAGTTGTGTTACCCAGCTAGTATGGCTTAGCCACATGTTGCTGGACTATGGGTTAGATAGTGATACTCTCCTCATGTTTTGTGACAATCTTAGTGCCATTAGTATCTCAAGGAATCATGTTCATCATTCTAGGACTAAGCATATAGATATAAGATATCATTACTTGAGAGACATGGTTGAGGATAAAATGATTAACATTGAGCATATTGAGACAAATAATCAGCTTGCTGATATGTTTACTAAACCTTTAGATATTGAGAGATTCTTTAGTTTGAGGAAATCTCTCGGCATGTGCAATATGTGAGAATGTTAGGATCCCAGTGTTGACATAACACCACTATCTAGCACTGGTTAATGGTTGTGGTGTAGTATGTAACTTTTTGTTTTTGTTTGTTTCTTTTCTTTTCTTTTTGAGTCACGTTGATCTTTGTTTGGCATATTTGATTGTGTGGTTGATCACTGTGTTTTACTAATCTTTCTAGCTTGCAGATTCACATCTAAGTTTTGAAAAGTATAAATCTCTAAAGTGTGTCTGAGGTTGTGGTAGCCTAACATATGGAGAAGTTGGGGTACACAAAGTTCACTACTTTGATGTCTATTCAGTTGTGTCTTATTCATATGGAAAGGTTTTACAGGACATGTGGAGAAGCTGGGGTTCATGATGTTGACAACTTCAATGATACTCAGTTGTGCTTATTTGCATGTCTCTGTTTGTTTTGGCCAAGGGGTACATAAGAGTGGTTCTTTCTACTAGGGTGTTTGGGGTTTCGACTGCCTTCACTTGGTAGCATTGATCACTTAGCGCTCTCTTGTATGCAGGTTGGTAAACAAGTATGAATAAGGAATTGGGGTATTGGGGTACATGATAAATGTGTTGCCAGTATTCAAGACCTTTGTACTTGCCTAACTTGTTGTTGATAATGTTGTTACTGGGTGTGTGGAGTCTAGTGCTGCCCTCATTCAGTAATGTCATTATCCTTTTTTTTATAACAACCCTCAGTTTTTGTTCTTAAGAGATAATGAAAATTGTGAAGATTTGATGTGATGTGAACTGTTACTAGTTTGAAAAGTGATTCACTGTGTATACCATCTGTCAATGTTGTCATAACATTGTTGCATTCATACTAGAACTGCATTTTTTTCTTCTTTGATTAATGTGGTTGACTAGGTTTGGGCTTAGGGGGAGGGGGAGTATATAGTCCCTTTCATGTGTTGAGGCATACTCTTTGGGTGACATTATGCAGGTGACACACTATTTGTGACCTTCTGGGCTGTGGAAGTGGATTAATTCTCTAATTCATGACTGCTTATCTCTGTGTGTTTTCTGTTTGATATGTTACTTATTCATGATTTTGATCTAAATCTTATGTTTTTGATACTCACTTGCTACTTTGGTGAAGTTTCAGATATAAGTTTGGATATATCTCACGCTCTCACATGAAATTGCCTTGAAAAAGCCCAAAACCTCAAATATTGTGGTTTAAAAACTTTCTGGTTTGAATGTTACTCTACTCTCTGATCTGAATGTTATCCCAACATTGCCATACGGTCTGCACAACATTGAAGTCAGTAACTTATAAGTTTGTTTAAAATTTTAAAAAACTGAGTTTTTATTGTTTTATTGTGAACTGCTCTGGTTACTTGTTGTGTTTAAGTGACACGTGGTGAAGTTCTTACGCGGGAATAGAGGAGTGGGAAAACTTAATTGATCATATTCCATAATCTCACTTACATTCTTTCCTTCTCTCTCCACTCTTCACAACTTAAAAGAACAACTTGCCCTAATTTCTGTCACTTGTGCAATTTGTCCTTCTGTCTGCAAATAATTATCTAAAAATCTCTCATATTTTTCTCTCAATTCTCAAAACTAACATACCGAGCAAGACTCATTTAGACACTCTTGCAGATTTGGCCGTGAATGTCAAGCAAACAACAACACGCACCAGAGCTGCTACGCATGAGGATCAAGGACGGCCTGCTGCTCAAGTTGCTGCAAAACGACCAACGATTCCTTATCAACGACGGGTAAAGCGAGCTAAGAATGTGGAATCTGAGTCGAATGTTGGCGCAACATCAGAAGCCCATGCTCCTCAAACCAGCGAATCTGAATCTGAGGTAAATGTGGCTAACCCTAAACCCCAAGTGAATAATGTTGATGATATAATTGAGGGGGAGGGATCTGGAGCTGATTCTGGTAGAAAGAGAACACCTATTGGGTCTAGGCCAATGAGTCAAATAGCCTTGCAAAGAGTTGAGGCTAGAAGAGCTCTAAGAGAGAGACTTGAGAAGAAAAAGGCTGAGGATAAGGCTAAGGCTGAGGCTGAGAGAGTGAGGAAAGGGAAACAGGTTGTGGATGAGGAAGTTGAGGTAGTTGATGTAGAGAAAGAAGAGGAGAAAGAGGAAGAGGAATATGATGCTGAAGAGTTTGAAGCTAGTGGTGATAATGATGATGATAATGAAGAAGAGTACTGTGACACTCTTGCGTTATCCTATTATAGTAAGGAAGCTAGGTCTAGATACTATCTTAATAAGGAGATAGAGGACAAGGCTTATGACTTTAGAAAGAGGGATTTTTCACAAAGAGAGGGTCATGGACATGGACAACTTTAAAAGAAACAGAGTTTTTGAGTTATTGAAAGCAAGAGGGGTTCAGAATTCAATGAAGAAGCATGGTGATTATGCTCCTGAGCTTGTACAAGAATTCTACCTGAATCTCTCAAAGTATATCACTTGTGAGTTGTCTCCCAAATATGGTAAAGCATGGGTAAGAGGACAATTGTTTGACATTAGTCCTCAGAAGATAAATAAGATTTGGGGACTGCCACATGTTGAGGAATCTGAAGATCCAAAGCCAGATGAGGTGATTGAGGATATCACAGGTGGTCTAGAGAGAACCTGGGTTGAACAATTACCAACAACAAAGCTCACTGCCCTAAGTGCTGTTCTGCACAAATGTGCATCTTATAATTGGCTGCCTACTAAAAATTCTACTGTTTTGACTAAGGAGTCAGCTTACTTGGTCTACAAACTAAAGAATGGGCTTGCTGTGAATATTGGGGTGAGAATTTTAAAGGCTATGGAAGATGTTGCAGGGAGGAAGCAAGGGATTCTACCATTTCCTTCTTTGATCACAACTCTGCTGCTAAAACAGAAGATGAACAAGAAAGAGTTTGGAGGAATGTCAGAGAACAAGGCTAGGTTCACCATCACTCAATCCTACTTGTCTAGCACAAGAGTGAAGGACTTGCCTTGGAATCCTGAAGGTGGAGTTGCACCTGGAGAGGAAAAGGAGGCTCAACAATTTGTTGGAGCTTCAGTGCCTCAATCTGATGAGGAAGAAACCAGGGTAACAACAAAATCGTTTGTGGATCAGCAGTTGACTTGGTATAGAAGTGCTTATGCCAATCTTCAGAGGGAAATTGCTTTCAAGGAAAAACAAATGCAGGAGCTGGATGTCTTGATTAAGAACATGGAGGAGCTTTCTTCCCAAAAAGGGGGAGAGTGATCTAGTTTTTAATTTTTGATTTCTGGTTTTTATGTTTTTCTTTTTGATATGTTTTGAACTGTTTCTATTTAGTTGCTAGTTCTTTTTCTCTGTTTTGGTTTGTAATGATAATGCTACTTAGCTTTAACTGCTCTTAATGCTTTTGCTTATGAAGATAGTCTATATCTGCCGTTTCTGCTGATAAACTGATGTGCAGGTACATTCTGGTCTTAATGTTGAGACAACATTGATGAGTTAAATGTCTGAACAACTTGGTTTGAGTTGTGGTGATGACTTTAATGATTAAACTTTGTTATGCCAAGTTAATACTTGATAATTTGCATTAAGGGGGAGCAGTTTTAATAGGTTTAGATTATTATGCTTAAGTGATATTTGGACATATTATCTGTTATGTGAACATGTTGATTGGTTCTTCGCCTCTAGGAACATAAAACGCCCTGCCTTACGCCAACGCCTTTTAAAACACTGGATGCACCCTATCTTTGATATTTAAAAAATGTTGCACGCACACCTATTTTTCGTCCAAAATACGTCATAAAGCGGGGATGACGTATGCAAATGTTTTATAAATTCGAAAATACCCCCAAAAGTTCCAAAAATGCCCCTATACACCAAAATAAATTCTCATAATTCGTAAACACCCCTAAATATATCTAGTTTTTTTTTTATAAATACCATCAAACAATACAATAGCTTCTCCTAATTTGTAAACACACCCAAATATCTTCAATTGTTTTTATAAAAAAAAAACCCAAATAATTTTAATAGCTCTGTTTTTGTACTCTAGTCCAGCTAACAATAGCTCTGTTTTTGTACTCTAGTCCAGCTAACAATAGCTCTGTTTTTTTTTTCTTTTTCTTTTTTCCCTTAGTTTTTCTTTCTTGGCATTTGATAATGAATCCTTGCAATGATTATCACTTTTTTCCTTAGTTTTCTTCCTTCTTATCGGGATCATTGTCAGATTATATATCTTGTAATGAAATAAGGGTGCTTATAATAATAATAAGCATTTCATATCAAATAACAAATTGAGATCAGAAATGCTTATCATTATAATCACCTTTCTTATCGGGATTCCAATGAATACTTGTCATCAACTATTAATTAGCTAAAAGGTCTTGGATTGGTATCTACACAAAGATTTTTATGAAATTCAAATATTAATACTTTGGTTCGGATAGAATCAAAATTAACAAAATGCAATCAAATGGGGTTCCACCGTTCAGATAACAAACTCAAACCCTAATGAATGGAATTCAAGAAAAAGATAGTGCCAAAAATACTAACATGTCGCAAAATGTAATTGTTCTCAATATATGTTCTTTTTCTGCAAAAACTGTGAAAGTGTAAGATGTTCTGTTATCAATGTTGGATGGATGTTGTGTCAACATCCAGAGGACAACATTGAAACCCGAGAACAAGTCTTAATCTGAAACATGTTCTGTTATCAATGTTGGATGGATGTTGTGCCAATATCCAGAGGACAACATTGAAACCCGAAAACAGTCTTAACCTAAAACATGTTTCTGAACATAAGTAAAGTGTTCTGGATTAAATGTTGGATGGATGTTGAGCCAACATTCACAGGACAACATTGAAACCAGAAACTTTTCTGTCAATCTGTCTTTAACTGCTTTATTTTAGTTTTACCTTTATTCACCTATTAATCAAGTTCCACGATTTTAGTTGTCTTTGTTTATGTCCAGGAACATCTCTTAATCATAAGGAAGAACATTACAAGTTTCCTAAGTTGAAGTTTCCATAATTCAAGAGGAGGAGATCGGTCAAGTCAACACGGTTTCAAAGATGGAAAGTTTTGGAGTTCAAGTGCAACTAGGAATCTTTCCAAGATCAACTCTGAATTGAAGAAGGAGTATTTCCTTATTAGAACTCAATCTAATAAAGGGAACTATTATTCAAGAAGGAGATCGAGTTCAAGAAGGAAAGTAGAGTTCAACAAGGAAACAACATAAGTTACCAAAACTGTGTACAACACACCTTGGAGATCAAGTTTGAAGAAACCTATATATAGGGTGTGAAGTACATCAAGATACATAGAGAAACAATAGAGCGTATAAATCCGTAGAGATTATATCTTAAGCATTGTTGCTGTGTTTCTTGTTTTGCAAAGTTTGTGAGTTTTCGAGTTAAGTCTAGGATTAGATTTAAGGAGAAAATTCTTGTCTGCTTTGCTGAGTCCAATCTACAAAAGAGCGAGAGTGATTTTGTGGTGAGGAACATCTTTGGTAAAACCTGCGTGGTTATTTTGCCGTAAGGCTAGATGGTTGATTATTTATAATAAAAAACCATTGAAAATTTATCTTTTTGTGTTCTTTAATTCCGTTGCACATTATACTCTATCAAGAAGATTGTTTGAGATCAAGTTAAGGCAACGCCAGCTTAACTTGAGCTCTGAAACTTTGGAAAAGTTGTATCAATCCCGATCCAACAATTTCAAACTGTATGTATTAGCTTAAAACCGACATTCCACAAAGTAAATCCGCCATTGAAAAAAAAAAGGAAAAAGATGTTGCACGCCACGAAAAACTAAGGAAAAAATTGATAATCATTGTAAGGATTCATTATCAAATGCCAAGGAAGAAAAACTAAGGGAAAAAAAGAAAAAAAGAACAAAAAAAAAACCAAGGAGGTGATGTTTGGTGGTGTTTTTAAAAATTTGAGGGTGTTTCTGGGTATTTTATTAAATTTTAAAATTATTTAGGGGTATTTTTGAAAAATTAAAGGTATTTGGGTGTGTTTACAAATTAGGAAAAGCTATTGTATTGTTTGGTGGTATTTATAAAAATATTTGGTATATTTGGGGTTGTTTACGAATTATGAGAGTTTATTTTGATGTTTAGGAGTATTTTTTGAACTTTTGCGGGTGTTTTTGAATTTATAAAACATTTGCATACGTCATTCCCCGCTTTATGACCCTTTTTGGACGAAAAATAGGTGTGGGTGCAACATTTTTAAACGTCAAATATGGGGTGCAGCATTGTAAAAAATAAAATTGGGTATAACATCGCAAAAACGCAAATAGATTGGGTCTAACATGCCATTTTTCTCTTACTTATTTCTTTTAGGTATGTTTCCTGCTATTTATCAAAAAGCATTATATATCAAAATAAGTTTAATTTTAGGTATTGGTGATATCGGTAAAAATAAGCACGACTCTTTTTTCAGGTGCCCCTCAAATGGATGTTTCCTCTAAAGAAGGCCCCTCAAAAGGATTTCTCTTCATATGGATGTCTTCTCTAAAGAAGGCTCCTCAAATGAATTTCCACTCAAATTGATTTCTCCTCTAAAGAAGGCCTCTCAAATGGATTTTCCCTCAAAATGGATGTCTCCTCTAAAAGAAGCCTCATTTAACGGATTTCTCCTCAAAAGAAGCCTCCTCATACGGATTCCCCGCGTATGAGAGCCTCCTCGTAATTCCTCCTCGTATGAATTCCTCCTTTGATAGGTTTCCCGATAAAAAAGCTCCACTAACAACTTTCCCCTCTAAAAACCTCCTCTAAAATATTTTCTTTTACACTTATCCCTCTACATCCTCCAAACATATCCAAATGAGTGGCCCCACCTATCCTAATACATGTCATCTCCTAGATTGCCACTATCATAATCTCACTCTTGTCAAACATGCATTGGAAGCAAATTCCTATAAATACTACATGATTTGCAAGAACAAAACCAAGAACTTCTCTTACATTTAAATGCTCCTCTAAATTCAACACCCAAAAGCTCCTCCAAGAAACCCTACAACCCCATTGCCTCTAACTTTTTCTCATCTACTTCTTCTCCTCCACTAAAATTACCTCTACATAAACACTATTTCTTTAACGCAAGGATCTACATAAACACTATCTCCTAATCCCCTTTACCAAACCATGTTTTTTTCAATCACAACTTCATTACCCCAAACTTTGAACTGCGTCCGACTTGATTTCCGACGAGGGATACTTAGGCAGCTCAAAAGTTACTCGAGTTCAGTCATAAATCACCCAAAAATATCTCCTTCCTCGGGTCGGGATTGGTGTTCCGAACAAATCGATATTGTCTTCGTCGATAAAGCTAGTAGGCAAGAGGACGAATATTCGTCGATAACGCTAGTAGGCAGGAGGACAAATACCATCAAATGGCGCCGTCTGTGGGAAAGCCGCTAATAAAATCTTTTGAGTAAACCCAAGAAATGGCGTAACTAACGGGCAAGTAAGTAAAAAAAAAAAGCAAAAACATGAGCTCTTTACTTTTACGCTCATCCAATCATTTTTGTCAAGCATAACTCAAGCAATGAAAGTCAACAAAAAAAATGGGGAAATTCATGCCAAAAAAAATAAAATAAAATAACATTGTTTCGCGTGACCATAAAATCACCTACTCTGTTACTGAATACTCAAACCGCTATAATAAAGAGTCCCTGGATCGCGCAACCCTCCTAATTTACCAAAAGTGGTTTTTGTTAACCCCCTCTTAACTGGGGCATTGGGACTAAGGAGTATTGTGCTCCGCTGGCAAGGGCAAAGTCTTAGATACCCCGATGTCTCAGAGGGGTATTAAAAGCACGTCGTTCCAAAAAGTCTTCGTATCACGATGGAACTTCCAGAATACAAGGTCCACGCGAGGCACTATGGACCTTAGATGGCCCCACGATACCCCATAATGACCTACGATATTTTCGTAGTTACCATCTAAAAGACACTCAGCAGACAAAGCTCCCACTTTGGCGTTACTCACGATACCTAAGGAATGTTACACGCCATCGTAACAGAGCATGGTTAGAAATGCTCCACGTAGTAGAACTGGACATTTAGGCACGTGGTCTTAGGGATACCAACTGTCGATATGAGGAGGGGTTAGTCAGCTATTAAGCATCCTAACTGAAACCACCTATCAATACACTCCCATGCATCGTGACATCTGCATCCCCATGTACCCCTATAAATAGGAGGATCCCACTACAATCAAGGGACAAGTGAGGTCGAATAAAGAAAGTCACTCTATATATTTTAATCTCCCGTGATTTTACATTTTTACCCTTCCTGCTCCATTTCGAAATTTACGATACTTGCACTTTTCTAAAGTTCGGGTAGGGCGTTCCGAACAAAATATGCATTAAACTCTCTGATATCAAAATGGTATAAAATGAGTGTAAACAAAATGGGTCCGTCTATGAGAACACCATAAAAACTACCTTCGAGTGGTTTCGGAAAAATAGGAAGAAAACCCCCGTTGTCGCAACAATCTGATGGAAGGGTCCACCAACCCAAAGTCAGGTAGCCAGCATGAAGTTGGAGACATAATGTTTACCCCAGAGCCATCGAAAAATCAACCCCTGACACCCCCCGCCAGCCAATACAGGCGATTTCATCAATGTGCCTAAACAGACTTTGAGGACCTGATGGGCGCTGCCCTCAGGGGAACACAGCGTGCCGCCGAGAGCCCCGCTAAACCTCAACCCATCCAACCATATCGTGGGAGATATCATGTTGAAGAACAAGGATCCTGCATGACCCTAACCCCATATCGCACACCCCTTCACCACATGCCGAAGCATAGGGGCAGAGAGGGAGGATCGAGAACCCAATTTACGATTTCAATAGGGGAAACGGGGCCCAATGAGGAATATTGCCACCTTGATCCTCCCTATCATCCAGGGGGAGAGTCCTCTCTTTGGAGCATGATTGATCAATAAGGCGAGAGATGCAAGATATGAAAAGGACAATTACCCCCAGAGAAGAGTTGGTCTACCACGGTTCCTCTTTGTGTTATTTTTTTCACAAAAATTCCATGTGTTTTTATGAACTTTAATTTGCATATATTCTCTTCATATTTTCAAGAACTAACACAAAAACCACTTGTGTTACTTATGTTGCACGAGACCCCCTCGTGTTATCAACAATTATAGGAAATTACTCCGTGATCATTCATATTCAACTGTGTAGAGTACATATATGAGTACTCTAATCTATATACAAGGGGAGTCATATCTTTCCATAACAAATAATATACTATAATACACCCTGCAGTCGAAACAGGAGGTTCATAAACGCTAATTCTAAAATGGAAATCATTAAAAATGACACATGGAAGACCCTTCATGAAGATATCCACAATCTGATGTCAAGAAGGAATGTGAGTAACATGAACCTCACCACGAGCAACCTTTTCCTGAAAAAAGTGGATGTCCATCTCATCGTGCTTAGTGCATTGATATTAGACATGATTAATAGACAAATAAATGGCGTTGATGTTGTTATATTGAACCGGTGTAGCCTTAGAGATTCGAAAGTGAAGTTCGAGTAAAAGGTTTCGTAGTCAACAAGACTCAAAACAATATTTGCTACCCCTCGATACTCGGCCTCGGCGCTAAAGTGATATAATGTAGGTTGTCGTTCGAAGACCAGGATATAAGATATACCCAAAAGTCGAGCGTCGAGTATCCGAATAACGACCATAATCTGCGTTAGTAAAAGATAAAAGGCTGGTGAGAGTAGACTTGTAGATGCGAAGACCGAAAGCCGCAATCCCCTGAATATAATGAATAATACATTTCAAAGCAGCCATGTGTTCAGTTTTCGGAATTGTTGTTGAACGACATAAGTGATGTCGTGGCGGGTGAATGTTAGATACTGATGCGTATTATATATGCGTTATTAATTTATCTCAATACACACTCTATCGCAAGTATACGAGTTCAAGTAATATAAAATAAAAAGTAAAGTTTACTGTCCAAGTATCGAATCCTACGAGGACTATGATTAAATAACACACTTAATTGTTTTGCCAATTTTATAACTAATATTGTCACGTTGTATATTTTTATCTTACTAGACTAAGGTTGATTAAACTAAATCACTAATCTAACTACGCATAACTACTTCTACTCAACTTAATTGAACTGATTTGATTGGATTGGTCTGGGGTGTAAACAATGATGATTATATAGCTTAGAAATTTGGGTTCATTGGATATCTACTATGTTGTTACATATGCGTTGACTTTCTTAATTGATGTTTATGTTAACGGCTTCTTTCGATGCCGCAAGGAGACATGGGATGACGTTAGCGGGCCCACACACCCATATATTTATTTATCCACAAAGCATGCTATGTGGCTACGCTAGTTACCTCCCACAACTTTGGATCAATATTATGTTGATCATGCATAATAAAGCACTGATCACAAGATAAATAAATAAACATTAAACAATCAATCAATAAAAATCAACTCATAAGTCTTCACATAATTCCAAATCCAATTACTTCCTAACTCTAAGCATAAAGTACTCAGTCACTCATCGTTTCAAAAAGCAGATCCCACATCATAATTAAAAGATGAAAAAAAATAAAGAATGGAGAAAACTATCACGTTGAATAATTCTCTAGAGTAGTTGCGTATTCCTCTTGATCATGTTTCTAGTCCGCCTCATTAGAATGATCCTTTTTCTTCCTTGAACGACGATTTCTTATTTTCTTGCTGAATATGTTGCTGAATGTTGCTCTTGCTCTGTTATGTGTTGATTATGAATTGTATATATGTGTCCTTCTGTCGCAAGGTTTTCTCCTTCTATACGTTTTGATGCGCCCATTAGGTTAACAACCGTCTAGAGAAGCCCTAGGTAAAATTTAGGTACGTGCGATCAAGATCATCGCGCGCCACATGCACTATCAAAGTTTATTCGCACCGCTCGCTACTCTTTGTATTCTCTGCGCTACGCTTCTGCGTCCACTGCTAGCTCGCGCCACTCTCGAGTTTTCAAGTGCTATAGTGCTTAGATAACGCTTTAATTCCTTTGTTTTCTCGAATTCTCCAAAATCGTGTAATTTTCCTTTAATTTGCTATGTTTTGGCTTAACTGACTCTAGTCCTGAAATAAAACAAAACGTAACTAAAATGTACATAAAACACCAAGGATCAAACGTTATATCGTTCATAATCAAGGGTTAAATATAGATGTTTTACACACGTATCAGATACTATAAGGCATCCGCCAAGCTGCGAAATGAGTAGGGTCAGGAAAAAGAGAACCCAACGTGCTGAGTTTCGCTTTGGTGTCGACGGGAGTGGAGACAGGTTTGTAAGAAGATAGCACAACACGCTCAATTATTTCAAGAGCATATTTTTTTTGAGAGAGAAACAGACCACCCGAGTGACGAGTGACGGCAATACTAAGAAAATAGCTAAGCGGACCCAAATCAATCATACCAAATTCAAAAGCAAGGCGAGAGATAATAGAACATCGTAGCTCATCAGACGAAGTAGTAAGAATAATATCATCGGCGTAAAGTAACAGATAAGCAACTTGTGCGACATGCTTTTAGATGAAAAGAGAGTGATCTGAGCGACTGTGAGTAAATCCAATAACGGAAATAAAATCCGCAAATCGTTGGTACCAAGCCCGTGGTGCCCATTTCAGTGAAAGTTTCCACTGTAATAAATAAGTTTATGTTTGGCTTTATTATAATTCCATTGAGTGAACCTATCTGAGGTAGCATTGAAGCTCGAATTGGAAATGCACAAATCCTATTTGTGACCTAAACGATACTTTAAAGTTTGGGACGTCACAAGAAGCGTCTTCAATACTCTTCGCCTTCTTCACATTTGTATCAGCCATGATAGAAACTCTCGTCGTCGGTGTTGCGTCGTGTTTCTTTTTTACCAAAAGACAAGCAATAACCGCAGCCACAAACGAGGGGTTGTCTTCATCTGCCCAAATTTCTAGGCAGACAAAAAGACAAGTGGGATATTCTTGGAATACACTAGGAGCTCGAGGGACTTGTGATGAATCAACATAGGGCTTTCCTAGGCTACCCCTCCGAGGACAACAACATAATCCCACGAAGACAACATACAGCTTTCCTAGGTTAACCCTATGAGGACAACAACATAATCCCTCGAGGGAAACATACGCCTTTCCTAGGCTACCCCTCCGAGGACAAAAACAACAGCATAATCCCACGAGGGCAACAACGCCTTTCCTAGGCTATCCTTCCGAGGACAACAACAATATACTCCCATAAGGGTAACATACGCCTTTCCTAAGCTACCCCTCTGAGAACGGGTAAATAGCAAAAAGTACCCTTGTGTTATCTCTAATTGGCAAATAACCTCTTGTGTGATTAAAAAAAATAGCAAAACCCCCATACTACACTGAATTGATCAGCATGTATTTAACTTGATCTGAGAATGTCATTTTTATTGTACTTATTTGATACGTATGAAATTAATGATGTTCAAATTATATATATACATATTTTTTATTATTTATTTTGAAGAGACCTATAGTTTTTATATCCGTAAAAATATAAGTACGGTACCAATTAATTTATCATACTTTTGTATAATTTTAAAAAAATCTTAACAAATTATAGAACGATTTGCAGTATTTATGGTAATAAGAATATATTTATTATAAAATTATAATGCTTAGAAATCCTTAATTATAGATACTGTTATTATAAAAAATGTCATCAAGGATTTTTTTTGCCAATTTTTAAATTACATAGGGGTATTTTGCTAAGGAGTTCTTTTGCCACATGGGTAGTTTTTGCTAATAGCTCCTCCGAGAACCACAACATACGCCTTTTCTAATAAGAATTCAGTAGTAGGGCTTAGGGCAAATTGAAACCTTTGTACCTCGATAAAATTATGTTCGTGAGGTGTCGGAATTTGAATCCTAGTTTCCGACAAGAGAGAATAATACAGCCTCTATGGCGTGGCGTTTCGGACAAAAATGTCACCTTTCGACAAAGAATTGCAGAGCTTCGACCAACGGAACAACTTTCGGTACACCCCTCTCTCTGTGTGTGTGTGTTTGTTGAATTTTATCTTAAAGTTGTCATCTTTTAGAAAGATTAGACATTTGTATTCTTAAAGCTGTAATCTTTTTTGTTAATTAATCTTTTGATAAATTGGCGACATTTGGATTCAAACGCCACACCCCTTTTCGATGTGGCTCTGATACCGTATTGAATTGTCGTCAACCTGATAGTGAAATTATAGCATTTTTTGTTTGTTTTTTATTATAACATATCTTTCTACATTTATGTGAAATTTTTCTTGCAGGAGAGGAAATGGATAAGAGTGTATACACGATTCTAACGATTGATCGTTGGGAGTCGTTGAATTGCATGAAATACCGAACAACGTCTTTGAGGCGGGTTCACGGAAGGTTAGCTTTGAAGTTCTTGAATTGGGTGGTAAAGCAGCCGGGTTTGGAGTTTCAACAAACAGCTCATTTGTATAGTATTACAACACACATTCTCGTTAGAGCAAGAATGTACGACAATGCCAATACGATGTTAGCGCAATTATTGGATATGGGATTGGTATCGAGGTCGGTGTTTTCTGTCCTTATGCATACGTATCCTCTGTGTAATTCAAATCCTGCAGTTTTCGACTTGTTGGTAAGGGTTTATGTGAAAAAAGGAGCAACCAATGAAGCCGTAGAGGTTTTTCGGATGATGGGTTGTAGGGGATTTAAGGCGTCGGTGTATACTTGTAATATGATCTTAGCAGCAATGGCGAAGATGTGGCGTTCTGAGTCTGTGTGGCTGTTTTTCCGAGACATGCTTGCGAAAGGTATATGTCCGAACGTTGGAACGTTTAACATATTGCTGAATGTACTTTGTAATGAAGGAAAACTGAAGAAGGCTGGTTATTTACTTAAGAAGATAGAGGAGAGTGGTTATGCTCTCAGTGTGGTGAGTTACAATACGGTGCTGAATTGGTACTGCAAGAAGAGTAGGTACAAAGAGGCGTTCGAGCTCTTGGATCGCATGAGTTGCAAAGGTATTGAGTCAGATGTGTGTACATATAATTTGCTTGTAGATAATTTGTGTAAAAATGGTAGAAGTGCAAAAGGGTATTTACTCTTGAAAAAGATGAGAAAGAGGATGGCAATGCCGAATGTTGTCACGTATAATACTCTGATAAATGGTTTTGTTAAGGAGGGGAAATTTGCGGTTGCTGTAAAAGTGTTTGATGAGATGTGTAAAGTTAACATTCCACCAAGTTGTATAACTTATAATGCATTGATTGATGGACGTTGTCGGGCAGGGAAGTTAGTTGAAGCTTTTGAACTTCTGAAGAAAATGGAAGTGATGGGATTGAGACCAAACGAGGTTACTTATGGAATTCTTTTAAATGGACTGTGCAAACATGGTGAGTTAGATTCTGCTAAAAAACTGCTTGAGAGGATAAAATCGGACGGTATGGATGTCAATTCTACAATGTATACCACGGTAATGGATGGAATATGTAAAAGTGGGCCCCTGACTGAAGCTGTGAAGTTACTGGATGAAATGTGTGAGGATCACATAATTCCAGACGTTGTCACGTATTCAGTTCTTGTAAATGGATTATGTAAAGCTGAAAAGATTAACAATGTCAAGGAAATAATTAGTACAATGTTTAAATCTGGAATCAAGCCAAATAACATTGTGTACTCTACACTAATTTATAATCTGTGTCGACATCGCAAGGTTATTGAAGCAATCAAGGTGTATAACACGATGCTTAAGAGTGGTAACTGTCCTGATCTGTTCGTTTGCAACTTATTGATATCAGCACTTTGTAAAAGTGGAAATGTTGGAAAGGCAGAGGGTTTGATGCATCAGATGAGAAGTAACGGTCTTACTCCCAGTTCCGCTACTTTTGATACTGTTATTGATGGATTTGGAAATACTGGAGATGGGCTAAAAGCATTTGAATTGTTTGATGAAATGGTTAAATCTGGTTATCGGCCTACTTTTTGCACGTATGGAAGTCTACTAAAAGGACTGTGCAGAGGAGGGAATTTCAAGGAGGCATTGAACTTCTTCGTCACACTTCGGCACATTGCTTGTAATAAGGACACAATCTACAATACGATGCTGGCTGAGATGTCTAGGCTTGGTAATTTCAAGTTTACTATTACCCTTTTAGCTGAGATGGTTCAAAATAGCGTGACTCCAGATAGTTATGCATACAGCTCCTTAATTACTGGCTTATGTCGAACTGGAAGAGTTGTTACAGCAGTTCTTCTGTTGGAGAGGGGCCTGCGAAGAGGAGTTATTTCTCCGAACAAGCTTTTGTACTCCAGCATTATCAATGGGTTTGTCAAGATTGGCCAACCACAAGTTGGGGTTTACTTCTTTCACGATATGGTGAATCATGGTGTAAATCCTGATATAGTTGCGCTTAATGCAACTATTGATGCATGCTCAAGAATGGGAGAAGTGTCTAACTTAAACGATATCTTGTCGATGATGAACAAGAAAAGTGTCCCCCCTAATTTGGCTACATATAATATTCTCTTACATGGGCAATCAAGGAACGGAAATATCTCTGCATGCTCTGCATTATATTATACCATCTTGAGGAAAGGTTTTTTGCCTGATAAGTTTACATATCATTCTCTATTTCTTGCGATCCTTGAAACTGGCATGCTGGACGTTGGACCTAAGATTTTGAAAATGATGATCACGAAGGGGACTATTCCTGATCAGTTGACATTCAATATGCTAATAACATCGTTTAGTGAAAGAGGTGACTTGTTGAAAGCATTTGATCTTCTGAATATGATGAAATCTCTTGGAGTTTTACCTAATGAAGATACTTTTTCTTCTATTTTTAACGGGCTTAAAGGAAGTTCACGTTTCCAAGAATCACAAGTTTTTCTTCAGGATATGCTGGATCACAGTTTTATTCCTACAGATAGACAATACAGCAGTTTGATAACAGCAATGTGTAGAGCTGGTGATATACAAGGAGCATTTAAGCTAATAAATGAGATGGAGGCACTTAATGTTAGCTCTCGGGATGAGGCTGAGAGTGCAATGGTCAGAGGGCTCGTTCAGCGTGGGAAGACTGAGGAGGGAGAGCTTGTTCTTAATTGCATGCTTAGGAACAAGCTTATTTCTACTGTTCCTACTTTTACAACCGTCATTCACGGATTCTGCAAGGAATCTAAACTCTTGAAGGCACTGGATATTAAACATTTGATGGAACTTCATGGCGCTAAGCTTGATGTTGTAGCTTACAATGTTCTCATGACTGGCCTCTGTCAAAGTGGTGATACTCATCGTGCTTTCAAATTGTACGAGGAGATGAAACAGAGAGTTATTTGTCCCAATACCACCACCTTCTCGATTCTCATTAATGCCGTTTGTTATGAAAATGATTCTACTAAGGGTGAAAGTATCTTGAGGGATTTGGAGCAGAGAGGATTAGTTAGTCAAAATTTGACTGGACAGGCTTGGCACGGAAGGTTGGTTGATGCCATGGAGAAAATCGATCTCTTAAGGCACACAAAAAGGAAAGTGATGACAGAAAAAGACTAAATAACAGTAGTAAGATTTACGAGAATCGTCGGTCTTTATGGTTACTTGAAGACCAGGATTTTGCCAATGGGTTTGATACAGGTGAGACATGAAATATTGGCCCTTTCACTCAGAATTTTGGTTTCATAGCTAATGTGATAGGTTATAAGATTATATTACTTTTTGTGCAGTTGTATGGTTGAGATCGGAATTCATACTCTATTTATAATTCTGAGGCGGGCACTCTGGTTCTAGAAGATTCCTCCTTGTAAGCCTTTCCACTTCTCAGATCTTTCACAATCACCTTGTTTAACATATTGCAATAATAGTATTTCACACATTAGCTTCTCTTGTTTTGTAGATTGCAGGAAGCTTTACGTTGATAAAAGGATAACTAGATTAGGTGTATCGAAGAAAAGGAAGGACGAAAGCTTAAACACTTGTCCATGAGGGGGAGAGGAATATGCTAACAATAGTGATATATAGAGGATATGTATATATATAAGTAAGTATGAGCTTGACGTTTTTGAGTTTATTGATCGATTTGGTAAGCTTTAGGCTTTTGCTAACTTTCAATGCCTATGGTAACATTTTAGACTTGGTTATGCATGGTCTTTTTATTCTCAAGATTTTATACTTCCTGGTTGTGTTGCACTTGTAATGTCCTACCCGACGATGATATCTTGTGTCCGATAGGTGTTTCTTTCATGTTAGGATCCATTCATTGTACCTTATTCAAAGCCGATCAGTTATTGGCTAAAGTTCGTCTCAGCTGAAGATAAACTACAGTTATTGACTTAGTCAGGAGTTGTGGTTTAATGTGGCTTTCTCATTTCGATGCCATCTTCAAATAGAAGTTCACTTAACATGCTCCCTTAAACTTTGTAGGTTAAGGGCAGACTATTGCGAAAGCGTAGTGAATCGTATATTCGTATGTTTATGATCCAGCTTGAGCCAGGGTTTGTAGTAAAACTTAAACAAGTCAGGGTTGAGACTTGATGAGTAGTGGGAATCCAGATTCTTTTTATTTTTTTTTGAAAGTGTGGGAATCCAGATTCTTGATATGTCAAATCACTATTATATGCAACCAATTGTGTGTTTATTTGATGATCAAGAAACCTAATCAAATACATGGCGTCGAGCAGCAGTTGCGCGAGACAATTTCTTGTAGATTAGTTATCTTATTGTTTCACACCAGAGCTGTTCAAGGATAGGTTGCTTTATCTTTTTTTCTTTGATTAATTCTTAGCAGCTAACCATTACCATTCACTGATACACATGATTTAATTTATTTAGCGGAGTTTTCATAGTGTAAGCACCCCTTGCGTAAAATGTCATCGTCTTTATACAAAATCCAAAACACAATGAAGCAAATACTAAGCCCGAAGTTGACAACATTGTCATAGTGCCAACATGCTTTCAAAAGCTAAATAAATAAGTAAATAGTGTCAAACGTAAACAGTTATCAATCTAGTAATCATACACAACTTCCTCAGAAGGTACTAAAACCTGTACTTATACAAAACTAGACTCTAATGGACCCAAGCTTTCTCTCAAATAAACGGCGAAGAATATAAACTTGCAAACCGCTGGCTACAATCAGGGCAGCTGATTCGAATAATGCTTTGTGAATTGCGCTTCTGCCCATTTTCTCGTTTACTGAAATAAGATTAAAAGAATTTAAAGTAGAATACGATGAGAGACCACAAAGAAAATAAAGTAGAATAAGATGAGAGACCACAAAGAAAATAAACTATCATAAAAGGCACAAGACCTGATAGCAAAATATTGATAAACATTGGTGAAAAGTTGGCAATTACCTATTGCCTGGCGATCGGTCTGTGCCTCTAGCCAATGCTGCTCAAACTGAATATTGTACAAAGCTTCCTCTAGCTTTCCAATATGCTCAAACAAAGGTTGAAAATGCTCTGCGAAACGACCAATTATAAACTAAGATAATAGTACAATAGTACAATAACACATCTTAAAAAAAATTGACGAATTAATCAAAAACACAAACCATCTTTAGCATGCTCTTCATGGTACACGAAATGGCCAGCGTGCACGTCGAAATCAATGGTTTCATGATAAGGGGACTTGTTAGTGAAACAAAACCGGTAAACGCCTTGATGATAGGACACAAACTCATGCTTATCACTTGTCTTGTCACGAATATCATGGATTTGTTCACCATTTGGTCCCTTCACCTGATATTGTAGTGATAGACAGGAGTCAAAATAACTATCTCAAGTATTTGAATGGCAAACAAAATATACATTTACAAGCGCTTTGTTTTGAAGTATTAAATACTTCCAAGTATAATCCCTACGATATATATATATATATATATATATATATATATATATATATATATACACTTCAAATGTAATCCCTACAAAAGATTTCTGCTAATCAAATCCCCAAAAGAAAACATTTACCGTAGAAGACGCTAATTCTGCTCGTACTACACAAGTTAGATGTTCCAATTTGTTGAAACCTTACTACTCCAAACTTAAGGCTAAATCGCACTAACACATGATTAGTCGCCCCTCTTATATCAAAACCAGAATTTACCACAGGGTCATGGACAAGTACCACACCCCTATAGAAACTTTTGGCGGTTCAAAAGTAATTCATGATCCAACAAATCAGTTGAACTAAGCTATCATAATATATTGGAGCAACCGGATCAATTAATTTCACCCATGCAACGACACCCAGCAGAGTAAATTAAACAGGATTTACAAAAGGTTCCCAAAAATTAAAATTCTTTAATCAGAAACAATTAAAACATGAACCCAAGTTTGTTTGTACAATTAGTAAAAAACGAGGGCAATCAATAAGAGACACAAAAGGATTTTACCACAAGGTCGACACCATCTTCGCTGTAATGCCATGACCCCTCAGACTTGATCACCACAAATGAGAAATGCACTGTATGACCATATTCCACTTTGTGTGACAAGCATTCTTCTCTATCTATTACAAACCTGATTCCATAAGCACCTCCAAAATAGCCAAAAATCACCAGAACTGCCACAAGAGGCACTAGAAACCTCATCTGCATCATAATTCCAAAACCTCATCAATTTATTCTTTCTCACGCAATAGTTGAACTGAATAGTTGATTATAAAAACGAAAAGACCAAAGCCCAATTCTTCTATCCCTTGTTTATCACATTAACGAGCACAATTACAAGCCACTATTTTTCTCCAACTTTTAAGCTTAGGGCATACGAATAGAACGTGATGAAGACCTAATAAAACGTGAATGGAAGTCATACGAATCGACATGAAGCTTAGAGACCTAAATGAATATGTACTTCCTCAACTATAACAAATGAAGACGGAGAATCCATGTATCCAACTCAACGTGATTCACTTGCAGTTTACATAGCCTACTCAAATTTATTGGGATTACAGGCTTGATTGTTGTCAATTGTTATAAGCCTAGAACTCTTGACCAACAACCACCAAGCCTTTCGTATACGAATCAAACCCGTAAAACTCTTATCCTCCCATCATTCAATCTACTATAACTTCACACTAATTAGTAATAGCCGATCACGAACACAATCAAGTAAACAACCAAATATACAGAGCTTTAAACCAAACCCTTACATTAAAAAAAAAAAAACCCAATCTACTAAAAATAATCCAGGAAAAATCTCACCTTTTTTGGGGATAACTTTATATCAAGAAAAAGAAAAAAAAACACATTCTCCTAAAATTTGCAAAAGAATAAAGGAAACCCAAAATTGCCCATGAGAAGGGCAAATCAAACTGCTCACACAACAACAGATAAAACCCTAAAATTGAAAACCCCCAAATTCTCAATTCGATCCGATACCCAAATCCAAATCTCAGAAACCCTAACTGATCAATTTACATCTTTGAGAATCGAATCAATTGAAACCCAAATGAAAAATTGGATGAAAGATTAAAGCTTTACCTTCGAATTGCTTCACTCGTAGCTCCAATCAAGGGTAGGGTCAATGATGGCTGTTGCAAATTGGGCAATGGTCACAAAGTCAACTTATATATGTAAATATAGTATTAATACTAGTTTATTAATTTGTTAGTATATGTGAATAGTTGAATATGTTGTGATTTATGACCATGATCAAAGTGTTTTCTTTTTGTCTAGGACAAGTATGTAAACATTTTAATTTTTGGGTCTATAAAAATAAATATACAAAACGAAATATACATGGGTTTTCAGACTTATATCGATTATAATATTTACCAATCTCTTGAAATTGATCGAAAAGATCTCAAAATATCGTAAGAAATTTGTAATGTTTAGCATGTGAAACATACTTGCGAAATGAAACTTTGATCCATAATTTACAACCCAAATAGGTAAATGGGGCGATTTTTGAGTTGCAAGCAAGTAGAAAACGACAATTGTTGCTAAATTTAGATTTTTAACTTGTGTTTGCAAAGTTATTTAAGTAATATTAATTTTATATGCGTAGTGTCGTGCGTCATAGTTGCTCGTTATTTGTTATTTGTTACTGTATAAGCGCAAAGCCCCTCTACTCATCTCAAAATATCAGTTTGAATACCAATTTTCATGTTTTCTAAAATACACATCTCTGTCTCTCTTCAAAGTTCAAACAAAGAAAAGTAAGGTTATATTGTCATTTTACTTACTTTGCTTAACTGCACACCTTACAAAATAGTAACTCCCACACACGTTCACTTATTTCTCTAAACTTTTTTCATTAAAATTAATATAATTTGCATGAGGTTCTCGCGTGTGTCAAAATTACACTAGTTTAATTATAAGATACGACGCTTGGGAGTTGGGACATCTGGTTTGTATATGAGAAATGTGCCACTACTACTGCTACAAGTGATCGATACTACTCGCAAATTTTAATATCATACTATACAAAAAATAATGAAAAACATCATTCTAATAGTGGTTAAATTGAAGTCTTTATCCTTTTTTTTTTTTTTTCCTTTTGTTGCAATTCATCGAAATGCTTGTCCATACAACATAATGAACAAATCATTCACATAATGCTCACATAGAGGTTAAAAGTTGATGCGCAATTTTTTTTTCATTACAATTGAGAATCGCTAGATACAGATACTACAACATAATTGCATAGTTTTAGTTTGTTGGATTGAGTTGAACATGGAAATCATGGCCATTAGTTCTTTGTCCGTGCATCATACATGTGCAGTAGTTCAAGCTCACAAATTGACGATTGATGGCCAGCTTCTACACAAAAAAGAATTAAACCTATAGGACAATTTTAGAAGTAATTAATGGGACTATTTCACGTATATAACATAAGGAATAATTTGTTATTATTAACTTGTTAAAAGAGTGATTTGCCTATTGCACATATAATACCATTAATAGCTTAATTATTACTGAATATGTAAGTGAATTTTTTAGCTATTGTCTAAGAAACACAAGCTTAATTCATTTATTATTCAAATCGTTAAGGTACAAATTGCAAAATAAACTCTCACTGACAGATAACAAGTGTGAAACAACCTTTAAACGGCCGGGTAAAAAAAAAAAAAACAGTACTAGTGAAACATGCATGTTGTCTTGGCTTGCTCTCATTGATGAACCGGCAGTGGCCTTTTGAGCAGTGGGAGTACACAGAGTTCATGCTTCCTTCGAACAGCGATGGCAAGATGCTCAGTCATGTCAAGTTGTTCCGGTTTCATTTGATGTGGCAGAGCCCAATTGAAATGGTATAGGAGCATGGCGAGTGGGAATTGAACATTTGCAAGGCCAAGAGACATTCCGGGGCACATCCTTCTCCCGGCACCAAAAGGAAGAAATTCAAAGTCGTTCCCTTTGAAATCAAGAGGTGTTTGGAGAAACCTCTCGGGGTAAAAGCTTTCAGGATCCTCCCAACACTTGGGGTCTCTTGCAATTGCCCATACGTTCACAAGGACTTGGGTTTTACACGGGATATGGTATCCATCAAGGTCATAATTCTCCCTGGATTCCCTGGGGACTAACATTGGTAGCGGTGGATGCATCCTAAACGTCTCTTTGATAACTAGTTTAAGGTAACTTAGTTCATCAAGGGAAGATTCATCAATGTATCCTTTTTTGGAATCAAAGACCCGTCTCACCTCGTCTTGTGCGGCCTTCATGATTCTTGGTTGTTTCAACATTTCTGCCATTGCCCAATCGACAACCGTGACTGATGTCTCAATTCCAGCAACAAACATATTCTGTAGGCATTGCATGAATGTTTCAAATTATTAAACAACGTATGTAATGTAAGAGGCTAGGGAAATTAATTATATTATATTATTATAAAAGCAAACCAAATTAAATGGACGTGCGATGCGACGAACCAGTAGAATGGCTTTAATGTTGTCAATAGTTAGAGGCAGCTCCGGGTCATCCTCATATTTCATAAGAACATCCAATAGATCTTCGGGGCGCTGATCGTCATCATTATCATAACTGTGTAGTTTGCGCTTTTGGATGATATTTTCAAGTATCCTGTCAAATTGTTGATGCGCCCATTCAACCTTCTTCTTGGCTCCGCCGATCATACTAAACGCTTTGATGGAGGGATACAGATCGGCTGGGCTGAGTCCTACGAGCAACTCAACAATTTTTTGGCCTACAGAAACGAATAGTTCTTGTTCATCTATCTTGGTCCCAACAGACGCCTGCGTGATAACATCGTAAGTTGTCACCCCGATTTTTGCTGTGAGATTGATTAATGTGGCCCCATCTGCTTCAGAAGCTATCGACCTGCAAAGATTGTAAAACTCTACTTGTCGTATGGGCCTCAAGGACTGAACGCGCTTGGCGCTCAAGAGTTCCAATGTGCAGATTTTGCGTACTTGACGCCAGTACTCGCCATACGGGGCGAACGCTATGTCCCTCCCTCCGTAGGTAATGACGTCTGTAGCGAAAAGTGTAGGCCTGGAGGCGAAAACTATGTCGTGCGTTCGCATCACCTGTTTTGCAGCTTCGGCACAAGAAACGACGAGGGTCGAGATTTCTCCGAGTTTCATGTGCATCAAGGGTCCATATTGGATGGACAAATCTCTTAGAACGCGATGGGGTGGATCAGAACTGAATAGGAGGTTGTGCAAATTCCCGATCAAGGGCAACTTCCGTGGGCCCGGAGGGAGATTCGATAATTTTGATGAACGGAAAATATTTCGAAATACAAATATTACAAACACTAAAAAGGAAAATATGGTATATGAAAACTCCATAGCATGAATGAATTGAATCACTCACTCACTGATTGATTGATGAGCTAAAAAGTGCCCCGATAGATCACTATATATATTATTATGTAACGCCTAGTAGTTACACATAAATAATAATAATATACAGAGAAACCATAATATACAATTTCGTAGCTGTATTACTGAATATAATAATAAATAAGAAATTCAACGATATTTATACTTTTCTCATGTTGTCCCATTTATAGTGTGCTACTCCCATACTACCCATGTGCGATTTCTTAAAACTTGTCAATATGCACAAATATAATTTTTTTTTTTGTTAAGCATGCATGATTAACAACTAGTATTCGTTAATAACTAATCTGCCAACGTTACAGAGACCTTGAGCCGATCGAGTTCGTCATTATTTTATTGCTGGTGATCGAGCACAACCAGTAATAATGCACATGAAATAAATAGTATATATGCTCAAAGTCGAATCTGGTGTGCCACAACAATATTATAATGATGACTAATTCTGACACGAGTTATACGTTCAATTTAAATGTCCTCACCAGCTAGATTTGGTGTGCCACCCTCACATATCTTATGGGATTAATAGCAAGTGTTAGGACCAATGTTATTTCCACGTAAATAAATTGGAGATTATGTTTGACACTGTTTTAGAAATTATTTAAATCAATGTCGATTGATTTAATAAAATAAATTAAGTGAGATATGATTTTTATTAATTGAATGAAATCTTTGATTGCCTTATTTATGAATTCAATTTATGGAATATTACTCTTTTTGTAGGTCAAATATTTCCATGATTATTATTGCGATAATCTTAAGAGAAGGAAAACTTTCCATTTGATTGAATTGCCCTTTGGATTGTGATGTAATTGACTTTCCTTATTGTGTTGCACATCTTTCCTAAATCATGTTGATTGATTATATGTTGGAAAGTACTCAATGCCTGTTTATGTAAGAACGTCACGCATTTTCGGACAATGAATTTGTCAGTTACAACGTCATCCAGACAACTCAATTGCAACAACGCAAATCAGCGTTTTGAGGAAACAAAATATTCCATTGATTCTGTATTCTGGAAATTATATTTAAAAGGAAAATATTTCATTTTTCTTTAAAAGTATAATTTGATATCTGATCGTCAAGAGAAGAATCTTCGTCAAATATCTTTTGTTGAGATATAAAAAGTCAAATATTTTTATGGAATATATTTTAGATATTTTTCTTATCCTTTAAAGATAGACATTCAATATCTTCCAAGATTATCTTTGTTTGATCTGATCGTTTATTCTTATATTTTTAAGATAGAATTTCAAGATCTTCAAAGATTATCTTTGTTTAATATTATCTCATTATTATGTATCTAGACATATTTAATAGGCTTGTACATTGGATATATTCAGATTTATCTTGCAGAATATATTAGATAAGGGAAGAAGATCCGCGTGGATTGCAACTCGAGATACGTAGATCTTATCTGTTAAGGAAAGAAGATCTGCGAGGGTTGCAACTGAAGATCTGCGAAGATTCTGCTCATGCCTATATAAGGAGAAGACTCGACACAATTGAAGGACACTTTGAAAAGGATAGTTTGTGATTTCAGTCCTGTATCGAGTCAAAGTCTTTTAGAGAAGAGCATTAAGTCAAAGGAACTTTGGAGTATCTTGATGTGTTCTTCGACTCAATCGAGTACACCAAAAATAGTTAAAGGAAGGTATTACAACTGCAAATATTAGAGGGAGTATAAGATTTGGGTTGATATAAAACCTACATTGTAATTCTTAAGTAGGGTACTGTTTTAGTCAACATTTGGGTGCAAACCCCGTGGACTAGGACCATTTGGACCGAACCACGTTAAAATTTCGTGTGTTCTTTACTATTTTATGTTTAGCTGTCTTCTTGTAGTTGCAATTATCAAACTTGTTTTAAACGTTAAAGAATTGTTATCTGTCTTACTTACGAGTACAGTTGCAACTATTGACAAGTACAACTGTATTCAACTTCAAGTAAATCTAAGATCTTTCAGCAAGAGCTACTGGCCCTTGATTAATTTTTATTAGGCAATAAACTCCGTATAATTCTTATTAGCAAATATACTCAGTGATTTTTTATGATGAATGCATCTATAACAAAGATTATTATACATTCTAATTTTCCTTATCAAATCTTATATTTATTATATGTTGGATCAGTCCTTTTTATTAAAAATGATTGTTTGGCATTGTATAATCTATGGTAGCTCCTTTCCTAGTGGAACCATCATCTCAACAACTAACCTTGCTTTGGGGTTAAGGCTTCTAAGAATCTTACAGTCGAGCATGGATAATTTATTTTTACAGGGATGAGCTCGCAAGTATTTTCAGGAATTCAGGAGGAATGCCATGCCACACGTGCCATTCGCATACCACCTTGTAGTCTTGAACCGGTCTTTGCATTTGAGGCAGCACGGTAGGCTGTCACTAAGGCAAAGGAACGAAATTGGAGATATATTTTGTTGGAGGAGCGACTCTACGTATGAGGTTAACCTGCTATCATGCGGTTCAGAAAAATTCCCGTGGCAAATGAGGGAAGATGATTAGCTTGCTTAGATTTTATGAGAACTATTCGATTTCGAGTTTCGCACATATTCAAAGAGGAAAACAGAGTGGCATCCAGATGCCAAGAAGAAGAAGAAGAACTTTATTTATTGAACTTGAATGATTACAAAGCTGATATTTGGTGAATCTCGATAGTGAATTATGAGACGTGTGTGTTGCCCTATATATACAAGTGAGACGAGAGACTAATCCTAACTGAATGGGGAGACGGAGCGTGTAACAAACTGGATCAGCTGACTAATCCTAATTGATGTATAAACTAGTTATGAGATGATGCAAGTGAGAGTAGAACTCTAACAATAGTTAACTTAGCTACAGGTGAGAAAGTGTCAAAGTAACTCTAACTTAGTTAACTTGTGTATTATTTAGCTACTAATATTTCTTTTTACCTTTCTATGTGCCATTAGCTTTGTGTTTAAACTTAAACACCCATTTACAACCTATATAATACTAGTTAACAGGTAGACAAAATCCACAAAATCCAGGTCTTTGTCTTTTCTAAGGCTGTCAGTTCAGTTTTCATGGCTTCGTGCCACTCAATGGATTTATTTTCTTAAGCATATGTCTTAGGTTCAGTAGTGCTACTTATATAAGCAGTGAAATCCTTGTGTTTATTGCCTAATCTATCAGTAGATAGGTATTGTTCTATTGGATATCTGCTTTGAGTAGACTTTACTTTATGCAAAGATTTAGGTAGTGTAATGTCATATGACTTTAGATTTACAGGTGGTGCAGTAGTTCTGGTAGATTTCCTTGTAGGTACATATGAAGTATGTAAATCAGCAGATGTATGAGGAGTACTGGAAATACTTGAATCTCAAGGATTGTTTACTGGAGGAGCGGTGTCCATTTGTGCTAGAATAACTTTCTGAGATCTTTGATTCTGTGGTGTATTGTCAGCTGATTGAGGAATATATGTCTGAATGACCTGTGTAGGTGGCACTTGGGGTTTTGATTCATAATTGGTTTCTTCTGGTTGAGAGTCATGTAAAGACATGAAGGGCCATGTGCATATTTGTGTGTTTGTGTTATGGTTAAGTTGTAAAGTAGTAGTACTCTTAGTGCAAAAAAGATACTGAGTTTCATAGAATATGACATTTCTTGAAATGAATGTCTTGTGGGTTGTTAAATTTAACAAGAGATAGCCTTTTGTTCCTTTAAGATAACCAAGGAAGGCACACCTAACATCTCTTGCATCAAATTTGTTTCTATGACCTGTTATTCTGGCATAGCAAAGGCAACCAAAATTTCTCCGTACATTGTAGTATGGTGGCTTATTAAAGAGTCTTTCAAAAGGTTTCTTATTTTGTATAGTAGGAGAAGGCAATATGTTTATCAAAAAAGCTGCATTAGCTACACAATTAGACCAATATGTTATAGGTAACTTTGATTGAAATCTAAATGCTCTAGCAACTGATAAGATATGATGATATTTTCTCTCTACTATTCCATTCTATCAAGGTGTTTCAACACAGAAAGTTTGATGCACTATGCCATAAGTACTATAGAAATCATGTAACAAGAATTCAGTACCATTATTGATCTTAAGGTTTTAATTTTAACGTCAAACTAATTTCAATTAGTTTGTAAAACTAAAGCATGCAATTCTTAACTTCTGACTTGTGTTTTAAAAAATAAAGCCAAGTACATCTGGTGTAATCATCAACTATTGTTAAAAAGAATCTATAGCCATCATGAGATGTAATTGCAAAAGGCGTCCAAACATCACAATGTAGTTGAAAAGGAGTAATTGAGACAAAAGAACTGTTACTAAAAGGTAGTCTTTTTTGTTTTGCTAAGTGACAAGTATTACAATCTTCACGATGCTTACAATCAGTAGTAGGAATATTTTGTATACTTGATAGTTTCTTATCAGATGGATGGCCGAATCTAGAATGGCAAAGTAAGGAATCAGAAACAATATTGTGAACACTAGATAGTTGATCAACAACAACAGAAAACAAGAAGCTTTATTTATTGAACTTGAATGATTACAAATCTGATATTTGGTGAATCTCCATTATGAATTATCCGATGTGTGTATATACAAAGTGAAACGAGACACTAATCCTAACTGAATAGGGAGATGGAGCATGTAACAAATTGGATCAGTTTCACTTTGAGTGAAACTTTCCTCTCTTGTAAAGTAGTTATGGTAGTTATAACATAATTTGAAAATCTTTCCTTTTTATGAAAAGTTCTTGTTTTCAACATGATTTAAGAATTCTCTTGATTTTTTATGTATGACTTTGTTTTTTTTTTTTTAATAAAACCAGAGTTCATTTGGGGACGCTTGGGGAGTTTCCAACCTAGTTGAGATGCTCACCAAGATCGCCTATTATGACTTCATCTTTTAAAAGAACAAATCATTTGTTTTAGAGTTATGATAGAGATAAGACGAGTGGTGGAAAGCATGCAAATTAGCTAGGTCTTATTTTGGATTAAAGCTATGGATCAAGATTTCATTGTAATTGTTTGAATTGGATAGCGTTTGCGTTAGGTTGAAAATTTTCTATTTGGTGAGTTGTGCAATTGGTTCAGCGTCCCTTGTACTCAGTTTCAATAAAATTTCATTACTTAGCAATAAAAAGAAAAAGGAAAAAAGGCAACAATAGAACTTTAAAGAATAACTGTTAGGATTAGTGCAAATAAAAAACAAAATGTAGTTTCGTTTATTGTTTAAAGAATAACATCACGAGGAAAACTCAGAAGTTAAATTCAACAATAACATCATGCATGATGTAAGATACACATAGTGAAATACGCCACAAAGAACGAAATGATGTAAGATTGACTTGTAACTGGAGCAACATATTAATAATTAAGACTAGCTAATTGACGGAAGACTTGTTTGAAATAATCCCAATGGGATCGACGACCAAGGAAATGATAAACGGTTTCAATACTTTCTCGGGCCGAGTGAATCCATCTTCGTTGTTCTTGTAAACGACTTCTATGAGGCGTGTGAAATTGAAGACTCTCGTACGAACAATATTTGTGGAGCCGGAAGAATATGGGCGCAGGCACTCTTGGTTCATGTCTTTCCACGCGTTTGTAGCCATCTCTTGAAACTTATTCATCGCCTCTTCTTTTGCGACACCATTTTCCTTCATGTAGCTATCAATGCCGGTCGCAACTTGGCCCCTCTCCTTTTCAATCTGGAATTAGTTTTAATCAAATATTAGCACATAAAGAATTAAACAAATTAATAACTACTATAACATAATAGGAACATATATTTGAAACGTGTATGTTTTGAATCAATGACCAACTTAATTATTATGCTTTGATAATGGTTTGCATACCTCATACGTGGCTACGTCGTCAATTACTCGACAAATGACACACGACGCCATTAGCATTTTTGATTTTGTGGTCAACCAATCAAGGTGATCTTCCCTTGCGAAAGTTTTATGTCCTAGTAAAGATGTCACCGTGAGATGGGCGTAAGTACTAGTGATGAGACCATTTTGCAGGTAGTCGCCAAACGGTGGCAAGTATAAGTCGATGAACCATTTGGCTTCGACATGGTAACTCCTCGCCAATTCTTTCAACTATGTAATTTAACAACAATAAATATTATTAAATTATAAAAAAACATGACGTTACTTCGTTTCTTACAATCAAATTGAAGATGATTTTGTAGGTAGCTAATTAAGTAAGTTAAGGGGCAATATTCATGTGTATACATACCGTTTCTATTCCATAACTTGTTGCATATGATCTTCCTTCCTGTGTTAATTCTTCTTCAAATTGCTCGTAAAGTTCAAGAAGAACTTCATAGAATGGTCGTATGTACTCAGGAAGTCCATCAATTTCACTAATATTCCACCTAAAATACAACCAAAAAGAAAAAAGAATAAATTATAATTCATTGGACGCCATAGAAAAATTATTACTACTTTTTTCCTTTTAATTATAATTAATAATCTCTACCTCTCAATCGCCCCCGTGAGAATATCAAGTTCCTCAATCGTACCATAAGAATCATACGTGTCATCAAGTATCGATACCATTATAATGGTCTTTGTGAGCATGACACGAGCACGAGAAAATTGAGGCTCATAGTATACTCCCAATGACCAGAAGAAGCACTCTACCACTCTATCTCTAGCATAAGGGAGTTTGGACACAAGGTCCAGTTCTTTCCACCAGCTAAATTAATAACACAACAATTTATAATTAATTATCAAATTAAATAGGATATATAATATGTACTAAGTATACATGTGTACTTATTAGCTAGAGATCGATGCGTAACGATAAAATTAAGTTATATTACCTTGAGATCTCTTGGAGCTCTTTTCTGTAAAGCATTTGGAGAAAATTGTAGTCTAATTTGGCAAACTTCAAAAGGGATTCATCATCGTCATAGGCAGAGATGAAATTCCGTGCTTCGATCCTTGGATAGCCAAGATGCAAGGGTTGCACGAGGGCATGCAATACTTGTTTACTAAGGCACGAGTCGTTCTGCAAGTTTGGTGCAATGGATTTCAGATTCGAAGTAGCAAAAGTTAGAGCTTCTTCAAGTATGTCGTCTCCATGTGCTCTCAGATGTGCTGCTTCGTACAAGCTCATCAGACCCTTTGCATCACTCTTAAGGGCCTCGTCGAATTTTCCATTCCCGTCCATGAATTTCCTAAATACGTCTGGTTAAAATGAAGAAACAATTAATCAACAACTGAATTTAAAAAAAAAAATAAAAATATATATATATATATATAGTACTATAGTAGCTATATTCTTCAATTTTATTATAAATATGTCCTTATGTATTTAAAAAAAAAAACATACATACCGCAAGATATACGATAGCCGTGCTGCCTGAATACTCGGAAATGAACGGCAACCGTGTACAAGTCAAATGATTCATCTTCATAATCTGTTGTGCTATTGAAGAATTGTTCCAATTTTTGTTCAATTTCATTTTCAAAGTGGTATGATATGCCTAAGCGCTCCAATGTATCGATCAAATTCATTATTTCCACTACTTTATTATTTCCTCCAGATGTTAGTTTACTCTTCACATCATCCTTCAACACTTCAATTGCCTTGGAAATGCTTTCTGCCACCTGCATGAAATTAACCTGATAAGCCAAATTTAAATCAAAGAGCACAACGGGTGCTCGGCCTTACAAAGTTCATGACATACAGAACCGAGGGGAAAAGTACCAATCAACAAACGAAAACACAAAATGAGGAACCTTTGCCTTAACTAGTTAGTTGAAAATTATTAATAGGGCAATTATATATTGTTACATGAATAATTAATACCTGAGTATCATAATTGTAATCGAGGAACTTATCACCCCATATGCTCGGGGAGAAATTGGCCTCTGGGCGAACTATTTCCTTCTTGTGGCAGCTGCATGCCTCCATTAATGGCAGCTGCATGCCTCCATTAAGTTGATCATACTAAGTATTAGGGAAAAATGCCTTACATATTTATCACAAAATAAAGTATCATCTTCTTACTTACACAAAATATTTGGGCATTTTGCCTTACATATTTTTAACATAACAAAAACTAGACTAATGTCTGTTCATGGGTCTTCATTTCTTGATCACTCCATTAACCGCTTTGTCAAGTAATCCACCGCTACGCAACTTGTACTTCTTCACCTACATATCAACATTAAATAGATTAATCAATTATATGAGTTAGGAGCAAACACTAAAAGAAAATAACATTAGTTTTGCATTACCTTGTTCAATGCATCATCCAATGATTCATGGTCATTCATTTCAACTTTTGCTTTTTGATTTGGTTTTTTTTTTCCACTCAGTTCCTCAACCAATCTACTTACATTTTTCTTGGTTCTTACTGGCCTTTCAGCCATTACCTCAATTGGAGCAACAGTTTTGCCACCCACGGGCCCTTTCTTTTTGCATGGGAGTACTCTTTCTTCATCATTATCAGCAACATTAATTTTCCTTTTTCCTTTACCTCCCACATTCATCTGCACAGATAGGTACATAATCATGACCATATGCAGGCCTTACACAAACCTGGTTATGCCAAAACAAGAAGAGGGAAGAGCTATCCATACCTCAACATTTTTCAATTCATCAACCACAACTGGTTTCTTCTTCTTTTTGACAGTCATGTCAACAGGTACCTCAGCATCTGGTTCATACCCATTATCCACATTCTCAGCCCCCACATCAATATCCTCCATCTTCCCTTTCCCCTTATTATTATCAGACTTACTTTTTCTCTTGTTTTTTTTGGCAGTCTCCTGTGCAACAAGTAGAATTACCAATTAGTGCAATGATGATAATACTTGATTGGAAGTTCATCACAAACAACTTTCAGAGTAAGGAGCAAGTTGTACCTCAACATTATTCTCATTCTCAGTCCCAACATCAATCTCCTCCATCTTCCCTTTCCCCTTATCCACCTTCTTCTTTCTGTTACTCTTGGAGTTCTTAGCAGTACCCTGTCAAATAAGAAGAAGAGTTATTCAGGCAAAAAACAATAATATTTATAGCTCTAATTATAGATTTTTTTTACCACTGCTGGTTCTTCAGGATTTCTTGGAGGAACTTCAACTCCAGGTTCATCTTCACCCTCAGCATATCTCCTGATTAGGCAGGTTCTCACATTGTGCCCTTCCAGACCACACAATCTGCATGTCATCAGTAGCCCTTTTCTTCCAGCCTTCTGAGTAACTCCTGCCTCAATATCAGCCCTTTGCTTCTCCTTTATCTCCTTCAATTCTTCTTTTGACAAGGCCCTTTTTTGCAACTTAGGCCTACCTGGCAACCTTTCAGGTATAGGAGGTAGACAAGGAGTCAAATTGGATATTGGCCAATCTTCTGGTCCATTCATAGTGTGCATGCAGTGCTTATATGCTTTGAGGTAAGTGCTTTTCAAGTAGCACTTGTCAACCCAATCTTCTGGGACCCTATCTCTTTCCTTCAATGCACAACATGCATGTGCACATGGTATACCTGTAAGTTGCCATTTCTTGCAACTACACTTCCTCCTCCCTAAGTCAACTGTGAATTGTCCTTCTGGAGATTCAATCTCAAATCCATCTTCACCATTCCAGTGTGCCTTGCACTGTGTAGCAGCTTCTTTGTTGGCCTCCAATAACTTTGTAATATTAGGGCCTACTTTGTTTGACCATTTCTTAGCCATGTCCCTCTTAACATATTGTCTTTTCATCAATATCAGCCTGATATGCTCAAGAAGGTCAATGATGGGCTTTGTTCTTGCTTCAAGGATGAGTGCATTGAAGCTCTCACACATATTGTTCAAGAGAACATCACACTTCACATTGGAGGTAAAGAAAGCTCTACTCCAATTAGATGCAGGCCTTTTTGTCAACCATGTGAAAGCATCCAGTTTTCTCTTCCTGATTTCCTTCATGGCAGATTCAAAACCCCTAACTGTGGTTGCTCTAGCTGCTTTCCACACAAGACATTTTAGAGGCAATCCTCTGTGTAACTGTTTGAAGTTGCTATACATGTGCATCACACAAAATCTGTGTGCACTGTGTGGCAAGTACTTCTCAACTGAATCAATTAGCCCTTTTTGTTTATCAGACATCACTACCCAACCCTCACTACCATCTTCACTAATCTTCAAGTCACTTACTAAAAGCTGCATGAACCACATCCAACTGTCCTTCCTCTCTTTCTCCACCACAGCATATGATATGGGATACATGCTATTATTTGCATCTATCCCAATAGCAGTTAGAAGGATCCCACCACATAATGACTTCAAGTGGCACCCATCAAAACATAGCACTGGTCTACAACCAGCCAAAAAACCTCTCTTCAAGGCACCCCAGCTCACATAAAACCTTTTGAACACTTTCCCCTTATCAGTATTAACTGTCTGTATCCTGACAGTATTTTCACTATCATGCCTCATGATCTCTGCAGCATATCTCCACAATAACTTGTACTGTTCTGCTTCAGACCCAATAGACAACATTCTAACCTTTGCCTTGGCTCTGTACATTTGGTACTTAGTGTAATGTACTTTGGTTTCTGTTCGGAAGCTATCTTTCATAGCTTCTACAGGCCATTTCAAGTTGTTCTTGATCATGTGCTGATATTTTTTGGCCAACCATGTGGAATTGGCATGTGAAACCTTGTCAACTGTGTTGCAGCTGTGCTTCCCATTGTATGTCTTTATTTGCAAAGTGCCACAATGCCCAATCTCTGCAGCATATACATGGTAGGGGCATTTTTCATTCTTACACTTAACTCTCACCCTATCTCTGTCATTCTTCTCAAAATAGATATCCCTGCGCACCTTGATTGCATATTCCCTAACAGCAGCTCTGAAAGCTTTGGCATCCTCAAAACAAAGCTCTAACTCAAGCTTCGGATCAGCCATATCCAACCTTGTATTGAAGACAGGAAACCCCAGGTATGTTGCTCTCCTAGTGCCCCCAAAACTTGATCCATCAGATGATTTATTAACCTCTCTAGATATGGCAATACCAGCCCAGTGACTTTCTGTTTCTCCAACAAACCCAGTGTCCTCATACACTCCTTCATCATCTGTCATATCATTTTCACTATCAATTATTGCATCAGACAACTCTGAATCAGTCCCCACAGATTGATCATCATCATCTGAGTCTATCTTTGCCCTGTCATATATGATGTCATCATAGTTGATATCAGCTCCATCCTCATAATCAGAAGTAAATTCACCAAATACACCAGCTTCAAAAGCATCATATTCAGTAACCTTGACACCAGATGGACCTGCCCCACTCTCAAAACCCTTACTATTAGATGGATCAGCTCCAAACTTATCACCATTACTATTAGATGGACCAGTTGCAAACTCATCACCATTGTTTCCTACACCTGAGGCCACTCCAGATGAACCTGCCTCATTCACATCACCCTTTTTTAACAAAGTTGTATCTTCAGCTGGAGTCTCCTCACCCCCAAATGCAAACACCCCAACCATGTTATCTGCATTCTTATACTTATGCATTGCTGCTGCCTCTGTATCATCCATTAGGTAATTTACTTCTTCCAAGGAGTCAATGTCTTTGCCAGTTGCAACTACAAAGTCAGCACTGGACTTGAACCCAATTTCTTCACCCATGGACTTCAACTCAAGAAGGCTCATCTCATCAGGGTTACACCAATCAACATGAGCAACACTCCCACCAATATACTTATTTACTCCAGTAGAATCATCTGTTTTCCCAAAATAGTGGAATCTGATTGTATAGTCATTGCTGTTAAGGGCTGCAATATCACCACAAAGAGAAGGGTTAGAGTTATGGGTTAGGCAATATAAGGAATCTTTTTTAAAATAAAGGGACCACATAGATCATCATACATCAATTTCTTAACATCAAGAACAATAATTTTATGCAAAAGGGACCACATCTTTGTCTGGTAAGGGGGCACATTATCAGGAAAACAACTCTTGGAGTCAGTGGCAACAAGATGGTCCCAAAAGTGGTTTAGAATCCAACCAAATGCATAAAACAACACACTGCACACATTCACATACTATTGTAACTAATTTGGGATCACAAATATGAGGTAAACTCTTTCGGATCCTTAAAAAATCGAAACTTTAAAGTCTGTGAGATCAACAAAGTGGTCCCTAAACACATCACATTCCTTAAAAAGTCATACTTTACAAAAAACGGAAACAAAACAGATCCTTAAAATGTCATACTTTACAAAAAAGGAATCAAAACAGATGCTTACAAAAAGGCAGTCGGAAACAGATCCTAAACTTTATAAAAACCAAAACTTTACAATTGGGTTTGAAATTTACCGTAATTGGGCGTTTTCTTTCTCGATCGTAACTTCTGGGTGCGTAATTTCCAAGCCATTACGCGGATTAAACCCTCTTCGCGTGTTTTCCCCAAATTCGAACAAAACCTAATACACTACGAACCGTCGAATCGAAGAGATTTAGCCGTGGATCTAAGGGTTAATTGATGTAAACAAGTGTGATGGCGTCGATTTGTAGTTGGATGCAAGAGAATCGGTCGATTTGGTGCGACTTTGTATGAACCCTAGTTTTTGGTGCGACAAAATTTGTCTAAGTGTGGAATGTAATGCGTTTTCGTTTTACCCCCTGAAGTTAAAAGGTACCAACAATGTAAAAAATTGTATTATTTTTTGATTCTGTTTAAAAGTAAAAAAAAAAAATCATAATAGGTCAGGGGGCAATGTGCTCATATTACAATAGGTTGAGGGGGCAAGTCGCTCATTATCTAATAGGTTGAGGGGGACACCAGTACAAATAATTCTCCCAGAATTTCGGACGAAAATGCCCTTCTGTCAGGCACGTGCGCCGCGCGTGGAGGGAATATTCCGTCAGATTCTCGCCGGAAACCGCCGTTGGGGCAAAACGAACAGACACCCTATAGTTTAAGGGGCAAAGTGGTGATTAAATTAGTTTAAGGGGCATCGCGCAAAAGTGGCAATAGGTTGGGGGGTTTGATGTTTTTATCCCCACCCCATATGCTCGGAGAGAAATTGGCCTCTGGGCGAACTATTTCCTTCTTGTGGCATTCAACTTCAGAACCATTTTCAACAATTGATGGGGCCATTAATTCTGTAAATTTACTTATTGTAATTTCAAAATTAAAAGTACTTCTTTCTTCTGCTGATGGTGGTAGTGATACGAAAGTAAATGGGATCGGTACCTCTATTTATACATGGTGTGCATAGGCGCTTGGTGTTTGTTATTTTATTATTTCAATGTTTATAAGTCAAGAACTAATTATTCTTTTCATTTTAATATGTAGTAACTATTATGTTTTGTGTGCTGAACTAAGTTTATTAATATATATGTCACCTGTGGTGTTCAGAACTAAAAAGTTTTCAGGCAATATATTAAAGTCGTGTGTGTGCTGAACTAGTATAAACACACACACACACACACACACACTACAAGAAAAAAGAGTATTAGCAACGGCCATTGGCAACGGATGTGGTTGCCAATGACTTTTTTCCATTGGCTACGAAAGAATCCGTAGCCAATGGCTTTATTTTTACTAAAAAAAAAAGAAAAATGCATTTTACAAGGGCAACGGACACTGTCCGTTGCCAATAGCCAAGGGCAACGGCCCTTGGCCGTTGCCAATAGCCAAGGGCTACGGCTTGGCCGTAGCCCTTGGTTTAGGCGCCTGAATTTGGCGCCTAAACCAATGGCTACGGCCAAGCCGTAGCCCTTGGCCGTTGCCAATAGCCAAGGGCTACGGCTTGGCCGTTGCCCTTGATTTAGGCTATTGGCAACGGAAGATTCCGTTGCCCTTGGCTATTGGCAACGGACAATGTCCGTTGCCCTTATCCAAGGGCAACGACATCTTCCGTTGCCATTGCGATTAAAAAAAAAAGTGAAAAATAACTCTATAAATATAAATATATATATATGGTTATATTATAAATGTGAAAATAACTCCATTAATGGATATTTAATATTATATTAAATAATATTTACTATTGTGTTTAGTTTGGGTTTTATGAACTTTCCTTGTCATTTAAGAACTTATATTTGGTTGTTTTGCTTATTATTAATTTTAATATTCGTGTTTTTATTTTTATTTATTAGTTTACTTATTATATTATATTATATATATATATATATATATATATAAATATATGTGTCTTTCATTACTCCGTTTTTTATGAGATTTGAAAGAATACTCCTAAATTATGGTTTAGAAAATGTTGGCGAAAGAAAACGTAAATTTCGAGTTGTTTTGCAACTTTTAAAAAATTACATTTGAACCCCAAAAGGTTTCTTTGCGCCTTTCATTACTCCGTTTTTGACGAGATTTGAAAGAACACTCCTAAACTATGGTTTAGAAAATGTTTGTGAAAGAAAAAGTAAATTTCGAGTTGTTTTGCAAATTTTGAATAATTCTATTTTCACCTCCAAAAGGTTTATATGCGTCTTTCGTTACTCCGTTTTTTACGAGATTTGAAAAAACACTCCTAAATTATTTAAGTTCCATATTTGTTATAAGTGATACTTTAGATGCAGATAAATCATATCTTGTAAATGATTTCATTTTTGTCAATCGACCTTTTTATCCGTTCTTTTGTGTTTCTTACTAACCAACTCTTAATAATGATAACATGTCCATTTCTGTCTTGTTTTGGTGCTCATTTTTTTTGAAAGATCTTTGATCTATATTACTTGTAATCGAATACAGTTGCACTTGGCAGTAATTGCAGTTGCACTAAAGAACACAAAGAGTTTTAACATGGTTCGGTCCAAATGGTCCTAGTCCACGGGGTTTGCACCCAAATGTTGACTCAAACAATATACCTACTTAAGAATTACAATGATAGGAATTACTCCAACGTAAATCTAGACTCCCTCTAATTTACCGTTGCAACACCTAACCCTTAACTATTTTCGGTATACTCCTTTGAGTCGGAGAACTTCAAGATTAACTCAAAGCTCCTTTTCAAGAAGTTCTCACAAGAAGACTTTGACTCGATACAGGACTGAAATCACAAACTATCCTTTTCAAAGCTTGTCCTCTAATTGTGTCGAGTCCTCGTTATATAGGCGTGGGCAGAATCTCTGCATATCTCCAGTTGCAATCAATGCAGACCTTCTTTCCTTAACAGATAAGATCTACATATCTTCAGTTGCACTCAACGTGGATATTCTTTCCTTATAGATAAGCGCGTCTGATTATCCGTTTGCTACCCGGTTGCATTCATCGAAAGAAGACACTTGTTTGGAATTTGATGGATTGAGATATATGCAAAGATTTTTTTTTTCATTATTTCTTCATTCAAATTAGAAGTGGAGTCTTAGTCTAGTTCTGTATTCTTTCTAGATATTCAAACAAAATCACTAATAAAATAGATTCATAGGTTTCTTGTTTAGAACTTACATGGGAAAGAAATATTCGATCACATAGAGCCGACGAATGAAGTGGGTTAATTAACAGATGAAAAATGGCAAAAAAAGAAAACATTCACTCATCTTTTCTATCTTGCATCTATAGTATATTTGCCCTAGTGGATTTTGCTTTCATTTACTAAAAGTATATAATCTTGGGTTATTATTTGGTTGAATACTGGTCAATCCGAAATTATGTGGAATGATAAAGAAAAAAGCATTCTATTTCACCCCCAAAAAGTTTCTTTGCGTCTTTCGTTACTCTGTTTTTTACGAGACTTTAAAGAACACTTCTACTTATTGTTTAGAAAATGATGGTGAAATAAAAAGTAAATTTGAGTTGTTTTACAACTTTTGAATAATTACATTTTCACCACGAAATGTTTGTTTGGGTCTTTCGTTACGATTAATATTCTTAGTTGTCAATTCGTGTTTCTATTCGTATTCTATTCTTAGTTGTCAATGCATGATACCATTACTATAAGATAAATGTAAAAGTCACATCATAATTGAAGAAAAAGACTACTTGAACTTTTTCAGTATTTTGTATGATTTTATCCAACTTTTGTATTTTAACCAAAGAATCTTAACCTGTCTTTTAGCAGCATCATATCTCACTTTGCATGTCTTATGCCAGAAGATTTCTCCAAATATTATTAATTAATAATAATATGAAATGGTTTGATGCAAAGTTGAGTGAAAAAGCATATTGAATTAATATGTCTATAATGACTCTTGTTAGAAAAGCCAATCCACAATTATACACCTCATAGATTCTATTACGACTGAGATTTGTATGGGTTCAAGACTCGTATATTGTCTGGTTTAATCGTTTTCTTTTTATATTGTCGTTTTTTTATTATTCTAACTACCGCACGTTATTCTTTTTAATAAGTATCTAAGGTTTGAAATAAAAATCAAAAGCCATTCAAAATACAATGTAGTCCGAATAATACCTAAACATAGTCCGTTTTTTACAAGATTTGAAAGAACACTTCTACTTATTGTTTAAAAAATGATGGTGAAAGAAAAAGTAAATTTGGAGATGTTTTGCAACTTTTGAATAATTACATTTTCACCACCGAAATGTTTGTTTGCATCTTTCGTTACTCCATTATTGACGAGATTTGATAGAACACTCCTACTTATTGTTTAGAAAATGATGGTGAAAGAAAAAGTAAATTTCGACTTGTTTTGCAACTTTTGAATAATTACATTTTCACCACCGAAATGTTTGTTTGCATCTTTCGTTACTCCGTTTTTTACAAGATTTGAAAGCACACTTCTACTTATTGTTTAGAAAATGATGGTGAAAGAAAAAGTAAATTTGGAGATGTTTTGCAACTTTTGAATAATTACATTTTCACCACCGAAATGTTTGTTTGCATCTTTCGTTACTCCGTTATTGACGAAATTTGATAAAACACTCCTACTTATTGTTTAGAATATGTCGGTGAAAGAAAAAGTAAATTTCGAGTTGTTTTGCAACTTTTCAAAAAATTGCATTTTTCACCCCGAAAGGTTAGTTTGCGTCATTCGTTACTCCGTTATTGACGAGATTTGATAAAACACTCCTACTTATTGTTTAGAATATGTCGGTGAAAGAAAAAGTAAATTTCGAGTTGTTTTGCAACTTTTGAAAAAATTGCATTTTTCACCCCGAAAGGTTAGTTTGCGTCTTTCGTTACTCCGTTTTTTACAAGATTTGAAAGCACACTTCTACTTATTATTTAGAAAATGATGGTAAAAGAAAGAGTAAATTTGGAGATGTTTTGCAACTTTTGAATAATTACATTTTCACCACCGAAATGTTTGTTTGCATCTTTCGTTACTCCGTTATTGATGAGATTTGATAAAACACTCCTACTTATTGTTTAGAATATGTCGGTGAAAGAAAAAGTAAATTTCGAGTTGTTTTGCAACTTTTCAAAAAATTGCATTTTTCACCCCGAAAGGTTAGTTTGCGTCATTCGTTACTCCGTTTTTTACAAGATTAGACCCTAACTACGTCTCTTGGATTATAATGTCCAAGCTTGGATTTACTTTTTCTTTCACCAACCATTTCCGAGAAAACACGAATATTAAAATTAAACTTCGTTTAATACTTGCCAAGGAAAATTCATAGAAGTTCTTACATGTTGAGGAAAATTTGTAAAACCTAAATATAAATATTTGAATATGTGCATCCACTTAATTTGCAAAAAAAATGAGAAATGGTTAGCAAAACAATATTAACAAATTATTATGTAAATCAGATTTTATTGGCTACGGAAGATTCCGTAGCCAATAGTTATTGGCTACGGAAACCTCCGTAGCCAATACATTGGCTACGGAAGATTCCGTAGCCAATGGCTATTGGCTACGGGCGTCTTCCGTAGCCAATGGCTATTGGCTACGGGCGTCTTCCGTAGCCAATACATTGGCTACGGAAGTTTCCGTAGCCAATGGCTATTGGCTACGGAAACTTCCGTAGCCAAAAATACTATCCTATTCTATAAATACCCCAACCATTACAATCATTTATTCATCCCCAACCATTACAATCATATATTCATTCTCATCATCCAATTCATTCTCCAACAACTCTTCCTCAATTCATCAATTCTAATTTTCAATAATTATAATTTATAGAATTATAATAATAATCTAATTAATTTGTTAAGTAATTACTTCTACAATTAAAAAAGATTATAATGAAGTTTTTTTCTTAATTGCAATAAATTAAATTTATTTAATTAATAGAAATAAAATACATTAATTTAATTAATTGAAATAAAATACATTAATTTAATTAATTGAAATAAAATACATTAATTTATTTAATTGAAATAAAAAAACATTTATTTAATTTTGATATGATTGTATTTTTTTATTTAATTAAAGAATTCGGAATTTGGATTTTTTTTTTATAATTTTAAATATTATTGGCAACGGGTTAAATTCCGTTGCCAATAATATTTAAACTTTTAAATATTATTGGCAACGGGTTAAATTCCGTTGCTAATGAATATCATTGGCAACAGAATTTAACCCGTTGCCAATAATATTCAAACGACCAATTTTTTTTTTTTAAAAATCTGCTATTAACTACGAAAATATTCCGTTGCCAATAGCCATTGGCAACGGAATCATCCGTAGTCAATAATTATTGGCAACAGAATAATCCGTTGCCAATGGCTATTGGCTACGGATTATTTCCGTTGCCAATGGCTATTGGCAACGGAAACATCCGTAGCCAATAACAAAAGGGTATTTTGGTCTTCTATTATTGGCTACGGAAGATTCCGTAGCCAATAGCCATTGGCAACGGCCACCCGTTGCCAAAAGTCATTAGCAACGAGGGTATCGGCAACGGCTATTGGCAACGGAATCCCGTTGCCAATAGCTATTGGCAACGGAAAAATGGGCTATTGGCTACGGAATCTTCCGTAGCCAATAACCCAATTTCTTGTAGTGACACAAACACACACACACACACACACACACACATATATATATATATATATATCAATATATGTCTTGTAGTATATGTACTTGTGAACAAAAGTTTCAATTTTTAATTCACTTAATTTCTAGTAATAATCGATGATAAAAATTAAAATTAAATCGTTTGCGTTTCAAAAGACGTGGGTTTCTGGCAAAAAAGTTATTAACAAATAAGTGGTACTATATATATGAGTCAAGTCTATATTATGCTAGCTGTAAAATTATCAATTCGACTCAATTTGAATAATTATCAAACCGTACAATGTATGCATCACATTTATCATCATTAATCGAGAACAACAGCTCGAAATGAATATGAGAAAAGATTTTATTGAATCAAACATTGGAATTGATGAACGATTATTCTTCGAGAGAAATCGCCTCTTTCTCTCATGCTTGTTACAGAATTGTAATGCAAAAAGTGAATTATAGAATCGGACTTAGCTCCTATTTAAACTAAAAGAAAAAGGACCAACAGTCATATGTTGCCTTATTTAGAAAGTATGTTATAACGGTCAACGGAAAATGCTAAAATATGAAAGTTAATTACAAGTAAATTATATTTAAGTGAAGGGAAAAAAGCAGACAACCCCTTAGCTTTCGGCCACTTTGCACTTTGTCCCAGCTTTGCTTTTTAACACTTTGCCGTCACAGTTTTGTATTCATTTGTTTGAAAGAATATTCGTTTTTAACGGTCATGTTACGCCGGGTAACGTTGGACGGAATACAAATTAAAGTTGGGGGGGGGGGGGGAAGAGAGCAAAGTGCAAAACGACCGAAAGCTAAGGGGTGGTCTGCTTGTTTTCCTTAAGTAAATAATAAGCTAAATTGCTGATTTTGATCATCTAATAGTCTAATAGCAATTGTCCAAATAATATAATGATGTAATGACAAATTCTTGATCTCTTAAATTTAAAGACAAAAAAAGATGACAAAATAATTTTGATAAAATTTAAAGTACAATTGTGGTGCAATCTCTCAATTTGATCATCTGATTATTTTCAATTCTTGAAACTTGGTAGACTTGAAAGTGAATTTGATTTTGATCTCTTCCACGTGTATTTGAGTTGAACATTAATCCAAGGGCTTTTGAGCTTGATCTTGAATTAGTGATCCACTTGACTTAATCTTCACGACGAACAATTTGATATTCATCTTGAATTTGTTGAATGTCAATCTTCTTTAGAGGAATCTTGATCTTCAAAATACTTGGATATTTGACAAACGTTGATTCGAGGGCTTGAGGGCTTGATCTCGGATCGAACGGAAATTTGATTTGGAATTTGATTTAAAGGTTTGATGAAGAACGATATGATCTTCGTCTTTAGTTCTTCGGATTTGTTGGGTTTTGATCTTCTTGATTAGACTTCAATCTTCAAAAATAGTTTTTCGAGGGTCTTGAGACATGATCTCGGATTAAACGGATTTTTAACTTGAAGACGAATGAAGAACGATATGAACTTGGTTTTTGATTTGTTGAACTTCTTGGAGTTTGATCTTCCTCGGCATAAGTGCGATCCTCAAAAATGGTTTTTGGATGGAATTGAGACTTGACGGCGGATTGAAATGAGTTCTTTACGAAGAAGATTATTGAAGAGTGCTTGAAGATTGTTGAACTTGTTGGAGAGAATTTGTTGAAATTCCTTGCTCTGAATGCTTGAAAGTTGAATTGTGATTTTCGATCTTCAAAAGCACCTCTTTTATAGTTGTAGAGTGAATCTAAATCAGAATCTCCTGATGAGATGGACGGTTGAGATTGCGTCTACGATTTCTTGATTTGGAAGATTTGACCTAGATGAATCTTTATGATATCTCTTGAATATTGAGTCTTAGAGAGGAAGACTCTCCATGTCTTGAAATTTGGTGAATATATTTATTTAATCCTATCAAATATTAGGATTAAATAATATATGTATTTTTATTTCTTGATTTACAAGACTTGTCATTATTTAATTTAATTGCATAATTTAACTCCAATTAATAAATAAGACATCATTTAATTTATCCATCATATATATTAAAATCAATAAATTTAACTACCTTACTATGGAAATAAATTTATTATAAATCCAAAATAAAATAGAAAATTGAATTAATGATTAATATATTATTTTTCACTGATCTTCATTTAATTAGACACAAATTTTCAGAGTCTAGAAATGCAAATGCATAGCCACGTCGGATATTTTGAGCTGAAAAAACGGTTTTAAGACAACATGAATTACACAACTTAACCAATAGTCTTTTTAAATTACACTTGGACCCAAAAAAAAACATATCATCATCTTCTTCTTCTTCCACGCACCCCGTCACCCCCACCTCTTTCACCACCACCAACAACAAAAATGACCACAAATGAGTTTTGATTTCGAGTCGGTTTTGATTTGGACTCGGAGTTGAACAAATTGAACCGCGAATCTTCTCGATTTTTGCCAGAGTTCGAAACAGAGTCGTCGGAGTTTTTGATTATTCTCGGATCGCGGTTGTCTGATTCAACATTTATAAGAGGTGGTGGGGGAGGGGGCGCAAAATTGGGGGCGATGATGATGGCGGCGTCGCTGGAGCAGGTGATTTTTGGCCAGGAGCACGCGGAGTCAGGATCTGGCGTGGTGATTGTAGAGCCAAAGGTTTATTCCGTTGACGGCAGAGTCGATGGAGCAGGTGATTTTTAGCCTTGAGCAGGCGATGGATGATGACGACGAATCGGATTTCGTCATTGACGAGCTTTGGTGAGTGTAGTAGTAGTAGTAGTTGGTATCTTTGTGTGAGTGATTGGGTTGGTGGTGGTGGAGGCGGGGCAGCGGTGGTGGTGACGGCGACGGGGGTGGGGAGGGGGTGCGGTACGAGATAGTGTGATGTAGATGATAATTTTTTTTTCAAAATTGTATTTTTTTAGTTTTATAGATTGCTAAAATATTTATTATTTTATAAAAGTTATATATATGTTTATTATTATTATTTATATATATGTGTTTAATATTATTATCTATATGTATAGCTTTATTATTATTATTATTATTTATATATGTTTATTACTTTTACAAATAGTGTTATATATGTTTATTTTTATTATTTTTATTATTTTTACAAAATAGTTATATATATATAAATTTTTTATTATTTACATATATATATTTTGGGGGCAAAGTGCAATTTATTTTAGGATACAAGTGCAATTTTTAGTATTACAATGATCAGTCCAAAAATCGTTATTTGGGCTGAAAAAATATGACGTGGCGCGACAACTTATTAACTAGGCGTAGCAACTTATTGACTGGGCAGTCACATCAGCAATTTGGCCCGAATAAGAGTAATTAGATATTTTTAGTCAAAATTTTGAAAGTTGTGGGGCAAAAAAAGTCTGCCTGAAAAAAGGGCATAAAGTCTTTTTAGGCAAAGTTAAAGGCCAGAAATAATAATTCCCTCTATATTAAAATCAATAAATTTAACTACTTTACTCTGGAAACAATAAAAATAGAAAATTAAATTGATGATTCATATATTATTTTCACGGATCTTCATTTAATTAGACACAAATTTTAAGTGTGAACAAATGCAAATGCATACATCCATGTGATACTTCAAATTAAGAATGAATAAGTCGATCATATATATGTTGTGCGATGAATTTATTACATATATCGTATTATATAAATGAGCCCAAAGTTGGATATCGAGGGACAACAACGTTGACGCTCATTTGTTGGCTCGCGATGCAACGTTGCTGAATCCGGGTGCAATTCTGGTGCAAACAGATGGAATATTGTAGGCGCTATTTGTTAGTTCTTACTGATTTTCAATAGCTTGGCTAGTATCATCAGTGTATGAACTTTTGGCTTTTGTTTTGTTAATGAAAGTTTTTAATATCAAAAAAGAAAAATGGAGCCCTAAGTTATTTGTACATGTGAGAAAGTAGGTAGGTTTTACATGTAAACATTGCATATAATTAAACCAAAGTTTTACTCGGAATTGAGTTCGTGTTATGAGTTTAAAAATAACTGAAGAATAATTTGAAATAAGCAAACCATTTCATATATGTAGTTAATTTTCTTTAGCTTAAGGCTTTACGTGTGAAAGTGCAAGATGTTCTTGATATAAAGTTGGATGAATGTTGAGCCAACATCCGCAGGACAACACTGAAACTAGAAACATTGTTCCTAATTCAAGAACAATTGCAATGCGTTCTGGATGAAATGTTGGATGGATGTTGAGCCAACATCCGCATGACAACATTGGAACGAGAAACTTTTCTGGAAATCTATCTTGAACTGCTTTATTTTAGTTTTGCATTTATTCACTTACTAACTTAGTTCCACGATTTAGTTTTTTATGTGCTCCAGTTTAGAGACTTCAAGGATGAATTTATTTCCTTAAAGAAAAGTTTTCATTCAAAGAAAAGTTTCCAAAGAAGAACTTTTATTAATTGAAGACGCGTGCAAGCTGAAAAGAAAGGAAAAAACAAGAGCGAATTAGGAATGAAGATTTCGATAGGATAATCCTTTCAATTGAAGACTTCTATAAAGAGAAGGAACTTTCCTTAGAAGAATTCAAGTTAAAGAAAGAAAACTTTTCTAATTCAAGAAGGAAAGCTGCATGCGCTGCAATGGAAAGAACAAGGCGCGTGAATTGCAAGAAGAAAAGAAGATTACTTGCAGTAGAATTCTTTCCATAGAAGACTACAAGGTGCAACAAGATTCTTTCCATAAAAGACTACAATACGGAGAAGGATACTTTCCTTAGAAGACATCAAGTCAAAGAAGGAAACATTTCCATTGAAGACTTCTAGTTAAAGAATGAAACATTCCATTGTCTGCTAGTTGGACAAGGAAACCTTTCCCTGTTGAAGAAGACTTGCCATGAACGAAATTAGAGTGATACAAGAAGATCTAATAGCAACCAAAACGTGCACAACATATCTTGGACATCAAGGAAGACTACATTATAAATAGTCATGTTGGGCATCAAGAAAAACACACGAAGACGAGAGCGAAAATATCCCATGAGGAAATTATTATAGTCGAGTGTCTTTGTCTTATTTTGCAAAGTTTGTGAATTATCAAATTAAGTCTAGGTTTAGATTTAAGGAGAGAATTCGTGTCTGCTTTGTTGAGTTCGATCAATTCGAGAGTGAGGAGCTTGAGATTTGAGAGAAACATCTTTGTTAAAACCTTCGTGGTTATTTTGCCTACGGCTGGAAAGATCATTTTAATATATAATTTTCTTAAAATTACATCTAGTTGTGTTCTTTATCTTTCCGCTGCGTTATATTTTATATGAAGTAGATTTGTGCAAATGTTAACTGCCGTTAAACGAATGCTAAGATAGCATCTTGGTAAAAGTAGTATCAATCCCGATCCAAAAATTTCAACGTGATTCTAAAAATAATATTAATTACATAATATTCTCTTATGGAACTGATAGTTTACGATAATCTTCATATACCTAAATTGATAGTTTACGATAATCTTCATATACCTAAATTGACTTAAATTTACCAATCACATCACTCAGCTTTAAGAACTCCATAACTCCGTCAAGCAAGATACGCCATTTTTGCGCACATGTTACCTTTAACTTTAGGTGACTAATTAAACACTGTTACCATCGATTTCAGTCCATATCTTTTTTTTGATATTACTTGATATTCTGGACATTAGTGACCGTTGCTCCGTCGCTCAAAAAATTGGTCATTAGCGACAAATAGTCGGTCGCTAATGACCTAAAATAATCAATTAACAATTGCGACAGCATAATGCTGTCGCATTTTCAAAAAAAAAACAAATAATCAAAAATAAAATAAATTAAAATTGGAATGAGTAGCGACCTAGTAGCCTAGTCTCTACTAAGACACAAGTAGCGACAACTTACTCCTAGCAACCTCCCACCGGTCACTATTGACATGAGCAGATCCCCTATATAAATAGAGTCGCTCCTCATTCTTCTTCGCACCATTTTTTCAGTAAAAATCACCCCCTTCTCATTAGTGTACGATTTGCCACCCTTAACTCCTAGGTTTAGAAATTGTAAGTCTTAAATGCTTTTTTCAATTTATTTAGTCAAAAATATATTATTTAATGTTTATATATTAGTTTTAGTTGTAGATAGTATATTAAGTTCAATGAAACAAAATCATTTGTATTAGTTAGATCTTGTAGTATTAGGAGATAGGTTATATATTGAAAAAATAGAAATCTTGGAATGCTTGACAATTCACTTAAGTTTCTTGCATTACACGAATTCTATTAAATTTCTTATTATAATCTTTATAATGAATGTTATACACATTCAACAGAGGAGATATTGCGAGGCACTGCAAAGAGTGCACGGAGACAGGTGGCCCACGTTTGATCCCGACTTATGGATCGAGATCATTGGAAGTCCGAAGAAAGGAAAGTCGAAGGGCTTGCCGTCTGATGTTGCTCTAGAGAAGTATAGTATGAAGTAGCAGAATGAGACGAAGAAGGGCGAGGCGCACGAGCAAGACTTCGTGCAAGATAACGTAGAGATGAGGGAGGATATATGTAGCATGAAGAAAGAGATGCGTGAGTGGTGTATGGGTCTCAGCAGGCAATTTTTTAAGTCGACAAGGATTGTGCCTCTATTGTATCTACTCGACTTTATGCGTGATCATTACATCCCAATAGGTCGGCCAAACGGGATCCCATTGCCCACAACACTTTACAAGGAACCTAAAAGAGTCGTGGAAACATATGTTGCGCGACATGTCATGATTGGGGGCTAGATTGTGAAGAGCGAGAAAACTACGAGGACATGGATGGAGAAGGGGACGAGGGTGGCTAGGATTATGATGATGCCGCCTTAGACTAGATTTTTCTTTTTTTTTTATGTTTACTTATGACTCTTCTGGTTTAATAGCTTATTATTATGTTGCAGAACTTATCGACGTAGTTAATTATGTATTTTGATTGACCTAAGTAAACTATTTATTTTTGACAAATAATTTTCATTTAGTATCTTACTTGATATATGTACTTATTTACAAGTTATTTATTTCTATTGATTAGTATTTCACAAGCAACAACAAAAAATAGAAGAATAATATGAGTCTAAAGAGAATAATAAACTTCGATTTTTTTATGTACATATGTGATATGGATGAATACCGAATGGGTCAGACCAGCTGATTTACTGGGCCAAAGCCCATGTCATATCGGGGATTTACACCCGATATCATATCTATTTTCGATATGGTACAGGGTTTGCGGCAAATCTCGGGAATGGAGCCCACCTCGGAGATCTATATATATGACGGGTCCACAATTCAAGACACACTCATTAATTACTAAACACTGTTCACACAACATATCGACCATATTCTTTTGATATCTATACACAATTCAATATATCACCTTACGCGACGTATATCAACCCCTATATGGAGTCCATATTCAATATCTCCTAAGTTTGACATCAACACAACACCCAATATCCCCCTTATTCTTGATATCGTGTATCTTTGACATACCAGTCCACTTTAGACATCATTTAATATTCGATATCCAGAGAAGATTCGACGTCTGACAGACGCATCCAAAATGTCGTCTTTGGTACCCTGGACAAAGTCAACCTAGAGGCTAGCATTAACGGTAGTAGTCATAATTCGTCTTAGGCCAAATGTTATTTTATGCAACATTTTTACTAGTTTGTAAACTACAATCTAACCTAATATGCATATTAGTTAAAAGAGAATTATAAACCAGGATATTTGTTATTTAAGTTGATGCATAGTAGTTTAAGAGAGAATCATAAAGTTGGATATTATTTTATAATAAGTTATGTGCATATTCGTTACAAAAAAAAAAAGAATCATAAACTTGTATATTTTTATGTACAAATGCACATAAGTTGAAAAGGGAATCATAAACTTGGATATTTTTAAGTACACATGCATATTTGCTCAAAACCATAAACTTGGACATTTTTTATAAGCACATATGCATATTAGTTTACCCATGAGATTGTATATGCCTATTTATAAAAGACATTGAGAAATCAATTTGATTTAACAATTCTAACTGAATTTCTACACATAAATTGTATTTAATATGTTTTTTATATAAACTGTCATTAGTGACAGATCCACCGTCGCTAATGTGACTCGTTAGCGGCAAAGCCCCAAGTTGTCTCTAACTAAACCCTGATCATCAACCCTAACCCCTGAAAATGATCGTCGTCGCTAATGTAGCACATCAGCGACGACCAATCCATCACTATTGTGTTCGATCTCAATAGCAACGCCTAAGTGATCGCTAAAGAGAGAGAATAGCGGCAACTCGACTATCACTAATAATCTTCAATGTTTAAAAAATTACGTTTACTCATTTACAGGTCATTATTGGTGATTTAATAATGAAATATGAGGATAGTAATTGTATATTAATTTAGTAAACATGAATTAGAGGTTCAATAATCAAATACGATCGATAACATACCAAATAGATCATATATAACTTGATTAGTCAGATCAATTACTGCAATTAGGAGTGTTCTTTCAAATTTCGTCAAAAACGGGGTAACGAAAGACGCAAACAAACCTTTCGGGTTAAAAATATAATTATTCAAAAGTTGTAAAACAACTCAAATTTAACTTTTTCTTTCACCAATATTTTCTAAACAATAAGTATGAGTGTTCTTTCAAATCTCGTCAAAAACTGGTTAACGAAAGACGCAAACAAACATTTTGGGTTGAAAATGTAATTATTCAAAAGTTGCAAAATAGCACAAATTTAACTTTTTCTTTCACCAACATTTTCTAACCAATAAGTAGGAGTTTTCTTTCAAATCTCGTCAAAAACTGAGTAACGAAAGACACAAACAAATATTTTGGGTTGAAAATATAATTAATCAAAAGTTGCAAAATAACTCAAATTTAACTTTTTCTTTCACCAGCATTTCTAAACAATAAGTAGGAGTGTTCTTTCAAATCTCGTCAAAAACGGGGGTAACAAAAGACGCAAACAAACCTTTCGGGTGAAAATATAATTATTCAAAAGTTGCAAAACAACTCAAATTTCACTTTTTCTTTCACCAACATTTTCTAAACAATAGGTAGGAGTGTTCTTTTAAATCTCGTAAAAAATGGAGTAACGAAAGACGCACAATAAACATTGTAACCATATAACACTATATGATCTTCAACTCTAAACTCTAAACCCTAAACCATATATACATATACTCTACTAAATCAAAATTGTATTTTTACATGTAGAGAGTGTCAATCAATTGCACTCCTCGATTTTGTTTACCATACGGTATTAAAAATAACAGTGTTCTTCATAATTTCGTCAAAAATGGAGTAAGGGAAGACGTTTAGAAAATATTTGGGGTAGAATATCTAATTATGAAAATGATGAAAACAACATCAAAACTCCGTTTTCTTTAACCACTATTTTAATAACACTTATGAGGCATATGTACATTCAAAATTTGTCAAAAACGCGGAACGAAAGGCGTTTGAAATACTTTTGGGGTCACAAGTATAAATGAAAATTTAATGAGTATAAGTTTTTTTATAAATAGTAATAAATCACGCATAGAAATATTTCTATGCAAATTGTACATGTTTTCACTTGCATAGGAAAATTGCCATGCAAATTGTACTATACACATGCTACAATACATGTTGCATTGGAAAATTCCGATGTAAAATCTGTTTTTTTCACTTGCATTGGGATTTTTTCATGCAGAGCAAAGCCTGCATGGCAATATTGCAATGCAGTACATTATGCATGGGAAAATTCCCATGCAAAAACAGCTTTTTCTAGTTGCATCGGAATTTTTCCATGCAAAACAAAGCCTCCATGGAAAATTTGCAATGTAACACTGCTTACCTTCTCCTATAAATACCCCCACACCCCATTCACTTTTCATTATCACCTCCTCTCTTCTTCCTCTTCTATCTAAAATATTTGTTAAAGAATTTATAATTTTTCTAATTTTTTGTAATATAACTATACGAAAAAATATAAATACCTATGTATAGGAAATCGTATAAGAATATTTTATAAATACGTATACCGATAGAATAATATTCTTAGATTATAGTTTAAATACAATACGTATGTCTTGAAAATTTAATCAATACGTATTTCAGAAATATGTATAAATTAATATAAAATACGTATTTCTTTCATAAAAATAATACTTTAAAACTTAAAAATATATACTTTAAATAAATTATTTATATTAATAAAAAAGAAAAAAACTTAAAAAGTGGCGGAATAATCCAGCTACTTTTTTTAAAAATAATTTCAAATTATGTTGCATAAGAATATTTCCATGCAACATATGTATTGGATCGGATTTTTCCTATGCAATTGCTACAAGGGCAATTGCATGGAAACTTTCCTATGCAGTATCCGCCACACGTCTTTTGCTGACATTTGGTTATGCATCGGAAATTTTCGATGGGACGAAATATTAAAACTGCCCTATAACTTTTCTGCAAGCGCTTTTCTGCATCGGATTTTTTTGATGAAGAGCCTTTTGCATGGGAAATTTTCCATGTAATGTTGCATCGAAAAATTCGATGCAGAACCCAATTGCATCGGAATTTTTTGATACAATTCTCTTGCATGGACACCAGAGGCATGGAAATTATCCATCGGATTTTTTCGATGCAATTGATCGATTGCATGGAAAATATAGCCTATTGCATGGAATTTTTTCCATGCAATTGATGAGTTTTGTTGTAGTGTACATAGAAACCATAATATAAAATTTAGTAGCTGTAGTGAATATAATAATAAATAAGAAATTCAACGATATTTTAACTTGTGTCATGTTGTCCCATTTAATCTGTGATAAGTCCTATATACATAGTGTGCTACTCCCATACTCCCCACGTGCGTTTTCTTAAAATTTCTCAATGCACCAATTCTTTATTTTGTTAAGCATGCATGATTAACAACTAGTATTCGTTAATAACTAATCTACCAACGTTACAGAGACTTTGAGCCGATCGAGTTCGTCATTATTATAATGCTGGTGATCGAGCACAACCAGTAATAATGCACATGAAATAAATAGTATATATGCTCAAAGTCGAATCTGGTGTGCCACAACAATATTATAATGATGACTAATTCTGGGGAATTTTTCAAAGTTGGTCCTCTATAGTAACCAACTTTCAAAATTAGTCCTCTATAGTGCCTCGGGCCGTTTTTGGTCCTCTAAAGTAACAAGAGTTTCAATTTTGGTCCTCCAGCCAAAATTCTGGTTTAAATTTGGGGATTTTTCAATTTTCCCTCCTAAATATTTTTGTGTAATTGCACATGCACCCCCAAAATCTTTTATACAATCTCATTGACTCCAAATCTAAATTATTTATTTTCATTGCTTTTCAAATGCTTCACATAATTACATTCACACCCAATTTTCTTTTTTAAATAAGATAAATATTTTCTTAAATTTATAATAAATATAGTTTTTTAAATTTTAAATTAATATATTTTTAAATTTAAGAAAAGAAAAAAAAAACCCATCTCCCCCCCACCCACCCGCCCCCACCTCCCCCGCCCCCAACCTCCCTGACCCACCCCGCCCCCACCTCCCCGACCCACCCCGCCCCCACCTCCCCGACCCACCCCGACCCACCACTACCCCGTCCCCACCTCCCCGACCCACCCCGACCCACCCCGTGACGCCACCACCACCGCGATTTGCAGTGGTGGTGGTGTCAAATTGACGCCACCACCACAGCAAATCGTGGTGGTGGTGCGTGTGGGGCGGGGGCGGGATGGGTCGGGGTGCGGTGGGGGCGGGGGCAAGGTAGGGGTGGGTCGGGGAGGTGGGGGCAGGGTAGGTCGGGGCGGGGTGGGGGCGGAGTGGGTCGGGGAGGTTGGGGAGGTGGGGGGTTTGGGGGGTGGTGGGGGCGGGTGGGTGGGGGGAGATGACTTTTATTTTTTTATTTTTTTTGTTATAAAAAATTATATAAGCTATACTTTTATATCTTATAAAAAAAATTGTTATTGTTCTTATAAAAAATTTGTTATCTTATATAAAAAATTATATAAGATATACTTTTATATCTTTTATAAAAAATTATATAAGATATAAGATGACTTTTATTTTTTATTTTTTTGTTATAAAAAATTGTTATTGTTTTTAATATATAAAGATATACTTTATATATATATATATTTATATATGTTAAGGAATTAAATTTGTTATTGTTTTTATTGTTATGTTAAGGAATTTATAAGGTAACTTTAATATTAAGTTGAGGTTAATAAATATTTATATTAAATTATAAAATATAACCTAAATTAGTTGAATTGATAAAGTTTGAGGGCATAACTGCAATATTTCAAATTATTTTTGTAGTGTTAAAGGAATTTATAATTGCAAATATACACATTTTAATATTTGGGGGTGTAAGTGCAATTACACAAAAATATTTAGGAGGGAAAATTGAAAAATCCCCAAATTTAAACCAGAATTTTGGCTGGAGGACCAAAATTGAAACTCTTGTTACTTTAGAGGACCAAAAACGGCCCGAGGCACTATAGAGGACTAATTTTGAAAGTTGGTTACTATAGAGGACCAACTTTGAAAAATTCCCCTAATTCTGACACGAGTTATACGTTCAATTTAAATGTCCTCACCAGCTAGATTTGGTGTGCCACCCTCACATATCTTTTGGGGTTATAATTGCAAGAGCTACTGACCCTTGATTAATTTTTATTAGCCAATAAGCTCCGTATAATTTTTATTAGCAAATATACTCAGTGGTTTTTTATGATGAATAACAAAGATTATTATACATTCTAATTTTCCTTATCAAATCTTATATTTATTATATGTTGGATCGGTCCTTTTTATTAAAAAAGGTTGTTTGGCATTGTATAATCTATGGTAACTCCTTTCCTAGCGGAACCATCATCTCAACAACTAACCTTGCTTTGGGGTTAGGGCTTCTAAGAATCTTACAGTCGAGCATGGATAATTTATTTTTACGGGGAGGAGCTCGCAAGTATTTTCAGGAATTCAAGAGTAATGCCGCATGAGGCATTCACATACTACCTTGTAGTCTTGAACCGATCTTTGCATTTGAGGCAGCACGGTAGGCTGTCACTAAGGCAAATGAACGAAATTGGAGATATCTTTGGTTGGAGGAGCGACTCTATGTATGTGGTTAATCTGCTATCATGCGGTTCATAAAAAGTCCCGTGGAAAATGAGGGAAGATGATTAGCTCGCTTAGATTTTATGAGAACTATTCGATTTTGAGCTTCGCACATATTCAGAGAGTAAAACAGAGTGGCATCCAGATGCACTGATAAGTTATGGAGCAAAAGACCAAGGTGAGCACTAGTAGAAATCGAGCCCACAATTAACTTTATTTATTGAACTTGAATGATTACAAAGATGATATTTGGTGAATCTCGATAGTGAATTATGAGACGTGTGTGTTGCCCTATATATACAAGTGAGATGAGAGACTAATCCTAACTGAATGGGGGAGAGGGAGCATGCAACAAACTGGATCAGCTGATTAATCCTAATTGATGTATAAACTAGTTATGAGATGATGCAAGTGAGAGTATAATTTGGCAATAGATCGTTTTATATATATACGAGTCTCGGTTACAAGTGAGTGGTCCAGCAATATAACGAGCCTATCTCAAATCAGATCTACACTACGAGTCTCGTGTAAGCTTGGTCCGGAACACCTCGGACCTTCGCCTCGATGCTTGGATGGGAGCGAAATATCGGTAAATAGATCGAACGGACGTCGGTAATCGCCTTCGATGTGATGTCGAGGATGACCCCCGATGTGAGATCGGTGATGAGGTGGTATGACGTGTCACATGCGTGTGTTGTAGTCACGATATCGAATGAGATATCGAAAGTAACATCGGTGATGTATTTCGATATGACGAGTGGTAGCTGAGGGATAATAATTGCTTGTTTTGGGATCCGGGCACCGCGTATTTATAGACCTCGGGATCCGGGGACCACAGTAACATATCGGTGATTATTACCGATATGACGTCGAAAGTGATCCCCGATATGGTCCAGTAGGGGCCTGGTTTGGGTCTGGCCCAATACGCAGGAAATGCCCATATCATGTAGTCCCCCAATTTGGGGATTCTTATCTTAGAGATAAGGATTCGCAAATTTAGTTTTGAATTTCTGGGTTACCTCTACCCTTCGTCCCGCCAGTTCAAATGATGGAGATCAAACTTGCGGGGAGTTGACGCATAGTTTGAGGTCCTTGTTTGAATTGTAGTTCCCTGGTATTTGGGTTCCTTGAAAATTATGATGGGGTTGGCGGGGCAGTTGTTATATTCTCGCGGCTCCTCGCGTAGTAGGGTAGGATGTCGGGTTTTAGCTTCGATCTTATGTCAAATTCATATTCGATATAACATCGAAAGTATATTTCGATGTAGTTGAGGCCTCTGTCTATAAGTATGGCTTGCAGGAGACTCTGAAGTTCATAGTTTTCTGTGTTTTCTCTGTCGCCTAGCGTAACCACATCGGTAAGTATATCGGTAATTATATTCGATATATCCCCCGACGTGTATTTCGATCTCTCTGTTGTAGTTGACTTATTATTGTTTTCTTCTACTGATATTCCAATTATTCTGCAGGTATGTTACCTTTTTCTGAGATACTTCGTTAAAATGGGGTTTAGACAATTGATGCTTAAACTTCACGCCGATCGTGACGCTCAGAAAGCTGCTGAAGCGGCGGCAGTCGCTGCGGTGCCTGAAATAAGGTCTGCGTCTAGCTTTGACCTGAATAATGCAGCTGTTGAGTTTCTGGCAGAGGCATCGGGAGTCGAGCGACCTCCCCCTAGCATTGTAGTGTCTGTACGTGTTAATGAAGAACGTTTTAACAATGTTCGTGCAATGGTTGGGACACTTAGCCAGGACATCCTTGACGTGGTAGGAGGCCCGGATGGTGCGGCCAGCCTCTTGGAAGTGTTGGCCTCGAATCGGGAGGGCGTGTTTCCTCGACCTGACGGGGCTGAGGCGACAGAGATACATGTTGTGGGGTCTCCTTCCGGTGAGTATGTCGCTCCATGTTCTGAATCGTTGGCCGACGTTCATTTGACCAGGGACGTTGGAGGTTCGAAATCGAATACCCATGTCAATTTGGGTGATTTTGCGGATGCGCCTTTCATAGTGGGATCGGGTTCTTCACGCCCGAATCCTATTAGTGACAAGGGAAAGGCGGCCGTTTCAGGCATGACCGACAAGGGTAAGGGGCCATTGCGGGAGCCCTCGATATTGGGGGGTCGTACCCCTATTTTTCCTGAGATCCCGATTACGAAACCTGCCATTGACCTGACTAGGATAGCAGGTAATAAAAGGTCTCGTGAGGGGACTGTCCATAGTGGCCACTCCTCTTCGAGTTCTGGCCCTCGGAAGGCGGGTGCGGTCAAACCCTCGAAGCGAGTAGAATTTGCTGAAGCCGATGTTGTACGGGGCATGATGCGGGCTTTCCCTCCTCCTACGAATGTGCGGATGCTCACAGAATTTGAGCGGGCCCATAATATATGCCGCATCGCTCATCTGTTCCAAAGTGTATGTATCTGAACACGACTCCAGTCGTTTTCATTTGAATGTTTAGCATAATGTTATGTATTGTATTGTGCAGACGGCTAAGCTGGCGGTCTCGTGTCTGAAGACCGTTCGCGAGTCCAAGGGTGACTCTGACGCTGTTGCTGCTGAGCTCGAGGCTGACATCTTGAAGATGAGGGAGTTCAATCCCATGGTGTTGGAGAGGTTGGAGGCTGAAAAAGAAGATGCACTGAAGACATGTCGTATGCTCCGGGAGGAGTACGATTTGTTGAAGGGAAACTTTAAAACAGTAGTGACTGAGCTCGATCAAGGAAAGGCGCGTGAATTTGCGGCCAATAAAGAGCTGAAATCACTGAAGGCTGAGGTGGCGGCGGTGAAGGTTGCTAATGAACGTCTCTCATTGGAGCTCTCCACTGCCCGATTAACTCCCTTAGACTTGGTATTTATCTTGTGTACGATATCTGTTTCCATTTTTTGTGCTCTTGTATTTGATAGAGTTCAATTTGTAGGAACGTCGTCCTGATCTTCTCCGGGTTGGGGCGGAGAAGTTTATGGAAAGCTCGAGCTTCCGAAATTTAATTTTGAAGATTCGGGATACAGCCTTTCATGCTTGCGTAGGGCAAGTGTTGAGAAACGACGGTTTCAAGGACTCCCTCGAGTTGAGTGGGCTGAACCCAAAGCATGATCATAATGATCTGCCGATTGGCGGTCTAGATGAGATGGAAGAGAATCCGGCCAACCCTGACGTATTTTCCGAGGTCGTGGAGAGAAAGACTAAAGGGTCCTCGTGGGAGTAGCTGTTTACTGCCTTCATTGTAATTTGACTTTATCCCTTTCCAGACTATTTTTGATTCGTGGTTCTGTAACTGAATATCTATTTCTCTGTTGATTTCATAGTATGTGACTCTTTGTGGCCTTGTTGTCTGATAATTTGTCGGTTTTCTTTTATTGTCATGAAGGTGGAATATGCAGTGTTCCGATGTCTGAGGTGCAGTCATTTCGTTCTCGTATTTGATGAGATTCGTCTAATCTGTGTGTTGTCAACGAAGGATTGATCAGAATATTCTTGGTGTTGATAGGAACATGGGTAATCTGCCAATGCATCTGTATTTAGGATCGACCATATTATTACAGGGAATATTCTTCTTGTGGTTAGGGGGCCATAGAGCCTGCCTCTTCACATAACTTGATTCACGGAATTCTCACCCAATAGGCTCTTCACCTATCGTAATTTTATGGGATTTTCACCCAATAGGCTCTTCACCTAGCGTAATTTTATGGGATTTATACCCAATAGGCTTTTCACCTAGCTTGATTTATGGGATTTTCACCCAATAGGCTCTTCACCTAGCGTAGTTTTATGGGATTTCCACCCAATAGGCTCTTCACCTAGCATGATTTATGGGATTTTCACCCAATAGGCTCTTCACCTAGCTTGATTTATGGGATTTCCACCCAATAGGCTCTTCACCTAGCGTACTTTTATGGGATTTCCACCCAATAGGCTCTTCACCTAGCTTGATTTATGGGATTTTCACCCAATAGGCTCTTCACATAGCGTGGCAGTTCAACCCCGTTAGCACATGGGATATTTTTCTTGAATCGACCCCGTTATCACAGGGGATTTTTTCGAGGGTAGGGGCGCATCCCGTTATCACAGGGAACCCGCTACCTGTTGACTTGTTTTTGATCGACCCCGTTATCACAGGGGATATTTTTGAGGGTAGGGGCGCATCCCGTTATCACAGGGAACCCGCTACCTGTTGAATTGTTTTTTATCGACCCCGTTATCACATGGGATATTTTTGAGGGTAGGGGCGCATCCCGTTATCACAGGAAACCCGCTACCTGTTGAATTTTGTTTGATCGACCCCGTTATCACAGGAGATATTTCTGAGGGTAGGGGCGCATCCCGTTATCACAGCGAACCCTCTACCTGTTGAATTGTTTTTGATCGACCCTGTTATCACAGGGGATATTTTTGAGGGTAGGGGCGCATCCCGTTATCACAGGGAACCCGCTACCTGTTGAATTATTTTTGATCGACCCCGTTATCACATGGGATTTTGTAGGCGAGCCTTTTCATTGTCTTTTCGACTATGTCTCTTGGTGACTCTATCGTTGTTGAATCTGTAGGTCATTAATCCCTACAAAACATCATAGACAAGAAATTTTTTTGACATAAAAGCTAATACGAGAGCACGAAATGACGTGCAAGTGTTATTTGAGGGATGTTCCCTCGATCTGGGAATATTAGTTTTACACAAGAAATAGTGTTTCTGGTATGCTCTATCATGCCTGTGGTACCTAGAGTGGGTTATAGTCGAGTCAATCCATCTGCAATTAAATACGCAACTCAAACTAATTTAGTGTTAACTAATTCAAAAGGAAAAAATAAAGATAGAGAATACGATGAACATCTTGTTTTTTAGCAAGGGTTAGAAAACTCTTCTCCAATGAGTGGGGAAATTGGCATCCCATACTCCAAAAAATGGCAAAATTTAGCAAAAGGAAAGCATTCAGCTGGAGATGAAAGCGAATGAGGTGCTAAGGGCCGAACAAAAAAGAAAAAAAGAGGCAGAGGTAAGGCGATGTGCGCCAGGGTTGGAGCTAAGAAAAATCGAAAAAGCTCAAACAAAATCAGTAAGCAAAGAACATGCAAGGATGAAGGTAAAGTTGCTTTGAGTAATTCAGTAAATGACAGCAATATAATGAGTCGAAACAAGGCGATTAAAAGAAATAATTTGGAGTGGGAGGCTTCCTAAATTTGGAATTTTGGTAAGAAAATAGGGATTGTTGGGCGGGGTAACGACGACGAGATTATTGTTAAGTCAGTTGAGATGAACAAGAGAGGGAGAGTATTAGTGAAGGAGTAGGAGGTGGGAGATAGAGTAGTTTCTTCATGAAGATTATTTCATTTAATTGTAGAGGGGGAGGAGGTCGGGTTAAATCTAAAGTAATCAGGGGGTTGGTGAGAGAACATAATGTAATGACAAATTCTTGAATTCTAAAATTAAAAGACAAGAAAAAGATTACAAAATAATTTTGAATAAATTTAAAATTACAATTGTAGTTCAGTCTCTATCTAATCCTCTGATTCAATTCTACAAGAACAATATCAAAATTTGTAGTGAAAATCTTCAATTCGATCTTCGCCGAAATGATTTGAACTTGGAGAAACGTTAATTCGAGGGTCTTGGACTTGATATCGGATTAAACGGTGATTTCATTTGAGGATTTGACTTGAGGGTTTGATGAACACTGATTTGATTTGGGGATTTGATGGACACCGATTTGACTTGGGGATTTGATGAACATCGATTTGACTTGGGGATTTGATGAACACCGATTTGACTTGGGGATTTGATGAACACCGATTTTGACTTGGGAATTTGATGAACAATGATTTGACTTGAGGATTTGATGAAGGATGGTATGATCTTTGTTCTCAGTTCTTTAAATATGTTGGCTTTGGTCTTCCTAGTACGGATTTTGATCTTCAAAAATGGTTTTCCGAGGGTCTTGTGACTTGATCTCGGATCAAACTAATTTTGGCTTGAATGTTGTTGAAGAACGATATGAATTTGATTTGGATTTTTCTGGATATGTTGAAGATTTGATCTTCTTGGCAGAGACACGATCTTCAAAAAATTATTTTTGGATGAACTTGAGGCTTGATAGCGGATTGAAAGGAGTTCTTAATGGAGAACACCTTGAAGATGGTTGAAGGATACCTTGAATGCCGCAAATAACGCTTGAAGATGGTTGAAGGATACCTTGAATGCCGCGAAGAACGGTTGAAGATGGATGAATTTGGTGGAGCAAAAAACTTAGAGCTTTTCCCTCTTCAACTTGTGAATATTTTGTTTGTATTTTTTCTTTCTTCTTCAAGACCACCTCTATTTATAGTTGTGGAGTGAATCTCAATTAGAATCCCCCTGATGAGATGAACGATTGTGATCGCGTCTAAAATTTCTTGATATGGAAGACTTTATCTAGGAGAATCTTCTTTCCATCTCTTGAAGATTGAGACTTGTTGGGAAATTGTTTCCTTGTCTTAAGATTTAATTAATATATTTATTTTGATCCCTCAAAATATTAAGATTAAATAAAATATATTTTGTATTTCTTGCATCTTAAGAGTTACCATCATTTAATTTAATTAGACACAAAATTAATGTGTCTACAAGTTGCCCCCTCGAGACTTGTTAACGATTTGTGTTGAAATGCATTAGTGTGTGGATAAGTCTCGACATCTTTCTTCTTGTTGTTCTCGTGCTTCAATTCAACCACAATAAATCCACTTCATGATTTTAGAACATTTGTAAGCTTTATCATTGGATCCATCAACTTGAATGTTGCATGAGCATTTTGTTTTTCGGGATATGACTGAGCTAAGAATGAACTTCTAGCTGCCTACGTATCCAATGAAGGAATCAAGTCACGACATAGTTCAAAAGAAATCAAGATTAATTTAAAGATGGTGCCATACACAGTTTCTACTCATGCGGGCCAGGAGTAACGTGCAGTTTAAGCTCGTGCGCCATGGAGCATTTGATTTGGACATTTGTAGATATTTTATCTCATATCTAGGAGGCTTTGACTTGAAGAATTTGTAGACAATTTTGCTCGTGTCTAGGAGACTTGAAAAATTGAAGAATTTGTAGATCTTTTGGCTCGTGTCTAGGAGACATGCAAATTTGTTTTGAAGACTTGAAGGATTTGTAGACCTTTTGGCTCGTGTCTAGGAGACTTGAGGACTTCGACTTTTTGCTTTGAAAACTTGGTTTTCAAGAATTTGCTTTGACTTCAAAATGCAAACAGTTTATACTCGTGTTAAGGAGAATGTTGATAATTTATACTCTTATCAAGGAGTGAATATTTTGGCGCTTACTTTGAAGATTTGAGATAGTTTAAGCTCGTATCATGGAGCATATATTTTGGCACTTAATTTGATGATTTGAGATAGTTTAAGCTCGTATCAAGGAGCATATATTTTGGAACTTAATTTGAGGATTTGGGATAGTTTAAGCTCGTATCAAGGAGCACATTGGTTGGCACAAAATTTGACGGCGCACCTTCTTCATTGTCATCGTCTGTATCATCACTTTCAATATCAAGACCAAGGGCTAAGTTTACTTCTTTAATAGAGTTTACACTTATCTCTATGTCATGCGCTCGTGTTGCCAACTCTTCAAAGTTTCTTGGCTTTATTCCTTGAAGTATGTAAATGAGACTCCAATTCATCCCTTGAATGCAAATCCCTATGGCTGAAGTTTCAGATAGTTTTTCTTCGCAACTTAAGAATAGATTTTTCCACCAATTAATGTAATCAATCACTGGTTCATCTTCTTGTTTATGAGAATTTGCAAGTTCAATCATGCTTACAGTACACCGAGTGCTATAAAAGCGATTGAAGAACTCGGTTTGTAGATCGTTCCAACCGTCAATGGAGTTTGGTTCAAGATTAATGTACCAATCAAATGCAAAGTCTTCTAAGGATCGAGCGAATTGCTTGACTAGATGATCTCCATAAGTTCCAGCACTATTGCACGTCTCAATTAAGTGAGCAACATGTTGTTTGGGGTCTCCAATCCCATCGAATCTTTGAAACATCGGAGGTTGATAGCTTTTCGGCATTTGTAATTTCTTTATTCTTTGAGTATAAGGCTTCGTGTAAGATTTGAAAGTCTCGTTAATCCCCTTGTCTGTTTAAATTGGTCTTACTAGTTGTTGGGAGTTTCGTTGTTGTTCTTCTTGCTGTGAGTTTTTCGTTGTTCTCTTGTAAGGGGTTGAACACCCCTTGTACTTCTTTGTTTCATTGATTTTGCTTGATCAAAAAAAAATCATTAACTTTCAGATTTCAGAAAATAGTTAGGTGTCTAGTTTGGATATATTTTTCTTTATTTAAATTATAATGTTTATTAATTATTGTTATTTGCTAAATAGTTACATAATATTTTTACTTGTATTTAATTTGTACGATGATTATGATTAAATGTTGATTAATTAATAGTATTATGTCTCACTTTACGTAGGAAAATAGTGTTATAGATTTAAGTTTCCGCAGCCACCTGTAGAAATATAACTCCAACTACGTACATACTATAATTTGTACATGTAGAAAAGTAGTAGAATTTATGTAGTACATAATTGGATAACAGATGTCAAACGATCCTTCACGGTCCCATTCGACGTCTAGTGGCGGTTTCTCGAAGAGAAGTCATCGACTAGCTCAACCCTAGTCTCAGCTTGTTGCAAATGATGTCTTCGAGAACCCAACGTACGTCTACCCAAACGTACACTTGTTAGGGACCCCTTCACCTTGTGCGCCGCATGGTGGATCTTCTTCGTCTATTCCTACTGGGCCATACATTTCCCATAGTTTAGACCAGTTTGCTCCACTGCTTACTCTGAGATTGTTAAACGTTGGATCGTTTGGAGCAGGGCCAAATTCATAAAGGTGAACAACACCGGTTGAATCATCTAGAGCGACCCCCCTTATCACAGAGACAATAGTAGCCCATATTATCGCCCAGAGCTAGGCCTAGTAGACCTAGGTCATCACCCATTGGATCGTCTGGAGCAGGTTTCAGTTCACATAGACATGCATCACTTGGATCATCCGGTATTGGACCTAGTACCCAGATGCGACCCCTTAAGGAAGTGACTAACGGAGATCAGCCCTCTTCTACCTTGGGAGATCGCTGCGTCGTATACTTGGAATCAAATGGACATTTTACGGATTAGTTGAGGATAGTGCAAACCATTAGCACAAGAAGCAAAAGGCTTTCGACCGCTATAGAGGTGCAATGACGGCGGCTCGGCTATCGCTAATAATCTTCAAGTTCCAAATATAAGCATTTCACACATTCTTTCAACATAAATTGGTGGTTTAATTATGAAATTCGATAATAATAAGTATATACCAGTTGAATAAATATAGACTATAAGTTTTAATGCACAATTAATTATCATTTATAAGGTTGGTTCATAATCATGTTGCACTTTTACCTAATAATGTACGTAGTAACTTTATAGGGATTTTCGTTGTAGTGCAAAGTAACTATGTTCCAAAATTAGACCTCTATAGTGCTTCGAACCTTTTTTGGTTCTCTAAACTAACCCGAGTTTCAATTTTGGTCATCCGACAACCAATTCACTGGAGCTAATTTATATTTTTTGTAAAAATTATATTTAACCACGTGTGTAGGATGTACACGTGAAATACCAGAATTTAGAAATCACATTGTAGTTAAATTATCAAAAAAAAAACTTAAAATATAAACAAAATTTGAATTACCTAATTTTATATTTTATGACTTACACAATCCATAAAACACAATACATCAAAAGCAAACCCAATTATAAAAATCCCTCAAGAACCATAATTTCAAACTGCAAGATTTTGGGGGGGTTTGCGACCCCCCGGTGACCGCCGGGCGGTCCCCAAGCTTTTGACAATCGCCCAGAGGGGAATTTTTGCGACCACCTCTTGGTGAGCGCACGACGGTCCTCTGAGTTTCGGCAACCACCCGGAGCAACGGGGACATCCCAGCGGTCTCCAGCCCACTAAGGAGACCGTTGGGCAGTCCTCGACCCAATGGCAGGAATTAGGGACCGTTCGGCGGTCCCTAAAACCACTTTTAGGGATCGTCGGGTAGTCTCTAAAACAAGTATTAGGGACCGCCAAGCGGTCCCTAATAATATTCATACCTCATTTTTTGATTTTATGGAACGATTAAGGTGCCGCATTGTTTGTTTAGTTGATTTATCCTAATAATAGTTAATATAAGGTTTCATGCAAAGTGAAACAACATATGATGATTAAGTGTACGTATAACGTATAATAGGTTTAACGTTAAAATCTCTCTCAATCACATTCAATCTACTATTAAATAACTAAATCAATAGTTTTATAATTATTTGTTACTTCAATTGACTTGTTATAATGAGGTTTGTTGCTAAAAATCAAAAACACATGGAGATCGATCCGTAAAATCTAAAATGAAGTATGGATATTATTATGGACCGCCCTGCGGTTCCTAAACCAGTTTTGTGGACTGCTTGGCGATCACCAAATATCTTTAGGGACCGCCTGACGGTCCCTAAATGCATTGAACTAGGCGGATATAGGGGGTGGGGGGGAGGATTTGAAATTTCCGAAAAGTCAAAATTTTCACCCTCAATACTATATATACCACCACTCTCCCATCTAGTTTTTCAACACTCTTCCAAAAACCCAACTCCAAAATTTATGTTCTCCTTTTCTCTTACTAAATCCCAAAAATAAAAATCATTCAACAAAAACTTTCATTTCTTCATTCATTTTCCAAATATAAAACAAACACTCTTCTCTTTTTTTTTTTTTCTTCTTCAGATCCCAAAACACAGTCTTTCTTATCTTTTCTTTTAACAAATGCCAAGAAAACACCCAACAATATGTTCATTTCTTTTTCTTCTTCTATTTTCATTGCTTTTGGTTTATTTTAATAACTATCATATAATTTTACTTTTATTTCATTATTTTCTTTGTTTTATTTTGTTAACTTTCATTTTATTTTACTTTTTGATCATGTTTTTTTTGTTCTTGTAAATGTTTGTTGCCCATATTTATACACAATTTATACAAAAAAATTCAATAATATTCCGGTGATTTACCGTAATATTATTGGATTTTTTTTGTTCTATCGTTGACTTTTATGGACCGCCGAGTGGTCCCCAATAATATTCGTAGCATCTGGGACTGCCTAGCGGTCCCCATCTATGAATATTATTGGGCAATCCCTAATGCTATGAATATTATTGTAGACCGCCCAGCGGTCCCCAATACTTCTTGATACTTTGGGGATCGTTAAGCGGTCACCAAAGCCCAGAAGTCTTTAGGGACCGCCCAACGGTCCCTAATGTTGCGGTCGCAAAAAATGCGGCTCGAGACCGCAAGGTCGTCGCCGAATGGTAGGGGACCGAGACTTTCGGCGACCGCCTTTTGGTGACCGCTGAGTTGTCCCTACAGGTCTTTGAGGACCGCTCAGGGATCTTTAGGGGCGGTCCCTAAAGACCCCTGAATCTTGTAGTGTCACAAAATCCCCAAATTCGATTTGCACCACCCCATACCCGATTTGCACCACTCAAGCCCCGATTCTCACTCACAACTCTTGCCCCGATTCGACCTACTCAAGCCCAAACGCACTTACATCTCTAGACTTAATCTGAAATCGATTCACACCACCCCAATTTCCAGCCCCATTTATGGCACCACCCAAGTTTCCAGCCCCAAATCCGAATCTGTTTTGAACCTCAGAAATTTTACCGCACCTGAATCGCTCCTTTAAAGTAGACACAATTTTCAAGATGCCAGGATTGATTGTCTTTGTTTAGCTTTCGTTTAATGCTTCTTGCTTCTTCTTTATTTTTTTTATTCTGTTGAGTAATTTTTGGTTGTTTTCGTTGCACATGTTTTCTACATTTATCCTTGTAATGTTTCTATTCCTGTTTATGTTCACATTCATATTTATGTTTTTTTCATAATATTCTTTTAGATTTTTTATTTAATTTACTTCATCAATGAATGGATCATATTTAGTTATTGTAATAACTTTCGGTAACAAACACACCAAATTATCTAACATTATTATTAGTAAATAATTATCCCATGAGTACAGAAACACGATACATCTTTAATTATAATGTGAAGCACCCCCAAACAACAATTGACAATCCTTAAATTGGCATACAAACTTTCAAACATACCATATATAATGGATTTATTCGATCATAAATAGAGCTCGATTCGCAAATTAAATAGCAACATTATATCTTAATTAATTAATTAAGTAGACTTGGAAAGATGGTAGTTGTCAATATCCTTTGTGAGGCCAATCAAGAAGTCGATAACTTGGTGAGGATCGGGCACATTCTCGTTTAGCTTCTCGTAGATTAAAGTATGTGTGACAGTGCTGCCATCCTCCTTACTGTCTATATTGGTAATAAAAGTGAAAGCAGTGTAATACTCCAGCAAAGTTCCTTTTAAAATCTTGAAAGAGACCAACTTCTTATTCTCATCCAAAGCATCAATCATATCCCGCGCCGTGCTCCTTTGCCCTTCTGTTTAATTAATATAAATAGGTTTAAGCATCGATCAAATAATTGCAACAAAAATCAAATTTAGTAATCATTAATCAAGGATTGCTAGTTTCTGCATTTTACTTACCAATGTTAAAATGCCAGTTCATGGTGGATCCAAGTCCTCCCCACTCGCCGGAGTGCAACTCAATGCCTTGGACAAGGTCAGGACTCATTTCGGATAAGAGGTATATTTTCTTTGTAAGTGTCTCAAAGAGAACACTTGCATCCAACTTTATGTCCATCTGTGAAACCAAGCTCCCATCAAGCCCCATTTTTTCTTATAATGAAATAAAATATAAAATTCTTTTGTTATATTTGATTTGATGTGATCGAGTTATATATGATGATGAACTGCTTCTTCCACATGCGGGCTTATATAGTTTCATTTTGTTGCAAGAAACTAATTAATAAACTATTCAACCATATTTTAACTTGTGGCATGCATGTTAGGTTGTCCCATTTTATATTACTAAATCTGATCAGTAGTAAGTCCAATCTGGTGTGCTACTTACTCGCCTACTCCCCTCCCACGTGAACTTTTATCAATCCTTTTTATCTATTAATCAATAGTATAATTTAACGGTAACGTCAATATGTTCTCGCAAATGTACAAACTATTGTTTTCTAAAAAGAATCATAATAAATATGTGATTTATGCAGAAATTCTATATTTGTTCTCTAACTTTTGCTGATTCTAGTTTTTGCCCCGTGAGTTTTTGGATCGCCAAATAATCCTTCAAAATTTAAAAAAAAAAAAAACATATCGAGTTTTTATGCCCACCTCAGGCCCGAACGGGGCTTCATTATGTGGCTGTCTACTAAGATGCCACCTACAATTTTTATGTGTTAAAACTTAAAAGTATAGAGTATCAGCGCACATCATACGACTTTAATATACTTTTTTTTATTAGTTCAGCGCACATCATACGACTTTAATATATCTGATCAAATTGTTTACTAGCGTTCAGCACACACCGTAAATGAGTGAACGTGACAGATCTAAACAGTTCATCGATGATAAATTTCAATTTTAATCTGGCCACGAGGCTGAATGCATGGATCCGGATTTATTTTTAAGTGGACTTCATTGTGCTGTGGGGTTATATAAGCTCATTTATGTGCCCTTTGATTTATCAGTCATTGCAATTTACATTCGGTGAGAGTAAACTTGTGACTCATATATACGGATATGGCAGAGGGTAACAAAACTAAAGGAAGAATATGTGTGACTGGTGGAACTGGTTGTTGGGACCGAAAACGAAACCCAAGAGCGTTCATGTCAAATCATCAAGAATTAAACACATAAATCAAATAACTGGATTGCGGAAGCGTACCTTACACCGTATGATTAATTGCTTGCGAAACGTCTTGTGGTTGATCTTCCAAATCAGCACGAATCTCTTGAGAGTTCCTTTAATTCTCTCTTGATCTAACTATCGATGGGATGTAGTATAGAAAGTGACTCGTGTGATTTGGGGACCATGACCACCTTTATATATTAGGTCACCAAAACCCTGGTGCCCTAATTTCATAACTTGGGCTTCGGCCCATCATCGTAAGCACAAGTTACAACAGTCTCTACACATTAAAGGCCCACACCCTATTAGATACATTAAGCCCATAATTTAACCGAACTTTAGATCACTTTTATCGGGCTTATTATTAATGACATTTCGTATCACATAATTATTAACATATAAGCCCAACGTTGGATTAACGATCCAACATTATTGGATAAATGATCCAACAATCTCCCACTTGGGCTATATGTGAACTTCATAATTATGCTTATTCGAATTGAGCTCCTTTACTGTCATTACCGAATGTATCTACAACCAATCCCGTCCATCAATCATACCAACATAGAATCGAAGGGGTCTTTGTCGCATTTATCGTGACTCGACCCATCAACGGTCACATATGTCAATATAACTGAATGACATAGATCATGATGTGGATGCGTAGCATGGAAACTTCATGTAATGTGACCATAACATGCCTGTTTCCAACTAGTCCTCCCTTAAACCTTAGTGAGATCAAACTTCAAACTGAAATCAGAGTATAACTTTGCTTGAAACTTTATTTCTGCAGAAACAACCTTAAAATCCTTAAACTAGACTAACCGAAAGCGTCTATATGGTAAAACATCTACAAACTCCCACAGAAGCTGAATTTCCTTAACTGATGTGTCATCCATATGAGCGACTAGCTCATAAAACCTTTTGGATAATACGTCTTTAATTAGTGGATCCACGATATGGAGTTTGTGTTGATGCGCTTTATAGACGACTGTTTACTCTGAACTCTTTATTCAACAACTAGGAATATGATGTCTTGTGTAATTTGACATTATCAAGATCCTATTGTTAGAATGTACAACTGCTTATTATTATCACAAAATAACTTTAGTGGCACGTTTCAACGCTATCCACTTTACGCAGCCTCGTGACAAAAGTATACAGTCATACTTTTATAATTGGACGCCTTATAACACACCATGGACACTGTTGTCATGAAAGTATTTACCATACGAGACGGTTAAGTACTCTTTCTAAAATGACACTCATGACAAGCAGATGAACATAGCCTGATGTAAAACCATACTTTTAGGCATCCAGCGAAATCGGAGTCAGTATACTTTACGATCTCAAACTGAACTGACCTCCGACATGTAAGCATGTATCCTTTAAAATACTTTAAGTACTATAAGACTCATTTTGGCTGCTTTCTAATGGTCTTTTCTGAATTACTCAAATATCTGGCCAACATTTATTATAATTTAAACATATTTAAAAAATCTCCATTGCTAAGGCATGTGGAAAATTCTTTACTTGTTTTGCTGAAGAACAACTTTTAGGGTATTAATTAAATTGTACTATTCTCTTATAAGAAAGAGTATCAAAAGCAATGCAATTACACTATAGTTTTACTCCCACAGACCTTATGATATTTACTGAATTTATCTCAAAATTAATTGAGATAATTACTTAATAAACTTGAAATACCATTTATAATTTTACTGAAATACTCAGATGGATTTTCTAAGCTTGCAAACCATAATATTTCTATCTTTAGATATAAACCATTTGGTTGCTCTATATAGATCGTATCATCAATGTTCTCATTGAGAAACACTATTTATATCCATCAGTAATAATTTCACGAGATGAGTTCTCTAAAGTTGCAAGCCATAATCCATGCATCTTTTTACACAAGGTTTTCTGGATGCACTATCTATATTGTCTCACAATGTTGCCATTAAGAGATAACAATCATATCCATCTCATAAAATTCATAGTATATCTTTAATATTATGGTTCTTGAGATGCTGAAGTTTGTTCTTTTGAAACTACTCTCTAAACGGGAGTTTCCTTGACATTGTCTTAACTTGCATAGTATTGAATAGAATGACAAAGAAGTCAAGGCCTATTTAATACATCTGTAAGAATACAAATATATTCCTTCTGAAGGACAATGTCTTTAACTTTATCTCCCCCCGCAAACTTGGCATCCTCAAAGAACCAAACATTTCTTTCACTCTTAAGAGTTGACTTTAATGTGGGATCTAAAACTTTTAAATTAGACTTCTTTAGAATACTTAAAGTAACTTACCGTTATAGAATTCAGATTATGATCTTAAAGTCAGTAAGACTTTACTTTTAATTGAATATTCTAAACAGGTAAGTACTTTAGTAAATATTCTATATAATGTAGGCTGCAATCTCAAGAGCTTCACTTTAGAGAAATTTTAATAGTCATATTTCATCTTTCAAGTGACACCATTATTGTGGAATTAACCCTTTATGATGTACCTAAAGATGATATTACATTTCTCTATAGGAATTTAACAAACTATATTTGGTGAACTTGAAACAATAAGTATACCAAATTAATATTTTGGATGAACATAATGTTTTGATCCTTAAGTTGAGTAAACTCTCAACTTTAACAACACACCCAAAGTTTGAGAATTATAGTAACATGAGTTCTTATTCTCCTTTAGGAGGTATGACTTGATCTCATATACCATAACTCGACTGAATTTTCACAGATTAATATAACTTTTGTACCTTAAGTACTATAGTAAAAGATTTATGAGGCAATTATACTACTTAAAAATAATTTTCGCAACTGTAGAAAGAACTCGAGAACTTTTAAGGCCAAAACTTTAACAAAAGCTGGATTTTCTTTAGTAACTTGATAAATCAAGAAATATCTTAATTTATTCAAAAATAATGATTTTCTTCTAAAAGACGAAAATAAAAAGACTTTACCAAAATAATCTTGAAAAACAGTTCTTTCATAGTAAACTAAATTTCTTTATTGCCTCAACTTGAACTTATTGTCATCACATAAATAGATGCATCTTTCAACATCATTTGACTTTAGATATTTTAGAGAATATTTCATAGATATAGTGATGTAAGATACTGCGACTTAATCTATTCATCACATGGATCTATGTAACCAAAATTAATTTAATCTGTGAAATTATGAAATTAAGAAGTACACCATTTGGCACGCCTAACATGACAATTAGTGCACTGTTTCTCCTTAAGATTAAAACTCAAATGAGAAACAACTTTTTCTTTTCCAATTTAATTGGTGGCTTTTGTTGTTTCTTATGAGTTGCTATATTTGCAGCTTTTGTAAGATTGCATTTTGCTTTGTCCTTAGGTATTAAGGTAATACGAGATATTTCGGCTGTACTCCCTAATATCATCCTTTCCTCATACGTATTTAAAAATTAAAATTGTCAAGAATGTATATATTTTAGACTTATCATTCTGGACAACTTTATTTTTTATATCCCTAAGGAACTTAACTTTAATATATATATTTTAAATAATACCCCTAAAAGTTACTAAGATTATCTTGTTCATGAATATCCTACACATGCGTTTATCATTTTCTCCCACAGTTTTATATTACCCTTGTTGCAACGGTAATTTGTATCCTTAAAATGTGGTATAGAAGTAATCCTTAACGCAATATGGAGTATCATGATAAAAATAGAAGTGCTTTAACACCGAAACAGAATTTATGTTGGTAGTTATGTTGGTAATTATAAGTAGCATGTGCTACAACTAAATAAATCTTATACATGCTCACATTAACCTTGAAGCAAAATCAAATTCAAGTATTGGTAATTCCCATCTCAAGATACCGGAACTCCATTAACATTTTATCTTTGACCAAATGTTAACTTGTAAGTGGTATCTTGAAGCAGTAATTAAACTTTGACAATAAATGTCGAACATAACTCTACCTTTGGCCGATATTATGTTCACATGCAAAACCGCGTAATCATCACAAGTTTAATTCTGCAAGTATGCATGCAATTCTGACAAACATCGATCTTCCTTTTGGCCGATGGACATTCACATAAGTTACATGCACATTACCATTTATATTTTCAAATAAATTAATTTCCACAAGAGAGCTCACTTTTGCGAGATGTTGCTTCAATTAACATATCTAAAAATATATATAACTTTTCCAATATTAGAATTCAAGATTGCACCAGAAAATTTGGGCTTCTATAAAAGGTTATTCTTTTTAATCACAAGTCAATGGTCAAGGTTTTGACCTTTGACTGAGTCGGGACTGGACAAGTCAAACTCGACTTGTATCCTGCTCCAGTTTCTTGACCCCACGCCCAAATTTTTAATCTTTTGCTTTAATTTTATTAAAGGCTAAAACTTTAATTCTTTAACTTTAGTTATAGTTGGGCCATATAATTTTATTAAACTTAAAGGCCAATTTGGAATTGGAATTTTCTAGGACTATTTTGTAGTAATAAGAAACTTATCTACAATATATTAGGGCTTCTTTGCAATTTGCAAGATGTAAAGACTGGAATTGCAATATAATTAGACTTTATTCCAATTTGAAAAAGATATTGGCAGAAATTGCAATTGTCAGGGGACGTTTTGCAATTAACAGAAGAGGGATGCAATTTTACAAAAGATCTGGACTAGAGTTGCAATTAGCAGGGGCCAAATTGCACTTTAAAAGACTTGATTGCAATATTAAGGGAACTGTTTTGCAATATAAATAAAGTTTAGGTTAAAATTGCAATTTTATTATTTATTAAGGACTGGTATGCAATTTTGTCATCTTCCTTCTTAAGCAGCAACTACATCACCGCCGCCTCTTTCTTTCAAGCTGCAGATCTGTGAGCCGCCACCCGTCCCTCTCCGACGTGTCCTTTCGCCGCCGAGCAGCGACGTTCTCCTTTCGCCAAAGTTCTTTCAAGCAGCCGCTGTAAATTCGTCCCTTTTAAGACCTCGAAGCAGCAGCTATGGCTGCCGCCTGAAGCTTATCACTTAGCGCCGGCGAAAGTACGTTCGCCGGCGTCGGTTCATCTCTAAAGATTCTTGATTTCCTTCCCTTCCTTTTGTTTTTTTTTTTTTTTTGAGTTGTTGCAGCGGCGGCAAACCGCTGCCCGTTCCGCCGTGGTCGGGCGGCTTAAGTCCTTTATCGCCGGCGGAAGACGTCTGCCGACGGATCTTTGCGGATTTTCCTTTTGGTTTTGGCAAAAATCAATTTCTTGATTTCCCTTTTATTTCTTTTGGAAAGGAATTGAAAAATTCCTTAATTTCTGGATTGATGTTTTCCTTTACTATACATTTTTTTATTTATTCCAGAATTCCCGTAATAAAGGGAATTTAACAAATATCAGAATTCCTTTTGTGATTCTAAAACGTATTCAACTAAATCAACTTAAAGGTATGCATAGGTAATTAAATCTGTAAACCTCAATTGCAATAACTATTCTCAATCCAGATTAACCCGAACTCATAGCCATAAAAGGTGGAACTTAGGAAAGTTTTCTAGATCAAATTTTACCGTAACATCAGAAATATAATAAGCAAGCCAAAATCCGTACTTAAAAAAAACACATAAACCCCTTCTCGAAATTTAATAGCAAGAAAACCATACTCATCAAATTCGAGACCTTTAAATTATAGATGTCAGATGGCTTAAGATAAAATACAAATATGAACATATTGACATGTAACCAAATCTGAGCCACACTTTAACGAAAACCGTAATCTTAGTTAAATCAAGAACACTTAATCATGAATCAAACCACATGTCCGTTCTCAAAATAATTTTCATACAAAACCATAATTATTAATTGAGAACGTGACAACAATTAATCATTGAAACATAAGTTATAAACTTTAATCCCAATGATTCAACATGAAGTAGCTCTGATACCACTTGTTGGGACCGAAAACGAAACCCAAGAGCGTTCATGTCAAATCATCAAGAATTAAACACATAAATCAAATAACTGGATTGCGGAAGCGTACCTTACACCGTATGATTAATTGCTTGCGAAACGTCTTGTGGTTGATCTTCCAAATCAGCACGAATCTCTTGAGAGTTCCTTTAATTCTCTCTTGATCTAACTATCGATGGGATGTAGTATAGAAAGTGACTCGTGTGATTTGGGGACCATGACCACATTTATATATTAGGTCACCAAAACCCTGGTGCCCTAATTTCATAACTTGGGCTTCGGCCCATCATCGTAAGCACAAGTTACAACAGTCTCTACACATTAAAGGCCCACACCCTATTAGATACATTAAGCCCATAATTTAACCGAACTTTAGATCACTTTTATCGGGCTTATTATTAATGACATTTCGTATCACATAATTATTAACATATAAGCCCAACGTTGGATTAACGATCCAACATTATTGGATAAATGATCCAACACTGGTTACCTAGGTTCCTGGATTGTAAAACGACTACTTGAAGATGGTTATTACGTCAATACAACCGTAAGGCTTGATCCAGGTATGTGTTTGAATAATTTTTATTGTGAGAATTCAGTCCAGCTATTTTATGCCAAGTGTGTTTCATATATACTATGTGCAACTATTAGATTTAAGATGCATGTACTAACTCATTGCAACAACTTAACGACTAACGCGTTATGAGATCTTAAAGCAAACATCAATTGGTTCATGTGATCAAGGAGGTACATATTTAGATACTTAAGATATGAATACTTTACTAGAAATCCTTTTAAAATTCTTAGTCATATTTTTAACAATAGATGTTACACATCTTTTAAGTTAGCGTTTCTAGAAAAAATAAGTGAACAAGATTTTCATTTCATTGTTGCCAGAACGTAAAAGGGACCTTAGCTTTCTCACCAATTTACCCGGCGCATCAGAAAGGCTACAGCTCTTCAACGCTGATCTCGACAATCCTAAGAGTTTTGCGGCCGCCATTGTAGGATGTGACGGAGTTTTTCACACGGCTCATCCCCTTGATCTCGAGGAAAAAGAACCTGAAGAAACAAAGATCAATAGAGGTATTAGTGGAGTACACGGAATACTTCAAGCGTGTGTTGATTCAAAGACAGTGAAACGGGTCGTGTATACTTCAAGTGCCTCTGTGGCGGCATTTGGCGGTTCAGAGCAAATAGATGAAAGTAGTTGGGCTAATGTAGAATCTGTTCGAAGTTCAGGGGTATTCGGAGGGCACTATTATGTGACCAAGACATTGACAGAGAAAGCAGCTTTTGAATTCGCAGAGAAACATGGGTTGGATCTTGTGTCGATACTTCCATCTTTGGTAGGTGGTCCTTTCATTTGCCCTAGTGTTCCTGACTCGGTGCAAATATCTCTGGCATTGATTCTCGGTACGTATAGTATGTTCGAGAAATTTACCATTCATAAAAATTTACCAACGAAGTTTACATCTCTTGGAGTATTATATTTCTGGTTTAATAACATAATTGTCATTTACTTGTGTACCATAAGCATATTAGTTGAAAGTATGTAACTAATTGGCTGCAAAAGTACTATAATTTCTTGAACTTCACTACGTACGTAACGATTTATGTGTTTCATGATTGGTGCAGGAAATGAAAAACTCTATTGCTTCATTAAGAGTACAAGTTTTGTGCATGTAGACGACGTAGCTAGAGCACATATTTTCTTGTTTGAGAATCCGAGCGTCAAAGGACGATATCTTTGTACTGGTGTTGAATCTTCAATAGAAGAGTTGTGCGAGTTTATCTCTGCAAGGTACCCTGAGTACAAAATGCCAACGGCAGAGTAAGTACTAACCCGAATTCAACTGTATATTTTTATTTGTTTGATTATTTAGTTACTTAACCAACAAATTAATAAATTTGAAGTATTTAATTTATTTATTATGTTTTCGTGTAGTTCTTGGAAGGATTTAATTCCTATTAAATTGTCGGGCATGCCATCCAAGAAACTCTTGGAAAGTGGATTTAAGTATGAAAATGGACTTGAAGAAATGTTCGATGGAGCGATCAAACGTTACAAAGAGAAGGGTCTATTGTAGTTTGATGCTTTGTTTCCTTATACTATGTTGACTCCATTTCAAAATTGAGTATTTCGTCTTATTGTTGTTATTGTAATAAGGAGTTCATTTTCAATAAGTTTATATGGAGCATATGATTTGCGATTTGAAATTTGAGTTTTACATATTTCTTTTTAAAAAAAAAATCACGTCTCCAGCAACAGGAAGTACTATGAAGTTGGAAGTTTCCTTATCGTGCGCATTTGATATGCAAAATGCAACTACTGGAAGTTAGCCAGTTGCTACCAGGCTGCAGCTATATTGAAATCATTTTAATTCTGAGCAAAAAAATAAAATTATAAAATTAAACACAAAAAGTCAAAATTATATATCATTAAACAAAATAAACAAAAAATTCTCATGGGCTTCATCTGGAAATTATTTTATACAACCGTTGCATTAATGGCTTTTAACCGATGATCCAAATTTAATATAGATTTCAGCTTTTCTAGAATTTAGGAAATAATCATCTCCATTACCTTATCCTAACCGTGTATTGGTCGTTGTTGCACTACGTCAACAATACAAAGGTTTTATAAAATAATTTTCCTCCATAAAGTCCGGCCATGACGAGGTCGAGGCGAGCTCGTTTTACTCGCTGCTCTACATCAGTCATACCCTATGCCTCATTTATTGTAGATGTACTGATGTCATAGACCTTTCCCTAATAAAAGCCTTCTCAAACTTTCGGACACCGGTCCTTCTACAATTAATTAGGCATGGGTATTCCTCATGTAGAGGAGTCTGATGATTTAGCTAATCAGCATGAGGTGATGAAGAATCTGACTAGTGGGATGATTAAATCTTGGCAAAACAAAATTCCCATCACTAAGCTTACTTCTTTCATAGCAAAATTGCATCAACTGACTGGATACCATTTCAAGTTTGATTGTATGGATCACTGAGACTGTGATTTTGGTGTACAAGTTGAAGAAGGGGTTGTCTGTTAACCTACAGAAGAGGATTTTGAGCATCATGATTGTTGTTGCACAAAAGGACAATGGAATTATGCCATTTTTCTCACTCATTACTAACATTTTGTGTGATCAGGGTTTTAAGACCAATAAGTGTGTTGTATGGATAGATACGGTGAGATCAACCAATACTTTGGTGGGACCGGAATCCATGATCTTCCATGGAAATTCCAGGATGCAGCAGGTGAAAGTGGAACCAGGTAGAAGAAGAAGCTCAGAAATTTGGTGTTGCGCCAACACTAGCCTCTCACACCTCACACTGAAGGAACCTTCCAAATCCACCCCGACTTTGTCCAGCAGCACATTGAATGGCTCAATCAGATGATCATAGACACAAAAAGGGAGATTGCTGACAAATAAGAGAACCTGAAGAGATGAAGTCCATGAAGAAGCACATGAGAAGTTTGCATTCCTCACAAAAGGGGGGAGAGTATGTAGTTTTTTGCTTTTTTATGTTATTATGTTTTCTTTAAATTATGAACGATGTTGTTTTCCTTAGTCTGTTCTGGTTCATTGTTTTAATTGGCTATGTAACTCATACTTAACTCCTACTGCTTTAGATTTCCTCTACTGGTATTCTAGGGTTATTTTTTAAACTTTTGGGGGTGTTTTCGAATTTATAAAATAATTGCATACGTCATCCTCCTGCTATATGACGTTTTTTGGTCGAAAGTATAGTTTAGGTGGAATAGCTTTTAAATGTCAAATGTTGGGTATAACCTTCAAAAAAATCTAAAGGATGGGTATAACATTGGAAATGCGCTAATAGATGGGATCTAACTCGTCGTTTTCTCCAAAAATTAATGTGACTACAAGATCTTCATAAACTAAAGAATTTCACTTTTCAAAAAATTTAAAGAAATGACAGTCGTAGATAAAACCACAGAGTTCTTATTATACCATGAAATAAAATTATTTCTCAAATTTAAATATCCACCACACGTATATTTCAATTTGCTAAGTTTCCTACCCAATCAGAATCACATGTACTGGCAAACCATATTTTCTTTCGGTTGATAAAATGAAGATTTGTCGTAAACTATCAGTTTCGTAAAAGATGCAACTAATAATATTATTGAATTGCGTCAAGATTAATGCTAATGAAACTGGTGTATTAATTAATAGGGCGAATTTCTTTTTTCGCCCTTTATAATTGGCTAAAATTGCCTTTTGCCCTTTATCTTTGCGGGCTCAACTTTTACCCTTTAACTCCTATTTCTTTGACCAAAAATGCCCAATGGGCTTTTTCACAGGGCCGATCCTAGTTTTTTGAAATACCTTTTAATTTTTTTTTTAGTAATAAAAATTAAAAATTATTAGTTTTAATTAAATTCAGTTTTGAAAACAAATTTAATATAGTTTACTTAAATTTAATTTAATTTTCCAATAAATGATATTTAAGAAAAAAAAATTATATATTTTTGTAAAAATAAAAATAACAAAAAATATGGTTAAAAATCACTTCGCACCCCCGAATTAGTTCATTTCCTCACTTTGCACACCCCCCCCCCCCCCCAACCCCCAAAAAGATAAAGACACTTTTCACATGTTCGATTTTATTCTTTTCAATCCTAAATCGTGGTAATTATATTATAATTATTTAAATTATTAAAACTTATCTGGTAAATTCATAAATATTTCTTAAACAAGTTATTTTAACTAAATATTTTTTAACTAAAGAAAATCTACAACTTATTTATTTAATCAAACTTTCATTTTTCTTATAACTTAAACAATTAAAATTTGCCATCTTCTTCTCCAACCTACCACCACCACCACTATAACACCCAAATTCGTTACCTCATCCACATACACCCAAACCCACAACCCTGTGGCAGGCTGGCAACTCTCTTCACAATCTTCTCTCTCTTCCCTCGCTTCAAAATCAAAAGCGATGACTTAATCGTAAAGACCTAAACGTACGCCGCGCACCACGTCCGACGTGTCACTCTCCTATTTTTGTGTTAACTCATGTGGTAACAATCCTATTCTCCACTTATTTCGACTCCTGGAAAACTGATTTCTGCACCAACGACTGCGGCGCAGGAGGATGTATCGGCGTGGGGAGTAATTATAAATTTATTGAGGTGTTTCGAGCTCCAGTGAGGATATGGTGGTGTGGTTGAGTGGCGGTAGAGACATGGAGTGGTGTTCCATCTTTAGTAGCTAACTCCTTTTTTCGTTTTGTTTTTTTTAAGAGGGAGATATTGAGTAGTGTTAGAGTATTGATGGTCGTGGGTTTGGGTGTATGTGGAGGGTGTGCATACTTGGGTGTTATGGTGGTGGATTGGTGGTGTTGGTTGTGGATTTGGGTTGGAGAAGAAGAATCTTACTTTTTCTAAAAGTTATAAAAAAAAATTAAGTTTGATTTAATCAATGAGTTGTTGATTTTCTCTAGATAAAAAAATATTTAGTTAAAATAACTTGTTTAAGAAATATTTACGAATTTATAAGATAAGTTTTAATAATTTAAATAATTATAATATAATTAATCATGATTTAGGATTGAAAAGAATAAAATTGAACATGTGAAAAGTGTATTTATCTCTTTTCAAGGGTGCAAAGTGAGGAAATGAGCTAATGCAGGCGTGCGAAGTGATTTTTAACCATATTTTTTGTTATTTTTTAAAAATATATATATAATTTTTTTTCTTAATTATCACTTATTGGAAAATTAAATAAAATTTAAGTAAAGTATATTAGATTTTTTTCAGAACTGAATTTAATTAAAATAAATAATTTTTTAGTACTAAAAAATTAAAAAACAAAAGTAAAAAGTCTTTTTGGTCAAAAAATAGGATCGAGCCTGTGAAAAAGCTCAGTGGGCATTTTTGGTCAAACTAATAGAAGTTAGAGGGTAAAAGTGAAGGCCGCAAAGATAAAGGATAAAATGCAACTTTAGCCTTTTATAAAGGGCAAAAGAAATAATTCGCCCTAACTAATATATGTTAGCAATTATTATTCATACAGAGCAATTTTACTATTTTTGCAACTTTACATCTAAAAATATTCGCACAATCTAAATCAGTGTAATCAATTAACTTTCTAATTCTACAATTGTATTCAACACAATTTTAATTTCTTCCAAACTTATTTTTATTTAGGGTTATATTTTGAGGCAAGTTAAATAATCAATTTAATATTTATAATATGTTTATCCGCCATAATCAATTTATCTTTCATATTTTCTCTTTATTCATGGCTACTTTATTTGCAGGATTTCCATCAATTATGAAATAAAGTTTTAATAGCGTAAAATGTTGTAGATAATATATGTGCATTTTCTTATTTGTTAATGTTTGAACGAATTTCTTTTTATTATAATGAATTCAGCCGCTCATGTATCAAAGTTAATATATTTTAAGAACTTTAGACAATTTCAATACAAAACAAGTTTATTTGAAGCTATTTGATATGACTTGTAATTTTTATTTTTATTTTTATTTTGTTTTGAAAATGTTATTAAATAGAATATATGAACTGCTAAGTTTATTTAGTTTTAAAGAGGAAAAACGGAAATAATATTGTACATTACTCAATAAATATCTCTAAAATAAACAAACCATGTGATAATTATTCATTTCTTTATTTTAATTTTGCAAATAAAGTATTTAATGTTTAGCAAACAAATTATTAGAGGTTATCTTAAAGATACAAAATTTTATTAAAGATTACAAAACATTTCGTATCTCATAACCAAGATTTTATGGAATTTGTTTGATTTGGAAATAATCAAGTTGAAAATATTATGGAATTGAAAAAATATATTGTTATATAAAATAAACTGGTTTTTTTAAGGAGTTGTATCGAGGACAATTGCAATGTATAAGTGTATATTATATCATTCCCTCAAAATGTTTTTATTATTGTTCTTCACGATTCGATTGTAACAACTCAATAATATAGGAAATGGTTTGCTTTCTTCAGATATGTTTAAGCTCACAACTTTAACACAATCTAATCCGAGTAAAACATAATTATATGCAATGTGGTGGATGTAAAACATATATACCTTACTGAAAGTGCAAGTATTCTGGCAATGTTAGGATAACATTGAGATTTCAATGTTAGAGTAGCATTGGTTGGCAGAATCTTTTCTACAATCTTGTTTTTAATATCTTAATTATCGCTTTGCTTTATTCACTTAACTAGTCTAGTCCCACAACTGTGATTGTCTTTGATTATTATTCAGAAAACAAACTTACTATAGGTTGATCGTTCAAAGTTTCCATTATAGAAAGTTTCCTTAATTATGCTAACCGCTCAACTTTAAAGGAAAGAAGTGTTCGAGTGCAACTAGGAAGCATTCAAGATGAGTCCTGATTTGAAGAAGGAGTCTTTCCTTAGTTAGTTTTCTGCGAGAACAAGGAAGAGGAGTTCAACATGGAAACTGGAGGAATTACCAACGTATACAACAAACCTTGAAGTCCAAGTCAAGAACCTATATATAGATGTGAAGTACATCAAGACATATACGAGACAATAGCTAATCAATCTGAAAGATTTATTTACAAGTTGTTGAGTGTTGTCTTACTTTTGCAAAGTTTGTGAGTTGTTAGATTAGTTCTAGGTTTAGAATTAAGAAAGCAATTCTTGTCTGCTTTGTTGAGTTCCAGCAATTTGAGAGTGAAAAACTTGAGAGTTGTGAGAAACATCTTTGTTAAAACCCTCGTGGTTATTTTGCGTACGGCTCGGAGGTTAATATTAATATATTCACTTCTTAAATTTTGTGTTTGTTTATTTCCGCTGCACAATTATTCTAGACTGTTGTTAAAGTAACATTTTTAAGTTAACAACGTTCAAGTATCAACTCGATCTACAAATTCAATTGGTATCAGAACCAAGCACCAAATCCACCGGTGTTTGGCATTGATACGATAAGATGGACAACACCAACCCCAATACCAACAGGTTACAAGTATTGGAAGGACCAAACAATTATGCTTATTGGAAGATTAGACTCAGAGTCCACATCAAATCAATTGATGTGAGAGCATGGGAATCATACTGGAAGGCTACACCATCCCCTACTTACCTAGAGATTGAGATGCTGATATGTTACCTAAGCCAAAGGCACAGTAGACAACCAATGACATTGCTCTCTACAACTTCAATGAAAAGGCCCGCAATGCTATTTTCAGCTGGATAGGTAATCATATGTTTAAACTTATTCAAACTTGCAATACAGCTAAATCTACATGGGGTATTCTTGAATTGCAATGTGAGGGAGATGTCACTGTTAGGGACTCTAAACATAAAAAATTGCTTAGGGACTTTGAAAAGATAGAGATGGGTGAAGATGAAAGCATTGATGGTTACTTTGAGAAATTACTTGATATAGCTAATCAGTGTCAGAACCTAGGTTTTATTATTTCCAACAAAACTATGGTCTACAAACCTTTTAGATCCCTGTCATCTAAATTCACTGTCAAAAGGATTGCCATTACTGAGTCTAGAGATCTTGCCAATATAGAATTTCAAACTTTAATGAACACTTTAAAAGAATTTGAACTGGAATTTCTAGGTAAGTCTAGTAAACAACTTGCTATAGCCTTACTTGGAACCAGGTCAGATATTGCAGGAAGTGATGATGATGAGTATGAATTGATCACTTCTAACTATGGAAATATTACCAAGAAATTCAGTAAATTAGGTTACAAAAATAAAAGCAAAGAAGAGCAATCTGGTAATACTAGCCCTAGTTACAAGAAATTATCCCCAAGATTCATTAAGTGCATGGCATCAAAGAGCACTCCTCAAAATGCTGAGAAATTGAAAGATGTGCAGTGCTATGAATGTAAAGGGTTTGGTCACTATAAAAATGAATGTGCTAACACTTTTCGAGCAAGAGGGAACTCTCATTGGGTTTGTGTAGATTATTTCAATGAAACGGGTTTCAACTCTGAATCAAGTGCTAAAGAAAACTTAGAAGAAATTAAGTGCTAAAGAAAACTCAGATTAACTGGTCAGGGAAAGATTCTAGGAGCTGCAATGGATCACAATGTTACTCTAACATTGAGGAACCAACACCAGTATAGGAGAGCTTCTTTGGAAATATGGACAATCATGACTTAAAGGTTATTTCTGATACATACTCTGATTGTGATGATACTAACTTTGATTGTTTTCATGGCTCAGTTGATCTAGAGGATGAACACTTCTTTGAATGAGAAATGTCCCAGGAGGAAATCTTAGATGACCTTCACGCTACATTCCTCAAGCTGGAGAGAGAGAACATTAAGCTCATCAAAAGTAATAAAGCTTTGAAGCATGACATCGATTGTTTGAAGAATATGATGAAGCTCTATGAAAGAGATCTTGACAAAGTTGAAGCTGAACTGAAATACGTAAAGGAAAAACTCAAAAAGGATAGTCAGATCATTGCCAAATGGAATTCAGGAACCTACAAACTTGATGAGGTACTGAATCTAGGTAATACAGGTACAAATGGTCTTTGATATGTTGAGAAATCTTCCTCTTCTAATGTGAATTCTGCCTACTTAAAAACTAGCTTTGTCAAAGAATCCTCTAAATTGAGTATTGGTCTTATCAACACAGGAAAAAGTAAACCTACCTTTGTCTGTCAATATTGTTTTCAACCAGGTCACATTAAGCCATTCTGTAAAAAATATTTGAAAAAAGTGGGGAGAAGACAACCTTTGTAACTAATGTTAAACCAACAACTGCTTCTGATGTTAGTCTAACATTAGGTCTTGGATAGAAAGGTAAAACTTGGATTGAAAAGATAAAATCCCCGAAGATTAAGATTGTGTGCAATGTTGTTTTCTCTGTTGTGTACTCTAACCTTTCAGGTAAGTGGTACTTTGACAGTGGATGCTCAAGACACATGACACGTAACAAAGAGAACCTTAAACAGATGATTCCCCTGAGTGTTGGAACTGTCACCTATTGAGGAGGCACAAAAGGAAAAATCATTGGAAAAGGGATACCAAATGTTGAAGAATTTCCACCTCTCAAGGATATTCTGTTGGTTGATGGGTTAAAAGCAAATTTAATTATCACTAGTCAGCTCTATGATGATGATCTGCTAGTCACTTTTGATAAAGTGTCGTGTGATGTTTATGATAGTGATAATGTCCTTGTTATGACAGGTACTAGATCCAAAGGTAACTGTTGTCTGGCTAAAAAAAGAAGCAGAATATTTTCATGTTAAGATAGATGAAGCTTCTATATGGCATAGGAAAAGAGGACATGTGCACTACAGAAACTTGAAAAAATTACAGAAAGTTGATGCTGTAAGAGGTTTGCCCAAGCTAACCAGTCCAGGTAAGCTTGTGTGTGGTGATTGCCTCAAAGATAAGCAAACCAGAGTTGTTCATATGCCCTACAGGCACAAAGTGCTACTCCTAAAACTAGTAGGTATTTTGAATTGCTGCATATGGACTTTATGGGTCCTATTGAGGTAAGTAGTTTGAGTGGTAAGAAATATGCATTTGTTATTGTAGATGATTTCTCTAGATATACATGGGTAAAGTTTCTTGGAGAAAAGTCTGATGCTTTTGATCAGTTCAAAATTCTTTGTGCTAGTATCTAAAACTTGTATGGCTCTTCAGCATCTAAGATTAGGTCTGATCATGGAAAATAGTTTGAGAATGCTATCTTTGATAAGTACTGTAATACTAAAGGAATTTTTCATGAATATTCAGCTCCTAAGACTACTCAGCAGAATGGTATTGCTGAAAGGAAAAATAGAACTCTTCAAGAAATGGCCAGAGTTATGCTTAATGCTAAAGATATATCTAAAAGACTTTGGGTTGAAAAGAATCCTTAGATACATATCTGGAACTTTGGCCCTTGGCATCTGGTATTCATATGACACTAACACTAACCTTGTGGGTTCCAGTGACTTAGATTGGGCAGGTGATGTTGATGATAGGAAGTCCACATGTGGACAATGTTTTTATCTGGGGAACAAATTGATCTCATGGTATAGCAGAAAGCAAAACTGTGTCTCTATCCACTGTTGAATCAGAATACATAGCAACAGGCAGTTGTGTTCCCCAGCTTGTATGGCCCAAACACATGTTGCTGCATTATGGGTTAGATAGTGACACCTTGCTTATGTTATGTGATAATCTTAGTGCTATTAGTATCTCTAAGAATCCTGTGCAACATTCTAGAACTAAGAATATAGACATAAGGCATCATTATCTGAGAGACATGGTTGAGGACAAGTTATTTGACATTGAACCCATTAAGACAAACAATCAGCTTGTTGATATATTCACTAAGCCCTTAGATTCTGAGAGGTTCTTCAGTTTGAGAAATTCTTTTGGCATGTGCATTGTGTAAGAATGTTAGTGTAGACAATTTAATTTTTTCTACTCAATTAAATATTGACAAGTGTCAAATTAAATTATTAGAAATTCAATTAATTATTTCTATTTTTAATTTAGAATTTTACTAAATTAAATTCCAATTATTAATAGATTAATTGATTGATTTTCTAATATATACTGTTGGCCAATCAAATAAAGCCACATAGAAAAGATAGAGTATTCCAACCAATGAGTTAAGCCATGTGGAAATATGATGTGTTTCTTGATAAGCAAGCCAAATTAAATCCATGCTTATCTTGAAAATAAAACCGACCAATCACAAGCAAGGAGCTCTAGGTTTTTACAACTATAAATAGGGGCCATCTCATAAAGAAAAAAGACACACAAAATTTCACAAGTTGAAGAGGGAAAAGCTCTAAGTTTTTTGCTCCACCAAATTCATCAATCTTCAAGCGTTCTTCGCGGCATTGAAGGCATTCTTCAACAATCTTCAAGGTGTTCTTCGTAAATAACTCCTTCCAATCCGCCGTCAAGTCTCAATTCCATCCAAAAACCCATTTTCGAAGATTGAAGTTCATTCAAGAAGATCAAAACCCAAAAAATCCAAAGAACTGAAGACGAAGATCATACCAATCTTCATCAACTTTCAGAACAAATTCCAAATCAAATTTCCGTTCGATCTGAGATCAAGCCGTAAAGCCCTCGAATCCAAGTTTGTCAAATATTCAAGTACTTTGAAGATCAAGATTACTCCAAAAAAGATTGATATTCAAAAAAATCAAGAAGTCAAGACGAAGATCAATTGATCGTTGCCAAGACAGATTCGAATCAATTGCTAATTCAAGATCAAGCTCAAAAGCCCTTGGATTAATGTTCAACCCAAATACACGTGGAAGAGATCAAAATCAAATCCACTTAACTTGAGAAAAGAATCAGATAATCAAATAGAGATTGCACCACAATTGTACTTTAAATTAATTTAAATTTACTTTGTAATCTTTTCTTGTCTTTTAATTTCAGAGATCAAGAATTTGTCGTTACAGTTAGTTCACCAATGCTGACATAACACCAATGTCTAGCACTAGTTATTGGTTGTGGTGTGTCTGTAATTCTTATTTCTCTTTTTGCATTCTTTCTTTCTTGCATCATTGTTTTGGGTCATGTGGTTGCAATAGTCAAAAGGGTTGTTTGGTTAATCTTTGTTTCTTTATTTCAATAGTCATGTTTTGGGTTGTGTGGTTAATCTTTATAAATGGTTAAGTTCGCTGGTGAACAGGTTCATATCAAAAGGTTTGTCTATTGTTGGTCTGTGAATGTTAACCTAACATCAGGAGAAGCTGAGATGCACAGAGTTCACTACTTTGGTGTTATTCAGATGTGTCTTATCCATGTTTAGGTTGGACAGGACATGAAGAGAAGCTGGGGTACATGATGTTGAGAGCTTCAGTGTTATTCAGTTGTGCTTATGTTCATGTTGTCTTATTTGGCCAAGGAAATGCGTGATGGTGATCCTTACTATTGGGATGTTTGGAGTTTCGACTGTCTCACATTCAGTAGCACTGATCACTTGATGTTTCTCTTGTAATCAGGTTGGTAAACAAGTATGCACAAGAAGTTGGGGTGATGAAGTATCTGATAAGTGTATTGGCCTCATTCAATTCCTTTGTACTTGCCTAATCTGTAGCTGATAGTAAAGTTGTTGGGGTGTGTGGAGTCATGTGTTGCCCACATTCAGTGATGACACTCCTTTTTTAACTTTCTTCAGTTTTTGTTCAAAAGAGTTTACGATAATTGGTAAAGATTTAAATTGATATGTCTTAATCCAAGATAGTAAAGTTGTTTGTACTTGGTTACCATCTCCCAATGTTTCCTGAACATTGTTGCATTCATTCTAGTTCTGCACTTTTTGTTGTTTTGTCGGTTTGGGCTTAAGAGGAGTAGTAATCTAATTCATGTGTGTTGAGGCATACAACTTGGGTGACCATACAGCAGGTAAACACATTGGTTTGTCATCTTCTATGTTGTGGGAATGAACTTTTCCTTGGATATTCATATCTACTATCTGTGTGTTTTTTCTGTCAGTAATCTCACTTGCTCATACTGATGATCTTACTGTGTCCTATGTACTCATGTGCTTTGATGAAGTTTCAGATCAATATTCAGTAATATCTCATGCTCTCACACGAAGTTGTTTTGGATGAAGTCATGCACCTTCAACTTTTGTCCTGATGTTAACTTACCAATGTTAGTCCAACATTGCAACACTGTGACTTATAGGTTTTCAATTATGAAAACTGCTCTGGCTACGTGTTAACCTACACTGACACGTGGAAAAGTACTGTGCGCGAGAACGTGTGACAGTGGCCCGATTATTTTGGTAACATGTTACAACACCACTATCATAACTCCTCATATTTGATTGTTATATATTTTGCCCTAATCTCTTCTAATTCTTCACACTTTCTAAATCGAATTTGTACAATCAAGATTTATGTGAACTCAAAATATTTTTTTCCTCCAAAATTACTCTAACAATTGCTCGCACGTCTTCAATTGATGCCCTTTGTAGATGCTGCTGAGCATATTGAGCAACGACGAAGGTACAATACCCGACATGCACCAACTGAAACCGCCACCGCTGTTTCTCCAAAGAATAAACTTGTCTATCAAAGGTGTAAGGGAAAGAAATCAGCAAAGGGTGATGTTGGGTCAAAATCAGAAGTTGCTGAGAATGCCTTCACTCCCACCAACACAGAAAACGAGGTAATGATGGCTAACCCTACTCAAACTTTAACTGCTAAGGTTGGTATTGAGGGGGAGAATGAGGCTCATGTTGTTGATGTGGGTGATACTAAGGTGATTCATGAGATTCCAGAGGAGAATGTTGGGGTTGAGTCTGAGGTTGTAACTGAGCAGGTTGTGAGTCTTGAGGTAAATGCTGATATTCTTGCTAGTGAGGGTAATCTTGTTGAGGAGACTGCTGTTGAGTTGGGTACTACTGATGGTACCTCTGTTGATAATGGTGATGAGGGTAATAAGTAAGCTAAAGAGGTTGAGAGAGAAGAAGAAGAAGAAGAAGAAAGCCTTACTCTTACTGCTCTAGCTAATGCTGATAGAAAGAGAAAGGCTAAGCAAGTGATGGTTAATTCTGAGTCTGAATTAGAAGAAGAAAAAGAAGAAGAAGAGGAAGAGGAAGAGGAGGAGAAAGTTGAAGAAGAAGATGAACTTGTGGCTGAGGATCATGCTGATGTTACTCCAACATCAGACAGTGAGGAGTTCTTTGATGAAATGGAGGGTGAGTACTCCAAGAAGCCATATTCTGACTTTTATGTGTCTGTGGAACCAGAGGAACAATGGGAAGCTTATCATGCTAGAGTAATCCACTAGGAAAGGAAAATAGAAGAGGAAAGTTTTAAGGAAAACAGAATCTATGAGCTGCTGGAAGCAAGAGGAGTGCTGGGATCAGTGACGAACCATTCATCATATGTTCCCAATGTCATCAGAGAGTTCTATATGAACCTCTCTCAATGGTGTGCCACCATAAATCCCCAAAGTGTGGAAAGGCTTGGGGTAGGATGAATGTTTTTGACATAAGCCCCTCTATCATCAATGAAGCATGGGGACTTCCTGATCTAGAAGAACCAAATGATCCAAGTATGGATGAGATCATCATTGATCTCACTGGTGGGCTGACAAGGAAGTGGAATGATAGCTTTCCCACAACAAAGCTGACTTCCTTAAGTGATGTGTTGCACAAGATTTCTACCTACAACTGCCTTCCATCTTCCAACACAACAGTAATGACTAAGGAGTCTACCAAGCTGGTGTTTAAATGGGAGAATGGACTGAATGTCAACATAGGGGAAAAGGTGCTAAGAGCAATGAAGGAGGCCACTACAAAAGCTAAGGGAATCATTCCATATCCCTCTATGATCTCTAGCATCCTGGTGAAACAAGGGTTCAAGACCTTGAAGACAGCGGGGTGGATTAAAAACAATGCCAATATGTCTATCATCAGGAGCTACTTCACAAAAGTGAGGATTCAAGATCTTCCATGGAACCCAAAAGATGGAGCTGGTCCAAGCAGAAAGAAGAAGAAGAAGACTCACAAGTTTGTTGCTTCTTTAGTCCCTATTTCGAGTGGGGATAGCTGCTTAGTGATAGCTGATGCTTTTGTGGAAGAAACCCTCATCTGGTTGGACAGAGAGTATAAAGATACCCAAATGGGAGATTGCTGACAAGCAAGTTAGGCTTCATAGATTGACAACCTCAGAAAACATCTTAGGGATCTGCATTCCTCACAAAAAGGGGGAGAGTAGATCAAATCTTAATTTTTGAGCTTTAAATTCTATTTGTTATCTTTATTTGAACTATTTCTGTTTTTTTTTTAACTGTTTCTATTTATCCCTTCTATCTTTATTCTGATCAAGGAGAATGTTCCTTGTTACAGTTATGGCCAGTAATTAAGTTTTCTGCATTTTGGTTCTTTATGATTCTGCTTATGCAATCTTGAACTTTTGTTACAAGTACTAACTCTGTCTACAGGTGTTGTCTGATATCTGATGTTAAGATAACATTGAGAAATTCAATGTTAGAACATCTGTCTGGATTCAATGTTAAGCTAACATTGACAAGGTTGGATGTTATGACAACATTGAATATATCAATGTTAGAATAACATTGTGTTTGACTCCTCTGACATTAAGGGGGAGTTACTTGGTTAATAATTGCTTTTAGGTTGTTTAGTTTGTTTCTGGATATTTGATCTAAATGAACAGGTTCTAGGGTTTCGTGAAGTAAGGCAAAAATGGGGAGATTGAAAGTGCAAGTATTCTGGTAATGTTAGGATAACATTGAGATTTCAATGTTAGAGAAACATTGGTTGGCATAATCTTTTAATATCTTAATCATTGTTTTGCCTTATTCACCTAACTAACCTAGTTGCACAACTGTGATTGTCTTTGATTATTATTCAGGAAACAAACTTACCATTGGTCAAATTTTCATTAATGGGAAGTTTCCTTAATTAAGCTAACCGCTCAACTTAAAAGGAAAGAAGCGTTCGAGTGCAACTAGAAAACATTCAAGATGAGTCTTGATTTCAAGAAGGAGTCTTTCCTTAGTTAGTTTCCTTACAAAAGAACTATTATTCAAGAAGGACTGCGAGAACAAGGAAGATGAGTTCAACAAGGAAACTAGAGAAATTACCAACCGTGTACAACACACCTTGAAGTCAAAGTGAAGAATATATATATAGGTGTGAAGTACATCAAGACAAATACGAGACAAGAGCTAATCAATCCAAGAGAATTATTTACAAGTTGTTGAGTATTGTCTTGCTTTTGCAAAGTTTGTGAGTTGTTAGATTAGTTCTAGGTTTAGAATTAAGATAGCAATTCTTGTCTGTTTTCTTGAGTTTGAGCAATTCGAGAGTGAGAAACTTGAGAGTTGTGAGAAACACATTTGTTAAAACCCTCGTGGTTATTTTGCCTACGGCTCGAAAGTTAATATTAATATATTCACTTTTAAAATTCTGTATTTGTTTATTTCCACTGCACAATATTCTGGACCGTTGTTAACGTAACATTGTTAAGCTAACAACGTACAAGTATCAATCCGATCCACAATTTCACTTACTTAGTTTAGCAAACACATACAATTATAAGTTAGGGCTCTATTTATCTAATAAGATATATGTAGTTAATTCAGCACACAACATACATGACTTATTATTTTTTTATTTTATCAGACATGACTTATTATTCTTAATTTGAATTGTATCACATGAATATATGCATTTCATTATATTATTTGGCCAGCTGGCATAAATATAGACTTGACTCATATATAGTACCACTTATTTGTTAATAACTTTTTTTTGCCAGAAACCCACGTCTTTTGAAACCCACTCGAACATTTTTTAAAAAAAAAAACAATATTATCGACCAGCGACAGGTTCTTCATCAATTATGACTAGAAAGTGAATTAAAGATTGAAACTTTTGTCCAAAAGTACATACTACAAGACATATATTGATATATTTTTTATACCAGTTCAGCGCACATGTACAGACGACTTTAATATATCTGAAAACATTTTGAATACAGAACACAACATGTGAGGTATATATATATTAATAAATTTTGTTCAGCACACAAACACATGAGTTATTACATATTAAAATGAAAAGAATTAGTGACTTTAACTAGAGAAACATTGTTGTGGCATACTTATAAACATTGAAATAATAAATTAATAAGCACACCGCGCTATGCAGAACTGATTAATTAATTATAATTATGTACATCATGTATAAATAGAGGTATCGATCCCATTTACTTTCATATCACTACCACCGTCAGCAGAAGAAAGTAGTACTTCTGTTTTTGACATTATAATAAGTAAATTTACAAAATTAATGGCCCCATCGATTGCTGAAAATGGTTCTGAAGTTGAGTGCCACAAGAAGGAAATAGTTCGCCCAGAGGCCAATTTCTCCCCGAGCATATGGGGTGATAAGTTCCTCGATTACAATTATGATACTCAGGTATTAATTATTCATGTAACAATATACAGTTGCCCTAATAATTTTCAACTAAGTGGTTAAGGCAAAGGTTTCTCATTTTGTGTTTTCGTTTGTTGATTGGTACTTTTCCCCTCGGTTCCGTATGTCATGAACTTTGTAAGGCCGAGCACCCCTTGTTCTCTTTGATTTAAATTTGGCTTATCAAGGTTAATTTCATGCAGGTGGCAGAAAGCATTTCCAAGGCAATTGAAGTGTTGAAGGATGATGTGAAGAGTAAACTAACATCTGGAGGAAATAATAAAGTAGTGGAAATAATGAATTTGATCGATACATTGGAGCGCTTAGGCATATCATACCACTTTGAAAATGAAATTGAACAAAAATTGGAACAATTCTTCAATAGCACAACAGATTATGAAGAAGAATCATTTGACTTGTACACGGTTGCCGTTCATTTCCGAGTATTCAGGCAGCACGGCTATCGTATATCTTGCGGTATGTATGTTTTTTTTTATAAATACATAAGGACATATTTATAATAAAATTGAAGAATATAGCTACTATAGTACTATATATATATATATATATTTTTTTTTTAAATTCAGTTGTTGATTAATTGTTTCTTCATTTTAACCAGACGTATTTAGGAAATTCATGGACGGGAATGGAAAATTCGACGAGGCCCTTAAGAGTGATGCAAAGGGTCTGATGAGCTTGTACGAAGCAGCACATCTGAGAGCACATGGAGACGACATACTTGAAGAAGCTCTAACTTTTGCTACTTCGAATCTGAAATCCATTGCACCAAACTTGCAGAACGACTCGTGCCTTAGTAAACAAGTATTGCATGCCCTCGTGCAACCCTTGCATCTTGGCTATCCAAGGATCGAAGCACGGAATTTCATCTCTGCCTATGACGATGATGAATCCCTTTTGAAGTTTGCCAAATTAGACTACAATTTTCTCCAAATGCTTTACAGAAAAGAGCTCCAAGAGATCTCAAGGTAATATAACTTAATTTTATCGTTACGCATCGATCTCTAGCTAATAAGTACACATGTATACTTAGTACATATTATATATCCTATTTAATTTATTAATTAATTATAAATTATTGTGTTATTAATTCAGCTGGTGGAAAGAACTGGACCTTGTGTCCAAACTCCCTTATGCAAGAGATAGAGTGGTAGAGTGCTTCTTCTGGTCATTGGGAGTATACTATGAGCCTCAGTTTTCTCGTGCTCGTGTCATGCTCACAAAGACCATTATAATGGTATCGATACTTGACGACACTTATGATTCTTATGGTACGATTGAGGAACTTGATATTCTCACAGCGGCTATTGAGAGGTAGAGATTACTAATTATAATTAATTAAAAAGGAAACAAATAGTAATATATTTTCTATGGCGTCCAATATAATGAATTATAATTTATTCGTTTTCCTTTTTGGTTTTATTTTAGGTGGAATATTAGTGAAATTGATGGACTTCCTGAGTACATACGACCATTCTATGAAGTTCTTCTTGAACTTTACGAACAATTTGAAGAAGAATTAACACAGGAAGGAAGATCTTATGCAACAAGTTATGGAAAAGAAACGGTATGTGTGCATGAATACTGCCCCTTAACTTAATTAGCTACCTATAAAATCACCTTCAATTTGGTTGTCAGAAACGAAGTAACGTCATGTTTTTTTTTATAATTTAATAATAATTTTTTGTTGTTAAATTACATAGCTGAAAGAATTGGCGAGGAGTTACCATGTCGAAGCCAAATGGTTCATTGACTTATACTTGCCACCCTTCGGCGACTACCTACAAAATGGTCTCATCACTAGCACTTACGCCCATCTCACGGTGACATCTTTACTAGGACATAAAACTTTCGCAAGGGAAAACCTCGAGTGGTTGACTACAAAATCAAAAATGCTAATGGCGTCGTGTGTCATTTGTCGGGTAATTGACGACGTAGCCACATATGAGGTATGCAAATCATTATCAAACCATAATAATTAAGTTGTTCATTGATTCCAAACATGCTCGTTTCAAATATATGTTCATATTATTTTTTAGTGATTAATAAATTAGTTTAATTCTTCATGTGCTAATATATGATTAAAACTAATTCCAGATTGAAAAGGAGAGGGGCCAAGTTGCGACCGGCATTGATAGCTACATGAAGGAAAATGGTGTCGCAAAAGAAGAGGCGATGAATAAGTTTCAAGAGATGGCTACAAACGCGTGGAAAGACATGAACCAAGAGTGCCTGCGGCCATATTCTTCTGGCTCCACAAATATTGTTCGTACGAGAGTCCTCAATTTCACACGCCTCATAGAAGTCGTTTACAAGAACAACGAAGATGGATTCACTCGGCCCGAGAAAGTATTGAAACTGTTTATCATTTCGTTGGTCGTCGATCCCATTGGAGTTATTTCTAACCAGTCTTCCATCAATTAGCTATTGCTCCAATGACAAGTCAATCTAACATCATTTCGTTCTTCGTGCCTTATTTCACTGTGTTTGTGCCTCATTATTTACAAGTTTACAAAAGTTAGTTATATCATGATGTTATTGTTGAATTTAACTTCTGAGTTTTCCTCATGATGTTATTCTTGAAATAATAAAAGAAACTACATTTTGCTTTTTATTTGCACTAATCCTACAAGTTATTCTTTAAAGTTCTGTTGTTGCCATTTTTCTTTTTCTTTTTAATTGTTAAATAATGAGATTTTGTTGAAATTGAGTACAAGGGACGCTCAACCGGTTGCACAACTAACCAAATAGAAAATTTTCGACCTAACGCAAAATCGTGTAAAGCCTTATCCCATTCGTATACTCCAATAGTTACCCACTCCATTCCGACTCCGAGACATGCCCGTGATCGTACTCTTCAGGTACTATCCAGTAGTCTATGGTTGCTTCATCAATCATAGTTGCTTCTGCACTGATTTGGCTATCTTTCAGTGTGGAGAAAAGACAGTGTAGAGAATTTCACCTGGTCCGAAGACATTTATTATATAAGTTCTATTGATTTTTAATAAATTTTAATATAAAACTACAATTGTGTCTCGGCCGTGTCGAGCGTTTAAAAATCTGTGTCCCCGTGTCTGTGCCGCCGTGTCTGTGTCCATGCAACATAGATTCAAGGTAATATGTGAGTGCTCTGTGTGACATTCCTCTTGAATTTCTGAAAATACCGATAGCTCCTCCCAGCCGGTGTTCCTAAGGCACAACCATTTGTATTACATTTAACCCACATTTCCAAAGTAGGATACCAAATTAATTATCACTATACGCTGTGGCAAAATCTTTTCAGTACAATATGTTTCATACTTTATTGTTTCTTTTGATCAGATAAAGAATACATACTACAACCCCATTCGAAGAATCAAATTAATATACATCGCTCAAAACGAAACAAAAGCAAAACTTATGCCTTCTTATAATTAAGAACATAAAGGGGTTGAATAAACAAAATTTAATAGAAGAAATTAAGAGCCGTAGCCTTCAACCATGTCCATGTCTTAACTCTTATCCTTGACTACCTCTTCACTTTTCTCCACACACTAAAAGGGGTTGAACCAGCCAATAATAATAGGAAAAATGTTATAAAGTAATTGCTCGGCAAGCTATCAAATGAGGCGTACGTCCAACTACAACTGATCGAGCTGAAAAATCAAAGAAGAGTAGCCTTCAAAATAGTTTCCTTTGAAGTAGGCTATAGAATTCTTAACATTCTAAGGTATTTCATCATCAAAGCCCAAAAGCACATGTGCCCTGTGGTGAGGAAAGTGCAAAGGACATAAAACCACTATCCTTAATACAGAATTATCCCTGCTAGCTCGATTGCATGTAGGGGCGAACAGGCGAGGTGCGCCCCCCAACCTCATCATCTTTCCTACATATTAATTATATATATATATATTATGTATGTATACTGTATCATTTTTTGAGTGAAATGGAGTCCGAAGAGAAGTCCCCGGAACTCGAATTTATTAATAATAAAAATGTACTAACAAATGTTTAAGAAAGTGTTAACTGAAACGAAATGATTCCCAATTACATAAATCATGAAAAACAAAACTATTTATAAATTGTGGGTGTGATGGCCACCACGTGCAACCGGTATGTTGTTGTCCATAACTTGATAAGGCGTCGGCTGCTTTGTTCCCTTTCCAAAAAATATGGAAAACTTGAAAATTTATTGATTTCATGAATTACAGAGTCCCTATCCAGCAACTCTTAATACGCCAAGAGATTTTGTCCGAATTGGTTTTAATAAGATTAACAATGAACGTAGAGGCGCTTTCCAGCCAAATATAATTTCAATGTCATTCCTTAGCTCTATCCATCGCAAAGATAACCGCCCATATTTCCGCCTCGGACGCAAATGTGTCATCAAGGTGATTGGAAAATGCTCATAAAGAGAAGCCACGAGCATTACGAAAAATACCCCCAGCTCCCCCGAGTCCCGGAGTGCCCATCGCGCTACCATTTGATCCAATGCTGAATTGGAGGGTGCCAAAAAATAGAAATAATTTTTGGTGATCTTCTTGGCAACAATATCACGTCAAAAAATTTAAAAATACGAAGATCCTCGACCGAGTTAGCACATCCAATTCGAAAGAACTCGGTCTCCCTGATAGCTTTCCACAAGTGCCGCAAAAAAACAGGAATATCCGGGGTGTAGCTCTCAAATATACACGCGTTTCGTGTTTCCAAATCAGCCAAATACATGCCGCAACCGCTTTCGTCCAAAAAGTCATAATTTGGGAGCTAAAAGTAGCTTCCGGTGCCTCCATAATCAATTGTGTGATCAATTTGTCAAAGTGGAGCTGATGACGAAACATTCTTGAAATAGCCTGCCAAGCCGTCCTTGCGAAATTACACTAAACGAAGAGATGATCTATTGACTCAAATGAGGAGTGACAGAGACGACAAACAGAGGCGTAATGAAATCCCCTACGCATAAGCGCCTCCTCGGTAGGAAGACGACCTAACACCGCGCGCCAACAAACCATCAAACGGAAGGGGAGAAGATATTCTTTCCGTAAGAATTTATACCATCTCGGATTTAAGAGATCGACCAGTCCTTTCCCTAAGAATTTATACCATCTCTTTTCGTAAGAATTTGTAGATGTATTGATGTCATAGACCTTTCCCTAACAAAAGCCTTCTCAAACTTTCAGACACCAGTCCTTCTACAATTATTGAGTGTCTGGTTGTGTGGATCAAAACTAGATTTCGAAATTCATAGGTAGTGGCAGAAACCCGAACAATTATTGAGGCATGGGTATGCCTGATGATGTAGAGGAGTCTGATGATTTAGCTAATCAGCATGAGGTGATGAAGAATCTGACTAGTGGGATGATTAAATCTTGGCAAAACAAAATTCCCATCACTAAGCTTACTTCTTTCATGGCAATTTTATGAAAAAATGCATCAACTGACTAGATACCATCTTCAAGTTTGATTGTATGGATCACTGAGACTGTGATTTTGGTGTACAAGTTGAAGAAGGGGTTGCATGTTAACATACAGAAGAGGATTTTGAGCATCATGATTGTTGTTGCACAAAAGGACAATGGAATTATGCCATTTTTCTCACTCATCAGTAACATTTTGTGTGATCAGGGTTTTAAGACCAAAAAATTGTGTTGTATGGATAGATATAGTGAGATCAATACCTTTGACCAACCAATACTTTGGTGGGACCGGAATCCATGATCTTCCATGGAAATTCCAGGATGCAGCAGGTGGAAGTGGAACCAGGTAGAAGAAGAAGGCTCAAAAATTTGGTGTTGCGCCAACACCAGCCCCTCACACTGAAGGAACCTTCCAAATCCACCCCAACTTTGTCCAGCAACACCTTGAATGGCTCAATCAGATGATCATAGACACAAAAAGGGAGATTGCTATCAAATAACAGAACCTGAAGAGATGGAGTCCATGAAGAAGCACTTGAGAAGTTTGCCTTCCTCATAAAAAGGGGGAGAGTATGCAGTTTTTTGCTTCTTTATGTTATTATGTTTTCTTTAAATTATGAACAGTGTTGTTTTCGTTAGTCTGTTCAGATTCATTGTTTTAATTGGCTATGTAACTCATTCTTAACTCCTACTGCTTTAGATTTCCTCTACTCGTATTCTAGGGTTACTTTTTAAACTTTTGGGGGTGTTTTCAAATTTATAAAACATTTGCATACGTCATCCTCCTGCTATATGACGTTTTTTGGCCGAAAATATAGTTTAGGTGCAATAGCTTTTAAATGTCAAATCTTGGGTATAACTTTCAAAAAAATCTAAAGGATCGGTATAACATTAGAAATGCGCTAATAGATGGGGTCTAACTCGCCGTTTTCTCCCAAAATTATTGTGCTTACAAGATCTTTATAAACTGAAGAATCTCACTTTTCAAAAATTTTAAAGAAATGACCGTCGTAGATAAAACCACGGAGTTCTTATTATACCATGAAATAAAATTATTTCTCAAGTTTAAGTATCCACCACACATATATTTCCATTTGCTAAGTTCCCTACCCAATCAGAATCGCATGTACCGGCAAACCATATTTTCTTTCGGTTGATAAAATGAAGATTTGTCGAAAACTATCAGTTTCCTAAGGGAATTATGCAATTAATAATATTATTGAATCGCATAAAGATTAATGCTAATGAAAACTGGTGTATTAATTAATAGGGCAAATTTCTTTTTTTGCCATTTATAATAGGCAAAAATTGCATTTTGCCCTTTATCTTTGCGGGCTTCACTTTTACCCTTTAACTCCTATTTTTTTGACCAAAAATGCCCAATGGGCTTTTTCCCAGGCCCAATCCGAGTTTTTTGACCAAAAATACCCTTTAATTTTATTTTTATTTTTTAGTAATAAATAAATTAAAAATTATTAGTTTTAATTTATTTGAGTTTTGAAAACAAATTTAATATAGTTTACTTAAATTTAATTTAATTTTACAATAAATGATAATTAAGAAAATATTTTATATATTTTTGTAAAAAATAACAAAAAATATGGTTAAAAATCACTTCGCACCCTTGAATTAGCTCATTTCCTCACTCCCCCCCCCCAACAAAAAAAAGATAAAGACACTTTTCACATGTTCAAGTTTATTCTTTTCAATCCTAAATCATAATTATTTCAATTATTAAAAATTATCTTATAAATTCATAAATATTTCTTAAACACGTTATTTTAACTAAATGTTTTTTATCTAAAGAAAATCCACAACTTATTTATTTAATCAAATTTTAATTTTTTTATAACTTAAACAATTAAAATTTGACATTTTCGTCTCCAACCCACCACCACCACCACCATAAAACCCAAATTCGTTACCCCCTCCACATACACTCAAACCACTACAAAAAAAAACATTTATTGTGACAAATTTTTGTGACGACAATATATATTGTCGCAATAGGCTTACCTGTAGTGACGAATTCATATTTCGTCGCATGAGAGAAGACTTATGTGACGAAATATGAATTCGTCTCATAAACATGTCCTATTGTGACGAATTTTGAAAATTTCGTCACAGCAAAAAGGCGGAAAACTCCATTCGTTGGCTCCCTGGCTCTTGTGACTAAAGCTTCCTTTGTAGTGACAAAATATTTTGTCATTATAGATAATTACTTCTGACAAAACTCGTTTTGTCACTATAATTATATTTTATACATTTTTTTCAATTAATTATACACCCCTTGCATTGGTAGTTTAAATTATGCTACTAACATCATACATAATATTTATTTGAAGAATTTATTAGAAAATTTCATTAAGTAGTCAAAAATTCAATAGACTCCTTAATTGTCTTAATTGGTTTTCATGTAGGAAACTAGCTAGTAGCAATTTATTACTTATTAATTTGACATTAATACAATGTTGAAAGTTTTGGCGTATCAAATTCTTGAAAACAAAAAGTCAAATAGATAACAAGTAAATAAGAATAAAGACAAAAGAGTAATTCTTTATGAAAATAAATATGAATATCTAAATTCAATTTTTTTATACAAATTAGATCTAATTCATGACAAGTAATTGAATTAAGACAAATTATTTTTTATTATTAAAAAATTAAAAAACAAAATTAAAAAGTATCTTTGGTCAAAAAATAGGATCTGGCCTGTGAAAAAGCTTCTGTGGGCATTTTTGGTCAAAATAATAGGAGTTAGAGGGTCAAAGTGATGCCCGCAAAGATAAAGGGCAAAAGGCAACTTTAGGGTTATATTCGCACAATCTAAATCAGTGTAATCAATTATCTTTCTAATTCTACAATTGTATTCAACACAATTTCAATTTCTTCCAAACTTATTTTTATTTAGGGTTATATTTTGAGGCAAGTTACATAATCAATTTAATATTTATAATATGTTTATCCGTCATAATCAATTTATCTTTCATATTTTCTCTTTATTCTTGGCTACTTTATTTGCAGGATTTCCATCAATTATGAAATAAAATTTTAATAGCGTAAAATGTTGTAGATAATATATGTGCATTTTCTTATTTAATAAATGTTTGAGCGAATTTTATTTTATTATAATGAATTCTGCCGCTCATGTATCAAAGTTAATATATTTTAAGAACTTCAGACAATTTCAATTCAAAACAGGTTTATTTGAAACTATTGTGATATGACGTGTAATTTTATTTTTATTTTGTTTTGAAAAAGTTATTAAATAGAATATATGAACTGCTAAGTTTATTTAGTTTTAAAGAGGAAAAAAAGGAAATAATATTGTACATTACTCAATAAATATCTCGAAAATAAACAAACCATAGGATAATTATTCATTTCGTTATTTTAATTTTGCAAATAAAGTATTTAATATTTAGGAAACAAATTATTAGAGGTTATCTTAAAGATGCAAAATTTTATTAAAGATTACAAAATATTTCGTATCTCATAACCAAGATTTTATGGAATTTATTTGATTTAGAAATAATCAAGTTGAAAATATTATGGAATTGAAAAAATATATTGTTATATAAATAAACAGATTTTGTTAAGGAGTTAAAGTATGGAGGACAATTGCAATGTATAAGTGTATATTATATCATTCCCTCAAATATAAATTAGGTTTGTTGCAAACGTTTAATTTCTGAAAATATATATCATTTGAAGAAGATGAAGTTTTTTTTAATAATAATTAATTAAAAAAATCTAGTTTAATTAATGAAATTCTACTTTATTTACTTTTTTCTTTTTTATTAGGTTTTTAAATAGTATAATATTAATAAATATATATATATATACCAATAGTTAGTTTTTAAGATATAAATATAAAAATTTTAAAAAAAAATGAATTTACTTTTCTTATATGTTTTGGGGTGCAAAAAATAATTTTAAAATTATAATGGTAGTTCTAAAATTTTATTATTCTATTATGAACGAATTATTAAAAATGTCCATTGTGTTTCGTTTTGATGAAAATGCCCTAAAAAAATTCACGTGGCGACGATGTGGCAGCCACGTCGGTCAAATAATCCAAATAAGAGCCATTGGACATTTTTAGCAGAGGGTACCCATAGTTATAATAGTTTTTATGGCCGAAATGTTTTTAAGCATATTCATCAAAATGGCAAATATAATGGCCATTTTGATAAATTACTCCATATAATGCAGAGGTGGTAGCTCTGCTATTAACCCCAAAAAATATGTGAAGGTGGCACACCAAATCTAGCTGGTGAGGTAGCTCGTGTCAGAATTAGTTATCATTTCAATATTGCTGTGGAATTAATAGAGTGGCACACCAGATTCGACTTTGAGAATATATACTATTGATTATGATGTGCATTATTACTGGTTGTGCTATTTCCCACACCAGTAATATAATAGTGACGAACTCGATCGGCTCAAAGTCTGTAACATTGGCAGATTAGTTAGTTATTTACGAATACTAGTTGTTAATCATGGGAAATTAGATGCTGGTCACAAGAGCTGTGCTCTCGACCCCTTCAGATTACGACACGTGGAAAACATTGCCTTTTTCACTTTTTTCTTTTTTTTTAGAAAACATTTTACTACTAACCAATCATATACTGACACGTCAAAAATTTGGGTCTGAAACCGCAACCATAGTCAGAATCAGATTTTGAATTTCAAATTGGGTTAACTCTCCAACCCTACTAATCCGCCGCTCATTTCATCTCTTTCCACTCTCTCTCTCTCTCTCTCTCTCTCTCTCTCTCTCTCTCTCTCACACACACACACACACACATCGTCTTTCTCATTCCTCATCTTCCTCCAAAATCCATGGCGGACGGCCGTGAAGCGGTTATCCATCCGTTCTCTTTCTTCAACGGCGCATTGTGGACGTAGCACTGTAGCAACAGCGCTCATTTCTTTCTTCCTCCACGGTGGACGGCGGATCTAGGTTTTCTGTACGTCTAAAGCATAGCAACAAAGCAGATTTCTAAATGAACGCCTCTACCACCATCGATGGAAATATTACGCTTCTAAATGAGTTTTGCAGTGATGGATTTTATTCTGCAGTTCTGTTGGTACAGTTACAGTATTATTTTGTGGACTTTTCTTCCAGCAATTATCAAAGATGGAGTGATGGACTGGGTCTTTGGCAGCGAACATCACATCCACCTCAGGAACTTGACTGCAAATGTCTTTTAGAATGAAGAGTTTACCCCCATTTGTAAATTCAGTTTAGTTGTAATTATTTTGTTAATTGTTTAATTTACTATCCATAATTTTTGTAATTATTGAATTGTAATATTTCTTACTTAACATTAGGTTTATTATTGTGAGCTACTTATTAGTCACTTGTTAAAATGACCAATAATTCTTATTGTTGTGCTGGTTGTTGCTTGCCTAAAGAAATAGATTTTATTGATAATTGTCTTGTTTTGTCGGTTACAATGCAGAGCAAACATTTCGCTATTTAGTTTTTTATTAGCAATCAATTTTTATTTTTATTTTTTTTAGATAGTTTGTATTGTCCTATAACTTATTCTCTAATGATCTGTGTTTTTGCATATCTCAGCATTTGAACACAAATTTCTTTTGCTTAGTGTTTAGTGTTTACAATAATAAGTGGTGGTTTGTACAATAAGCAAACAGGGTGCCTTATCGTTTTACTCTGTTATGCCTCTGGTCTCAGCAATTGAACATGAATTTGTGGCTCATTTCTCTGATGAGAATGGCGCAAAAATATTTGCCTCTGTTCTAAACACAACAGTGGGCAATAATATATTTTGCTTATTCTCATTGACAGAAATGATAGTGTTTCTTTTTGCTCCCATTTATCAATACTTAGTTAGAGGCAAATTCCTTTTTTAAGAAAACACATGGTTATATTGACCTTTCGGGATTTTTTAAGTTTTTTTTTTTTTAATTCTCTTACATTAATAGAGTTAATTTAAAGTTTTAAACAATGAACTTAAAACCTTGAAGTTGGACCGAATGATTAAATAAGGAAAAAAAATTATGATATCAATATTAACTAAGCAAATATTAATAAAAGAATCAAGAGTAATAATACTTACCATCCTTATCGGTTCAGATTATCACAAAAATAATTATATCAATAGTTCAATACTAATTATAATTTTACGAGATTAATTAAAAAAAAATCAAACTGATCATTTCAAATTTTCAATATAATCAACAATAGAAATAGATAATAATCCTCAACCGCCAAAACCATGGAAAAATCATCACTTTTATACGTCAATACAACCAATAATAACCATAAACGTTCACATAATCACATTATCCTCCCAAATAATAATCAGTTCTATTACAATAACCTTAAAAATAATTCCACAATCATCAAGGTACACAAAAACAATAATTTAACCACCATCAACTGATATCACTATAACTTCGACCAACTTTTAAGAAAAAAATAACCATCATCAAAGTATTCACCTTAGTTTACAGTTCTAAATTAATAAATTCAGTAATTACAAGATAAACCCAAAAAACTGAACATGGAGATGGAGGGCGTTTCTGTCGTCGGTGACGGCTCTGTTACGCGGAAGGAGAGATCGAGAAAGAAACCATAAAACATTATCTTTTACCTGAAAAGAACAAAACTAGCAAAGGTTCAGGAAAAAAAAAACAAAAAAAAAAAAACAAGAGGAGATAGCCATGGATGCCAGACAGTAAATTCAAGAAACTAAAAATGTACGAACAGGAAAAAGTAGGCCGATGTTTGACCCAAAATCTGCAAAAAAAAAAAAACCGTTGCTTTCTTAATCTAGATCTGCCGTCCGACTGGAGGTCTGCGCCATAGATTCTAAGAGAAAAGATGAAAACCTTCAAACCTTCTTCAGATCTGTGCCATAAATAATTGGAGAAAGAAGGAAATGGTAGAGAGAAAAACATATGAGCTAGGGTTGATTGAAAACTGAAAAGACAAATGAGTAGGAGGAGAGAGAAGAAAATGTGTCATAGTTGGCGGGCTTGTCAAAAATTTCAAAATAATTCAGGCCTTAACCATGGTTGTTATTTGCATCAGGTCGATAAACGTGTCACTTTAGAATTGGTTTGGCTTAACCAGCTACAAAAGAAAAAAAGAAATTCACCAAAAGGAGGTTATTTCCACGTGTCGAAATCTGAAGGGATCGAGAGCACAGCTCTTGTGACCAGCATCTAATTTCCCGTTAATCATGCATGCTTAACAAAATAAAGAAATGGTGCATTCGCAAATTTTAAGAAACGCACGTGGGGAGTATGGGAGTAGCACGCTATATTGGACTTATCACTGATCAGATTATTTATATGGGACAACATGACAAAAGTTAAAGTTGAATTTCTTATTTATTTCTCTATTCATCAGTACAGCTACGAAATTGTATAATAAGGTTTCTCTGTATATTATTATTATTATTTATGTGTAACTACTAGCTAGGCGTTACATAATAATATATATAGTGATCTATCGGGGTACTTTTTAGCTCATCAATCAATCAGTGAGTGATTCAATTCATTCATGCTATGGAGTTTTCATATATCATATTTTCCTTTTTAGTGTTTGTAATATTTGTATTTCGAAATATTATTCGTTCATCAAAGTTATCGAATCTCCCTCCGGGCCCACGGAAGTTGCCCTTGATCGGGAATTTGCACAACCTCCTATTCAGTTCTGATCCACCCCATCGCGTTCTAAGAGATTTGTCCATCCAATATGGACCCTTGATGCACATGAAACTCGGAGAAATCTCGACCCTCGTCGTTTCTTCTGCCGAAGCTGCAAAACAGGTGATGCGAACGCACGACATAGTTTTCGCCTCCAGGCCTAAACTTTTCGCTACAGACGTCATTACCTACGGAGGGAGAGACATAGCGTTCGCCCCGTATGGCGAGTACTGGCGTCAAGTACGCAAAATCTGCACATTGGAACTCTTGAGCGCCAAGCGCGTTCAGTCCTTGAGGCCCATACGACAAGTAGAGTTTTACAATCTTTGCAGGTCGATAGCTTCTGAAGCAGATGGGGCCACATTAATCAATCTCACAGCAAAAATCGGGGTGACAACTTACGATGTTATCACGCAGGCGTCTGTCGGGACCAAGATAGATGAACAAGAACTATTCGTTTCTGTAGGCCAAAAAATTGTTGAGTTGCTCGTAGGACTCAGCCCAGCCGATCTGTATCCCTCCATCAAAGCGTTTAGTATGATCGGCGGAGCCAAGAAGAAGGTTGAATGGGCGCATCAACAATTTGACAGGATACTTGAAAATATCATCCAAAAGCGCAAACTACACAGTTATGATAATGATGACGATCAGCGCCCCGAAGATCTATTGGATGTTCTTATGAAATATGAGGATAACCCGGAGCTGCCTCTAACTATTGACAACATTAAAGCCATTCTACTGGTTCGTCGCACGTCCATTTAATTTGGTTTGCTTTTATAATAATATATAATTAATTAATTTCCCTCTTACATACGTTACGTTGTTTAATAATTTGAAACATTCATGCAATGCCTACAGAATATGTTTGTTGCTGGAATTGAGACATCAGTCACCGTTGTCGATTGGGCAATGGCAGAAATGTTGAAACAACCAAGAATCATGAAGGCCGCACAAGACGAGGTGAGACGGGTCTTTGATTCCAAAAAAGGATACATTGATGAATCTTCCCTTGATGAACTAAGTTACCTTAAACTAGTTATCAAAGAGACGTTTAGGATGCATCCACCGCTACCAATGTTAGTCCCCAGGGAATCCAGGGAGAATTATGACCTTGATGGATACCATATCCCGTGTAAAACCCAAGTCCTTGTGAACGTATGGGCAATTGCAAGAGACCCCAAGTGTTGGGAGGATCCTGAAAGCTTTTACCCCGAGAGGTTTCTCCAAACACCTCTTGATTTCAAAGGGAACGACTTTGAATTTCTTCCTTTTGGTGCCGGGAGAAGGATGTGCCCCGGAATGTCTCTTGGCCTTGCAAATGTTCAATTCCCACTTGCCATGCTCCTCTACCATTTCGATTGGGCTCTGCCACTTCAAATGAAACCGGAACAACTTGACATGACTGAGCATCTTGCCATCGCTGTTCGAAGGAAGCATGAACTCTGTGTACTCCCACTGCTCAAAAGGCCACTGCCGGTTCATCAATGAGAGCAAGCCAAGACAACATGCATGTTTCACTAGTACGGTTTTTTTTTTTTTTACCCGGCCGTTTAAAGGTTGTTTCACACTTGTTATCTGTCAGTGAGAGTTTATTTTGCAATTTGTACCTAAACGATTTGAATAATAAATGAATTAAGCTTGTGTTTCTTAGACAATAGCTAAAAATTTCACTTACATATTCAGTAATAATTAAGCAATTAATGGTACTATATGTGAAATAGGCAAATCACTCTTTTAACAAATTAATAATAACAAATTATTCCTTATGTTATATACGTGAAATAGTCGCATTAATTACTTCCTAAAATTGTCCTATAGGTTTAATTCTTTTTTGTGTAAAAGCTGGCCATCAATCGTCAATTTGTGAGCTTGAACTACTGCACATGTATGATGCACGGACAAAGAACTAATGGCCATGATTTCCATGTTCAACTCAATCCAACAAACTAAAACTATGCAATTATGTTGTAGTATCTAGCGATTCTCAATTGTAATGAAAAAAAAAAATTGCGCATCAACTTTTAACCTCTATGTGAGCATTATGTGAATGATTTGTTCATTATGTTGTATGGACAAGCATTTCGATGAATCGCAACAAAAGGAAAAAAAAAAAAGGATAAAGACTTCAATTTAACCACTATTAGAATGACGTTTTTCATTATTTTTTGTATAGTATGATATTAAAAATTGTGAGTAGTATCGATCACTTGTAGCAGTAGTAGTGGCACATTTCTCATATACAAACCAGATTTGTGAGATTGACGGCTACCACATACCATTTAAAACTCAAGTCCTAGTGAACGCCTTGGCCATTGGAAGAGAGCCCAAGTATTGGGATAATCCTGAAAACTTTAATCCCAAGAGGTTTCTCGATAAACTCATTGATTACAAGGGCAACGACTTTGAGTATATCCCTTTTGGTAGCGGAATGAGGTTTTGCTCTGAAATGAGTTTTAGTCTTGCAAATGTTCAGCCCCCACTCGCCATGCTCCTCTACCATTTTGACTCGACTCTACCAAGTCAAATGAAACCAGAAGAACTCGACATGACTGAGCACAATGGCATCGCAGTTGAAGGAAGAATGAGCTTCATGTGCTCCTTGTTGTTATGGGGGCCCTACCGTTTAAGTCAAAGCAAGATGTTTGATTGACAATTTCACCCATTTATAATGTGATCGCAGAATACTTTATGAGTTCTTCCACTCTGGCTCCTAGTGAGTTACAATTTATTTGTACACGCGCTATTGTTTTTCTTTTTTTATTGAAAGACGGAGTTTGGGCAGTCATCACAACCACCAAAACTCAAACCTAAATTTAATCACCCTGCTACAAGAATCATTGTAACAAAATCGATAATAAAGGGCAGGCGCAACAACGATCTATGATTTCCTTGGTGCCTCTCCCCGTGGTTTGTGAAGGCATCTGCCACTTTATTACTTTCTCGAAAATTATGAGGAACTCGACGCCAATCCTGCTAAAGAATAGCAAATAGTTGGGCCGCTGACTCTTTAGAACCCACGAAACTTTGTAAGATTTACTTATAAGTAAATTTATACGAATACCACGTAGGGAGTCACTTTTAAGTCAAAGAGAAGTCCTCACACTTTCCTTCGCTTTGCTGACAGCAATCATTGTTGTCCATATATAATTCGGATTCGAAAATAAATTACCTATACATTAACAAGTTGAATGAGAAACAAATTGAGTATATTATGCATTGAACTATAACATATTTCATAATCAATTGTGTAGTTAGGTTTAATTTTACATCTTGATTTATTTTTTTATTTCATTCATTTCAGTTATAGTCCTGTTTTACATTAACCATCTTGCGTGAATCGTAAATGTTATAGTGATGAAACTAACGCTAAACTTTAAACTGCAACAAACTAAAATGTAACAATTGCATGAAAAGATAGTAACATTGTTGAACAACTTTGGAAGAAAGGGAGAAATTTTCAAAATTGTTAATTATGATAATGCGGTGATCGTGGATGAACACGTGACCTTCAGATCTTCAGTCTAACGCTCTCCCAACTGAACTATCCCCGCTTGATGATGAACGCCTCTCCCACAGAAGATTTTCTCTGCAGTCTATAATAAATAACTTAGAAGTATATTTGTGTCCTACCTAGTACCTATATTGAAAAATCAAAAAAAATTGTTATTTCAAAAATTTCAGCTACTTTTATTCTATTAGTTTCATGACAAAATTGAGATAATGATAGATAGTAAAGTAAGTTGGTTATGGATTTTTTAGTTGCGCTACGAGTTATTTGGAAAAATCGGAACTCTAAGATATTCAATGATGAAATGCAGAGTACCAATAGATGCATTTTCCATATTAAACAATTGAGTCACGAGCTACAAAATGAACAAGAGAAGGCGACTTCGCACGACAAAAATCAGAAGTGGAAGAAACTGAGTCAAGATTGGGTTAAACTAAATGTCGATGGAAGCCTAGTGTCAAGCGATAACCGGGGGGCAAGTCGCATGAGTTCTGAGATCGGCACAGGTCATTGGTTATAGGGGTTTAATAATGAGATATTGTCTCCAATAGTGGACAGTGCGGAGATCGAGGCGCTTAAACGAGGAATGGAGTTAGCATTGGAACAACAAAAGCATAAAATCGAGATTGAGACTGACTCGATGACGGTCTACAAGTTGGTAACGGGTGAAGTTGTACCTAGCATTAAAGAGTTGATATTGTTCAAGAGCGTAAGAATCTTCTCAAGCTTCCTCAGACTGAGAGATTTATATGAATTCTTCGAGTAGCTAACAAAGTGGCGGATTTTTTAACTAAGATTAGTATAGGAGATAGGGACAAACTAATATTTTGGCATAGGCTTCCTCCTCATATTGCTAGCTTGTTAAGTTCGAACATAGTCTAACGACTTTTTGTTTACTTCATTCTTATCATTTTTTTTTTGCACCTTCACTCTCGGACTTGAGCGACTCAATTAACAACGTACATAAGGGGTAATGTGTACTTTGAAATTTTAAGAGTTACCTTTATTATTTTACCACTTCCTTTATTTTTGAATAATTCCCAAAACGATAAAGTTCGTTAGTCCATCTGATTTCTTATGAAATCAATATCAAAATCTAACAAAATCAAATGCCAGTAATGTATTACTTTTTGAAATCATAAGAGATAATTTATTTATATTTCCAATAATAATTTGCCCAAAAAAAAAAATGAAAACCTTCAACCAAAGATGTAAATGGCAAGGGCTAGTTATTTTAGCTCACTTTTGTTATGTCATGCAAGATAAACTAATATTTGAACATAATATAAAGTTGTCGTGTTTTATAAGTTTTTTAGGACTCGTTTGCTTTGTCCAACAAAGCCCAATTAGATTAATAGTCATATATATATATATATATATATATATATATATATATATAAGTTTATTTGGTTTGCAATATTAATAATCGGGTTTGTCCTACGTGGCGAGTTAATCTTGTGATTATTAGTTGGACACTCTCCACCATACCCCCCCCCCCCCCCCCCCCACCAACTAATAATAGCCTAACTAAGATTAAATCATAAGATCCATAATACCTCTTCTTTTTTATGCTTTGTGACTAAATTAACCTTGGTGCACTAGCTATTTACACCAACACCACACATATTATCTCTTGCAACTACACAAAACACACCACACACACAAATCTCACGATCCAAAGTTGAAATAGTGGTCGCATGTGTTACCTTCAAATCCCAAGTTGAAATATAACTACCGCGAGAAGTAGAGGAGTCGGGTGTGGCGAACGTGACAGCGGAGGCGTAGGATGCGTTCACACGAGCCACCCATTTTTTTATGTTGGTGTTGCCACTATTGTAGCTTTGTGACTTTAGGCCCTTTTATTCTTAAGTATGTTTGAAGAGAAGTAAGAAATTGTAGGATTTAAAGACTAAAGGGTGTGTGGTGAAAAAAATACACTATGGGGTCAAAATGTTATTTTGCACAAATAAGTTGGAAGATTAAAAAACCTGGCTCACTTAGTCCAAGCTATATTGTACGGATACTTCAAACTTTTGAAAAATATTGTGTCGGACACGCGGGGGACACCGAAACTCCTTGGACACGCCTTGGATACGTGTCAGACACGCCATGTGGCGTGTCCGCAATTAATATAAAAAAACAAAATTGAACACGCGTGTCGGACACTTTTGATGTGCGTGTCCGACACATTTGTGACACGCTTGAGTTTATTTTACTTATTATCAAAAGCTTTTTTTGTTGAAATATATAACACCTATAAAAATTGAACTTTAAAAACTTAATTTGTTTATTTAATAAATTTAAAAAAATTAAGTTCAAAACTCCGATATCTTTTCATGTAGCATGCGTCAACTATTTCTTCCTCAACTACACGTGAGAATCAAAGTTGGGATTCTACTACTTCTCCTTTCTTTCTTTCTTTAATTATATTTCTTGTACATAAACTTCAATTGTCAAACTAAGTTAATTGCTTGATTTTTATTTTATTTTACTAGTTTTTTATTGCAGTAATCCTAGATCTAGAATTTAAAAATGAAAACTTCTAAAAGTGTACTACACTATTTTAGTTTACCAATTTATTTTGTACGGTTCAAATTCAACCAATTTAATTCTCATATTTGATATTCATTTGTGAATTCATATATTTTATTTTGATGTTGTTGTTATATGTATATTAATATCAAATATTAAAAAAATAGACATGTGCATGTTGTATCCTATCCTGTGATTTTTTTAATCGCCGTGTCCGTATCGTGTCATATATGTGTCCTCGTATCCGTATCCATGCAACATAGAGTCTAAGCAAACACACTACTATTTATTTTTGTTGTGCTTTATTTAGGGTACTAATCTGGCAAACTATGCAACATACTAATTAATAATTATACATAAGTGTATTAGTAAGAGTGTATTAATAATATTGCAAGCCAACGAGCCTTAGTATGAGCCGCCGATATTTTATGTGTGTGTGTGTGTGTGTGTGTGTGTGTGTGTGTGTGTGTGTGTGTGTGTGTGATAACTTTAGAAAAAGAACCCGTAAATTGAATAAGAACATAGCCATTTGGTTATGGACTGCTATGTTTTATACTTTTTCATGTATTTATATATTGGTAGCAATAAGCATTAAAAGGTAGCGAATGCCAAGCGGGGATAGCTCAGTTGGGAGAGCGTCAGACTGAAGATCTGAAGGTCACGTGTTCGATCCACGTTCACCGCATTTTGTATAATTTACATATTTTTTGCTCTCTCTCTCTCTCTCCATCATTTTGCTTCTAGTAATTCTTCTAAAGCAGCAAATTTCCAATTTTGTTCACTTGATTAACAGGTTCATCTCATTGGCGTCATATTATCTCTAATCGAGAGTTAAGCTAACGAACTCATTGATCTCTTAAGTCGAGTCGACCTCAAACTAGGTTCACAATGGTGGAGCTAAGTCGAATAACACGTTGTCCTATTCCTAGGGTGAGGACAGATTGACAAATATGTTCGGAGGAGTCTCGACTCATCATAGATCGACCTAAATCCACTACGGAAACTATAAATACCCCTTTAGTTTTTGAAAAAATGTATGCCATATATCACAATTTTTACCTACTCAGTCGATCACTCTTAAACTTCGCCGAACTCCCACCAAAGTCTTGACGAGTTACTTTGAAGTGCAAACAGATTCCAAAAAGTTAGACCAAGGTGGTCACTGAGGGATTTGGTTCGAGGATGGAATCTCTCCCATTAGATATTATATCTAACTCTGATTGTAAGTCTTAATGTCATGTAAATTATCCTTAAAAATGTTGTTATGATACTAATCAGAAGCTTCCTACTTTCCTACATAACAAACCACAAAAGCTTATGCATCAAAAAAAAAAAAAAACACCTCAAAAGCTTGAAGAAAACACATTGATAGTAACAGTTTCACAACATCTGCATTACAAATCTGGTAGTATCCAAATACAACATCATATTTCTCATTTGGTCAAAAAACAAATGAAAGCCCAAATGTCAAAAGCTACTAAAAGAAATCAAATTCCAGATAATTATCTGAACTTTTCTGAACTGGAATGGCTGCAGGAGCAGCAACTTTCAGACTAGGCGAAGACGCCGGTTGTGCAGGGATTCTGTCAAGATCAACCGGCCTAGGCACCTCCGGCGGGCTAGCACATCGAATCAGAGCCCAGTTCACGCCTTCGAAGAACGGGTGCTGCTTGATTTCCGTCGCTCCTCGTTTAAACGCCAATCTTTTCTGCGGCTCCTTCACAAGCAAGCCCCTGATAAGGTCTCTAACTCCGAAGCTCACGACTGGCGATTCCGGAAAACGAAGGGGTTGGCCCACGACATTGAAGAGTGTAGCGCGGTTTCCGGATCCTTTGAATGGAGTCTTACCGTATAGGAGCTCGTAAAGAAAAATCCCGTACGTCCACCAATCCACGGCGCTGCCGTGCCCTTCGCCTTTGATGATTTCGGGAGCTAAGTACTCATGGGTGCCAACAAATGACATGGAACGAGCATCAGTGGGCTCGGCATTGAGTTCGGGCATTGGGTTGATTTGGTTGCCTATTTCGTTTTTGGGTTTCTGATCTTTCTTGGATTTTCTGGAAAATAGGCGTGGGGCGAAGCAAGTAGTGGGGAGCATACAAGATGGCTCAATGCAAGCAGGTTGGACGCAATAAGCGGAGTTTTTTCGTGAGGGGTCAGATTCGGTAGAGGAGGGCTTCATTAGAGATGGGCTGAAGGTAGATTGGAGTGAAAGGTCGAAATCTGTTAGCATTATATGGCCATCATCTCTTACAAGAACGTTTTCGGGTTTGAGGTCACGGTAGACAATGCCGAGCATGTGGAGGTATTCTAAAGCAAGGAGAACCTCTGCTACATAAAATCTGCATTTGAGATTTAACTATTTAAGGCTTTAAGGACTTGAGATTCAGCGGTAAAAAGATGTAACACTAATTCTTAAGATAGTCAAGATAATGTATATTCAAAAGAGATTACGATCAATGGTATAGACGCTATGAGTCAAGAAAGTATCATATACCTCACAGCTTGTTCAGAAAAATGTTTCCCTGGTTGCCTCTGCCGCAGTGTGTGCAAGTCGCCCCCAGGACAGAACTCCATTACTAAGCACGAAAATTTTTCCGTTTCAAAATGAGTATATAGAGTTGGAAGGAAGGGATGATCTAGAGACTGCAATATTTCTCTCTCTGTCTGAGCCCGCAAAAGTTTCTTCCGACTAGCTAACGAAGTCTTATCCATAACCTTCATCGCAAAGTAACACTTAGTACCGCATAATTCAGACAAATAGACACTTCCAATGTCACCACACCCCAACTTCTTCAGTAGTCTAAAGTGCCTCAGATCCAAGGCCCCTTCCTTTGATCGAACGGCTTGTATTGCTTCCCATCTAATATCGTTTGCTTTATGGGGTTTGTTAAGGTTGCTAATGAAGCTGCTACAAGAACTTTCATCACTTACATCAGTACTCGTGCTACCCCTACACAAACTGCTCTTGCAACTATCGAGAAAATCAACTCGATCACTAATCTTGGCTCCATCACTAGCTTTAGCTGATACCGAGCTATCTTTCACGTTCCCAGGATCCGATGTCGTCTTCTCCTGATCAACTGCTTGAGCTTGTTTCGAATCACCCAAAGATAGGCTTGAATCCAATTTTAAACCCAAAGAATCGACTGATCCCGTTACTACATGCTTGTTTAGTTTCATGTCTTGGGCTATTGTAGTTTTCTTGGAGGCGCCATTCTCAACATATTTTGGTAGTGACTCTTTCGCTGGAGGATCCACTCTTCCTGTTTTAGAAAACGATAGGGGTGTTTCTATACGAGGATTTCCTTCAAATGCTCGGCCGTGTTGGTTTTTGCTGTGCCTTCCGAAGGAACCATTGGTGAATGGTTCTGAAGCCATTAGAACGATTGTAGATTACGAAAATTTGTCAGACAAATCCACCCTTAACAGTGAAACAAAACATCACACCATTTCAATTGAATCCACATCTGCAAACAGAGAAGAAGAATGGGAAAATACCATAAATATCGAAACTTTGAGTAGATTAAAAGACCAACAAACAACAAGATTAGCAAATTATTAAGCAACTTATTATATACACAAAAGAGAAAGGTTCTACTAGCTAACCTAATAGATCAAATACAACACCAAAAAAGATTCCCTTCATTCTTCTCTAAAAAGTAACACAAAAGAAATGGTTGCAAATGCAAATCAACACACAGAATAGTACCAAAGCTTCCGATTTCGATTTCGGAAGAAACATACAACATCCAATTTACCTCAAAATGTAATCTTTTTCACCTTCACAAGAACCAAAGCTTAACTGGAGAAACATATATGCTTCAAAATCACCACCAAATTGCAAGAAATTGGAAACAAACTAAACCCCATCAAACCAAAAATGCAGTCTTTAAAACACTCCTCACCAGCAAACAACAAATTAGCTGAAAAATGAGAGAATGGTCAACCAAAAGCAGATCTTGAGCAAAGATTCAAAAGACCCTTCAAAGAGGGATCTATAAACCCCACAAAAAACACTGACAATGTTCAATTCAAAAGGGCTCAACACACATACATAGAGAAGAGTAAATAAAAAAAGAAACAAAAGGGTAAAGCAAGAAAAAGCAAAAGAAGCAAACCTGAAGTCACAAAGATCAGAACTTTACCTTTTTTTGCAATTGGAAGAGAGGAAAATGGATATAAAGGGAGAGGGGGCCTTAACTGAGATTAATAAACAGGAGAGGGACCTTGTTCCAAAAATGTGATAAAAATAAATAAAGAAAGCAAAAAGGAAAGGCTTTGAGAATGCTGAAAGAGAGAGTTGGGTGAGATGAAAGGTGTGGGCTATACCAATACCAATGCTGCCTACTACTACCCCTTGTGGGTGGCTCAGTTGGTTAAGGAGGAGGTATCTCCTCTCCAAGGTCTCAAGTTCGAATCCCATTGGGAGCGAATTGATTCATTGTCTTCTGGGTCTGAGCCTGTCACACATGGTTCGCCTAGTGTGGCTTAACTGGTTGGCGAGGTTTGCAGGCTATTTCGTCGACCTGTGGGTTTACCCGGTGCGCACCCGAAGGGTAGTGGCTGAGGGTTCCCACGTCATCAAAAAAAAAAAAAAAAAAAAAAAATGCTGCCTACTACTGTACTAACATTACATTGTATTGTAATGTATTTGTTTGTGTGTGTGTGTGTGAGAGAGAGAGAGAGAGAGGGTTGGGGGTCAAAGAAGGGTAAAGTAAAGGTGTGCACTTTCAATAATTACAATGAATTTTGTCCTAAAAACAAGAGTCTGAATCAACACATTGGCCTTCAAAAGCTCCAACCTGTCTCTCATGCTGGAAAGTGGGGACCACTCTCTCTCTCCTTTCAATTTTCTTCATTATTAAAGTTATAACTAACTTTTGCATTATCACCTCTTATGTCTTTAAACAATGGAATAATTAAATCCACACCCCTCAAGTTTGGTCTACAAAAGGGTGAAAGTGGGGGGTATATATGCAACTTTTTTAAATTTAAGGGTGTCTAGTGTACTTTTCTAAACCTTACGGAGGTGTGATTGATATATACTATAGTTTTCAATTTTCACCATCCCATATTGTATGAGACAAATGTATACATTTCGATTAGGTCGTATCCTATGGTTACGACTCTATCATATATGTCTTTTTCATTTCGTCGAAAATCGATTTTAAAGTATAGAAGCTTACAACCTCTCCCTTATGCCTTGCGTTAATGATTTCTCTGGCATTGCGACCTTTAACAATAATGTTGTTCATAGATCAAATTATTTCGTGGATTAGATTTCATCCCAAATGGTGTTACTGTTATAATTGAGAAAAATAAAGGGAGTTCCTTTAATTAAACCAAATATTTCTTTCAAAAAGAATAAACCAAACATTTGTGGATGTAATTGCAATTATCTTTTAAATAATCGTCTTCCCTTCTTTTGTGGATTGGTGGTCCCACTGTTCTTAAGATCTGTGCGCTGTCTAAAAAAGAACAAATCACGGGTATTATTGATATAATTCTTTTTTGATAATGAGCTTGATTATTGATAATGAAGTGTTTAAAGAATCATTGATTAAGAGTAATATTTTAGTTTTCTCTAGTACACCTTTCAATAGTAAATAGGAAAAGTTGTTTTTTCATTTATGAAAACCAAAATTTTGTAGAATTTGTAAAGAAATTGAAATCAATCTTCTTTTCTATTTACAATGTGCAAGACTATGTTCTTAATTTAAAAGATAACAAGAAACTATACAATGTTCGAGATACATATTGAATTAACTTAAGAATATCCAATTTTCGTCCAAACAAAACACCATCCAACTTTAGTCTTAAAATGAAACGTTTTTCTATTATTATTTTGACCTAAAGTATACATTTCTAATTAGTTACCATACAAACAAGTCCCGTAAAATGTAATGTCCCCCTTCTTGTACTCGCGAAACTCTTCTTCACAAGACCGCAAACCTCAGTTGTAATAAAATTGAGCTTGTGTATCTGTGTGTGCGCATGCGCGCAAACTATAGTTGTCCTCAGGGGACTAGGCACTTACTCCACTTTCATCACGACTCCAACAAAAAGAAATGGTGATCTCTCCTCCCTTAGAATCGACCAGATATGATCTGTTTATCGATGGGAAACTTCGTGTTATAGATGCAGTCATCCCAGTAACATTCATACGCTGATCAAAACATTACTTTTAACATGATTGCACCACCAACAGTTCGTTAAATGGCAATCCAAAAACCACCGACCACATGAATCACATGAATATCTAAAATGCACAATCCCCATTGAGCAAATGAACCAGGAGTAAGAAAAGTAGAAAACTGAAAACAAAGAAGGGACAATCAATAATTTAAACATCGCCTCTGTGTGTTGATATGAATATCTGGAAACTTGTTCTGGAATTACATGAACCACAAATAATAAGATAATTTCAAACACGGTAGTCAACGACTTTCAATGCAATCAGAACTAGATGACCAACTGATGTTTCCAAAATTTCAGCTGTGGGCTTAAATATAAATAACTATCACGAATAAAGCACCTTCTGGTACTTCTTCTACATGACTGCTTGAGCCCCTGAGAGACTATTTGATGAGTTCTGTGTTCAGCCAGTCCCTACAATTGAATTGCAACTTTCAGCCCTCGAGTCCAATATGATAAAGAGGAAAACATATATCTTAAAATCATGGGTAAACTAAAGAGAGTCGCAAATGGTTCTTACTTGCTGATGTCATCCAAGTGGTCATCAAAGTCCACGATATCCTTCCATTTCTCTGACGAGATGTAATCCAATAGCACTACATTTGCTGCAGGCTCTTTGATGGCAAGTTGGTTGTTTCCGTCGGATTCAGCTAGTTTCCAACTATTAGATGCATCTTTAGTGTAAAGCTGAGCAATAGAGTAGAGTATAGTAAGTAAAGTTCAGCTTATGCATCTCCGAAAAAGAGAGAGAGAAGAATGCAATTTGAGATTCATGCAGATGTATGAAAATTAAAAGAGTCATTTACTGGACAGAGTAGATGCTCCCATCAGAAATACATCTGGGTAAGGATTGTGCGTGATTTTTTAAACATAGTTGGGAATCATAAATTAGTGTAACAAAACTGAGGTAGGATAATCATTATTAGTTGGAAAAACCACGTGAAATAAATAGAAAAGATGAAAGTAACTAAAGCGTGTTATGAGTGCTGAAAGAAAGATAGAAGCCATCAGAAATATAAATGTCCTAGTTGATCATTTGCTTTCGTCTCTCTTGCACTACAGTTGCTATTCAAACCATGTCATAATTGATCCTATTTGATAATTGATCCCATGTCAATGGTTAGTTCGTGGAGAGTCCCTATGGTGCCTATAACTTCATAGAATGCATAATATATCCAAATAGTCCAAAATTACCACACAAAAAACGATTGAACCAACTTGACCGTGATGCAAGTCTAAATATGCTCATTACACAAAGCATGTCATAGACACTTCAGCCACAAATGACTGACTGGGCTCCTATCAAAGCAATGAACTGACAGAGAGAGCTTAAAATGGGGGGACCAAATTAAAGGTACCATAGCATTGTCAGATAAAACTAAAGACCTGTTTCATAGAACTTTCAGCCAAATATTATTGAGGATAAAGCTAAAGCATAGTATCTGCCTAGTTTAGGAAAACTAAGGGCGCGTGGCAATAGCCTTTTAACCGGGAAGCCCATCAAGTTTTCCTAGTTTCTGCAAAGAGTCCTTAAGATTGAGCACCACTGCACTATCAGTAATTATATGATCAAATAAGTAACTAACTCAACATATCCAAGTAAAGCAACATACTGAAACAAACTAGAGCACGGGAAACATAGAGTAAATATTGAAACCACCCATGCTCAATCATGACTAAGAGAACAGAAAGTTCTGTTGCTTTTTCAGCGCCCAGGAATATTGCTGAATATATCCTATGGAGTTCCATTACCAAATCTACAGGCGTGCATACGCTGTTCACCACATGTAAAGGAGAAGAACGTCCAGGAGACAGAGTAACGTATACATAATCTCACAATTTCAAGCAAGCACGTGCATGCCGTCAGCAATGCCCTCATAATACCTCTTCAATAGATGTGACAAATATACAATGCATTATGATGCCACACTTAGTAAGAGAAGTATGTAAACGAAGAAATAATCTTGCACTAAAGCACGTAAAGGAAGAAACATTCGCATGAAAGTTTTTAAATCAGTTAGATCAACCAAAGACAGGCAACAAGGATTAGAGGCGAAAAAATGAGTATATATATACATATATGTGAGCTGTATAAATCCCTATCTCTTCCCACATGGGCCGCTAAGTCAATTAATAATCCGAAAATAAATGAGGCAAAAAATGCTAACTAGTTTAAGATCCACAAAACAAAAATAGACAGGAACGCGCCAGGATCATATAAACGAAAGCAACCTACCATAGATACCACTCAAACTAACACCAACAATAATTAACACAGCCACCAATCAAGAAATCATAGCACAAATCACCTGCACAACCGGGCTCCGATCCTTCCCCTTCGGCAACGCCTCGAGCTTCTTGTTATCCAGCTGCAAATTAACAACAAATCAACGAATCACCCACACTTTATCCAAACCTCCACACAATTCTCCAAAAACCAACAAAAAACGTACCAAAAGCAACGCCGCCTCCGGAAAATATCGAGTGATATGATCGCCTATATTCTTCGCAACAGAAGCCAGCTCACTGTCGTCAAACCTCTCGTTCGCGTGAAAATAACCGACGACGCTCAATCCTTTACCTCCATAGTACTCCTCGATCTACTCAATTCATTACACAAAACCTCAATTCACCAACACAGATCAAAATACAGTTAACAGTGAGTAGAGCGAGTAAGGAACCAACTGACTGACCATAATTAGGGCGATTTCGAGCGGAGGCAAGAGTCCGATCTGTGAGTGGAAGAGCGGTACGGAATCGGAGATCTCGACGACGCCGTTTCCGGTGGAGCGGCCGAGGAGGACGGCGTTGACGGCGGAGGTACGGTGCTTTAGCGCGTGGAGCACCAGCTTGATGTACGCTGATTGGTGGATCTGGTAACGCAATTCGCCGCCCATAGCTCTCTCCGATTTCGATTGGAGAAGGGGTTTTGGTGTTGTGTTTGGTATTTTGAGTTGGAATCGCACTTAACCATCCAACAATTTTTGGGGGGCAAAAAAGAAATTTGCACCAAGATATGGCCCGTTTTGCAATTTACAGTTCGGTCTTTTAAAAGTCCTACTTTTTTTTTCTGAGAAGAATGATCATATATCATATACCACTCTGCCAAAGACTAAATTACATCCGTTTGATCAATGACAAAACTAGCATGCATCAAATTGCAGCAAAGACAAAAGGATAAGGTCTTTCGGCATTGCCTGGCGCATCATGTGCAAGATTATGAGCCTCCCCGTTCGCCCCACGTGTAGCCCAATTAAATGAAAAATCATCATGATCACGCATTGCTCGTATCACGACCGTCACAAAGTTGGCCTGCAGTGCATCTCCCGGTTGGCTGGAGATAATGTCGTGCACAACCGTCAAGCAATCCCCTTCAAAAATAACTTTTTGCCATTGCATCCCGATTGCCAAACGGATCGCCCAACGTGCCACAATCGCTTCAACACAAACTGGCGCCAAATTAGCTTCCCATCGTCGTCGCGCCCAAGCCACGTGACCCCCTCCCAATTACGCGCAACAATACCAATACCCACCGCACCATCCTCTCGAAATAAAGCTCCGTCAAAGTTAATTTTGATAACACCCGCTGGAGGTGCAATCCACTCTAATCCCTTCTCCTTTCGTGTAAGCGGGTTAAAAGATATGGCGTCGCGCCACCCATGAGCACAAATCATTGAGAACGTCGCAATATCTCCCGGCATCTTCGGTTTCTCCCCGACTAAAATCGAATTTCTATTCTCCCATAAACTCCAGCAAACCGTGATCACCAATCTTGCAATATCCGGTGTAACCGCGCGAGAGAAGCGAACAACCCAGTCGGCGATCTCCTCATTCGGCCGAAGCATCAACGAAACCGGGAAGAAAACAAGCGCCCACACTTGTCGAGCCACGTGACACTCAAAGAGGCAATGTCGAGAGTCTTCCACTCCCTCACGACAAGTTACGCACGTGACGTCCTCACAAATCCGACGCCTCTTCAGATTCCCCCTTGTTGGTAAAATATTCATGCACACCCTCCACAAGAACACCTTAATTTTATTAGCACATTGAAGTTGCCAAATCAATTTCCAAGCCTCGTGCGTAGAACTACAAGCCCCCGCTGCAACCCGGACCCCCGCCACCCCATGCGCCATAATAAGGTGATAGGCAATCCTCACAGTGAAGACCCCCTTTCGTTCATAGTGCCAAACCTGTGTGTCTTCGTGGCTCGGCCCGCCAATCGGAATAGTTAAGATCATCTGAATATCCATCTCCCAAAATAAATCTCGCAATCTTTCCACATCTCACAAGCTCGGCCCCTGATCAATTAGTTCGCTAACACGCACGAACGGTTCGTCGTCGCTGCGAGGTGTAATAGGCTGAAAAGAGACTGGCCTAGGGAGCCACGGCTCCCCCCATGCAAAGATCGATGCGCCATTCCCCACACGCCACCTCAATCCCTTCTCCAACACGGGAATAGACTCCCAAATACACCGCCATGAGAACGACGGGTTCCTTCCAACCTGCGCCTCCAACAACGAGCTAGACAGGAAATACCGAGCCTTATATAACCGACCGACAAGACTCCATAGGGTTCGAAAAATCCACCACGCCTGCTTTGCAAGAAGGGCCATATTAAATGCTTTCAAATTGCGGAATCCCATCCCCCCGTCCTCATTTTTTCGGCATAATTTATCCCACGCAATCCAATGTATTTTATTTCTATCCCCACTTCCCCACCAAAAGCTGCTAATTATTGCTTCAACCTCCTTTATCAACGAATCAGGGAGACGGAAACAACTCATAGCAAAAGTGGAAATAGCTTGGATGACGGATTTAATCATCACTTCCTTCCCCGCACTCGAAAGAGTCTTTCCCTTGTATCCGTGTGCGCACTTCCACACCCTTTCCCAAATATATGCAAACAACTCTTTCTTTGATTTCCCAATAACTGATGGTAAGCCCAAATATTTTTCATGACGGTCCGCCACCACCACCCCCAAAATACCGCCCAACTCCACTGTGAACTCTGGAATCACATTTTTGCTCATAACCACAACCGACTTCTGTAAATTAATTTGTTGACCCGAGGCCGCCTCGTACACATGTAAAATTCGACGGATCTCTGTCGCAGACTCCCTTGTAGCATCACAAAACAAAAGTGTGTCGTCGGCAAACAAGAGATGGGAAATACGCGGAGCATCCCTACAAACGGCCACCCCACGGATCAACCCCCGATTTTCCGCACTAGTGATGAGAGCTGAAAAAACCTCAGAAACAAATAAGAACATGTAGGGGATATGGGATCCCCCTGCCGAATGCCCCTCTCGGGGGAAAAAACAGCCGACTCCCTCCCCCCAATTAATGTCGCATAAGAAACGGAACGAACCCTCAACATAATAAGAGAAACAAAAGAAGATGCAAATCATAATCTAAGCATTACCTTTTCCAAGAAGGACCATTCGACTCGGTCGTAAGTCTTGCTCATGTCAAGCTTTAACGTCATAAGTCCACGCCTCCCCGTTCTCTTATTTTTCAAAAAATGATTTAGCTCAAAAGCAACAAGAATATTATCAGTGATAAGACGGTTAGAAATTGTTGGAAAATTGGTAAATGAAACGGATTTGTACAATCGACTTTGGGTCGAGTTTGGTACATGGGTGAATGAGAAATTGATGCTCAACGTTGACTAATTAAAGTCGAAAATATTGTATGTCAATATTTAATATTTCTATTTTTCGTAAATAGAATTATGTAATTTTCTGTTATATTTATATACGGAAAATAATAAGCATCAAAGAGATAATTAATTATCTTAGGAAATCTTTCCATAAGATTTACATATCAGTTTCTATAACTGAAACGTGTCTACGTTCATCCGAGATCTTTGCGAGATCTGTAATTATCTTAATTACGTGATTCGTAATTATCTTAACCACGTTTCTTGGTGGCTAAGTCTTCCAACTTTCTCCCTAATCTAGTCTATAAAAGGGGTCGCTCCCCATAGGGTTTTAATTATCAAAAATACATTGCATACACGAAAAGGTTTTTCTGCGCAGCCAAAATATTTTTCATTGTGTGGTGGTAGAGGAAAGTTACAGTTCGAGTTCGCCGGGGCAGGTTGGCGTGTGCTAGCAATTCTGCTCGTAGTCGTTGTATCATGGGAGACAGTCGCTCACGTTTTCTCAAGCACGTAGAGAGGGCGAATCTGTTTTAAGGAAACCGAAAGGTCCTCGACTTCCCGTTTCCAAGCTCTTCCGTCCATATTCAATTGAGGTTTATTCGGTAACGGTAATCTTGATTATTGTAATTTTCGTTCTTCAATTTTCGTCAATAATATATATTGTCCCTTGTTCGTTTCCGTGCTATATTTCTAACAGGAATAAAGGCCGACTGGGAAAGAGAAATAATATCCCCAAGAAAAGGCTTTAAAGACGTCTTATTAGTTTTCAAAGACGTCCCACTACATGATAGAACACGACGTCAACCAATATTACGTTCGAGATTCCTGCGATGTGTGAGTGTGACTCATTTTTTAATGGTAGTTTTCGTCCATCCGCTTATTAAAAAACTGATTGGTTGTTTAGAAAGGTAAAGTCACCATAGGTTTGGGTCTTAATCACCAAAAGATTTTGAATTCGTGTATACAAATTGCAGAATCCTAAGTTATCAAAATCGCACAATTTGCAATCAACTTTTGGTCGTTGACCACATGTTAGGTTGTAAAGGGCGTGAATGACGAATTATATAGTACGTGGAAAAGTCTGTCTCAATTATGGTATTGATATTGAAGGATGTAGTTAGGTGCATGCAATTCACACCAAGAGGGTAACAAGAGGGGTATGATGATGTGGCCTACGAAAGAATGACATGCGCAAGTAAAATGCAACCAAAAGCATTGTCCATAAAATACCTACGCATCAATGATTACTCGAAAAGAGATCATACGGAATACCTTGTTTAACTGCACGAGTGCTCTAGACAAGAAAGAGTTACTCATGTTAGTAGGAAATGAATGGCAAGGCTAGTATGAGAAAATTACAAGTGGTTTTAAGTGGAGTGGCATGTGCCCTTAATATTGATTATCATCATGGAGATGTCACAATAATCTTTAGTAAACATCAAATTAGTATTCAATTTTTGAAACTTCAATAAAAAAATTATATATAAAACTATATATTTCGTATTAATATTTTATAGACAACGCAACCTAACAACTTATTGAATTTAACATATCAATTACATCTCTAAATACTAACAATTTGTTATAACACTTGCTTAAAACTTACATATCAAATTCACCACTAAATGACAACATAATAATTACATCATGAATCTGAGTGATAAGAATTATGGGCCACTCACATAACCCTATCCAATAACCAAACAGTTCGATTCAAATAATCCACCCAGACACTAAGCACTCGTAATACCCCCGTTGACAAACATATGCTCGTCGTGTGGCCTTATACATCAATTAAAGCACATATATAAGATAGGCCAATCAAGCATGATACACTTCTTAGACCTTCACAACCTCAAGCATGCACGCGTCTACCCCCTACCAACACTTGGCATCCCCATATCAACACATGCGAGGAAAGGCAAAGCACTTCAATCGAAACAAAGATGCTAACAAGTAGCAACAAATGCCTTCTACTAGTCTCCATAATATCGTCCAGACACCTCCTTGGTGATCCATTTGAGGCCCCATCCTCAAACCTTTATAAAGTATACATTGTTCCCTAAAGACCCCAAACCTTCAATCAAGTACTGAAAGAACCACCTCTGAGGCCGTCACTCGCCGACCCTTCTATCCACACTGGGCCTAAACTTCCCCTAATCGGGATTGGCCATCCCAAGTATAAATTCTTGTGGTGACTTGGGCCAGCCCTCTTAGGAACTTCGAGTCTACGTCACCACTGAGCATATCAATAACTTACACCTTTTAGCCAAAATTAAACGTTACACGTTCACCCTTTTAAAAAACTAAAATAACAATCCTCACCTTGAAGGTGTTTTGGTCTTAGAAAACTAATCATCGGTAAGTTCGAAAACTTAAAAAAACAGTTCCTTCTTGTCAGTGGTACGTAGGTAAATGTAACCATGACACGAGAAATAAGGGTAGTTACTAGTTCACATGATTTTTAAGGTTGTTTTTTTTGCAACTTTTTCATAATTATGGGGTGGTTGTGTAATTCTTCAAAAATTGTTACATCATCATGATATTAAAAATTTGTATTATTGTACCTTCCCCATTGTGCCTCCTTCCCGCACATCTGTCGACTGTACATGCATCCTTCTCTCCCTCTCTCTCTCATACACCACCACACTATCACTACCATCGCAGCATTGTGCATATTGATAAATATAATGTATTGTTAATGTCAAAAATAAATAAATTATTACCTAATTTATAATCGATTGAATATATTTTTTTTTTTTTTGTTCGCCGGAGAAAAAAAATGAGCAGCGATATCGCTAGGGTTTCGATACCGGAGAGCCTCCGGAGAACGATTCAGGATATCAAAGAGATCGCCGGAAAACACAGCGACGACGACATTTACGCCGTGCTCAAAGAGTGCAACATGGATCCAAATGAAACCGCTCAAAAATTGCTGTACCTCGGTATATATATATATATGTATATATTTGTATGTATATTGAGCTATATGTATTAATTGCACTCACATTGTGTGAAATGTGCATGTACGTATCTGTTTTTTATTTTTTGTTGATTTTGTTACTGTGCTGCTTGGATCTGTTGGCATGTGAATTTTAACTGTAGAGCTCTTACATTTTAGCTCGAGAGTAGTTAAATGTGTCCGAAAAGGTGTAGGTTTCCTGATTTCTGTTGCTCTGTATGGAATTTAAAGGTTATTGTTATTTTTACGGAGGTGTATTGGCCGGATAAATACGCATTATTGTTTAATTGGTCGTATGTTTTTTGTTTCTTAGATTGATTTGTGTAGTCTTAGTTGCTAGCGGTTTTTGGAAAACACTGTCACTTGGCGTTTTGGAATGATGACAAGTTTTTTTAATCGTGCTTTAGTATGGAAACTCTTGTCTTTCCCGATGATCGACATTCGAGAATTTTAGCTTGAGATTAGTTAAACGTGTTGAAAATGGTGTGAACTTTTCAGGTTTTGATTGCTCTGTGTAAAGGTGAATGTCGTTTTCACGTAGGTATCTGGCCAAACAAATGAGCATTTATTGTGTACGATTGATATGTGTAGTCGTTGTTGGTAACGGTTTTTGGAAAACATTGTCGCTTGGAGTTGTGGAATGGCAACTTTTTTAACCATGCTTTAGCATGAATCTCTTGTCTTTCCGGTTGAATAGATGCTTGAGTTTTATAGTGTGTAAGCATTTTAGGCTATTGCATTACTGTGTCTCCAAGGATTTGGTTAGGAGGCTTGGTTGATGTTGTTGCGATCTTTTATTCTGCTCTGTTTGCCCTTAAAGTCATGGTCTTTTTGTGCTCACCCTGGAGTGTTGAGCTCCTTCTTTCTAGTTGATGTGGAATGGGTCCGTTGAAGTTAATGTGCATGTATATCTTTTAATTCCATACCTTCCTTTCTACTTCAGTTAATTGATGAATGTTTTGGCTTATATCTTCAGATACATTTCATGAAGTCAAAAAGAAACGTGACCGCAGGAAAGTTGTAAGTAATTTTATGGGCTGTGTACAGTTTTTGAAGTTTGCACCTGCTGCTCAGGCTTGTATGGTGTCCCCGTTGTATTCCTATTGTTGAGAGAGCACTATATGGCTTAACATAATAAACTTTTTTTTTTTTCTGTCAGTTGTCTGAAATTACAGAACCATGCCAACTTACAATTGCATAATGGCTTCATTTAAGATACTTTACTATATCAGGTGCCAATAATTTAGAATGGACTCAATAACTGTTTTATTTAAACAAATCACGTGATATATCTGATATTGTTAGGATATTAAGTTATTACTGCTCTTACATTTATTTTATCTGGCTTGTTTATGGATTTACGGATAGTTGTGGAGTCATCTTTATGACAAAACCATCTTCAACACGCTATTTCCTGTCGCAGACGGTTGACAGAAGAGCACATGAAGAATATCGCCGCACATCTGACATGCATCCGGCAGGGACTAGGGGTGGTAAGAAAATTCTGTTCTTTTTATATTTCTGATATTAAAGTTTCCATCTTCCAGTTTTACCCCATTTGAACATCCTCCTTGGTTTCCCGATTTGATGGAGTGTCTCACTGAAGTTTGAGTTTTAAATTACTGTTATTGGTGTGAAGGAATTTTGAAAGTTGCATGATTTCTTATGTATATCCATGCTCTTGGGGGATAACTTATATTGGTGGAGTCTTCAGTCATGTATTCACGTTCCCTCTGTCTTATACCTCTCCATCAAATCTGACATCTGAGCACGTTTTATTTTTTTGTTGAGTGTGAGATTCCATTTAATCAATGAAGAATGAATTAACAATAACCTTGCACAGACTTATTTGCATTTTCCTCCTAGATTTGATCTCGTGCGTCACATGTGTGAAAACGCTGATAAATGTGGTACAAGACCTTTTACTTTTTATCTCACTGATTCTAGACAGATTAATGATAACATTTTAAAATTTATTAAAGATAAGTAGTCGTGCAAGTTTCTTGTTCAGAGGAAGTTACGGTAAGAAATGATGAATACATTCTTGAAGATCAATTTAGCTTCTCTTATTGGGGGGGGGGGGGGGGTATCTGAATGTCAACCTTCCAAACTAACCTGCATCACTTGCACCATATTTTTTTTCTTTAGATCCCGGAGTTGGACGAAAATCAAATGCTCGTCGTGAAAATGGCTACATAAACCCTGTCAGGAGACCATCTAAATCTTCTTTGCCTGTTCTGCATAAAACAAAAGATAATTCAACACCTGCGATCTCTAGGTAATTCTCACTGCACCAGCCAGAATTCTTCACAAAGCTTGTTCCAAACTTTTCTTACTATTGCGTTTGAAACTTGTCATCCAGCATAAAATTTACTAGTTTAGTGGCATAATTTTTCAGCTCCATAGCCCCGAATGGTTTGTCAAGTCTATCCAATGGCAGCTATAGTCATGATTTGACCACTCAATTAGCTAAGCATGATTATGGAGGCTCAAATAAAAATAGTAAAGCCGATGGCAATAACAAGTCGAGAAAATTGCCATCTCTGTCAACTGTTCTGGTGAAGCAACTTCCAACTTCAGGTCCTGGTCCTACTCCCCACCCGACACCCACCAACACCTCCTCTGACGCAACAGGGGCTACAATTGACGCTGGAAACTTGAAAACAGAATCTAGCCATGTTGGGAATAGTCTTGGATCTCCATCTGTGTCTGGCTTGTACTCTTCTGCTACAGATCCAGTATTAGTGCCATCTCTCAATCCTCGAAACTCTGGCTCCGTAGGTATAATTAAGCGTGAGACAGGGAGCCAGAGGAATACTGCTGAAAGTAGTGGTTTGACAGTTGGTCAGGCAGTCTCAGGGTCTGTTAACTCAACAAGCAAAACACAACCAATTGAATTCCAAGGAGTTGAAAGGAGTCACCTAGCTGAGTCTTCACAACTGCCATCTTCAACTAGTCAAAATATTGCTGCTGCCGATGGTAACCTGGAAACTTACTCAGTTCAGCAAGTTAGTGAACCTTCAAAAGGTACTTTTCTTTTCCTTCATTTATGCCTTCATATATCTGTTAATTATTAATTCATACATAATTGCTTATTCCGTTTGTAAACAACATAGACAGGTTATGAGATGTGATCGGCTTTTGATTTTACCATTATTATATACTCCATTAATCATGTGGGGAGAGATGTCCAGGGCTGCTGTTGTTGCATCGGAAGCTAACCTGCATTATCTTCCTTCACCAGGGGGCGTTCCATCTGAGAAAGGGACTTCAGAAGTTGATATTAAGCACAGATCTGTTCGGAAGTCTGTTATCTTTCCCAATCATCTTCATGTGCCGGAAGCTTACAAGAATGCGTTGACTTTTGGAAGTCTAGATACTCTCCTAGAACAGAAAAGTGAGGAGTCCAATAATTCAAAGAATGTATCACTTCCAGCAAGTACCGAATCTGCAAAGGAACCTTCTTTAAAGTAAGTAGAAATGGTATCTTTTTCCCTCTTCCACAAGCGGGTTGGCTTCTGAATTTACCTACCAATGGATATTCTAGTTATAGCCTGTTACTAAGTGTCTTTCCTATGCATGTATATGAACATGTACTTTTCTCTCATCTAAATCCTAAACTAAAATCAGTTTAGATTTTTGTGACAATTCATTGCAGTCGTCATTCTAAAACTTTTACCTATGGTTGCAGTGATTATCCTGATCGACCACAATCTCCATCCAAGGAGTTACCCTCACAAGATAAAGTTTCATCTGCTGTTACTCTAAGATATGATCAGGCGAAAGAGGAGACACCACAAGCAGTCGGAGGTTCTGAGAACTCACTTCTTCCGGTTATGCCTGACTATGGTCTTATTCTTGTACCACCCCCTGTGATAGGATCTCATCTTGTGCAAGTAGAAGGACATGAACCACAGGCATGTTATTCTTTTGTTGCTTCCCAGATTGTCTTAATATTATTTGTCTGTCCTTAAATCAGTATACTTCCGTTACCTGCATTCTTTACGTGAGATTTTAGAAATCTGTGTTGGCCTTCTGATTTTTATTAATAAGGCCTGAAGTTATTATATATTTATCTTTAGTTCTTATTTTGCACCAGGGAGGAAACTCACTGATATCAACAACTAGCTCGGCTCCATCCGTTACTCAACCCACAGGATTCCCTCAGAGTTCTATTGCTTTATCACCGCAGTTATTTCCTTTCCTTCGGCATCCATATCCGGCAAATTATATGCCATATAATCCATATTTTTCGCAGCTATGTATGCCCCCCCAAAATGCGCACCAGTTGCTAAGCCATACTGGGTTGCCTCAACAACTTGAAACTGGCAACATTTACATGTCACCAACTGCTGCGGCTGCTGCTTCAGGAGTGAAATTCCCCGTCTCGCCCATTTCACCGCTATATAAACCAGGAAATCTTGCACAGTATGGAATATCTTCTGGCTATGGTTCGTATGGAGCATCTGGAATGGGCTATAGTTCAGGTGCAGCTTTGCCAACTGACACATCCACTAGCAATGATGAGATTGCAGGATCTGAGATGAAGGATAAAAAATTCTACTCAATGAATAAGCAGGTCAGTAATAGCTTGCTTAAGAGATATCCTTTCAATGTGGATCTCTGTATAAACTTCATGATATACAGCATCCTGTCTGAATTTTCTGTACATACCTCTCGTCCCAATTATGTATTTGGTTACCCTCTATATTTACTGGTGTATGACATTCTGTCCATGTGCGACTAGCATATGCATATGTAACATTCTCACTTTCTCAAACATTATGATTGGAGATTTGCTGTTACTTTAAAGGGATAACTATATGTACCACCGGGCACTGAAACTAATTTCAGAAACTTTTCACTTTGTCTGAAATTATGTAGATACCTATCGAGATTTTAGAAAACAATAAAATAGGCGCCTGGAAGGTCACAATCATTATGGTGATACCCCCTGTTGCAGACGAACCCCTTATGTTTGCATGTTCTTAATGCTTTAGAGGAGCGTATTTGAAGTGTTATTTAAATTTTAGAGTGTGCTTTTTGTTTTTGTTTTTTGTGTAACTATCAAAGCAGTGGAGAATGTTTATACAGTGACACCAAATTTAATTGAATGTAAATGTAACTGTCTTATATTAATCTGACGTGAATATCTTATGCAGAATGAGAATTTGCATGTAATGGCACCGGCAACTGGACGCGATATGCCATATTTGCAGCCAAATGTACTCTACAATCTTCCACAAGGACAGCCTCTCGCATTTTCACCCGCACAGGTCAGTCACAACTCCTATGCTGGAATGTACCATCCAACTCATACTCAGACCATGTCGGCCCCTTCCTTAATTCAATCTTTCCAGCAATCTCATGTAGTAGGTGGAAACATAGACTCGGTTGTTCCACCTCTCTCTTCTTACCTTCAAACGCAACTCCAACCACTTCCACAACAGTCTCAACCTCAGCAAGGACAAATGAACTGGAACCAAAAAATAATGAACAGAGACAACATTTGATGCCAACTCTGTTTGTCCTATGGTGATCACAGCAGTAAATAATGTAAATAGTGGGTGCCTCCACCAGAAACTTGGCGATTCTTTTTGTTTGGGTGGTAAATGGTTCAGTAAGTTATCGTTTTACATCCTCAAATATAGGAGTTTTTTTTCTCACACAAAATCTTTTTGTTGTAGTGTCAAAGTTATTTCCCATACTTCCTTGAGGTATAGGAGTTTTTGAAGGACTAGGACTGGTGGGCTATATCTTCCAGCCATGTCTAACCAAAAATAACAAATTTGATGTTGGAATGATGATATATAGTTATAATGAAAAATGTCGATTTTGTTCCAAGTTTCTGAACCTTGTACTGAAATATTGTTATCATTTTTGCTTCTGTCATTGAATTGGATGCTTTATGTTAGATAGATCTAATTATAAAATAAAAAAATATATAGAATCTCAAATAACATGCAAGGCCTAGTTGGGAGGTGACATTCTATGTTGATTTCAAGTTCGATTCACACAAGCAAATTGATTATATACTTCTAGGTATGAGCCTATTACACACACATAGTTGTCCGTTTGACGTGGTTCGTACGCTATTGCATTAATCTCGGAATACCTAGTGCGCAATCGAAGGGTAGCGGCTCCGGTTTTCATGTCATCATAAATATAAAATCTCAAATAATTTGGGTTTGTTTAATGTGAGATGTCTTGCTTTTGGTTGCCTACACGTTTAGTTTGATAATAAAATCTACAACACAATGATAAAGAGTGTAATCATAGACCATAGTAAATTAGTAATTGAATCCTACTAATTTCAATTTCCTTTTACTTAGTATGATTTAAATTCCATATATTATTCTGCAATAGATCTTATGTCAGGTAAATTCTTTGTACAAAATCATTTGACTTGTTATATAATTCTTTATACCAAACTATTGTAGTTTGGACAAACAGATAAGGTATTTTTAGTTATTATATTTGACATTTTAGTGACCAACATGTGAAGAGTCAAAAGCTTTTTGTAATGTAATCACAATTGCGTCCACGTACAAAATATTATATCGTATATTCATGTGAAATAAATCTGTGAATTAACTTAAATCTTTTGTTGGGTTGCACACAACAAAGAGACGTGGAAATGCTTATCAGACCACATTAGTATTAATTTTAAGTGATTACTCCTAATTTTTTTTTGCTTCAAAGATATCTAAATTGCTTACGTACGAGGTAACATTTTAAATTAGTTTTTGTCTTTTTGACATGCTAAATATCAAGATTTCTTAACCAAAATTTTCAAAATATTTCAAAAACAAGATAAAAATAGTTACCTTGATTTTATCTTGAGCGTCAAGTCCTATCTGTATAATTGATTAGCTAAATCTTGCAAGTATGGTAATTACTAATACTTATCCAATTCATAAATACAGATACGAGGGTGTTTGTATTTGGACAAAACTTAATTAGCACATTTAAAACAAAATCTAGCCCCGAGATAATTCTTACCTTTTTCTTAGTAAGTAGCACGGAAAATTAAATGGTTTTTGGCAACTACCCCTTATATTATGCAAAATTAGCAACTTACACCCAATGAAAAATAAATTAACAAGATACTCTCCTATAGTTTCAAAAAGTAACATATTACTCTTACATGCAATAAGGTATCTGTTAACAAGAGCGGAAGTCGTATATTGCTCGTAAAAAGAACATCCATACCCTTCTAGAAAACATATATATATATATATATATATATATATATACATTTCTTCTATTTTATACTTCAATTATCGAATGTACGTAAGGCGAAATTAAACTTAACTCACACAAAATTTAAATATACGTCTTGTTTCTAGACTCGCATCTACAAAAAACTAAACAAAATACGTACTAAAATCAAAATCGAAACAACACAAAAAGAAATAATATTAGAACTTCCAATTCATTTAAGTCGTTAACTATAAAACCACAGGGCGACTAACTACGCGCCAAGGAAAAGAATAAAGAAGCATCTTGTTACTCCACTACACGCTCCACCTTGCTCATTGGAAAAATTATTAAGTACATCGGTTGTATTGATGACGTGGTACAACAAATAATTGAGATTAAGTAAAAGTAAATGCTAAGTTTTAGGATAGTACCACCCCATAACACTCATTCACGCCGTGTATTTGTAGCAATAACTAGTTGAATACTCCACTAGACGCTCCACCTGGCTCGTGAGCTCCTAGTGGTCCTGAGAACCACCAAAACAAAATTATTCAGGGTGGAACACCAATTTCCAAAACCACGTGGGAGTATCCCGCAATTTCTTTTTCCACAAGAGGCAATTCACCAATTTAGAATAAAACCACATTAGGAAATTTTCCCAAAAACCCAAAATTTCAAAAAGATTTTTTTTTTCCTTTTTGCTTTTTCCTTAACAAACTCACATGCTCTGCATGTTATTAATCCCATTTTCCAAATCTCATTTCCTTCTCATAATACACTCAACAAGCGGTTTTTCAAAAAATCCCCTAAATTTTATTTATTTATTTCACATGAACAATAAAAAAATTATTTCTCTCACAAATGTTTAATAATAATAACAATTTTTCATTGAATCCGCGATGGACATGGGAAGAGGACAAAATATTCGAAAATTGCTTGATCGAGTTTCCAGCGAATTGCCCTAATCGGTGGGAGAGGATCGCGGCGGTGATCGGCAACAAATCGGTGGCGGAGGTGGAGAGGCACTACTTTATGTTGGTGGACGATGTAATGGCGATCGAGGCGGGGATCGTTGAGGTGCCGGAATATTCTGATACGCCGACGGCGACGACGGAGGAGGGGGAGGAGAAGAAACCGGCGGGGGTGAAGAGGAAAGTGGCCCGGCCGTGGACCGAAGATGAACACAGGTAATATTTATATTTTTATGATTTTAGATTTTGATGTTTTAATTTTTTTTTTATATTTCTAATGTGTTTTGTAGTTATTTTAATTGAAAAAAGTTATGTTTAGGGTTGTTCTAGAATTTTTCGATATATTTCAGAAATTTCGTAAAAATTATAGTTGAAATTAACGTACAAAGTACTTTTGTACATGTATATTTCGTTCAGCTAGAGTCAAAATTAGAAAAGTTTTGGTACGTCTTAAAAAATCAGGTGAAGTTTTTAATCCATGGTAAAAATTATATCATGTTATAAAACATTAGTATTTTAAGATATTGAGCTATGAGTACTTTTGTATGTGTATATTTCGTTCAGGTAGAGTCAAACATAGAAATATTTCGATACTTTTTGAAAAAATACGTGAGATTTTTGATCCATGGTAAAAAAATTAATCGTATTATAAAACAATAGTATTTTAGGATATTGAGCTATTTTCGGATGTCTTTGATCTTGATATGTGGAGTTGTGGTAAAGTATAGAAGTGGAGTGAAGTCTTGTTATTAAAGCCGCTTATCGACAAATTTTGAGATCTTTAGCACGTGTTTTTCTACATGTAAATTTACGGTCCCGACAAAAAATTTATAATCTTGAATGGTATAATAAGTATAGATTAAAAGTTAAAACAATCATAGATCTCATTTAATTCTAGATACTCGATTCTATGGAAGCTAATTGCTTTTCAATATGTCCTTCCACGTGTTAGGTGTAATACTCTTTTTGGAGTCATACGCTTATATTTTTGTTTTTATTCGATAAGTGAATGGCGTACTGACACTTAGATCTGATTTCATAACGGTTTTTGTCGTATTGTATTAAATTGGTGTCTCATCGTAAAGGTATATCGATATACTTATTGAAGGTGTCAATTACTAAAATCTACAAGTTGGCTATCAAATGATATTTTTCGTACTTTTACTCTTGAGATCCTTTTCACGTGTTTTTAGTTTTGAAATTACTATACCTATCAATTTTTAAAACTCGATAACAACAAAATTGATCACCTTGTACAATAACTATAGGCAACACGATCAAATATCCCATTCGATTCCAATAATATCGTGTGATCTCTAAAATCGTTGTCTTATCTAAAAGTTTAAATTTATTGGGGATTAGAACTATTTGTTGTTTTCAAGCCCATTCTTTCACATGCAATGTGCAACAATGAGATTCAAAATCATAGCTTTTTTCATCTATGTCTCTCCAATCTTTTATTCTTCACCTTTATTTATTAATTCTTTTTAAGCATGATTTGTTTTCTTTTAAATGCACACAGATTATTTCTTCATGGATTGGAAAAATATGGGAAAGGAGACTGGAAGAGCATTGCAAGATACGTGGTGGTGACTCGAAATCCGGCTCAAGTTGCTAGCCATGCTCAGAAATATTTCGAACGACAAGAAAGAGAGGACGAGAAGAAGAAACGACGTAGTATTTTTGATAATTCGATACCGGAAACCAATACAAAAAATTGATTTTCTTCAGATGAAACATTTTAAGTTTTCATTTTGGACCACATAGAAAGTGTAGACATTTTGTGGTGTTTGATGTTAAAAGAATTAGACTATTTTATTGTTTCACTGATGACATTTTAAGTCAAGACATGTTTTGCTTATAAGTTTTAACCATATTATAGATTTCTAAAGGTCAAGGTATAAATTAGTCGAACAATTAAATATATATAATTATAGTTAGCTTAAAGGTACAGCTTTAAGTCCTTTTGGAGTAATTTTAGGAGAATATTTGTTCTTTAAAAACTCAAGTATTTGAAATTTAGCATGTTTGTAGTCACGTTTCTAAAAAACACAAAGTAAGTTTTTGAAACTAAATAGTAAATAATGTTAGTTTATTTTTTTCTAAAAACACTTTTTGTACTTATATGTGAAACATAGTTGGTTATGTACTTTTTTACGACCGTAACAAGTCTACGATACAGATACACTCCTCAATACAATAGGTTTTGCTCAAAAAACACGCATATGATTGATTTTCGAAAAGTATTATAAACACGTTTTTTGGGTTAAAAAAAAAACAAATCTCCCAAAACTACTTTAAACAAAGCCTAATTAACTCAAAATAAAATTCTGATTTAACTTTCACGTGGGAGATATGTTCACCTAAATTGCAAAAGAGACCCATAAACCAAGACTAGTTTTCTCTGTTACCCCAACAAAAATTAATTCACATATAAGTATGTAACCTTAAAATGAAAGAAAAAGAAAAAAAGGATAAAAAAAAGAGAAAGAATTAACAACAGAGTCCCTAATAAGTTCAAACAGCATTTGAATTATCTTCATTGACCAACTTCTTCTCTTCATCTTGATCAATATTAGCACTATTCCTAGGTGTTAAAGAAGTAAATTGAGTTGGAAGCAAACTACCACTTGTCTTGTCATTGGATCTCTTCACACTTAGTGAAGTGTACACTGACATTCCACAAAGAGCTATAACAGCACCAATTATGCTCACAAATCCTGGATCAGAACCAAATAATAGATAACCTCCAAGTAGAATCACACATGTTTTGAACTGTCCAAGAACCACATGTGATGTTGCAGAAGTCGCACTGCAAAAAATCAAGTAAAAAAAAAATATGTTTGGTACATAGTAATCAAAGATGAAAAACCAAGACTACAGGCGAAAAAATTTGTATGTGACGTTAGCGTAGAAAATGACTCTATCGAAGGCAAATTTCGACGAAAAAGATTCTGCCAAAAAGTTGACCAGGGACAATCTGCACATTTTTTTAATAAACTGGGGAGCAAGGTGTAAGACAAAAGGTTGAGGCAACATGTAAAACGTCGCATAAATTGGGAGCTTAATATTTTTACCCTTTGATATAATACAAGATTTGGTTTTCTTCAGAAGCTATGGCTATGTAGACATTTATGTATTGAAACTTATCGTCACAACTATCTCATGTACTTAATATCACAACTTATGTATTGTGAAATAACAGTGACAATCTAGGTTCGTCGACCTTGTTTGGAACTTCGGACAATGACAAGATCAGCACGACAAAAGATCCTTAGTAACACTTCAATTTATGGAACAATGTAGGTTTGGACCTAACAATTAGATCACACAGCCGAGATACAGAGGATCAACTCTGTTTTCCAAAAGTTGAGGATGAGAATATCGTACCCGAGTGCTAAAGCTCCAGACCATTGCAAGAGAAACCCGAGCAAAGCCGATATTAGTATCGCAGTTGTGTTATTGAGATTCCACTGGAAAGACAGCACCCCGGGAGGGTCTAGCCACGGCATAAGAGCAAGTAAAAAGAAAATTGTCACGGGCGTCGTCCTCCACATCAACCTAAAACGAGTCAAAGCCAACCTCTTAGTTACAATATCATGATAAATGAATAAACATTATGCTTACTTACGCGAGGGCTGTCCAATTGCTCTTTTGCTGCAGATTAGACCACAGTATCTTGTTGATTGCACTCGGAATTATCCACGCAACTGCAATACAAGCACCAAACAGATTGAACTCCAAATCCGTAACAGTTGCAACCGCCACGCCAAATGAGACGACAACCAGAGCAACAACCTTCAACATTGAGCAAATTTGAGTAAATTATCTAAGTAACACTGTTACTGAACTCATCTTTTCCATGTCGAATAAAATTTCGAGTCACCTTGCTAAATGTAACGGTCTTTTGGAAAAGAATAAACTCGGCTGCAACTATAGTTGGCGTGACAGCAATTTTAGCCATCTGGTAAAATCCAACACTGCACGCGAGCTAAATGAGTAAATCACACGCAATGTTACCAAGTAAAAGCGAGAAACTTGCCACGAGAACTTTGGTACTAACCTGTTGTAATTTAGGCTAGTATTTGCAAATCCAGAAGCAAACGACATAACAGCACCTAATGCAAAGAGCGATGAAAACGGTGTGGATTTAGAAGGAGGTGCGACTGGTAGCATCGCGAGCGCCTTAAAGAACGCGAGTAGAATCCAAGAAACGACGTAGTGGATTAGAGTAAGAAAGATTGGAAATTTGAATCCAACTCTCCCCATAACCTGTGATTATTGATAAAGTACACGTCACACTAAATGAAACAGAGTTGAATTCTATAAAGTTTAGTGAGTAAACAAATGCAGACCAATTTATTTCCTAAAATAATCGCAACGGCAGCCATGAAGTTAAAACTCATTGCTGCAACCGGTCCACATAAGCGTTGTTGTTGGCGCTTGGCGCCTTCTGAGGTTCGTAGCTCGTTGTACAGAGAACTTCTGAGTTCTTCCAACGCTCGACCTGATTAAGCGTAAGACAAAAATCGCAGATGAAACGACAAATTCTAATGAAGAAATTGCGGTAAACTTGCAATTTAGCTATATATGAAAAAATAAATAGGCCAATTTCCGCTCTGCATTCTGATGAAGTGAGCAAATCGTTCTGTGTTTGTTATACGTCGCAAAATATCTAAGTGGTAGTGTACAACTTTTTAAAATATTAGATGGCTATAATAGGATTATCATTGTATTAAACTTGGGGATATGATACCATTAAAATTCCTAAGATGGTTGAATTATAAAACTAGTCAGATATCAGTTCCTTAGTTTCTTCATATAAACATGAAACTAAGCACAAAAACATATTAACTGTCATTGACAAAATATTTAAACGCTCCAAAAACTCGAAGAATTATTATATACAGCCATTATATTGACGATGTGGTGCACGTGCAACCAAGATGTTGAGATTAAAACTATTTCCTAGGAAAGAATCACACATCACTCTATCCCCGGCGGTGTAATAGTAAAAATATGACCTCATTGCGCAGCCGCAGCGGCTGCACCTAATAATTTCTCCAAAAACTAACCCCATTGATTGGAATATGCCAGCAAAGAATAAAAATGTACAAAAAAAAATCAGAAATGCAGGTATAATTTGGAAAAATGATTATTTATGAAGAAAAACATGAAAATAGAAGGGGAAAAAAACCCAGAACCACTATAATTTAAATAAATAAAAAATATATATAAGAATAAGCCAAACCTGCTTCACCAGCATCACTGTCTTTTCGTTTGATAAATCTTCTGCCACCATCTCCTCCTCCTCCTAACAAATTACTAAACAAACCCATAAATATGCATTTGTCAGAGACAAATAATCACTGAACTCATCATCAAAAATGTACCCCGACCGTACATAACCATATATAATTAATTAAGGTTGCTAGATTTTAGAAGAATAATTAAAAGGCTGAAAATGCTGGAAGAAAACAAGATTTAATGGGTTTAGAATCTTTTTTCCAGCTGATAAAACGAAAGGGATTGAAAGGAAAGAGTTTTTAATGTAACCATGCAACTAAATAATTAGAGTTGTGAAGCATAAGTAACTGATTTTATTTTTTATTAAGTTGTATAATATTTTGGTTGAGTGTATAGAAAGGTGAAAAGTATATAATTTGGATTGACGAAACTTCAATCTCAATATTGCTTTAGTTTTCAAAGAATTTGTCAAAAACAGATTTTATCAAATTTCGGATATCGCGGATCTCATATGATCTCACCACTTTTATTTGATTTTATTTTTTTTCTAAAGTTAGGCCCACCTTATTATGAAAAGAAAAAAATATAGACTAAAGAAAAGATTTTACCTGCCCAAAGTTTCTTTTAATTTATTGAAATTACTATTATTTCTTTATAATTAACTCCTTGTGTTGGTAAACTGGTGTCTGGTCTTTAAAAGAAAGGCGATTTGGTTCCCCAAACAATGATTAGAGTAGCATGCATTGCTTTTTCAATCATTGATTCTCTATGTTTTTCAATTTTAGGCCACTTTAGTTATTTGACTTAAAGATTACTACTTGGTAGGATCAGACTCAAACCTCTTTTAACACGGGACCTTAGATGCTAGGGACAAGAGCACTACTCCTTTTGAACTAATTTACCGAAATATCCTTTTGACTTTCTTGCAAAAGATTGCCAATTTTATGAAATTAGAGTTTTACCCCAATAGATTAAATAGTTCCTATTTTAGTGTTCTTTTTAATGGATATAGTCCATTACGACCATATCAGGCCCAGCATGCTTCCGTACAAACAATTAAAATATAACCGTAAAAGATACCTCCTTTCGACCGTATCACCGTCGGGTATTCTGCCAGGTTTTACGAAGACTCCTCGCCCTCAACCACTCGATCGCAACCGATGGTTCTGCAACAGCTCCTTCAACGATAACCAGCACAACCCTGGTTCGTTTCCTACTCCGGGTGTAAGAGGCAACTTAGAACGGAATATTTAAAAGCTCAACTTCGACATACTCAAGCAAAAGCAAATCTATATTTATTTATGTGGAGATTTATTTATTACAACACACTCATATCTCCTTAGAGAGGAGTAACTTGTTTTAGCTACTCATGGTAGCTAACTCTCTCTCGTACATACACTCAGTACTGAAATCCAAACTATTCTAAAACACTCGTTTATTTGACAGAATTGAAAAACGCTCACACTATTACAAACTATGCTTCTCTCTTGTTTATAAGAAAACAAAGGGAAATGTTCGATGCCTTTAGCTTTCTTCAGCTTGTGTATTTATAGGTGAAGATCCGGATTTGAAACGCGGATTTCAGCTACATCCTGATGCTTTTTTCCCACTAGTGTAGTGGCCTGGCCCTCTTGTCATTTTAGTGGAATCTTTTCCACCGCAGCTTGTTGTCTTTTCCTTCCCACTATGATAGTGGTCTGGCCCTCCACTTATCCTCATGTCGCTGTAGTGGAGATGGTCCTAATTCGATCACATGGCTACTTTAGCTTTGCCAGCTGTAGTAGCCCACTTGCCTGTCCCACGCGGCATCTTTCCTTGTCGCGTCTGGTCCTCTTTGTCGCTTTCCCCCTTGTCACGTTTCATCGGGAATCCCTTTCCAAAGAGGGGCTCTTTCTGATCTTGACACTTTGGACAGATCCTCTCTTTCCATTGGCCGACATGTGCCATGTTGCAGAATTTTCGGCTGGTCTCTGCCGTCGATGGAATCTCGTTTTTCCACAATGTTCTTCGTTTGTTTTCGAACATTGATTCAGCGAACCTCGTGGTGGTGTTAGTCATGCTGTTAAGCATGAACGTCCCCTTTTCCTTGTCTTGGAAAATCTTGAAAGCATACTTGACCTTGTCCATCTCGGTGAGACAGACCCAGAGTCCCCAGGCTCTCCTTGTTGATACGTCATCTTCTGAGAGTGGGGCGACTAACATCTGTCCTTCTGGTGGAGGCTTGATGTAGTCTAAAGCTTTCCAATTGGGTCTTTGGATTTTGATAAAATGAAAACATGGTAAAGACCCTTTTCCTGCGATTTCTGGGGCTGCGGATATGAACTTCATTTCAAGAACATCGCCCCTTCCAAGTGTATGATTGTTTCGCCATGTATCATACACATCTCTCTGGATCCATTCCGGTAGCTTGGCAATTTCCGGAAAGCTTGGTGATTCGGTAAAGATTGAGGCTATACAGCCAAAATCATACCATTCTCGTGTTTGCTCGGGTTTTGATCCAGGTAGTATCCAAACCCTTGGATATTTTCCTGACCAATCTGCAATAGTTTTTCCGGGGACAAGTCCCATCCTCGTGTACAAACTTTCCCACGTTCTCTGATATTCAATCAAAGGCGGGGTTTTCTCGTTTTTGTTTTTCTTAGAGGGTCCCGTTTGGGGTCTAAGATTAACCTCGTGTTTTGATTCCTTTGGTATTTCTACCTCTGGATCATCTCGTTTTTGGCTTGTTGATTCTTTCGGTATTTCTACCTTTGAATCGGCTTGCTTTTGGCTCGTATTTTCCTCAGGTATTTCTACCTTCGAATTAGCTTGTCCTTGGGTGTTCTCCTCGAAAGGATCACCTGCTGGTCCAGTTTTGCTTGGATCATCAAACTCGTATGTGTTTGCTTGTAATTCCACTTCCAGTTTTGAAAGTGAAGCCTCTCGAAATAGTGGAATTGCGAGGCAGTCCCACAAACTCGTACTACCCAATAAAGTTGCCTTCATTGAGTTCTGAACCTTAGAAAGGTCCCTTTCCTGTACATGACCGGAAGCCTGAGCATTGATTGTCAGACCCTCGATCGCCTTCCGGAGCTCGTCCAGGTTATCCCTGTGATGTCTCCATCTTGTGAGGATGGTATCAGCCTCATGTACCTCCATCTCTGGTTAAGAAATCTGCAAGAACATTCTCATGAGATTTAATAACTTGAACATCAAAATTATAATACTGACATTCAGCTTGCCATCTTAATAACCTAGCTTTTTCAGGTTTGCTTTCTATCTTATTCTTTAAGAAAGCCTTGACGCTAGTGTTATCAATCTTAAGTGTGAATTTTTTGGCTAGTAAGAATAAAGGCCATTTTTTAAAGGCCCTTCGAACTGCAAAGAATTTCTTCTCGTTGATGTGCCACCTTGCCGCCTCATCTTTCGAAAAGAGGCCGCTACAGTATCTGCATGGCACTTCCCCTCTTGGTTCGACTTTGGTAAGAACCGCCGCCCACCAATGGTCGCTCGCATCCGTGTAGAGAACCAAATCATCCTCGTCATTGGGGATTGCAAGCTTGGGGAGATTTTGACAGATAGCTTTAAGCTTTTGTACTGTCTCCTTGTGTTCATCCGTCCATCTGAACTCTGCGTCTTTCTTCAGTAATGGACTAAATGCTTTTCTGTAACTTGCCAGATTGTTAATAAACATACCAGCAAAATTAACCAACCCCATAAAACTTTGGAGTTGTTTAACAGTCTTGAGGTCGTCGGGAAAGTCACTTACCTTTTCCACCAAATGATTTTGGAGGATAATACCTGATTCGTCAATCTCGACTCCAAGGAATTCGATCTTCCTTGTAAGAATTACTGCCTTCTTCTGTGACAGCACTAATCCTTCTTTATGGCAAACATCTGAGAAGATCTCCAAATGTTTGATGTGGTCTTGGACGTTCTTCGAGGCGATGAGAATATCATCGACGTAGACGAACATGAACTTGAAATAATCTTTGAAAAGATTATCCATTTTCCTCTGATATATCTGGGGCGCATTAGCCAGTCCCATTGGCATAACATTCCAAATATAGTGACCCTGCGGTGTGGAGAAGGCTGTAAACTTCTTACTTTCTTCATCCATCTTGATTTGGTAGAAACCTGATTTGCAGTCAAACTTGGAGAAGATTCTCGCATTCTGAACGCAGTTGATCAGGTGCTCTCGGTTCGGGATGTAATACCCGTCGAATTCCAAGATCTTGTTGATCCCTTGGTAGTTGATCACCAATCTCGGTTTTCCTCTCTTGATCTCTCCATGGTTCCTGACTAAGAACCCTGGACTGCTGTAGGGGGAAACTCCTGGTGAGATGAGCTTCAGATCCAGATGTTCTTTGAGAATCATCTGCATAGCCTTACGATCCTCCTGATTCATGAGGATGGGTCTATATCTGACCAGCTCGTTTTCCTTTCCCTTTTGAACTCTCAGCGTAGCCTTGAGTTCATTCTTGTTCCACCATGCCAGAGGATCTTCTTCGTGGTTCCTCTGAATCTTGGCCTTGACATCTTCAATTGAAATTTGTTCTTCATTGGTGATGTCAATATGAGGACTCGGTTCAAGGCTGGCCTTGAGGATCTCGATCGTTTCATCTCTGATCCTTTTGGTCTTTTGTCCACCCAAGCTTTCATTCCTAAGCTGTAGGATTGCCTTACCATACTTCCTCTGGTCTTGCATTTTCGGGTGTAGAAGTCGTCCTTCATCACCACGCTTGCTGCGAAATTGAATTGGCAGTTTGCGGTGAAACGCCTGTGTCAATCGTTGCACCAAGATCTTATGATCACAAGTTGTTGTGAGAATAAGACGTCTTGTCTCATTTTCCTGTGTAAAACGTTTGAACGTTTGTAGGAAATTGTTGCCGAGCAAAATGTCGGCTCCGGTATCATGGAAATAAATTGGGGGCGTCTTCACTTTGTACCATGGGGTACCACCTGCTCCACCAATTAAAATTTTTGCCTGTTTTATCCCTCGTCTGAAGATGATGATCTTCTTCGAGAAATCTCTTCCTGCAATCGCCGGTAAATCTTCTCCGAGGTCACCGGGGAAGACACCTGGTTTAGCCGTGCAGATACCTGCACCTCCGTCGATATATGCCGCAAAATATTCGGCTTTATAATTCTCGTACAACATCCCGACTGAGATGTAGATTGAGAATGGACTGGTGGTCATTTGAGTCGGTATCTTCTTCCTTCCACCGTGAATTCCATTCCATCTGGCACCCTTTCCCAAGGTTTGTGATCCTCGAGAAATTCGATTCCTAGAACAAGTTGTTCTGGGATCTTTCCTGCTCGTCCGTTGATAATAAAATCAAGTCCACCTAGCTTTAGGTTTCCCTGATACCTACCAACAAATGGCTGCTTGAGATAATACAAAGCGTCGCAAGGTAGCGTATTATCTTTCTGGGTGGTGTCGAAGATAACTTCGACTTCTCCCCATCCTCCTGGGCACTGCAGCTCTCCTTTGGTTATGAACTTCTTTGGTTCAATCACAACCTCCATAATTGGTTTCTTTCCCCAGGTAAGGCTTTGCATCCTGTTCTCCCGGAAAGAGACCGTTCTGGGCTCGAATCTTTGGCTCGTGTCCTTGCCAAAAACTGGTTGGTCGCGGATTATTAGATCCATCTCATGAATATGTGGCAGGCTGGAAATCTCTGGCCTGACTGCATGTGCGACCTTCTCGAAGATCTCCGGTATCTCAACAAACTCATTCCTCTGGAAGAGATCTGAATGGTGAGTATTTGAGAGCGCGTAGGAGATGCTATAGGTAATGGAGTAAGGACGATTTCCTTCCTTCATTAACTCCTTGTTTTTGAAGTCCTGGTGAAGAGTAAGGACTCTGCTGAAATCTTTATCAGCAAGGTTAAAGGCGATCTTTGGATAAATGAATGTCGCCACCTTTCCTGCAAAAAGATTCCCTGAAATTCCTCCGAGACAGGCATCTCGTAGGTTCTGGATTCTTCGATCAAAGACGGCAATGTCAATTGGGGAATTGATTCCTTCTTTGAACGTTGCTTTGAGCAGAATTCTTATGGCTCCGATGTGGATCCATGACATCTTCTGCGCAATCTCCGGCCTGAGTCTCTTTAGTTCCTCTTTGATCTCGTTCATCGGAACTAACTGCATTTCCATCACATTACTGGTCAGCTCCATTGGGATAGCAATTTCTCCCGCTGTAACCTTGTAGATGATGTGATGTTTCCTCCTTCTGAAGCTTAGCTGAGCTAAGGCTCTTTCCATTTTTCCGATGGTGAAACCATCGTAAACTCTTAACTTTGGATCTTCTCGCATAATTCTCATCAAGGCTTTTTGAGAAATGCTGGTTTGTGAGAAAAATCCTGTCCTGTCTTCTTGAACTTCCTGATGGAAGATCTCCTCGTCTTCAGTCTGATTCTGATTCTGATTCTGAAGACTCATCTGGTCCTTCGTCTTCCTCATATATACTTTCGTCTGAAGGAATATCTTCAAACTGGTATACCTGAACAAGGTTCTGAAAGTAGACAGCCTCCTCGAACTCTGGCGTAGCTTCGAACTGTCTGATACCTCTTTCTTGGTTCTTAGGACAATCCGTTGAGATGTGTCCTTTGGCCCCACACGTCCAACAGTTACAATCCTTGAAGCTTTCATTAGCACGGGTTTGTGCTCTCCTGAAAGTTCGCCTGACTGGTGGTCTGCTGGTACTACCCTGCCCGAACGCCGTTCTTCCGCGGCTGGGTCCTGGTCTTTGCCCCGATTTGTAACTTCGGGCCTTTTGTTTTGACCAGAATCTTCTGGGTTTCCACGAAGATCTTCTGGTAAACTTGCCTTTCTGCTCATAGGGATGATCCCTATGTTTTCTTCTCTTCCGATGTCTCTCTGGTGCTCCAATGACTGTTGGAATGTCATTGTCGTCGCAGCAAAGCCGGGCTGATTTATTGATACGTTTCAGCCTCTTGAGATTCTTCTGGATTGCTGCCCTCTGGCACCATTCACTCAATTTGGCTTTGAGGAAAGACATCCTTTGAGACACCGTGTCAATCCCAATGGGAGTGTACTCCTGTAATAACATTTCTCGCCACGGGCTTGGTATCTTGGCAAAGAACAGGGGAATAGCCGTTCCTTCATTAATACGGCTCTTCCAACGGAACTCGGTGAACAATTTTATGTATAGGTCGACACTACATATATCATGTAGCTCCAGGCTATACAGTGCTTGTTCGTATCGCTTGACTTTCTCCTGGTCTCCTCCTCCGGTCTGGGGATCCACAAAGTATCCTTCTCCGATGAAGTAGATTTTGAAAAGCCTAGCCATTCTATCAACGATGTCTTTGAGAGACTCGCCCGATAGGACTCCATCTTTAACTTCTGGAGTTCCATGCTCCCATCCGATCTTGACCGATCCTTCGAGACTCATCTGTAACATCATGATGAATCCTTCCTTGTCGAGTTCAAGCGTCGCCGCTGCAATTCTCATTGCTGCTGCCCATTCATCGATCAGGGCTTCGCGATTTTTGAAGTCCAAAATATCCAGATTGAGCATAAGCCCATACGGGTGAATTGGATCGAGTTGAGATCTTCCGTATGGTGTTCCATGAACATCTGGTCTTCTGGCCCTTGTTCTGGTTGGAATACGATTGTACATATTCCCTGCGACAAAATCATGCTGGTGCGGCATGGCTTCTTCTCGAACTGGCTCTTCCCGAATCGGATCTGGATTAGGGATGGAAGATCCGGCACCTTCGGTAACTGTTGATTGTCCCGGTGGAGGACCTTGACTTGGTTGTCCTGGTGGAGGACCTTGACTTGGCACAATAGCACCAAACGTCTGCACGTTTTCCAGGCTGAGGCCTGAAAGTGATTCCGCCAAATCGGAAAGGTCTCGCCCAATCTCGAAGTTGAAATCGTCGATTCTGAATCTGCCCATGATTTCACTTCGTGCTAGGTTCACCACGTATTCGTGCAATCAACTTCTCGTTCGTGGTCAACTCTCTCTTGACCTCAACCGCTTTGCCCTTCTGGTGTAGTAAGGGCTCCCTTCCGAAAGATGGTGGCAACCATCCAACTTTCCTTCTTTCGGACGACCTTGGCATAGATTCCAAGCTCTTGACTCGTTGCTGGATATCTTGTAAATTCCCCAAGATCTCCTTCTGTCTTCGAGACATGGTTTCAAGCTTGTCTCTGATTTCCTGTAGATGCTCGGGCACATGGTGTTGGCGATTGCCATATGCTTGCACCGTCTTCTGGACTTCCCTGAGGTCCTGGGATAGCTTGGAGCTATCTGGCACGAGCTCGTGGAAATCTGGCAAAACTAGATTACTCATGAAGAACGGTTATTTCGTTCAGTGATTAATCTATTAATTCTCGCAATACTTGCCAAGAGGCCATTTACTCTAATGAATTTGACTCTTATGGCATGTAAATCGTCTGGTCTATAACTAGCTAGGTCATCTAACTTAGTTATCAAGATCTGGAGTTCTCGTTCAAGTGTAATACCAGGCATACTAGAGGCTTAGTATTGAACTTTGTTTGTTCGCCTTTTTCAGGCTAATCTCGGTTAACTTGATCTGTTCAAGTCGGATAACCTGAGCAGGACAAATTCTTCCTGTTCGTTCTATGTTACATCCTAGAACATCATGGTTTCTTAATTCCCTTTTTTGAAAATTAAGATATCTTGTTAAGGCGTAAATACGCCCCTTAATACTCGTACAGGCGTTCCCTTCCATAGGAACCCAAATGGGAAGATCCCAAATGTCATCCATCACTGGATCACTCATGTTTGATGAAAACTCCTCTCATAAGGTAATAAAGAGTTGTAATAAATAAATAAATAACCACATAAAATAAAATAAACCATGCTCTGATACCATTTTTAAAGGCACCAAAATAGAGACTTTTAAAGTATGGGGTATAAGTGAAATAACATAATTCTTTGAGAAAAAAGGAGAAAAGGGTACAATGGTAAGAAAGTGGGAAAAGACCACTGCTCTTGGGAGTAGCATCTAGTTTCTCCTTTTAACACTAACTAAGATTTAAGAATGGTATGTGATTGGCAAAACTTTAAACTATACTCATTTAAATAATATATTATTATGCCCTGTCATAATCATCTAGTGACTGTATTTGTCCATTTCCAACTGGTATTCATATCCCATTGATGAGTGGCAAATAAACATTTGATAAATAAAAAGGCAACCCACCCCACCCTACCCGACCTCACCCCACCCTACCCTAGAAATAGCGTAAACTTCAAACTCATCAATCCCAATGTGTTTATGGGAGGCGTGATTGAGGTTTGCACCCTTGTGAGGGTACCTTAAGAGTCAGTGAAGGCCCTCAACTTGGCCTCTTCTATTGTACAGGGACCATCACATTTGTAAGGTATACTAAATTGATTTGTACTGTTATGTAAATGTGAATCCTACTGTGGATGTGCGGTTACTCCAAAAGAGAAAATGTGCAATATTCAATATAAATTAGGGATAAATGCATTAAACCCCCTGAACTATGCACGTTTTTGCGTTTTCGTCCTTAAACTAATTTAATAAGCGTTTTCCCCCCTAAACTATGCACGTCTGTGCGATTTGCCCCCTGGCCGGATTTTCGGCTATTTTTGGCCATTCTTGGCCGGAATTTTTCCCCTTACCCGACACATATGTGTTGTACTAGATGTATATTAGTAGTTGATGACAAAAAGTAGGCGAAAAAATGTCTCGAACGGGGCATATTCCGGCCAAAATGTGATTTCGTCTTCAGTGTATTTTAGCCGGAATATGCCCCGTTCGAGACATTTTTTCGCCTACTTTTTGTCATCAACTACTAATATACATCTAGTACAACACATATGTGTCGGGTAAGGGGGAAAATTCCGGCCAAGAATGGCCAAAAATAGCCGAAAATCCGGCCAGGGGGCAAATCGCACAGATGTGCATAGTTTAGGAGGGAAAACGCTTATTAAATTAGTTTAAGGACGAAAACGCAAAAACGTGCATAGTTCAGGGGGTTTAATGCATTTATCCCTATAAATTAAGTGTTACATCTATCACGAAAAGATACGAGAAAACAACTTAAGAGGGTTTTGACATGTTAAAAACGCAGAACCACAGAGGCACAACTACGACGCGTTGAAGATCTTGACTTAAAGCGTACGGTTAAAGCTCATGGAAGACCTAATAAAACAAAAATGTAGATCATACGAAACGACATGAAGCTCAGGGGCCTAGATGAAGTTATACTTTTCAATCGTAACAAATAGAGACGAGAGACGAGAGACGGAGAAATCATGTACACGATTCGACGTAATTCATCCATGATTCATATAGCTTAATTTATTGGGATTACAGGCAGTTAATGTTGGTGATTCTGTCAAGTTTTCCGATGAGACGATGGATCAATTTAGAGAGTGTTTGCAAATTTAAAAGGAGCTTGTGGGCTTTTGTCTATAGAGAAGTCATAAATTAGTGTTTGATTATAAGGCTTTTGCTTCTTCTTGTCTTAAAATAAGCCAAAAAAAGCACAAGCACACAAGATGGGTAGAGAGTGTTTTTAAAAGCTCCTTTTAATTATCAGCATTATAAAAATATTTCTCTCTCCTAATTTTCCTCAAAGTGCCGCCTATATCCCTACAATGAAGGAAAAATATATTTTGTAATCTTTCTCATCCATTTTCAACAATAAAAAATATTTTTAATCTTTTCTCTTCCATTTTCAACGTCATTCCCAAATCATAATTTTTATTTTATTTAACAAAATGTATACTTGTTTCATAATTTTTATTTTATTTAACAAAATGTATACTTGTTTAATGTAAGTGTATGTTAATTATTTATATGCTCAATAAATAAGGGTAGTTAAGTCTTATTGCATTATAAAAGTTGCTTCTTACTTATTATTACAAACACTACAAAATTAATTTAAACGACTTTAAGTTACTTTTTAAGAAGGATTGCAAATACTTATTGATTTAAGTCAAAATGAGCTTTTAGTGACTTTAAGTAAAAGCTTAGAAGAATGAGCTTTTATAAGCTCTTGCAAACACCCACTTAGTATAACACCAGAGCTCAAACTATCCATAAATATCAGAAAGTTAGAGCTCAAACAATAAAAAGAACTTTTTGAATTCGAATCATGATATCACCTACTCATCAAAAAAACATGTCAGTGGCAAACATACAAACATTTACAACACACTCATAAAGGAGCATGTTGGTAATCATCAACCTTCTGTACAAAACTTCAGTTACTGATCTTTTTAGCTGAAACTATCAATGCAAACCTAATCCAAATATGTCGTCAACAACGACGTTTCTACATAATACAACTCTAAGCAAGAACGAGAACATTACCTAAATTTACCGGAAATGTTTTAACTAGGCAGAAAACTCATGTATAAATAAGAAACTACAAAGAGTGAATCGACTGGAGAGAAAAATCAGTAATTACATGTTATAGGACTAGATTTGCAATACAAACTGATACCTTTTGCAACATCAGACGATGGAAGAAATCTTGGTTTTCTCAGGTTACAGACTTGCAAATATTACTCATGGTTAATGCAAAGGCATGGAATTCCAAACATCTATTATCAAGCAACATGGCTATAAAAGCACCTAAATCCAATATTGTTCAAATATCCTTACACAACGACATAATAGAAACAACAAATATTACACAGTTAACGATGTAGCAAACGAAAACTCAAACCATGGGAACATGGGGTTCTTTTGTTTACATCAGAAACACATTGTTTAGTAGTCTAGATAAAAAGTGCATGAATAATTTATTTCATGTACTTGTGCAGAAACTTTCGGTGAAAATCACTTCTGATGGTGTCATTTATAAAGCGCTTTGCCAGCTTGGTCTCCCCACGAGTTTGGTTCTTGAAAACCACATCATCATCCCACCTGAAATAATAGAAATTTAGGATCATGAAAAAACTTGTAGAAAAAGATTAAGGGCAAAACAAGAACATGATAAAAAAAAATTAAATCACCTTCTCTTCACACTAAAGGAAGTCGGATTATTTAGTAGAGGATTGCCACGTAATAGTTGCTCTTCTTTAGCTTTCAGCTCATCTTCTTGCCTTTCACGTTCCTGACAGATGAAATCTCGTTAATGTTTTTGAAAGAACAGTATAAGGAGAATCAACATAACATAACAAGAGAAATGTTAGCACAACACGTAATGCACAGAAATTAGGACCACAGTGCTGCATCCTACTTGTGCAGATTGCAGGTGAAGAGAACACACTACGTGGTTATGTTGTCCAATTACTTTCAATCAAATTATCTGATGTTATGAACTCATTACATCTGATCTCATACAAGTTATCATTATCTCGAGCATGCTGTGTGGTAGTAATAGCATATCATTGAATAAAATAAAAAAATGTTCACTTTTGCTCTAGAGAGATCATGAACAACAACAAATGATATTTCTGACCGAGAAAAGCAGACGGTGTTAGTTAGCATGGTCATCAACGCTTATATGTCAAGAACTGTTTCTCTCTATAAGGGCAAACACCAGAAAACCATTTTGGGGTCAAGAAATGCCAAAACATATACTTTCTGCCAAAGAAATAACATCTGAGAAATGCATAAGAACGAAGAAAATTGGTAAAAACAATTTAGGAGACGCAAAGACTAACTTCTCGTTCTTTCTGCTCTGCTTTCTCTTTCTTCAAGCGTTCAAGCTCAAGCATGAGTGCTTCTGTGTCGTCTCCATCCTCATCATCATCATCATCACTGGTAATGAATTAGAGTTAACCAAAATGACAAATCGCAATAACAATACAAACAGAAACTAATGTAAACTAATTATCAAATACTGATGTGTAGTTAAATGAACATAGTTGATTCGTATTGAGCACGTGAGGAACCCTTATATCAAGAGAAATAACAGATGTCTATAGATGGCTTGCCTAATATTGCAGATGATGCCGCAAAGCAGCAATAGAGGACAATGTATATACATTGAGTTCAATGTAACGGTATATGTCAAACATAAAGCTTATTCACAGTGACAATCCAATCCAGAAATGCATTGTGTTCAATGTAACTAGATGCTTACATCCAATGAACAGCAGAAATGAATGGAGAATACAAAGATTAAGCAAATGCATAAATGCAGTACATGACAGATGCAGCCAACACATGTCCTTACCATAACCTAAACAAAACTAAAATGCATATGGGGAAAGGCATATACCTATCATCATCACTCGGGACATCAACATCGGCATCATCAGCATCTATACTCCTAGGAACAAAGCGATCTTCAATTTCTCTCCTACCTGTGGACAAATACGTTTTAGTATATAAATAAACCACATTCAAGGACATAGTCTTCAAATAAATTCTACAGGAATCAACCAAGTGACCGAGGCATGATTACCTTCTAAATGAAGCTGTCCTCCTTTCCGACGCTCTCTATCCTCTGCAACACACACGTTAAGCAATAACAAACACTTAGGCTCATGCAATAAATTATCAGGGTGCAAAACTAGAAAAGTTTCAATACTAGTTGAATTCAAATAAACATTACCTTTTGAGGAGAAATGCCTTCTTTCCCTGTCCTCCAACTCATCGCGGAGGTTCCTCTTTTGCAGCTCCTCTTGGGTGTCTTGTCCTTCCCTCCTGTGAAAACGCAACAAGTTTAAAATTAAAAAACCCTTAAACTACATTTCCTCATGTAACAAAGGAAATGAATACCTCCTAATTTTTCCATAAACAAAAAGAAGATTATTCAAGGCAGAACTTATACAAGTCTATCAAATTTAGGTATCATCTAAGAAACTAGACAGGTATCCTTGTTTGTGCATTTCTTGAGAAGCCCCTCATGTGCAAGCTGCAATCTTTTATTACGCCAAGGCGGACATGTGGTACTTTGTGGTGACATTAGGACTCAAACCTAATTGGCCTCGGCTACAGCTATGATGCCTCGTATAACTCGTCTCATCAAAAAGCTCAAGCTCATCTAACATCACTCATTTATATTTTTGCAGACATTCGGACTCGAGGCATTTAACAATAGACACACAATAGGAGACTCGAACCCAAAACATCCTCTTCCTATGATACCAAACGTATAACTCGTTTTACCAAAAAGCTCAAGCTTCATAAACATCACTCATTTATATTTACGTATATATCTTCCAACAACTGGGCTATAATAATTAATAACAATACTATTACAGGTAAGGTAACTACTAATTCAGCTTACAAGTAACAAGCAATTTACGATTGCGACCGACCTCGGTTTCAGGGTAGTGTGAGCAGCGATGTCCCTCGACGAATATTTCTGCGACGGACCGAATATTCTCGTTCCCCCCTGCTCGTTCCCGCCCTTGGCCGGTGCCCAAGTAGGTCTAGCTGCCGTCGTCATCTCGAAACCCTAATTTTTTTGCTCGCTCCCAAATTTTCGAAATTCGATTCGATTCAACGATCTGAAAACCAATTAAACACGTAATCAGTAAAAAAAAAAAAAAACATACAGTACAAAAATGCAACAAAAATCAATAGATTTTGAAAATTCATCCATTCATGCGAACCTGTGCCTGTGCGTGCTCTCAATAATTCGATTTTGTTTCGCGGAGAGAGAAAGGGAAACGATATGAGCCTGTTGTCAATTACCATTATGTCCTCTATTTATATAAAATAATCTGGGCCGCTTACATGGGCCTGTTGTCATCCGGTACTCGAATTTATTAATAATTAAAAATGTACTAGCAAATGTTCAAGAAAGAGCAAACGGAAATGAAACGATTCTGGATTACATAAATCATCAAAAACAAAACTATGTGCCATGGCTACCATGTGCAACCGGTATCTTGTCGTCCATAACTTGTTAAGGCGTCGGCTGCTTTGTTCCCTTCTCGAAAAATATGGGAAAATTGAAAATCTATTGACTTCATGAATTGCAGAGTCCCTATCCAGTGACTCTTAATACACCAAGGGACTTTGTCCAAATTGGTTTTAATAAGATTAACCACTAACATAGAGTCGTTTTCTGTTAATACAAGCGGCAAACAATAACACATCGTCAGCATACATACAGAAGGTGTGTAGCGAATATTTTCCGAGACATATAATTCATAGGTTGTAACCTTCCCGCTTGAACATATTTATCGATCAGCTTGCTGAGAAACTCCTTGGCCAGTACAAACAAAAGGGGGGGATAGAGGGTCCCCTTGTATAATTAAATAGTACATGATTTTATGGTAAGCAGAAAACAAGAGAAACCCAGGCATTCGCAAGTTGCTCTTTAACGTAATTTTTTTTACAACTTACACCACAACCTACTCAAAATGTGTGGAGTGTTCTTTGGTCAACTTTTTCAGGGATCCAAATGTTCACCTCCTAATGATCTTTGAATGGGGCAGAGAATGAATGTTGAGTAGAGGGAGAGGAATCAAGAATGAGATGTGATACTAATGCTTGAGCAAATAATTTGGCAGCTCTTGGCTTGAAAGGGAGGATGGAGGTTTGAGAATCCTCGGTCGGCTAGATAGTAAATACGAACCCTAGTGATCTATCGGTTCGTCCAGTAGGACATAGATAAGGATCAAGAACAAAATGGAAGTCCCACTAAGCGAAATCCCCATACCCTTCTTGTTAAGACCCCAAACAATTTCCTCGTTGTTAAAACTCCAAACAATTTCCTCGTTCTTTTAAGTGCACTTCCAAATTATTCGTCAAAATATTCGTTTTAATTGAAACTTGATTTGTAAACATGATTGCAGAACCATTTCCTCCCTTCAATCTTAAATTCAATCCCAAAATTCAAGATTTAAATGTTAACTACCGCAATTTCAAGTTTGTGATCAAGTAAAATATAGCAATTGTCGAATTTCAAAAACCAGCGGGAGGTTTCTTGTTTATTCAATCTCTCTCTTCCCTTTCCTTTAGCACAAGCTCGCGCAATCTAGTCTTTACAGCCTAGAAATCCTAAAAGCTAGTTTTAGGGGCCAACCAATCACTTTGAAATGAATGGTGTGAGTTTGTCAAATGCTCGATTGAACTCGTTCTCGTTTTGGCTTCGCCTTTATGAAAGGGAAGATAGTCTTTGATAGAGCACCTGCCCGAGATTGAAGAAACAACAAGAATCTCTCTTATGTTGGGGTAAAATAAAGCTGATTTTAAGGCTTAATACTCAAGAAAAATGACCTTACCAACTAATGGGTTATGTTGAAACGTTAGAAAATAAGTCATAAAATGACCCAGTGTTAATCTTTCCTTGCTGTTTTGACTACATAAGTTGGAGACCAAACTTAATAGTTCAATCAATGACACCATCAGTCCACATCTCTTCCAGATGCATATAAAGACTCTCAAATCTCAATAAAGCACATTGGAGGCGCATGATACAACTTTAAGGATATTATATTTTTCCTCAAATGTTTGTGTTACAGTATTATGGCATTGAGACAAGAATGACAAACCTCACATCAAATCAACTAACACGTTGTACATTGAAAAAATGTGAAGTAAAGTTACATTCTACTGAACTTCAGCGAGCTTTGGGCTTAGTCCAAGTTGTTTCCGATGTCAATAAATTTCCGTAGTAGACTGACTTTGAAGATTCGTCCCAGTAAGCCTGAAAATTAGAGAGCAAGATATGTACAAGAGCCGGTAAATAACCAAACAGGTTGTTGAAACAACGCCCACTTAACAGTTAGAAACAAGAGCATTCGAAGCATCATGGACAAGAAAAGGAAAATTTCCTCAAAATTACTAATATGGCAAAATCTTGATAACATAGAATTACTCCACAACAGCTCCAGAGTTATATCTTTGCCTACGGACTTGCATTTCTTCAAAAGACAAAAAGAAACATGACTAGAGTACCTGCCATCCTGATGGAAGAGCTTTTGAGAGTTCAACAAGATCAGGCTTCTCTTTTTGCTTCTTTACATCTGTCGGAGCATCTGAGGACCGCTGTACAGTTTCTTTCATCTTTTCAGCTCTCTTGCGCTTTACTCGTTCTCGCCTGGACATAAGGAATAAGTCACATAAAGTGCATAAAGAATTTATCGCCAAAAGAAAGTTGTTAACAAAGAATCACGTTGGGATCACACACTAGACCAACAATCATTGACCTTCCAGGTGACTTGCAAGCAGAGAACGTGTAAAAGATTTACAATAAGAACATTGGATTAATCAAGACTAATAATAGCAAAAACTCAAAAATTAAATACTAGACTTAGTGTACAGGTCAATACCAATCACCGCCCAACGGCTGAAAATTAGCATTATCGTTGGCCTCCCCGCTGGCAATCTGTTGGGCACGCCACTCCTGCAAGTACATGTACATTATGACCACAGCAATGCAATTACCATTATCATGAACAATAGATTCAAGAGTCTACAAACCTCTATTTCACGCTGCCGTTTTCTCTCTAAGATTTCATAAGGATCTTCAGGTTCTTCTTCCTCCTCATCGTTCAATTCCTCTTTAACAGCTTTCCACTGAGAAAATGACAACAAAAATCAGTAACAAAAACCTAGTAAATATCATACTTAAAAACAAATATGCAAACAGAAAATGGATCCATTAAAACCTTGTCCACCAAACTGGAGACTTTCTTGTTAGCTTTCAACGTGGATCCCACAGGAGCAGTTCGTTTTTTGTTACGTGAAGCTGCAAAAATGGAATAAATCTCACATTAGACAATTTATTTAACATTATAATAAACAGAAAGAGTACAAGATGTTCATGCAATCTCCTATGATTAAACTTTTGCTGACCACAGTAGTGCTAACTTGATACAATTAGTCTTTAAAATCAGTGCCAAGACATGCTAATTGCATTAACTTGTTAAGAACATAAGGATCTTCAGTTATTACCCTTTGATTGAACCTTAGAAGCTGTTGAAGTAGCAGCGGTAACAGCTGTTGTGGCATCAGATGATGAGACAGAAACACCGTTTTCCACGGAAGAAGTTGCTGGAGCTCCAGGATGCGAATCCAGAGACCCTCCTTTATCAGATCGAAAATTCTCAGAACCAGGATTATTCGGAGCGCCAGAGTAGTTCATAGTAGAGACACCCGCAAAAGGAACAGGTAGGGCATAATAGGCACTGGGTACAACAGGATCGACTACCGCAGGAGCAGAACCATACGTACTTGCCATTGCTTCATAATAATGTGGTAAATGGCCACCAGCTACCTGTGCCCCCTCATGAGTCATATAGAGGGTAGTGCCGGAAGACTCAGGATGTGTTTGCCCATAGTATTCAAGACTAGAACCAGAATATGGCAAAGAGTAGTTTTCTGAATAGGGAAAATGTTGAACAGACTCCAACTGAGAGTTGGGAGGATATGATGGTTCTGGAGGCTCATCAGGTGGAGGGGGAGGAAAAGGTTCGTCATCCGGAGGCGGCGGAGGAAAAGGTTCGTCATCCGGAGGCAGAGGAGGAACCCACTCCTCAACAGGAGGTGGAACGCTGAATACTACTCCTGGCACAGCAGGTTCCTGGTTGCCAGGTGTTTCGTATAGGTTTGCTGTCTCTAAGGTGACAGTATCATGAAAGCCCGAAACTGAAGTAGATGTTTCTTCAACTTCCATGTCCACATCCATGTCTACCTCTTGAGCAGAGTTATTATCAGGTCTGGGAGTTGATTTACTCTCTGGGTCAATCCCATCAATCTCACTTCTTTCGACTACATCCTTTGCAGAATATATGGAGGGCTGATACCACACTGATGGCACATGTCCAGTGTCAGTGGCAGCATCATTTTGAGTTCCAGAGCCTGAATTCTCGGAAGTGCTCTCAGGAGAATGAGATTCCAAAGCAGGGCCCATTGCTTTCTTGCTACCTGAAATTTCAATGTCATCACCAATATCTTCACATGACTTTAGTGACACCTTAAATTCACTTATCGGTGCAGAACCGGCGTGTTCAATGATATTGTCTACTAACGCTTCAATTCGTTTCAGCTGAACCTCAGAATGCAGCCAAAAGGGAAGCAAACTTGACCCATAAGATGCTAAAGCCTTGATATCGTTAAGTCTTGTTTCAGTCTCCACTGTGTACTTCAATTTAAGATCTTCACCTTCTAGATACCAATTCACACTGAATATCAAACATGAAAAGGTCAGTGACACGAAAAAACATGAGCGATGGGGAAAATGTAACTAATCAAATTACATAACACTTAACAATAATATATAATGTCTTGAATAATGTAAAAAAGAAGAAGAGGCATGCTCTGTACCCTTTCACGGAGTTCAGATTCTTCAAAATTCTTTCGCACTGCTCTACAAGTTCTGAAGATAGATTGCCACAAGTTTCATTTTCTCCAAAATGTCTGGATTCAAGTTTAATACCATTAACACCAAGAGTATCACCAGGCAAAGAGAATCCATGACTTTGGCTGTCATCCCTATTTTCCTCCTTGTCAGCAAAAGTATCACCTTCAAATCCTTCACTAGATTCACCTTTTCTCCTCCTTCGATAACCAGTGTTATTGTTTTCATGATTGATCTCAAAATCAACATTCAGTTCCCTGGCAATGATGTCATCATCTTCCCCTTCCAGCTGTGTAATATTTTTCAAAGTGCCAGTGGTGGCATTGATTTTCTCTTCAGTATCACCAACAGCATTCTCGAAAGAAGTTGCATCAGTATCCAAAGTAAAAACATCAGGCACCTCCCACGAAGTTTCACCAGTCGTAACATTCCAATAATAATATTGATTACTCTCTTCATGCAAAACCTTCTTCCAACCTGATCTTATGTCACCAGCGGACTGCTTTTCAGGTGCAGACTGTGCAACAGGATTAGCATCTTCTTCCCTTTCATTTGTCCCTCCAAGAAAATCATCAGAATCATTTGTAATAATGCCTCCTTTCTCAAGATTCTGTGAAGGCTCCACAGAAGTAAAATTTGTATCCATCAGAGGCTGTTGCAACGGCTGAAAGGGAGGCTCATCCCCATCATTCTTTTCAATATCGGCAATTTCTTCCTGTGAATACAGATGTCACTGTAAGCTTGTGGAGCAATTAGAAAATATCAAATTCAGAAGGGAAAAACTCTCACTGCCAAAAAATCAAAAGCTAGCACCAAACTGGATGCCTAACACAAGCGATGATGGGCCCGCTAGGGGCAGTGCTATTAAATTACAACTACTAGAACTTGCAAACCCTGCGCCCTATTGAGATGGTGATAACAGTAGAAGAACATATACAAATGAACAAATGAATTTAAAACTTGACGTCAGCTATATAGAAGTCTCAATAAAATCATGCAATCCTGGTATATGCAAGAGACTGGCCAAAATCTTCCGAAGCAAGATATTCATTGTTATTAATGTGCTTGAATCTCAAATAACCTTAAAAAGAGAGTATATGCATTCAGTGTTTACAATCACTTGATCGCCCACGCCAGCAGAAGCATCCTTTGTAGCATGATTGTCTCCATCACTTGAGTCCTCATCCAACTCTTCGTCGCTGTATTGCTCAAGCAGCAGGAGGGGATTATGTGGTTGTCCTGCAGACAAGAAATACTACAATGTCAAACATCTCAGGAAACTTAATACTACTATAACAGGTTATACAGTAACCAATAACACATAAAACATGTGTGGTCTGACATAGTAACTGTTACAAGAAACAGCCAGCCAGAACATCAAACATACTACAATAATAGTTTAAAAATTTACGCAAGACCAGTCCACCTGTAGCAGAAACTGCAAACCATCAGTACCGTCACAAAAGGAAGTAAAGCAAAAAATATACGAACCAATTGGCGCATAACTCCTTGTGCAATCTCCAACCTGCCTTTGATGCCGCCATAAAACAGGACATGATAGGTTGAGATTTAACACAATAATGCTCTGGTAACCATTTCACTGTTCCCATTACCACAGCAACCCTACAGTCTGAAAACAATTTTTTTCGGGAGCAAATAAAATTATCTTGCACAAAACATATCCATTATTTTCCACCACTATAATGCTGTCACATCATGTCTTCTCTACAAAGAGCAGTCCTTTGAAGAAAAACTGACGGAACCCACCTGACGACGATGGTGAACTGGGTGACTTGGCATCAATTTTTGACCCATCGCCCCCTCCAGCTTTTTCCTGGGTCGAGGAGCCACCAACATCACCTAGAATGCACAAATAGCTTAATTATTAACATATCATATAAAACATGTTTTATCCAATCTCAAACATATCATTCAAATAAACAATAAAACAACAAATTAGCACGTAAAACACGTGAAAAGCTTCCGAAAACCAGCCAAAGCAATCATTATTGCTTTTGCAGCTGTTGAGTAATCAGAGGAATTCAAACAAAATATTCTAAGAAAAAACAGAACCTCGTACAGAAAACCTTGAATTTGACAGTTATTAAGCATGTGAATTTCGAGATTCGTAATCATTTCTAACAAACTAAAACCTAGAATGTACAAACAGCTACGTTATAGTAACATATCGTACAAAACATGTTTTATCCAATCTTGAACATATCGTTCAAAAGATAAACGATTAAAACCACGCAAAAAACACGAAAAGCTTCTCAAAACAAGCCGAACCAATCGTAAGACAATCATTATTGCTTTTGCAGCAATAGAGTAATTCAAACAAAATATTCTACAAAAACAGATCCGAGTACAGAAAACCTTAATTTGACAGTTATTCAGCATGCGAATTTTCGAAACCTCATAACCAACTCTAACAAACTGAAACCTCGAATGCACAAATAGCTAAATTATTAGCATATCGTATAAAACACGTTCTATCCAATCTCGAACAAATCGTTCAAACGATAAACAATAGAACAACAAATTAGCTCGTAAAACACACGAAACACTCCCGACAACCAGCCGAACCAATCATACAACAATCGTTACAGCTCCGGCAGCCGTAGAAATGTACAATCACAGTAAATAAAACAACATACTCTTCAAAAACAGAACCTCGAACCTTGAAACTGACAGTTATTGAGCATTTTTATTGTTCATAATTTATCATTAATCCTCACAAGTTCAAAATTAGTGAGTATATAACTGATCAGATGTGGAGCGTTACCGGAGGGTTCCGCGAACAGGTCGAGCTTAACTCTACGGCCAGCGTTGGCAGCGATTCGACGCTCCTTTCTTCTCCCCATTATAATCACTTGATGAATTTGCGAAATTCAAATGAAATAATTTGAAATTTGGTAATTTGTTCTGTAACCCTAATTGAATTTGTGTAAGAGAAGATGCCTAATTTCTTTCATTCATGCTAGCTCGGTGTTTGCTTATATACTTGGGCTATGTAGGTGAAAGTTTGGGCCATATAATTGTGAACTGGTCCAATATTGATAAACTGAGCCCAACTCTTTGGCATGTACTATGTATTTGGAAAACTCATTCTATGAGAAAACCCGTGTCAATGTTGTGTGTGTCATGCCGTGTCGTGTTTATGATTTGGTGTTATTGTCGGACCTATGATGCACAGAAACTGACATAGGGACTGAGATACGACACGAGATTCCAAAATAAATTCATAATATTTGGTGTGTCAATGTCTGGTATAATGGCAGACACGACAACACAACACACGGTTTCAAAATAAATTCCTATAATTTGGTGTGTCCGACATTATAATAGACACAACACGACACGTCACAAAACAAACATACATGAATTTTTAGAATAAAAGCACATCATCGTGACAGACAAACCAAATAAGAATTTGTTTGAAGAATATGAGTCTCGGAATTTGTATTTATTGTCCACGTCTCAGTATCTGTGCATCTTAGTTACTGATTATTTAGTTGGCAAATTCAGTTTTTCTCCCAAGCACTTTGATAAAAGATGGGGAGATTATTTCATATTGTGGGCTATGTGGAATTGTGGATTATGAAGACAATTTTATAGTGTTCTAAAAGTTGGTAGTGTGCAAAAATAATCAATAACCAAACAAAATCTACAATAAATTTATAACACAAGATTTAATTCATTTGTCATTCATGTAGTTTCCTAAGCTAAAGGAAGAAAATGAAACACCTTTCACAGTAGTTCATTTTCATTACAGGCTCGGATTTATCACACTTACGCCCCCCTAAAGTTTAATCAAAAGACAACAATTTAGAGCACTAGAAGGCCCTCCAAAAAATACAGTAGTTCCCTGCTTTCATCATACAGTACAAGCTATGCGTCTTAGATTGACAACCGAATGCAAAGCCATCGAACTTTAATTCTATGACATGGTAACACCGTGATAGGGGCGCTTATGCAGGATGCTCGGATTCCAACTTCTTTAACACGGATTTTATAACATTCCAATTGAAGCCACGATACTGAAGCCACCGCACGATTCTTGATTTTCGTGTTTCTCGTGGTGCACTGTTACTTCGCAGCCACTGCTTTGAAGCTTGGACGTATAACTGATCAAAAGAAAGCTTCGACATAGCAGTTCCTGAAGAGTCCTCATCTTCACTGGATTCGTGATTTTCAAAAACAAGTTTTATTGCTTTCTCTGAATCTACTTCACTTACTCCCTTCTTATATAATGCCTGAATAAGAAATAACAATCAACTTCGACGGATTAGTAAATATATATTACTACTTTTGAGCTTTGAGTGTAAAGTAAAATAAGTGGGACAGAGAAAAATGAGAGGATCCATGGAAAAGATCTGAAGTACAACTGAAATCCCTCTCTTGACCTCATATCTGATGTCTATCCCATTATTCCGTCAATTGGTTTCCGAGGAAAAACTCATTGTTGACGATTACTGTTTGTTACCTCTCTGTTCGTTGTGATTGATATCAACACGCGAATGAAGAGGCTTCCAGATTCTAATTTGGATAAAGCTTAAATGACCTTAAGATAATGATATATCATGTATCACTAACTTTTGTATTTAAAGCAGTGATCCCCTGTAAGATATCAATAGCATGAATGGGGCACAGTTCCAGTGGCTAGTGTCTTTATCCTAAGCACCTTAAGCCCAATTTGTGAATCAAAACCTCAAGCATTACTACGGAAAATATAACGGAGAAGGCTTAGAAGTTGTGAGTAAAATCTATTGCATTAAGACGTAACATTATATCACTTGTCTGAGTTAGGGTAACACCTGTCGGCATTAGAATTCTTTGCACAGCTTAATTTAAAATTTATACAATCAATTGTTTAAAAATGATGGAACTAGTTCATGTGCAAACATAAAATTTCGCACAGGATGCCGTTTCAACTAGAACTATGAATTTTACGAGAGATTTCAGCCGTGCAGAGATTTGGCAATAGTTCTTTCACTGTGATCTTTTCTCATCGAACGGATTCTAAGAGACAAATATTACCTCCATACTTCAAATCATATTCAAAATATTCTATAAGATGTAAATAGCTAACTAGGGACACAGCATTGGGTACAAGCACAAAACAGATTAAACTCCCCTCGTTCCAAACACCCCGCGATATATGCGTTCACTTTCACTTCGGGGGGCTGAAGATGGATGCTAGTATTAAGTTACTATTTATTCATATTTATTTTATGTTCTCTTGGAAGCTAGTATAAATTTGTGAGCACTCAATACCATATATGCACATTCAGAGTAGTTGGTATATAAAACAGATATCTTACTTGCTTGATTCGTCGAGGGCCCCAGCTTGAGGAAGACCATCTGGATCGAGAATAAGTTTCCGCGTATAAGCTGTCATTAATCAGACCCCTGCAGCGAATACCAAAATATCAAGGACTAGCAGGAAATTCACAATTTACGAACGCCACGCAGTTTTTCGGTAGCTCGGGAAGTAAAATTTCCTGATCCAATACATTAAACTGTAATTCGTGCAAATAAAAACCATAGATTACGCAAAAGTACAATTCGGCTTTCCTTGGATGGATTATGAATCGAAAGTGAAATATTTCTAGGCTATATACCTGCTCTGGAAGTCTGTTATCACATCATCAACTACTTCCGGTGGAAAATTCTTCCCCTGCAGTTTCTTCTTCAGCTCTTGAGCCGTAAAAGCTCTGAAATAGGAAAATACGCCTCAGATTTACGTCATATTTCAAGGTTTATATATCAGGACACACATATATGGATAAGTATATGAAAAGGAACAATACATCAATTCAACTACAAACTCGGTTTGATCACAGCAGATCTAAGCATCCTTATTCACTAAGAATTTATCGTGCTCCAAATCAAACTAACCTGGCAGCGAGCATCTCAATCGCCGACTTCTCCACGCCTAGCCGAATTTCACCAATTCGAACTCCCTGACCGCCGCTATTATAACTATCCTCAACAAGCTCATCCCCCTCGCCGATAAATCCACCGTTCACAGCCATCAAACCGCCTTCCATTTCCTCTTCCGCCCCTGACGAGAAAATCACAACAAAACTCATAAACATCTTCTTCAAATTAGTTCACAATACGAAACACGCCAGAATAACTAAAAAACACACCGATATCCAAATCGTCGAAAAACCTTTGTGTATTATCGAAGCGATCGACTCCTCTCGATACATTATTAATCTTCAACCTCTCCGAAGTTAACGAAGCTACTTCAATTTCTTCACTATTAGCAGATTTTTTTGAAGTGTATTTCACTGGAAATGAGCTGCTACTGTAAAATCTCTGGTTCGTGAAGCTTAATTTGCAGCTCCTTTTCACCCTATAGATTGAATTTTATTTAATTTTTTGCATTAATTAAACGATTTTGAAGTAAGGAGAAAAATGGAGAAGAAGAAGAAGAAGAAGAAGATAGTTACCATGGAATAAGATACACTCTGCAACAATGGAGCTTGATTGCTGTTTCGAATACGAACGATGACGCCATGGTTGTGGAAAATTGAGCGCCAAATTTTGAAATTAGGGTTTTGAAAAAGCTCAGAGCTCTGTAAAAGAAAAATGGAGGTGAAGCGAATGTGTTTGATGGATAATTACAACTATAGCCCCGGGTTTTCGATATAGTTACAAAAACTTCTTTGAGGTTTGGAGTAATTACAAAACCTCCTATATGGTTTTGAGAATTAGAATAACTTCATTTGAAACCAGTGTTCTGAAACCCGGCCCGGTGAGCGACCCGGTGAGGCTACCGGGTAGAGGGTCAACAGGTCGGACCGGTCCAACCACTGGTTAGACCGGTTTGTTGACTAAAGTCAACATTTAATAAAATATATAGAAATATTCAAGTGTATAACAAAAATCATAAAATACTCCACATTTTAAAAACTTCAACACATAATTCAAATTCAAAGTTAAGAAGCCAACAATAAACTCAAATAAGAAAGTAGCAACAATACAAACATTCATCACGAGGCAACATGATCATCCACATCCACCCTCTCATACGACCCGTACAATGTCAAATCAGCTTCTTCATTCCCCGCTACACTTGCACTTGAACTTGCAACATTTCCCTCTCCAAACATCTCATCCATATCTTCATTAGTAAAGTCTCCGGTAGTATCTTCTTCTTCTACTACCCATTCGTCGACTCTATCAATATTCTCATAGTCAATTGGATCACATGTCTCTTTTTTCTTCTTGTGTCTGCAAATAACATCAAGTAACAAATTATACTTACTAATAAAATAAACCACACATTGAAATTTGAAACAAAAGAAACAACAATAATTAAAATATTAAAGTCATACCGCATCTTCAAGCGTAGGTTATAATGCACAAATACAAGATCATTCAACCTCTCATGCTCCAACCTATTCCGCTTTTTGGTGTGTATACGTTCGAACACACTCCAAGTGCGCTCACATCCAGAAGAGGCTGATGTTTGACTCAAAACTTTAATGGCAACCTTTTGCAAAAGTGGTGCATCACCGCCAAATAGGCTCCACCAAACATCTAAACAATTAGATCATATTAGTTAATATCTTATCAAACTAAATATAAATGAATAAATAAAATATTAACTTATCAAGTTGAAAGTTAAAACAAACATTACCGGGTCTAGTAGTGTGAATACCCTGCACGGCATAAGGTATTCCAAAACTCCCTTGTCGATCTCGAAACATGGTCACTTCTCTCACCACCTCTGACCGGTTTGGGAGAATCTTTTGTAAGACCTCCCACACAGCACTCATCACATGAGTACTCTCCATAAGATCACCATCACCATATTGAAAAATAGGATTAAAAAAATAAGCGGCCAAATGGAGACTTTTTTGCAACATTCTATCCCATCTATTATCGACAATATCAGTGTACGTCGTGTATTTAGTTGCTCTATTGCCAAAAACTTTCTTTATCCCATTTATTGCCCTTGCCATGCCATCATAAACGTAACCCAAAGAAGGTTTCTCATCAGAATCACACAGACGTAGCAACCTCATAATCGGAGACATAACCATAACAATAACTTTCACATTGGCCCAAAAAGAATCATTCAAAATAATAGCCTTCACATGAGTTCCTTTAGCATCTCTCCTAAACTTTTCATAGCCCGGATCCTTCACCAAGTCCTTCAAAAAACTCAATTTCTCATGCAAACTCCTTAATGCAATAAATACCGTGCCAAAACGAGTAGCGGCAGGAGAAATAATTTCTGTCCACCCCTCCCTTTTCCTCAACCAAGCAAGTACCCATTTACGGTTATAAACAAAGGAGGTGACGTTAGATGCATCTTTTGCCAATTGTTTAACAAGCGGGAGGTCACAAATATCCTTCATAATCAAATTAATACAATGGGCAGCACAAGGAGACCAAAACAAAGAAGGATACTTTTTTTCTAGCAAAGATCCAGCTCCTTTATAATTAGCTGCATTATCAGTAACTACATGCACAACATTTTCAACACCAACATAGTCAATAATCTCAGAGAAGAGCGTGCACAGATTTTCAGAACTAGACACAATATCAGATGCATCCACAGACTTGATAAAAGATAATCCTTTCGAACAATAAACCAAGAAATTTATCAATGACCTATTTCTCCTATCGGTCCACCCATCTGCCATAATTGTGCAACCAGAAGATGCCCAACATTTTTTAAGTTTATCGATTTCCAACTGTGATTGACACTTCACTTCTGTAAGCAATGTAGATCTTAGAGCATGATAAGAAGGACCGACATACCCAGTACCCATATTGGCTATTCTAGTTATTGCTTGCTCAAAATAAGGAGAACACACAGCATTGAAAGGGATACAAGCATCATAAAACCACGTAGCTATAGCCAAATCTGTATCCATAACTCTTTCTTTACTTAGAATACTCGCCTTTATAGAAGGTTGTGTAGTATCTACACCCGCTTTTCCTTTCATATAACTCCCTATATGATTCGTTTTCTTTCTCTTACTCGTGTCATTCTTATTCACAAGAGTTTCAATTTCATCATCACTAGCTTCAACATCAACAGATACAGATGATTGTTTCTTTTTGGACTCATTGTCCAAATACTCCTTTATTTCAAATCGTACCTCTGAAGAAACATTTAGACATTTTGCAACTGCACCTGGGATTTGTGCAAGATGAAGTTTAAACCGGTGAACTCCCCCACCTGAAAGAATAACACCACAGAAATCACACTTTATTCTTTTTTTTTTCCCCACCGGCTCTAACTCAGTGCAATAGCGCCATCCTATGTCGCTCTTACGACGGACATTTGGAACGTAGGTACTTTGTTGTGATGTAGGTTCACTTGCAACTGGAGGGGCAGCGGATTGGGGAGTCTCTGAAGTGTTCTCTGCCATTTCCTATTTAAGAAACACAAATATTTGACTTAGTAAGCAATCGATCACGTAATCCATCAAGTAATCCATCACGTAATCCATCAATATTCAAGAACCAATCCATAATCAAAAATCCGTCAACTAAAAAAAATATACAACTAAATTTAACAAACTCATTTACAAATCTACTAAAATTAACAAACTTCACTTTTAGTTCAAGTCATCAAACCAACTTCATATATATTATATAGCATATAACGGATATATAATTATATATAGCATCAAACCAACTTCATATATATTATATAGCATATATAATTATATATATATATCAGAATATCAGATTATGTAGGATGTTGATTATCATTATACTATTATAGCATATATAGCATTTTACTAGCATATAATCCGTTATAATCCGTTACTATTGTAGCATTAAGCATATATAGCATTATTATAAAGGATGCAAATAATTGCCCAACAAAGTAATGAAATATAATCGGTGATTTCCGAGCAGCGGCGGGTACTACCTATTTCCGAGCAGCGGCGGCGAGCCAAGAGGAGAAAAAAGAAAAACTTCAAGCAAAAAAAGAAAAAAGAAAAAAAAAAGAGAGGAGAAAGCTACCGATTTCCGAGCAGCGGCGGCGAGCAGCGGCGGCGACGAGCAGCGGCGAGCAGCGGCGGCGAGAAGCGGCGGCAATTTGTTGAAAGTTGAGCTTAGGGTTTTTTTTTTTCTTTCTCCCCAATGTCGAGCTGCTGAGCTGAGTCTGTGAGAATTAATTTTTTTAATTTTTTTTCTCTTTTATTAAAGCCTTAGTTTTAAAAAAAAAAAAAAAAAATGTTGAACCGGTTCCCAAGCGGAACCGGGTCGCCGGTTCACCGGTCGAACCGGCGGGTTTCGCCGGTTCAAACGATGTAGATAACTGCCCGCTATTAGCAGCGAACCGGCCCGGACAAGGCTCCGGTTCCCGGTCGAACCGGTCGAACCGGCCGGTCCGGGCCGGTTTTCAAAACAGTGTTTGAAACCACGCCCATTAGTAATAATTGTGTCTGTGTTGATCAATGCAAGAACCTACAAAAGTTGGTTCTTTACTGTTTTTGTTTAAAATTACTTACAAGTTATTTTTATCTAGAAGTTGGTAGTGTTAGCAAGAAAGTTATCAAAGTTGCTTACAACATTAATTAGGTGTTTGTAATATTAAACATGATGTAGCTTTTCTTTTAAAAAAATCAGTACCTTAGTTACGAAAGTAGTTTCAAAAGCACCACATATTGAGTTTTTATGGTTTGTGCTTATTTTGACTTTCTTTTTCGTAAGACAAACACAAGCGAAAGTTAGTAATAATGCAAATATTTGAAAGGTACTTATGTAAAACTAAAGAGAAAATTTCAGTTACCTATTCAACGTTTGTCCGCTTTTACAGTTTCTTATCCAACGTTTCATTTTTTACACTTTGCGGTCCAACGTTTCATTCACATCACAGTTTACGGTCTAACCTTTAATTCCGCCCTATTTTCGCCCAAAAACGTCACTTTGCGACAAAATGACGCATCGCTGACGTCATTAAGAGGGGTATTTTTGGTACTTTACTATTTTCAACAGCTAACTCATTCAAAATCTTTTAAAACCAACTTAAACCTAAATTCAGCCCCAAATTGAGTTTTTTCACGAACCCTAAAAAATCCAAATCCAAAAATTACCAACAAATTCACCAAATTAACGCCACAATCATAATCGAGTAATGTTAGAGACTACTGTTACGGAGGATTTTCCTTGCAAGTGCGGGTTTCCAGCGGTTACCCACCTCTCCTTAACCGAAAAAAATCTGGGTCGTCGATTTACGAAATGTTACAAGGGATCTAAAGGTTGTGTGGGTTGTGGTTCTGGGTTGATGAACCACTTTGTCATCATGGAAGAGAGGTTATACCGATGTTGAGGAGAAGAATCGAAAAGGCCGAAGTCAAATTGAAGGAATTCCAAAAGGGAAAAATTGAACCTAAGATGCAGCAGAAGAACATTGAGTTGGAGTTGGAGAATAAGAAACTGATGAAGAAGATGAAGAAGCTTGAAAAGCGTGCTACTAATTTAGAGTCCAAAAATAGGAAATTATTGATAGTCCTTTGTTTTTTCCTATTTTATGTATTGTACTCTAACTTGTTTAAGTAGGCTTTTGTTTTCTGATTTCGAGAATAAAGTGTGTGGAAATAGAGAGTGTTGAATAAAAAATTTGTAACGTTATGCATGTGTTGAGTTAAATAAATGCACATAATAAGTAATGAAGCAGAAATAGACTAAAAATAAAATTAAACTACTTCCATTCATTAAAAAACAAAGAAAAAGCATTATCCGCATAATTAAACTCGGTGAAGAGTTCAAGCTGCGTCTGCATTATCCGCATACGGTCTAGAATCTCCACCGGGATAACTACAACTCCCATCCTCTCCGTGAATACATCAGTAAGTTCCTCGTAAACTCGCTGCATACTAGCTTCACTATACCTAATTTCAAACTGGACGCGGCGATGAAGTTGTTCCATAAGAACCAATTCTTCGACGACGGAAAAGTTAGCAAAGTTGAGGAAGATTTTGGGGAGGTATTCGGTTACCTCGTTGTAGGAGTTGTTTATCGCACACCTTAGGAGTAATAGCTTTGTTGCTCTTGTTTATCGCAATCTTCCTGATACATGTCCTCTTCATTAGGGTTCTCCTAATAGATTCCAACATGTCAATGATTGGCATCCCCCTGGCTTTTACAATTGAGGCATTGAAGCTCTCAGACATGTTATTCAACAAAAGATAACTTTTGCAATGTGTTCTAAATAATGCTCTAGACCACTGAGTTGGAGGCTTGCTTGCTAACCAATCGTATGCTTTTACATTCCTCTTTTGCAGCATAGCCATGATCTTGTTGAAAGCACATACTCTACCAGCTCTTGCAGCATCCCAAAGTAAAATATTCATTGCAAGACCCGAATGCTCCTTCTTCAAATTTGCCCAAAAAATTTGCCCACATGTGCAAAACACATAATCTATGCTCACAGTTAGGCAACAGTTCATGAACAACATCAACCAAACCTTTCTGTTTGTCACTCATAACAGTCCAATGAAAACTGTTAGTGATATTCAGCATCCACCAGAATACTCAGAAACCAATACCATGATTTCTTCCTCTCCTTCTCAACCACTGCATATGCAATGGGATATGTGCAACAACAGTAGTCAAAAGTATACCTTCATTTTTGTCTTGAGGTGTGTCCCATACAAGCATATGATGGGCATGCAACCACTCAGAAATCCCTTCTTCAAAACATCCCAGCGTATGTATATTATTTTGAACTTACACACCTCTCCCATCACTTTACACTTCAACTTAACAGTAGTCCCTGGATTAGTCCTCATGATCTCCTCGGCATAACTCCATAGCAAGGAATATTGGTTTGCTTCAATTCCATGAACATCAGCAAATACCATCTTCTTAGTTCTGTACATTTAAGCTATGTGGAAGTCTATACCACAGTCCATTTTAGCAATAGTTAGCATGGAGCTAGCAGGCCAATTTGGATCACGACTTATCTTTGCATGATATTTCTTTCTCAAGTATATGGTAGTTGCTTGTTTGACTTTGTCTTGTCTGGCACATTCATGTGGTTCCTTCATAGTCTTAATCCTCATTGTGTCTTCTTTGTTTGGTCTTGATGCATATAGCTCCCATTTACAGTTGGCATGTGCACACTTTGCTTGGAGCTTCATCTGACAATTGATTGGAAACTTAACAGACCTCCCCTCAGTGACTGAGAAATGAACCACATCATCCCTCAACAGTTCAGTTGTAACAAACTACATCCCTAGCTCAAATGTGACACTATGCATGTCAAGTAATGGATTTAAAATTGAATGACCTTAGTGTGTATATCTTTTTGGTATTGTCTTTTGTGGTTTCCTCCCTGTCACTTTTCCCTTTCCTTACCATTTGTTTGAATTACTTTCTACCTCGTCTTGCACAGGAGCTTGTCTGCTAGAGCTTTCAACTCCATCATCAGCATTTGAAACTAATTCAGGTGGTGCAAAACTTCTTCCTCCTTATACCCCATTGCCTCACTAGCACTCATACGATATTCATCATCAGCTGCATCATTGTCACTGTCATTCAGAGTGTCTGAAAATTTAGAGTCATCACCACATGAGACCGTTACTATTATCACTGTCCACTATATCAACTATAGATTCCAACAATGGACTTGTATTGTCTCTTAAGCATTGTGGGTATATGTCTCTGGCTTCTTGATTCAGTTGGGAGGGCACTTGAAGAGTTGGGTATATCACTTGCTCTTGCTTTTCTGGTGGCCATATTTCTTAACAAAATTGCTACATCTTCTACATCATCATCATCATCATCATCATCATCATCATCATCATCATCATCATCATCATCATCATCATCATCATCATCATCATCATCATCATCATCATCATCATCATCATCATCACTCTCTACAAGACCTTCTACAAACCTCTCCTCTTCACCAACATTGGCACCTCCATTGTTATCACCAATATAATCCAACCCTTCACTCATTGGAGGAAGATTATGCAATTTATTCTGTGGTTGAGTAGCATTTACCTCACCTACGAGAACATAAACATCTACTGATTTCCTTGTAGATGCATAGAGTGCCATATCTAGTGACTCCTTATCATTATTTACTTCAATATACTCGCCTGAAGCAGAATCTTGAATGTAACATATTCTCACCACACAACCCTTTGTTTTAACACCCACCTCTTTCACCATTTCCAGTATCTCTAGCCTGGACATTTCATCCTCATTACACCAGTCTATATAGCTCACTTGTCCCTCAAGATAAACTCATTTCCCCAAATTCATTAATTTTTCAGAATGATGCAATATAATGGTGAATGGATCATCTCTATCTCCAGCTGAATATAGACAAAAATGATTTAGTATTATATTAACATACATAAACACACTTAAACTAATCACACAAACACACAAGTGGCAGTTAGAGTGACACCTAAAAATAAAAAAATTTAATATTTTTTTCAAAAGTGTCCAACTATTCCCTCACATAGAGCCAAAAGCAGGACCGCACGACGAAAAGTAACTCCAAACAAATAAATAAATTAAATTTTGGATTTGGGGATTCTTACCATAATCGGGTGTAATTTGTCCTTCATGAATAACGTCAACGGGGGTTCTAACTCTCCAAACCATTGTTAGATTATGCCGATCGAGTGGATAAAACAAGAAATTGAGCTTCGATTTCGTGGATTTATTTTCGATTTTGGAAATTAGGGTTTCTGAAATTGGCACGTTGTTTAACAAAATGTCGCGCTAACTCTGTATAATCTTGATTTGTTAATTTATTAAATTTTTAAGCAAATAAATAGTAAAGTACCAAAAATACCCCTCTTAATGACGTCAGCGATGCGTCATTTTGTCGCAAAGTGACGTTTTTGGGCGAAAATAGGGCAGAATTAAAGGTTAGACCGTAAACTATGACGAGAATGAAACGTTGGACCGCAAAGTGTAAAAAATGAAACGTTGGATAAGAAACTGTAAAAGCGGGCAAACGTTGGATAGGTAACTCAAATTTTCTCAAAACCAACAGCCAAATGTCTTTTTTATAAGCAAATGCAGAGCCCTGAAACCATGCAACATACGCCTTTGAAAAGCCACCTATGTTCTCCAACGAAAAAGTAAAATAAAATATTACAATTCAAACATATAAAAAAGTTGTAGTTAAATTGATGAAGCAGTGCAAGGATGAAGCCTAGTTTCGGCTCAATCTACAAGTCAATACAATATGCAAGTCTGATCCCGAGTTTCACAAGTTTTATACTACTTAAAGCTAACAAAGTCTAATGTTATTTAAGGTAGTTTATAAATCCAACACATATAAAACATATAGTTAAAACGGTGAAATCGTGCAGTCTTGGAACATAGGTCGAATTCAACATACAAGCCATTTCAATCCATGAACCATAATTTTGACCCCACTAGTTATGCTCGGGGAGTCATGCTTTCAATCTTTGGGTGTTAAATCCAACCTAATAGCCTAAATTCAACCCAAAATTGGACATATGATAGTTGTATTCATCTTATTTGATTCTAATTTGACATGAGAACTAGACCTTCTAGGTGAATCGCTCAGTTTAACCAAAGTTTGCCTTCACCAAAATACAACAAAGTATGCTCGGCTTGATTTATGGATATAATATGTAGATAGTTTGTCTTAGTTCTAAGTGTAGTTTGAAATCAATCAATACATAATCTTTGCCCAAAAAAGCTCTTTGTTCCGACTGTTTTGCTAATCAATTTTGTGATGGTTTCAAAGCTCAAACTAAAAACGGTATTTTGTTAATTTTTGCAGTGAATCAAACTCTTATACGATTGCTATTTCGCCGTTTCACCAAAACATTTAAAAATTGTAAGCAACCGCTTTAGCATACTGAAAAATATGCAAACTTTACCACGACATCAAACTTAGCGAGCAAAAAGGCAGAAACGTGCGAGACCGATCAACAATCTAAAATACGATTTGCATAAATTGAACTAGGTTATGAGAGAGTTTTTCCCTTTTAAATAAGTAGGAGGACTTTGCGATATCCCGGAGTTAACCGAGATTTATACCCTAAGAGGCCGTTTGGTTCTATAGCTAAGGTGAGATATGTAAGCTTATCTTACTTTATCTCTCGCTTGGTTCTATATATTGATTTTTCGGGCAAATGTGAGATATGCCCAGATTTTTGGATTTTATCTCATAATTTGAGATAAATAATCTCATCTCTACCCATAAGATAAATAATCTTGATTTTACACAATTAGATATAATATTTATTAAAGTTTCAAATTAAAATTTTGAAAAAAAAATTATATATTGTATTTATAAAAATTCCGTGGACAATAACTTTATAGATTATTAATCAAATATATATATATATATATATATAACACTCTTTTGATAGTTTTTCAGGTTTTTAGTATTTAATCATATGACATATAATAATAAATATTTATTTGCAGCATGCAACAAAAATTTCAATTATATCTCTCTTACTTTTTCTTCTTCTATAAAAGTGATTAAATTATGATAAAAATAAGTTAAAACTTTATGAAACTATTTAATTTGTTTTAATATTGATAAAAATCCTTATTGATTCGTAAAATCAAAATAGAAAACAAAAAAGATTCTAACTTCTTTTTATTCTCTTACTCGATCTTATCAACCCCATTGTATAAATATTGGTTAATGTCATAACTTATTTTATATATTTTTTTGATAATATATAATAGTGAGAAAAAGATACAATATGTCATTGAGTTGAAAACAATAATATATTTCACTTTTAAAAAAAGTTTTAAAAAGATGGTTGTTGAACGTTAATGACCCAAATCAAACAAAATGTTGTTGAGGTAATCAATCTTGACACTTAATCTTAATCTTGACACATATTAAATATCAACGAAATTTTGACTTTTTATCTTATTTCTAATTTATACTATTTTTTTTAGATAAAATTTATCTTTGAAATCACAGGGCTTAATTTGTATATATGTTTATGTAATAGCCAAAATCTTAGAAATGTCGAAGCGCGCAAAATGAAATTCTGACCGCTTATTTCTTTTCACTTTTCTTTCACTAATGAAACTGAAAAAAACACACGAGCCAGAACCCGCGCAATCAATCTTCCAAAATTCACCCTTGCAACAGATCACCGTCCATTTTTTCTCATCAACGGCTCTCAACACTTAAACCAAACACCCCCGGATCACAAATCCTCACCGTCCAATCCACACTCAAAATGAACGGCTCTCCACTCCCCCTCCCTCCATAAATACCCCACTACACACCACTTTATTACATCATCACCAAATCCAAAAAAAAAGAAACATATATCAAAATTCAAAATTTCCATTTGAGCTGAAAAAAATGTCCGGCAGAGGAAAGGGCGGCAAGGGATTAGGCAAGGGCGGCGCCAAGCGGCACAGGAAGGTTCTCCGTGACAACATCCAAGGCATCACGAAGCCCGCCATTCGCCGGTTGGCTCGTCGTGGCGGCGTGAAGCGTATCAGCGGCTTGATCTACGAGGAGACTCGCGGAGTGTTGAAGATATTTTTGGAGAATGTGATTCGTGATGCGGTGACGTATACGGAGCACGCGAGGAGGAAGACGGTGACGGCGATGGATGTGGTGTATGCTTTGAAGAGGCAGGGGAGGACTCTCTATGGATTTGGGGGTTAGGGTTAGGGATTTATTATTAGTAGATTGTAATTTGAGCTTTTGGTGCAATTAATTATAATGGAATTTTATTTTGACTATTTGCATTTTGTGAAGCTTATTTGTTAGCTATCAGTTATTTCTGTTGTTTGATGTTATCTCGTACTTTTCGTTCTTAAGCTTTGTTTGTGCAAATCTAGCTGAAATTTTTTGTCACGAACGCCTGTTGTCTAATCGGTATTTGTTGCGTTGCATTTTCTGGAATCTTACTGGCTATGTTTGGCAGATGAACTACCTTGTGTATTTTAACAGATTCCATTGTAGCCCCCAACATATGTGCGTTTTCTTCTCAGTGTTGTGAGGGTTCTCAAGTGTAAAAAGCTTATAAGCCTACAGGTGCGCGATGGTTTATGGTGGAGTTCAATGATAGATTTTTCGGGTCATGAAGCTGAATTTCGATGCCACGACTCGTTGAGTCCAAAATCATATCGAATGTTTTATAATCAAATAAGAGGCGAAGAAAATTGTGATGTTCACGATCATCATAATTTTTCAGGTTCCCAAGTTAGATTTCGATTGTACAACAATAATTTGTTGAGTCCTAAATCCCGTGTAAAGCTTTATAACTAATAACTGCGGACGGGACGGAAGTTAAAGTGATGCTCTCGACATCTATCGAAGAATAGCAATTGTCCATGAAAGGCTGAAACAGAGCATCAACTAGTACTGAAAAACAAAACTTTCAACTTGGTACTTTTCTTGTGTGATCTTTCAATTTGATTGTGTATTATTAACCGGGCAATAATATCAACAGAAGGTACATTATAACATGCAGGGGGGCTATATCGAACAACTTCTGGAATTACATCGAATAAATAAAAAAACTAACTTCCCAAGAACATTCATGATTCATGGACTCTCAGTGTGCATGTCAATATTCACCGTTCCATATTATTTCACCTCATAAAGATGCACCTTTTTGTCTGACTACTGCAACTCTTTATAAGATAATCAAGTGTCACAAGATTTTCCAACAAAATGGAGTCCTTGTAACTTAGTAGAGGAACGTCGAAAAGAAATGGGATCAAGTGTCTACGCTGAATCGGGAGAGCCGGAGAAATGGATCAAACACTACAGTAATCGTCACAAGATACTCCTCTTGGGCGAGGGAGATCTTTCCTTCGCAGCGTGCCTTGCCACAACTTTCGGCTCTGCACCTAACATTGTCGCAACATCATTAGACTCTGAAGGTACGATCTTTTCTTCGTTAACTCTTTTTGAAATTGCGCAGTAACACGGTTTTATGTAATTTCGGCCCTCTGACTGCTTTTTTTAGTTGAATTGGAATGGAAGCACCCCACTGCAGCTGCCAACCTGGCGAATTGGTACTAAATTAGTTAACAAAATGGAATTCTTGTAACTTAAACTGTGAAAATTCCAAAAAAAAAATGGGATCAAGCGTGCATGCAGGACAGGGAGAGCCGGAGAAATGGATCAAACACTACAGCAATCGTCACCAGTTACTGCTCGTGGGCGAGGGAGATTTTTCCTTCGCCACTTGCCTTGCCACAACTTTCGGCTCTGCAACCAACATTGTCGCAACATCATTAGACTCCAAAGGTACAATCTTTCTTCTTCCCTAGTTCTTTTGAAAGTATTCATCGTGCAATAACACGATCAAATGTAATTTTGGTCCTCTGAATTCAATTACCTGTAGTTCTAGTGTTGTAGTGGGACGGGATCACCCCACTGCAGCTGCCAACGTGGCAAGTCTGAAGGAGAGGGGATGTAACGTAATACATCAAGTAGACGTCTGTGATATGAACTGACACCCGCTATTGAAACATAAGTTGTTTGACCGGATTGTGTTCAATTTTTCTAATGCTCTCATGGTGTTTAAAGAACATGAAGCATATCAAATCGGGTAAGCTCCTTATGCCTCCCGGTTTTGTAATCTTGGCAACACTAACGGAAACTGCTTAGTTCTCAAAATACCTCGTATTTGGTGTTAAAACCATAATATGGCATCGTGATACAATCTTTGATTTTCGGGTCTTGACTCTTGACAACGTATGTTACGTGCATTCCAGGCTTCATCAGGAAGTGGCCAGAAACTTTTTTAAGAACGCGCGGGACATGCTGACTGATAGCGGAGAGGTGCACATAACACACAAGACTGGATATCCTTTCAGCGAGTGGAAGATTACTGAGTTAGGCAGCGAAGCTGGAATGCGATTGGTCGAGGAAGCGAGTTTTAGCTTGTGGGATTACCCTGGTTACGAAAATAAGAGAGGTGGAATGATGTCCCGCAGCAACGACTCTTTTCGGGTGGGACGAGCCAGCACCTTCAAATTCGTCATTAATTAGTCTGTTATGTAATGACATCTCAAGAAAAAACTTCCTTAGCCCTTCAAAAATAATGAGATTATCAGTTAATTTGTAACACCTACTTTCCCAAATTTGAGTTTGATACGCAGTTCATTTTCTTCTTATATTTAAGCATTTCGCACCGTTGTACTCTCGCAAGAGCTTTATACCGACTCTGAAGTTGTTATGGTGTAATTAACCAACTGACCTATAGCGATCAGGGCGTATCCATGCGCTAATCTAATGAAAATCTTGTGTTTCAAGAAAAAGTAAGGGAATATATATGCATGACAATGATTATTGTTAATATTACAATGATACAAGATTTTTCTCAAGAAAGTTAATAAGTGATCAGGTAACAAAATAATTAAACTAAATAATAGTGAAATGATGAAAATACAACAAGGAGAGTATGCTCTACTCAACAACATGTATGTGAATCTTACATGAATATACACTATATGCACTCTTCGATCCGTATTAGAACTTCAAACAACACAACTTTCCTTCTTCTTTTCTACAGCAGAGTGAAACTAGTAGTACATTTTCTTTACGATAGCGAGTGAAACTAGTACTACTCGTTCTTTAACAACAGCGATTTGTCCATGAAAGGCTGAAGCCTGAAACAGAGCATCTACAAGTACAGAAACATACAACTCTTTGCGTTTAACGTTTCTTATGTCTCGCTGAAATAACCTTTACGTTCTTTGTATTTGATCATGCATGTACTCTACACAAATTAACCGAGCAATGGATATCAAAAGGAAACACATTCTGAACATGAATGTGAATACAAAAAGCCTTTTGGAATTACCTCTAATAATTAAAATTTAACTCTTCAAGAACATTATTCACCTTGACTGATCGACTTTCTAGTCAGTGATACACATCAAGATCCATTGTTCCATATTATTTCTTTCACCTCATAAAGATGTGACTTTCTGTCTGACTGCCTTTGTCTCTTTATAAGACACGACTCGAATCGCTACCAGTTTATCCAACATGATGGAATCCGGAGAGCAGGAGAAATGGATCAAGCACTACAGTAATCGTCATCAGATATTGCTTGTCGGCGAGGGAGATTTTTCTTTTGCCCTTTGCCTTGCCAAAGCTTTTGGTGTTGCGCGCAATGTTACCGCAACATCACTACTCTCTGAAGGTATGAGAAAAAAAGAACACTTTATCCATGGTAGAGTTTGTCGATTTGCAATTATTCCTCGTGCAATACAATGATCATATGTATCTCACTTTGGATGCTTTAATTATAGAGGAATTAGGATTAAAGCACCCCACTGCTGCAGCCAACTTGAGGGAACTGAAGGAGAGGGGAAGTACCATAATGCACGATGTAAACGTCTATACCATGAGCAGAAATCCCCGTTTGAGACTCAAGTTGTTTGACAGAATAGTGTTTAATTTTCCGCATGCTGGCTTTCAGCGGAAAGACCGGGACGAGATTCAAATTGAGTAAGTTTCTTCTTTTCTTGATTTCGTTGTACTTGTGGAAAACTAGCACCTTTCAAACAAGTATAGACACAGTATACTCGTGCAATGTCGGACATGATTCTGAAAATGAGTATAAATTCCAGGCTTCACCGCGATTTGGTCAGAAATTTTCTGGAGAATGCGCAAAAAATGCTGGATTTCAATGGGGAAGTGCATGTCACTCACAAAAGTTCGTACCCTTTCTTTTTGTGGAAGATTGAAGAATTAGGCGAAGAAGCTGGATTGCGACTAAAAGAGGAATCGAGTTTTTCCTTGTCGGATTACCCTGGTTACGAGAATAAGAGAGGTGGAGCAACCTACAACTTGAGCAACGAGTCTTTTCCAGTGGGACTAGCCAGCACCTTCAAATTTGTCATCTAGCCTCTTATGTTATGATCAACCGCATTCCGTATGTGGAAGGACGCGAGAGAATAAACTTTTTTTACTGCGCACGCATTTCTATTTTGAGTTACAACTACATCTTTGCTTATATTAACAACTCATTTATAAATTTCAAGATGCAACCTTTCATATTATTTCATTTAATTTCCCCTCACAAACAAGCCTCACACGATTTCTATATAAGACAATCAAATTGCTACGAGATTGACATAAAACTAGAAAAACTTAATTGAGTAACGTCCAAAAGGAAATGGGATCAAGCGTGCCGGAGAAACGGATCAAACACTACAACGATCATCACCGGATATTGGTCGTTGGCGGGGGAGATTTTTCCTTCGCATTGTCCACCTTCGAGTCTGGACATAATTCCTGAAGAAGAAGAAAGCTTAGGCAGGAATTTAGAAACTGATAATTTTCATTTGTAATTTCAATACGGACGAATTATAATTTTTGCCCCGTAACTTTGTTTTTGAAACTTAAAAATCCGTTTTTTTGGGGCCTTGTTTTTCTGGCCCTTATCTTTTAAAATGTCTATTAAAAATGCCCTCGACCCTTTAATCGGGCCAAAATGCCTACTTGGCGGTACAGTCAAAAAAGCGGGCATCTTAGTCAAAAAAATGCCCTAACCAAAAAACGTTTTTTAAACAAAAAAAAAGTTGAGGGAGAGAAATACAAAACAACAAAAACAAAATTAATAATTTTTTTTATCTTCAAAACTATTTATAAAACATAATAAATACTTTAATAATTTAAAAAAATTATTAAAAAACAACAAAAAATACATTAAGAAAAAAATAACAAAAAAAGTAATAAAACAATTTATTTTGAAAACTATTTATAAAACATAATAAATATTTTAATAATTTATAAAAATTATAAAAAACATCAAAAACAATTCATTAATAAAGAAACAACAAAATAAAAGTAATAAGAAAAAAATTTCATCTTGAAAACTATTTATAAAACATAATAAATACTTTAATAATTTATACAAATTATAAAAAACAACAAAAAATTCAGTAATAAAGAAACAACAAAAAAAATAATAAAAAAATCTCATCTTGAAAACTATTTATAAAACATATAAATACTTTAATAATTTATACAAATTATAAAAAAACAAAACAATTCATTAATAAAGAAACAAAAAAAATACATTAATTTAAAAAATTCTCATCTTGAAAACTATTTACAAAATATAATAAATACTTTAATAATTATTAAAATTATGAAAAAAAACAAAAAAGATACATTAAAAAAACAACAAAAAAATACATTAATAAAAAAAATCTCATCTTGAAAACTATTTATAACACATAATAAACACTTTAATAATTTACGAAAATTATAAGAAACAACCAAAAAATACACTAGTAAAAAAACAACAAAAAAATACATTATTAAAAAAGAATCTCATCTTAGAAACTATTTATAAAACATAATAAATACTTTAATAATTTATTAAATTTATAAAAAAACAGCAACAACAAATCCAATGATAAAGAAACAACAAATACAAATACATTAATGAAAAGAATCTCATCTTGAAAACTATTTATAAAACATAATAAATACTTTAATAATTTATAAAAAATTTAAAAGACAACAAAAAAATACATTAAGAAAAAACACAAATGAGAATTTTATAAATAGTTTTTAAGATGAGATTCTTTTTTAATAATGTATTTTTTTTTGTTTCTTTATTAATGTATTTTTTTGTTTTGTCTTATAATTTCAATAATTTATTAAAGTATTTATTATGTTTTTTTAAATAGTTTTCAAGATGATTTTTTTATTAATGTATTTTTTTGCTGTTTCTTTATTAATGTATTTTCTTTGTTATTCTTTTATAATTTTTATAATTTATTAAAGTATTTATTATGTTTTTTAAATATTTTTCATGATGTATTTTTTATTATTTTTTTTGTTTTTTCTTTATTAATGTATTTTTTTGTTGTTCTTTTATATTTTTAAAAAATTATTGAAGTATTTATTATGTTTTTTAAATAGTTTTCAAGATGATTTTTTTGTTGTTTCTTTATTAATTTATTTTTTTGTTGTTTTTTATAATTTTAAAAATTATTAAAGTATTTATTATGTTTTATAATTAGTTTTCAAGATGATTTTTTTGGTTGTTTCTTTATTAATGTATTTTTTTGTTGTTTTTTATAATTTTTATAAATTATTAAAGTATTTATTATGTTTTATAAATAGTTTCAAAATGATTTTTTTGTTGTTTCTTTATTAATGTATTTTGTTGTTGTTTTTTTTATAATTTTTAAAAATTATTAAAGTATTTATTATGTTTTATAAATAGTTTTCAAGATGATTTTTTTTGTTTCTTCATTAATGTATTTTTTGTTGTTTTTATAATTTTTATAAATTATTAAAGTATTTATTATGTTTTATAAATAGTTTTCAAGATGATTTTTTTTTTGTTTTGTATTTCTGCCCCTTAACTTTTGTTTTTTGTATAAAAAATGTTTTTTGGCTAGGGCATTTTTTTGACTAGGATGTCCTTGACTGTACCGCCACGTGTGGATTTTGGTCTTATTAAAGGGCCGATGGCTTGTTTAGTAGACATTTTAAAAGATAAGGGGCAGAAAAAAAGGCCCAAAAAAGGGGCATTTAGGTTTCAAAAAAAAAGTTATATCAAATACATATTTAATACGGTTCTCCTATATAAAAGAAAATTTCATAACTTCTACTAACAGCTAAACATCTCTTACCCCCTAATACATATTTAACTATCCACTATTTCTATCTAATAGTAATATTAGTTATATCAAATACATTCACATAATAAAATACAATATATATTGATTAGGCCAGTATCATCATATAATTTGCTCAATAAACTTTTACATGATGGGTGATCATGTATCGAAGGGGTTGTGCCAAAACCTTTATCTTTTTGGTTAATGAAAATCATGTGACACAAGTCATCTTATTATAGTTTGCTATTTATTACTTCTATTTGATTATATCAACCATATTGTATATATATGTAGCTAGCAATAACATATATCAACAAAATCCACAACTAAACATGCACGGGGAATTGTATCATATATATAAACTTTTCGAATTCTATCTGAACATTCATATCAAGATGCAACGTGACGTTCCATATTATTTCACCTCATAAAAAGGTGCAACTTTCTATATGACTAGCTACCACATTTCTTGATATATGAAACAAATGCAATTTTTACAATAAAATAGCATGGATGAAATTGCATTAGCTTAGTTAATTAGGTCATTAGGAACATCAAAAGTATAGATGGGATCCAAAGGGCACGCTCTGGAAGCCCGCGCAGGAGATCGCGAAAAATTGATCAAACACTACAGCAATCGTCACCGGATATTGCTCGTGGGCGAGGGAGACTTTTCCTTCGCATTGTGCCTAGCCAAGGCTTTTGGTCATGCACACAACATCATCGCAACATCACTAGACTCCGAATGTATGTATGAAATGCTCAACACACACACACACACACACACACACACACACACACACACACACACACACACACACACACATATATATATATATATATATATATATATATTCTAAGTTTTAATTTCTTTTGTAGTGCAATAATGTGTTGATCATTACTTCTCTTGTAGTGCAACTGGGAATAAAGCATCCTACTGCTGCCGCAAATTTGGTGGAATTGAAGGGCAGAGGAAGTACTATAATACATGAAGTAAATGTGTACAACATGTGTGATCATCCTCGTTTGAGACGTAATAAATTCGACAGAATTGTGTTTAATTTTCCTCACGCTGGATTCAGCCGGTTGAAAGAAGAGAACCAGCACCAGATTCAGTGAGTTTTTCCAGTTCTCGATTTGGATTGTTTCCAACACATTAAGAATAGTTTATCTGCATGTACCAAAAACTAATAGCATATATAACTTTATTGATATTGTTCTATTTTCTGAGGCATAAAGAGTTAATTTTTTTTCGAATTGAAGCTAATGTATATCAATTAATTTGAAAACACAAAGCACTTTCTAGATTTTTAAGGATTATTTTTATAATGCCTTTTAAAAAAAGAACCAAAAAAGATCTCAAAAAGTCATATAAAAGCTTATAATAATGTGTACTTGAATAAACATATGATTCTTCATATAAACTTAATTTAAAAATCCTTGAGTACAGATACAATCAGCTAAAAACAATGTCTACATACTGGCCGGATATCAAGGGGTAATAATTCATTTGCTAATTTCTGAACTACATAAACATTTTTTTAAATGAAATGTACAGAGTGGCTTATTTGCTGATTTTTTTTTACCTCTTTTGGATATCAAGGCCTTATTGGCTATTGCATATTACATAGAGGTTTTGTGTACTCAGTAAACAAAAAAAGGTTTTGCGTTCTCAAAATATCCTTAGTTACTAACGAAATTACCTGGCAATTATTATATTCTTTTACTCTGACTAGCTAGCTAGAAGCTTAAAGTAAAAATATATATGATCTTGTAATAAAATCATTGGATTTTGATTCTTGCAAATATAATTTATATATTTCAGGCTTCACCAAGAATTGTCGGCAAATTTCCTGAAGAACGCCAGGAACATGTTGACTGTCGATGGTGAAGTGCACATCACACACAAGACTGCTTATCCTTTCAGTGAGTGGAAGATTGAGAAACTAGCCAACAAAGCCGGAATGCGATTAATCGAAGAAGCGCGGTTTCGTTTGTCCGATTACCCTGGGTACGAAAATAAAAGAGGAGGTGACGGATTTCATGTTTCTCGGAGTAACGACACTTTCCCGGTTGGAGAGGCGAGCACCTTCAAATTTGTGTATTAAAGTGTTGTGATCTTCTTTTGTTTTGATAAAGTATTGAAAATGAATTGGGAAAAAAGCAAATATATAAAACGCTTGGTTGCACTATGTTATTAGTATGGTGTCTCTAATTTGGATGTAACAATATTTTCGACTGGCCAGGAGGATCTTATTTAAGCAATTAAAAGTTACTAAGAAATACTTTAATCTCCGAAAATAAAAGAATAATAAAAGAAGGGAGATTTATAATTTTTGTCCTTTATTTTACATAAACATCAAGTTTTGCCCTTTTTTTACTGGACTTTTTTTTCCCGTTATCTTTATTTTTTTGTTTTAATTTTTGGCCGGTGGGCTTAGCTGAGGGCTGATTCGAAGCCCAGATTACGTGGCGTCCCACGTGGCGTGCAGACGACGGCCACGTGGCGCCACATCAACATTTTTTTTAAAATTCTTGAGAAATAGGGGTAATTACCAAATTACCCCTGTCAACTTTTGTTACCGTTTATATTTACTAATAAAATTTTAAAATAAAGACCGATTGAACAAGTTCATCAAGTTTATTATTATATATTTATTAAACAAAAAAAAAGCCCACCATCGCCGCCGCCACCACCACCACCGCCACCACCCTCCAACCCTCACCCTCCAACCGCCTCCCTCTTCCTCTCACAACCCTCCCCCGACCTCACCCCACTCTCCACCATCACCACCACCCTCCAACCCACACACTCCAATCGCCTCCCTCCTCCGCTCACAGCTCGCCGCCACCCTCTCCTCAATGAAACAAAAATTCCTAAATTTCATCCTAATATTCATAACAACAACAATTGTAATTCTCGTCCCCAATTCATCATCATCTTACTCTCGGATCTCACCGTCCAATCGGTCAACCACGACACCATCCTGGTCAACCTCTCCGCCACCTGCGGCCGTCCCGTGACGGCGCTCCGTCGCGTATCACCGCGAACTATGTGCCGACGAACCACAACGGAATCCTGCTCCACAACTGCACGACCTCGAACAGCACATGTTTGCCTCCGCCAACGATGGTGCAGACGAATTTCGAGATGTTGGATTGCAATGTGACGAACGAGAGCATCAACTGTTCTCGGGGATATCGATGGAGTCATTTGAGAACAACTCGTCGATTTCGTTGGATGTGCAGCTTTTGAGGATCGGGTGGTGGATGAGAGGTGATTGCCGCTGTTTGGAAAATTTGAGGTGCGTTAGAGTGGTGGCGCCGATTGAGGGGAATACGGCGGCGTATCGGTGTCGTTGTGTGGCGGGGTACGACGACGATGGGTTTCGTGATGGGCTCGCGGATTTGGGATTTGTGAAGGATGAGGATGAATCGGAGGAGGCCGTGTTTGGTTAGGACGACGTGTTGGTCAACGAGAAGTTCTGGTGGTGGTTTTCATTGAAGGGGGTGGGGGTGGGATCGGAGAAGAAGAAGAATTTTTGGTAATAAAAGTTGACGGGAGTAATTTGGTAATTACCCCTATTTCACAAGAATTTTGAAAGATCTTAGCGTCTGCAATATTTGTAACTGTGTCCAGTTGCACTTAGCAATAGTTGCAACTGCACACTGAAGTACAACAGACGATAGTTCTTTGATGTTTGAAAACAGTTTTTGCAGTTGCAATTGCGAAAAACAGTAAAACATAAACAGTAAAGAACACAAGAGATTTTTAACGTGGTTCGGTCCAAATGGTCCTAGTCCACGGGGCTTTCACCCAAAGTTTGACTCAAACTAATATACTAGACTCCCTCTAACATATGCAGCTGCAACACCTAACCCTTAACTTGTTTTCAGAAACACGATTGAATCGAAGACACACTAAGCTATTCCAGAGACCCTCTGACTTAATGCTCTTCACGAAATGACTCGATACAAGACTGACTGTTTAATATCTTTTTCAAAGTGTCTTGTAACGATCTCGAGTCTTCTCTTTATATAGGCGCACCAGAATCTTCTATCGAATCTTCAGTTGCAATCCACTTGCAATCTTTTTTCCAAGTAAGATGGGCACGACAACTGTTCTTGTAGATCCGTGAGACTGTCCTTCCTTATTAAGGGGATTCCAAACGATCTTCACGGATCTTTTAATGAACCTGCATGCTTATTAGTCCAAGTGCAATAAAGAGATAAGGAATATAAATCATGATTTAGATGATAGCATATCTTTTAAGATAAACCAATATCCTTTAAGATAATTACCAAATCAGGTTAACTAAATCCTAATAATTTAAACAAAACAATATCAATAAAGATAAGGCATGGGTCGCATGGTTTAGAGCCCATCCGAAGGGAATTCGGCCCTAACAATCTCCCCATTTGATTTGTTTTGTCAAAATTATTGACCACTCTGCACAATCGTTAGTAAGCATTCATAAACAAGTAGTACGCGCAGAAAGTAAAGCAAAGAGTACGAAATGTACTGGTTGCAACAGCAGTGCAACCTTCCGCCAAAACGTTTAACATAAGATAGAAATTGTCCAGATTTAGTGAGAGAAAAAAAATGTGCAAGTGCAACTCCCCCTAAACAAAATCTCCCCCTTTTTGAAATAACAAATCAAGGGGTATCGTTACCATGCCCAGACGATTCACCAAGCCCAGAGTGGAGACCAGCGTGTTGCAACAGACAGTCAAGCTTGGATGCTTGAAGGGCCATCGAAGTGCGCAACTCCTCATTCGACTGAACCAGCTCAGCCACCAGACCATTCAGCCTGGAGAGTTCCAGGTGCACCCCATCAAGACTGGCGGAGGCGTCGGGAATGGAGCCGGATTGCTTCTTTGTGGAAGATCCAGTTGCAGCTGGGGAGGGCGGCGACTTGTTCAAAATTTTAGTGCTAGCACGCATGACCGGGCACTCGAGAAGGTCTTCCTTGTCCAGCATGATGGAGGGATGCCTGGAGGCAAAATACCTGTAGATGAGTGCATGGAACCCAAGTGAGAGATGGAAATTTGGAAAGGTACCCCAATAAATGCGTTCGAACACAAGCGTCCCCAGATCAATTGCAACTCCCGTTCCAACACGAAACAGTACACTGGCAACCTCAGGGCGGATGGTGGAGGTTTGCGTGCAAGGTAGCCAGTGGCTGACAAGGATTCGGAACAACATGTTGTACCGGCTTGTGAGTGAGCTGGTGGGAAAAGGTTCGAGGGGCCACACACGGATTGATCCGCCAGTCAGCTCGTATGCAACTTTGTCCATGTTGCGCTCCAGTCGCAACTCAGAGTGCCCGGCTGTGTCCACGATTGGTGCCTCCATGGCCTGGGACAGAAGCTCAGCAGTAAAGGGGCAGACATTTCCCCGAAGATAAATGACATGGCGCTGTAGTGACCCTTCCACATCGAGCTGGGTCGTGAGGTTGGCATAAAACTCTTGAGCCAGGACCTTGTTGTATTTGGTGGCGTTCTGAGTTGCAACTAGCCACCCGCGCTGTTCAAGGAGGTCCAGCACACCAGTCTCTTCATAGGACTTGAGGTCCAACGGTCGTTTCACAACCATAGGGCGCTTGCGAATTTCCAGCATTTTGGCTTCTGCTTCAGTATTGTAGAAACGCTGAGAGTGAGCCCTAGCAGCTTTCAATGCGGTAGAGGCAGGAACAACATCGGGGAGAGCGAAGGTAGACTCGGGCACCAAAGGTGAGGGTTTTCTTTGAGGAGCAGAAGATTTGGTTTTCTTCTTGGGGGGTTCAGGTGGAGGTGCATTGTCCTCTGAATCTGTGTCAGAGTCGGGTTGCACGTCAGTGAGCTTGTGAAGTCGTCTACGACGGGGAGGCTGATAGACCGGAATCTTGGACCATTTCCTTGTATTCACACCAGAGGAGGAAGGAGGAGCAGCAGGAGAGGCGAGATTGTCCTCAGGTGGTGGTGGCGGCACAGCGGAGGCGGATTCCACTTTGGATTTCTCTTTGGCTGGAGCAGTGGAGCGAGGCAGAGGAGATGGTGATTGGCGCTGCGGAGACGGGGAAGATGGTGGTGAAGGAGGTGAGGGCTGCTCAGTCGATTGGGTAGTATTTCTGTCAACTGCAGTTGCAGGACCCGTCGTAGGAGATGGTGGGTGGATCGTGCGGAGAGGAGGAAGGTCAATGGGCTCTTCTGAGAAGGTGGCGGCTGGTTTACGCGCAGATCCTCCCATCATGTGAAAGAAAATCTAATAGACAAGAGAGAGAGAGAGAGAGAGAGAGAGAGAGAGAGAGAGAGAGAGAGAGAGAGAGAGAGAGAGAGAGAGAGAGAGAGAGAAAATCGTGAGATGTGTGGAAGGAGGGAAAAGAAGAAGGGCAACAGGGGATAATATAAGACTCTCTAAAACCCTAGAATTTTAGGAGGGAAAAAAACACCAACACTTAGCAAGCCCTAGATACTCTTTTCACAAGATAAAGGATATTAAGAACGGATTAGATAGAGTTAAAACTAATTAAGATACGCAAGATACAAATCCTAACAACTTGCCAAAAAAACTGAACTCACAATGTGTCACCCTGTGAGGCACAATCACGCGTAATTAGGGCTCCAACATGTTAAGTAGAATTGAATACAACAACACGAGAATCAAGGTAATCAGTGGGAAAAATCCATCCTGTTACCGCCCTCACACAAATTTCTCCAGGCAGTTCACTGAATGATACTCAGTTGCAACTAAAACCAGGGACTAGGAGCAACTGGTAGCTTTCACACTGACACATTTGTGCACAAGGTAGCTCTTTGCAATGAGTGGTCGCGTGAGATAAGAATTTCTAGCTTTCACACTTGCTGCTTCTAGGTCAGGTAGCTTTTTCCAGTTGCACCTCAAGAAAAGAGAATTCTTTCACCCCTTTTTTTATATTTTTTTTTGTTGTATTTTTTTTTTGAGTAAGAGACAACAAACATGAGGAGACTGTCTGAGATCAGTAACAGGTTAGATGATCAGCCACTGGTCATCCTCAGTGCAACCCAGTTCCTGTTGCAATTCACATAAGGCAGAGCCCTAACGCCTTGCGAAGGTGCTCAAAGCGTGACACATCCAGAGCCTTGGTAAAGATATCTGCAAGTTGAAGATCAGAGCACACATGTCGTAACTCAATAGTTTTAGCCTCAACCAGTTCCCTAATATAATGATATCGAATATTAATGTGTTTAGTATGGGAATGTTGAACTTGATTCTTTGAGATGTTGATGGCACTAGTATTATTACAATAGAGAAGTATTTCATTTTGCAAGATACCGTAATCTTCTAGCATTTGTTTCATCCAGAACAGTTGGGTGCAACTGCTCCCAGCAGCAATGTATTCGGCTTCAGCTGTGGACAATGTGATTGAGTGTTGCTTCTTGCTAAACCATGACACAAGATTTGTTCCTACGTAAAAACATCCTCCTGTGGTACTCTTCCGATCATCAACACATCCTGCCCAATCTGCATCACTGTATCCTGCAAGAGACAAGTTATCATTAAAGTTGTAACTGAGACCAAAATCTGTTGTTCCAGAGATGTAACGTATAATTCGCTTGACAACCTTGAGATGAGATTCTTTCGGGTTGGCCTGATATCGAGCACATACTCCAACACTGAAGCAAATATCAGGTCTACTAGCAGTGAGGTACAGTAGGCTTCCTATCATACTTCGATAAAGACTGGGATCTACCGAGTTGCAACTATCATCTTTGCTGAGGCGATCTGTAGATCCCATAGGGGTTTTCATGGGTTTGGCATGTTCCAGGCCAAAATTCTTGATAAGATTCCTAGCATACTTCGCCTGGGATATAAATATTCCATCATTTTGCTGCTTGACCTGCAAACCAAGAAAATAGGTTAGTTCACCAACCATGCTCATTTCAAATTCGTTTTTCATAACAGAAATGAAGTGTTGCAACTCATCATGAGATGTAGAACCAAACACGATATCATCTACATAAATCTGGGCAATAAGAATGTTTGTTCCAAAGTGTTTATAGAATAGGGTTCTGTCTACACTCCCTCTTGTATATCCCTTTTCAAGGAGGTGCACGGTGAGTCTTTCATACCATGCCCGTGGGGCTTGCTTTAAGCCATATAGTGCTCTTTTCAATTTCAGCACATGGTCAGGAAAATGTGGGTCTGTGAATCCTTTAGGTTGTTCGACGAACACCTCTTCGTTCAAGTACCCATTCAGGAATGCACTTTTGACATCCATATGGAAGAGTTTGAAGTGCAAACCACATGCAACTGCGAGAATAAGACGAATGGACTATAGTCTTGCAACTGGGGCAAATGTGTCGTCATAGTCAACTCATTCGACTTGCGTGTATCCCTGTGCAACTAGTCTCGCTTTGTTGCGCACTATATTTCCCAATTCGTCGGTTTTGTTCTTGAATATCCATTTGGTGCCGATGATGTTCACTTTGTCTGGTCGAGGTACAAGTGTCCAAACATAATTTCGTTCAAATTGATTCAGTTCCTCTTGCATGGCCTCTATCCAAGCTTCTTCCAGTAGTGCTTCCTTTACGTTCTTGGGTTCAATCTTAGAGGTGTAACTCACAAAATGCACCATTTGGTCATATCTCCTTCGAGGGATGTCTCGCGTTCTTATCCCGTCACTTATGTCCCCAATGATAGCTTCAGGTGGGTGGTTCCTTCTGATGTGTGGTGGTGCTTGTGGGTTCTCAGTTTGCACTCCTATAATGGGGTCTGTTTCTGTTGGAATGGTATCCGTCGGAGTATCCTCAGGTCGCTGGTTAACTGAGTCAGTTGCAACTGGTGGTGAAATCTTGTGTGGGCGGTGTGATTCCTCCTCATCATCAGCCTCCGCCAGTTCAGTGATCTGAGCTTCAGATGATGTGGTTGCAAAGTCCCTGTAATCGTCAAACTCAACATTAGATGATTCAACTACTGTTTGAGTGCGCATATTGAATACGCGATAAGCATGACTATACCGTGAGTACCCAACAAAAATTTCTAGGTCAGATTTGGATTGAAATTTTCCTCTAGGTTCCCTATCATTTAGAATGTAGCAAGCACAACCAAAAACATGAAAGTGTTGAACATTTGGTCTTTTACCTTTCCAGAGTTCATAGGCAGTTTTAGTTGTACCTGGTCGAAGGTAAACTCGGTTAGAGACATATCATGCAGTGTTCACGGCTTCCGCCCAGAACTTGATGGCTAGTTTTTTTGAGTTTAGCATGACTCTTGCCATTTCAACTAGTGTCCTGTTCTTCCTTTCAACTACCCCATTTTGTTGTGGTGTGATGGGGGACGAGTATTCATGAAATATACCCTTGTCAGAACAGAATTCAACGAAGCTTGAATTTTCAAACTCCCTACCATGATCACTTCGAATTCTTTTAACAGTTAGATCCTTCTCAGTTGCAACAGTGTTGCACAAGTTTTTGAAGAAAACAAAGGATTCATTTTTGTCTTTTAGGAATTCAACCCAGGTGAATCTTGAGAAATCATCAACGCATAAAAAAATGTAACGCTTACCAGAGATGCTTTCCTTTTGAATGGGTCCCACAAGATCCATGTGTAGCAATTCCAGAATTCTTACCGATGGTATGTGTTGCAACTCACTATGGCTTGCTCTTGTCTATTTTCCTTCAAGGCATGACCCACACTTTCCAATTGACTTTGCTCCAAGCTTTAGTAATCCTCTCACACTTTGATTGTTGAAGAGCTGTGCCAGGGACTTGTAATTGAGGTGTCCAAGCCGTTGGTGCTATAGTTCTGCAACAAATTCTTTGCTCGAGTTGCAAGTAAGTGACCTGAAGGTAGGTTTACAGTTAGTCATAGTATAACAGTTTTCAGTGCTTCTTAGTCCTTTCAAGACTACATTTTGGAATTGATCTACAACTTCACATTCATCTTTGGTAAAGTGAACAAAGAGATCATCGTCACACAACTGACTAACACTAATAAGATTTGCACATAGTCCATCAACATAGTGAACATCTCTTAGTTTGGGGAAGCCTTTAACACTTAGGATTCCTCTCCCCATTATTTTCCTCTGTTTCCATCACCGAAAACAACATCCCCTTTTCGTTCATGCACAAAGTTGCTAAGAATGTCCTTATTTCCAGTCATATGCCTAGAACATCCGCTATCAAAGTACCAAGAGTTAGAATAAGACCCTTCTTGAGAGGTAGAGTTGCAAGAAGTAAGACAAATAAGAGGGTTAGAAGATTTCTTAGCCCAAACTTGTTGTGGTGGCACGACGGTTGCAACTGTGGGTGCATCCAGTATGATCTTCTTCTTTCTTTGGTTTCTCCTCTTCTTCTTTTGTACTTCGGGAACAATGAGGGAGGATGTGTCCTGAGGTGTCCATAGCTGATAGCAGTAGGAATGAATGTGTCATTGGACTCCGCAGTGGTGGCAGATAGGAATGAATCTTCCTCTTGCAAACCTGTTTATGGAATTCCGGTCAGATACTATTGCTGGCAGATTACGACTAGTACGTACCTGATTGTTGGTGTTGGGATAGTCGAAGGGAATTTCAACTCCCTTGGGGATCCTCTTCTTTTTGGAAACGGAAATCTTGGTATTACCAAGAAACTATGGTGAGGTGGAATCAACATATCCTACTCCTGTTTTCCCAGTTGCAACTTTCTGGGTGTCCAGAACTTTTTCCAAGTTTTCTGTGCCTGGTGTGAGCAACTTCACATTCTTAGCCAGTGTGTCCAATTCTTTCTTGGTGAGATCGCATACTTCAACAAGTTCTTTGTGTGCTTTAAGTGACGATCCTAGATCAGTGGGCACAAGATCTCTCTCCAAGGTGAGCGCGAGAACCTTTCTTTCGAGTACGAAGATTCTGTTGTTCATTCTCACAGGGCTGCCAAAGGTAGAAACAATCTTGAGTTGGGCCTCCAATTCAGAGTTTCTTCTGCAGATTGCCTCCATATCCTCTGTAAGTTCCAACTCGTTATTGTCAAGTGAGTCGCAATCGGAGTCAGAATTGCTGCGAATTGTAACTCCCATGTTGGCTCTAAGAGGAATGAACGATGAAAATGCAAGGTCATCGACTTCTTCTATGTCATCTTCACTGTTATCAGATTCGTCCTCACTCCATGCGAGTAATGCACGACTTTTGTTTTTCTCGAGAAGATTTGCACAGTCTGCCCTTATGTGTCCAAAACCTTGACATTCCCTGCATTGAATACCCTTTCCAGACCTTTTATTGTCAAGTCTATTAGTAGCGGAAGGCTTATTATTAGATAAATCAGAGGGACTTACAACTGGGTTTGAAGAGTTACCTCTACTCCATCGTTTGTTCATTCTGTTGAACTTCTTTGTGAGGAGTGCTAGGGATTGCTCTAATTCTGAGTTGGGTTTGTTTTGTGGAAGACTGGCCTGAAGTGCAACTCCTTTGGAAATGGTGTCTCATTCTCTCTTGAGTTTCATTTCCCATGCGGTTAGTGATCCCATGAGATCAGCCAGAGGTAGTGTGTTAACATCTTTTACTTCCTCAATGGCTGAGACTTTCATTGCAAACCTTCCAGGAAGAGATCCTAGGAGTTTTAGCACGATTCTGGATTCAGGAAAGTCTGCTCCAAGGATGGTGGCTTCACTAGCGAGATGCTTGAGTTTGGAGTGGAACTGAGCGATGGTATCCGTTTCTTCCATGCGTACATAGTTGAACTGGTCATTAAGTAGTTGCAACTTGGATGCGCACACTTTGTCATTTCCTTGGTGTGCATTCTCAATAGCCTGCCAAGCATCTTTCGCAATTTCACAGTTAGATATACTCTTATATTGGTCATAATCAACATCAACTAAGATAATGTTTAAAGATGTAGAGTTATAGTTTGCTAAGAGTTCTTCAGCATCGGTCCATTCCAGCTCGGATTTCACTCGTCCTTGATCATCTGTCGGTGGGGTCCATCCTTTTAGAATGCTCTTCCAGGCCTTCTGATCCTGCTGTTTGATGAAGTTTTGCATACGATTCTTCCAGTAGGAGTAGTTTGTAGCCGTCAGCATTGGTGGCTTGATGGTTGACAGACCTTCCCTCATTTCTTCCATTGTAAAAAAAACAATTAAACAAAACAAAGATCTTTTAGACCAGAATCTACACTATGTAAATATAGTGACCCGCTCTGATACCAATTGAAAGATCTTAGTGTCTGCAATACTTGTAACTGTGTCTAGTTGCACTTAGCAATAGTTGCAACTGCACACTGAAGTACAACAGACGATAGTTCTTTGACGTTTGAAAACAGTTTTTGCAGTTGCAATTGCGAAAAACAGTAAAACATAAACAGTAAAGAACACAAGAGATTTTTAACGTGGTTCGGTCCAAATGGTCCTAGTCCACGGGGCTTTCACCCAAAGTTTGACTCAAACTGTTTCCTACTTAAGAATTACAATGAAGGATTTAAATCAACTCATATACTAGTAGGGGTGTACATATAACCGCCACCCGCCCGACCCGCCCGCCACAACCCGCAAACCCGCGGTTTGGTAATTTTTTGCAAAGAAAACAGTTTAAAAATGTGGTAACCCGCTGTCTGGCGGGCGGGTCGCGGGTTACCCAGTCTACCCGCCCGACCCGCCTGTTACTTAATATAAAAAGAAAAAAAAATGTTACACCCTTCATTTAGGGTTATTATTTCAGCCTCCAGTCTTCACTCTTCTCTCTAAAAAAAACCAGCCGCCACGCTCTCTTCTCTCTCACTCTCTGCCACGGCGCCACCAACCTCTCTCCGCCACGCTCCCTTCTCCCTCACTCTCTGCCACGGCGCCACCAGCCCCTCTCCGCCACGCTCTCTTCTCTCTAAAAAAGATCACCTCCGCCACGCTCTCTTCTATCTCTCTCTCTCTCTGCCACGGCGCCACCAGCCCCTCTCCGCCATGCTCTCTTCTCTATCAATCTCTGCCACGACGCCACCAGTCCCTCTCCGACCTCCGCCGCGCTCTACTCACCATCCGCCACCACAACCACCAACAAGCTCCACGACTCCACCCCCATCAAACACTCCATCCACCACTGCTCCACCACGACCCCACTACGGTAGCGGTCCACCCCTGAACAGTACACTATGGGGCACTTTTTCTCCGAATTTTTTTTTTCGATTTAGCTATGACAGTGTTCGATTCTGCGTGGGTGTTAGAATTTACCTTTTGAATTATTATTTTGTGATTAGAAGAAAATTTAATTTGTTGTAGGATATTGTGTTGCTGTTTGTGTTAGTGTTAGCAGGAGATTTTAAATTTGATGTTAACCATTTGTGTTAGCAAATGTGATTAGGAGAAAACTAGAGTTGATGTTAGCAATTGTTTTCATGTTTGTGTTAGCAATTGTATTAGCAGTATGTTATCAAATGGCAATTTTGTTAATAGTATGTTAGGAAATAACAATTGTATTTTCTGTTGGGTTTCAATGCTTGATTGTTCATGATGATAATTAAATCCATGTAATGTAACCCGCCCGCTAACCCGCCTAACCCGCTCAACCCGCAACCCGCATGGTTTCTAAATTGTCACCACCCGCATGGGTGAAATAATTGGTAACCCGCCAAGATTGGGTATGGTGTCTTTTTTCGTTGCCATCCGCCATAACCCGCCCGCGTACACCCCTATATACTAGACTCCCTCTAACATATGCAGTTGCAACACCTAACCCTTAACTTGTTTTCAGAAACACGATTGAATCGAAGACACACTAAGCTATTCTAGAGACCCTCTGACTTAATGCTCTTCACGAAATGACTCGATACAAGACTGATTGTTTAATATCTTTTTCAAAGTGTCTTGTAACGATCTCGAGTCTTCTCTTTATATAGGCGCACCCGAATCTTCTATCGAATCTTCAGTTGCAATCCACTTGCAATCTTCTTTCCATGTAAGATGGGCACGACAGCTGTTCTTGTAGATCCGTGAGACTGTCCTTCCTTATTAAGGGGATTCCAAACGATCTTCACGGATCTTTTAATGAACCTGCATGCTTATTAGTCCAAGTGCAATAAAGAGATAAGGAATATGAATCATGATTTAGATGATAGCATATCTTTTAAGATAAACGATTATCCTTTAAGATAATTACCAAATCAGGTTAACTAAATCCTAATAATTTAAACAAAACAATATCAATAAAGATAAGGCATGGGCCGCATGGATTAGAGCCCATCCGAAGGGAATTCGGCCCTAACAAATTTAAAAAAAAAATTGTTGACGTGGTGCCACGTGGCCGTCGTCTGTACGCCACGTGGGTTGCCACGTCGTCTGGGCTTCAACTCAGCCCTCAACGAAGCCCACCAGGCAAATTTAAAACAAAAAAATAAAGTTAACAGGCAAAAAAAAAGTCCGATAAAAAAGGGCCAAACTTGAAGTTTATATAAAATAAAGGGCAAAAATAATAAATTGCCCATAAAAGAAAGCTACATTTGAGTTTTTGCTCAAATTTGTAATTTTGTTTAACTTCATAAAACCAAAGACAGTATGATTTTATAATATATTCCTTTTTGTCATTAAAATTACCTTTCAAGTATTAAAAATCTCAAGTGTAACTACTCCAGAATTGTAGGAGTGTCAATAAGGCATTATACCCAGATTTAACTGAAATTGTTGTCAAGTATAATAATATTATTAAGAATCTCAACTTAATTTATGGTTCTTAGCTTGGACCATATGGATTGCTTTAAACTTAATATGTTGGGTTGTGGAATCGTCTAAAGATACTGTTGTTAGGGCCGTGTGTTTCACACGAATCTGGACCCTGACCCGATCGGCCCAACGTAGTATTGATATTGTTTTGATTAAATCATTAGGTTAAGATAAATCTAAGTTGGTAATTATCTTGAGAATATTTTTGTTAAATCGGAAGATATTATTTCATCTAAGATAGATTTATCTTCCTTATCTCCGTAGTATGAATGTAGACATAGTGCATTGACGGATTAACTTCTATATCTAATGAGATCTTGCAGAATATGATGGATAAGGCAAAAATATACTATCGGATTGCAGCAGAATTCTGGCGTGCCTATCTTACAAGGCAAGAAGATATTCTGTGGATTGCAACAAAGGATATTCTGAAGATTCAGCACTTGCCTATAAAAGGAGAAGACTCGAGACATATTGAAGGGCACTTTGAAAAAGATATTAAGCAGTCAAGTCTTGTATCGAGTCATTTGGTGGAGAACATTAAGTCAGAGGGTCTCTGGAGTAGCTTAGTGTGTCTTCGATTCAATCGTGTTTCTGAAAACAAGTTAAGGGTTAGGTGTTACAACTGCATATGTTAGAGGGAGTCTAGTATATGAGTTGATTTAAATCCTTCATTGTAATTCTTAAGTAGGAAACAATTTGAGTCATACTTTGGGTGAAAGCCCCGTGGACTAGGACCATTTGGACCGAACCACGTTAAAAATCTCTTGTGTTCTTTACTGTTTATGTTTTACTGTTTTTCGCAATTGCAACTGCAAAAACTGTTTCAAACGTTAAAGAACTATCGTCTGTTATACTTCATTGTACAATTGCAACTATTGCTAAGTGCAACTGGACACAGTTACAAGTATTGCAGACACTAAGATCTTTCAATTGGCATCAAGAGCGGGTCACTATATTTACATAATGTAGATTCTGGTCTAAAGATCTTTGTTTTGTTTAAATTTTTTAATGGAGGAAATGAGGGAAGGTCTGTCAACCATCAAGCCACCCATGCTGACGGCTACCAACTACTCCTACTGGAAGAATCGCATGCGAAACTTCATCAAACAGCAGGATCAGAAAGCCTGGAAGAGTATTCTAAAAGGGTGGACCCCACCAACGGATGATCAAGGACGAGTGAAATATGAGCTAGAATGGACCGATGCTGAAGAACTCTTAGCAAACTATAACTCTACAACTTTAAACATTATTTTAGTTGCTGTTGATTATGACCAATATAAGAGTATATCTAACTGTGAAATTGCAAAAGATGCTTGGCATGCTATTGAGAATGCACACCAGGGAAATGACAAAGTGCGCGCATCTAAGTTGCAACTACTCAATGACCAGTTCAACTATGTACGCATAGAAGAAACGGACACCATCGCTCAGTACCATTCCAAACTCAGGCATCTCGCTAGTGAAGCCACCATCCTTGGAGCGGATTTCCCTGAATCCAGAATCGTGCTAACACTTCTAGGATCTCTTACAAGAAGGTTTGCAATGAAAGTCTCAGCCATTGAAGAAGCAAAAGACGTAAACACTCTGCCTCTGGCTGATCTCATGGGATCATTAACCGCTTGGGAAATGAAACTCAAGAGAGAAGGAGACACCATCTCCAAAGGAGTTGCACTTCAGGTCAGCCTTCCACAGAACAGTCTCAACTCAGAATTAGAGCAATCCCTAGCACTCCTCACAAAGAAGTTCAACAGAATGAACAAACATTGGAATAAAGGTAACCCTTCAAACCCAGTTGTAAGTCCCTCTGATTTATCTAATAATAAGTCTTCCGCTACTAATAGAATTGACAACAAGAGGTCTGGAAAGGGTATTCAGTGCAGGGAATGTCAGTGTTTTGGACACATAAGGGCAGACTGTGCAAATCTCCTCGAGAAAAACAAAAGTCGTGCATTGCTAGCATGGAGTGAGGACGAGTCTGATAACAGTGAAGATGATACAGAAGAAGCCACTGACATTGCGTTCTCATCATTCATTCCCTTTAGAGCCAACATGGGAGTTGCAATCCTGAGCACAACAGACTCCGACAGCGACTCACTTGACAGTGACGAGTTGGAACTCACAGATGATATGGAGGCAATCTGCAAAAGAAATTCTGAATTGGAAGCCCAACTCAGAATCGTATCAACCTTTGGCAGCCCTGTGAGAATGAACAACAGAATTCTTGAACTCGAAAGAAAAGTTCTCGCGCTCACCTTGGAAAGAGATCATATGTCCACTGATCTGGACTCGGCACTCAAAGCCCACAAGACACTAGTTGAAGTGTACGATCTCACCAAGAAAGAACTGGACGCTCTGGCCAAGAATGTGAAGTTACTCACACCAGTGACAGAAAACTTAGAAAAAGTTCTAGACACCCAGAAAGTTGCAACTGGGAAAACAGGAGTAGGATATGCTGATCCCACTTCACCAAAGTTTCTGGATAATACCAAGATATCCATTTCCAAAAAGAAAAGGATACCCAAAGGAGTTGAAATCCATTTCAACAATCCCAACACCAACAATCAGGTACGTATCAGTTGTAACTTACCAGTAACAGTATCTGACCAGAATTCCGTAAACAGGTTTGCAAAAGGAAAGTTCATTCCTACCTGTCACCACTGCGGAGTCCAAGGGCACATCCGTCCCTACTGTTTTCAACTGTGGACACCTCAGAACACTCCCTCCCTCACTGTTCCCGAAGTACAGAAGAAGAAAATGAGAAAGCGAAGAAAGAAGAAAATCACACTGGATACACCCACAGTTGCAACCGTCGTACCATCACGACAAGTTTGGGTTAAGAAATGTTCTAACCCCTTACCTGTCTAACTACTTGCAACTCTACCTCTCAACGAGGATCTTACTCTAATTCTTGGTACTTTGATAGCGGATGCTCTAGGCATATGACCGGAAATAAGAACATCCTAAGCAACTATGTGCATGAAAGAAAAGGGGATGTTGTTTTCGGTGATGGAAACCGAGGAAAGATAATGGGGAGAGGAACCCTAAGAGTAACAGGCTTTCCCAAACTTTGAGATGTTCTCTATGTTGATGGACTGTGTGCAAATTTGATTAGTATTAGTCAACTCTGTGACGATGATCTCTTTGTTCACTTTACCAAAGATGAATGTGTAGTGGTAGATCAATCTCAAAATAGAGTTTTGAGAGGATTAAGGAGCACTGAAAACTGTTATACTATGACTAACTGTAAAGCTGTCTACATGTCACTCACTTGCAACTTGAGCAAAGAATCTATTGCAGAATTATGGCACCAACGGCTTGGACACCTCAATTACAAGTCCCTGGCACAACTCTTCAACAATCAAAGTGTGAGAGGACTACCAAAGCTTGGAGCAAAGCCGACAGGAAGGTGTGGTTCATGCCTTGAAGGAAAACAGACAAGAGCAAGTCATAGCGAATTGCAACACGTACCATCGGTAAGAGTTCTGGAATTGCTACACATGGACCTTGTGGGACCCATCCAAAAGGAAAGCATCTTTGGTAAGCGTTACATTTTTGTGTGCGTTGATGATTTCTCAAGGTACACATGGGTTGAGTTTCTAAGAGACAAAAATGAATCCTTTGTTTTCTTCAAAAACTTGTGCAACACAGTTGCAACTGAAAATGATCTAACTGTTAAAAGAATCCGAAGTGATCATGGTAGGGAGTTTGAAAATTCAAGCTTCGTTGAATTCTGTTCTGACAAGGGTATATTTCATGAATACTTGTCCCCTATCACACCACAACAAAATGGGGTTGTTGAAAGAAAGAACATGACACTAGTTGAAATGGCAAGAGTCATGCTGAACTCAAAAAAACTAGCCATCAAGTTCTGGGCAGAAGCAGTGAACACTGCATGCTATGTCACTAAACGAGTTTACCTACGCCCAGGTACAACTAAAACTGCCTATGAACTCTGGAAAGGTAAAAGGCTAAATGTTCAACACTTTCATGTTTTTGGTTGTGCTTGCTATGTTCTGAATGATAGGGAACCTAGAGGAAAATTTCAATCCAAATCTGATCTAGGAATTTCTGTTGGGTACTCACGGTATAGTCATGCGTATCGCGTATTCAATATGCGCACTCAAACTGTAGTTGAGTCTTCTAATGTTGAGTTTGACGATTACATGGACTTTGCAACTACATCATCTGAGGCTCGGATCACTGAACTGACATAAGCTGATGATGAGGAGGAATCACACCGCCCCCACAAGATTACACCACCAGTTGCAACTGACACAGTCAACCAGCAACCTGAGGATATTCCGACGGATACAGTTCCAACAGAAACAGCCCCCACTATAGTAGTGCAAACAGAGAACCTACAAGCACCACCACACATAAGGAGGAATCACCCACCTGAAGCTGTCATTGGGGATATAAGTGATGGGATAAGAACACGAGACATCCCTCGAAAGAGATATGACCAGATGGTGCGCTTTGTGAGTTACACCTCCAAGATTGAACCCAAGAACATAAAGGAAACACTGCTGGGAGAAGCTTGGATTGAAGCCATGCAGGAGGAACTGAACCAATTTGAACGAAATAATGTTTGGACACTTGTCCCCCGACCAGACAATGTAAACGTCATTGGTACCAAATGGATATTCAAGAACAAGACCGACGAATTGGGAAATATAGTGCGCAACAAAGGCAGGCTAGTTACACTGGGATACTCACAAGTAGAAGGAGTCGACTATGACGACACCTTCGCTCCAGTTGCAAGACTTGAATCCATTCGTCTTTTACTCTCAGTTGCATGTGGTTTGCACTTCAAACTCTTCCAGATGGATGTTAAGAGTGCATTCCTGAATGGATACTTAAACGAAAAGGTGTTCGTCGAACAACCTAAAGGGTTCACAGATCCACATTTCCCAAACCATGTGTTAAAATTAAAAAGAGCACTTTATGGTTTAAAGCAAGCTCCACGGGCATGGTATGAAAGACTCACCATGCATCTCCTTGACAAAGGATACACAAGAGGGAGTGTAGATAGAACCTTGTTCTACAAACACTTCGGAACTAACATTCTTATTACCCAAATTTATGTAGATGACATCGTGTTTGGATCTACATCTCAGGATGAGTTGCAACACTTCATCTCTGTTATGAAAAATGAGTTTGAAATGAGCTTGGTTGGCGAACTAACGTATTTTCTTGGGCTACAAGTCAAGCAACATAATGATGGAATATTCATATCCCAGACGAAGTATGCCAAAAATCTCATCAAACGTTTTGGCCTTGAGCATGCCAAACCTATGAAAACTCCCATGGGATCGACAGATCGCCTCAGCAAAGATGACAGTTGCAACTCCGTGGATCCCAGTCTTTACCGAAGCATGATAGGAAGCCTACTGTACCTCACTGCTAGCAGACCTGACATATGCTTCAGTGTTGGAGTATGTGCACGATATCAGGCCAATCCGAAAGAATCTCATCTCAAGGCTGTCAAGCGAATTATACGTTACATCTCAGGTACATCAAATTTTGGTCTCAGTTACAACTTCAATGCTAATCTGTCTCTTGCAGGATATAGTGATGCAGATTGGGCACGATGTGCTGATGATCGGAAGAGTACCACAAGAGGATGTTTTTACCTAGGAGCAAATCTTGTGTCCTGTTTAGCAAGAAGCAACACTCAATCACCTTGTCCACAGCCGAAGCTGAATACATTGCTGCTGGGAGCAGTTGCACCCAACTGGTTTGGATGAAACAAATGCTAGAAGATTATGGTATCTCTCAAAACGAAATACTTCTCTATTGTGATAATACAAGTGCCATCAACATCTCTAAAAATCCAGTCCAACATTCTCGCACTAAACACATTGATATTCGATATCATTATATTAGGGAACTGGTTGAGGCTAAAACTATTGAGTTACGACATGTGTGCACTAACCTTCAACTTGCAGATATTTTTACCAAAGCTCTGGATGTGACACGTTTTGAGCACCTTCGCAAGTCGTTAGGGCTCTGTCTTATGTGAATTGCAACAGGAACACGGTTGCAACTGAGGATGACCAGCGCCTGATCTTCTGCCTGTTACTGATCTTAGACAGTCTCCTCATGGTTGTTTGTTGTACTTTTACTGAAAAAAAAAACCAAAAAAAAGGGGGAGGACATGCGTCTTCGCCCCATGAGTTGCAACTAGAAAAAGCTACCTTACCTAGAAGCAGCAAGTGTGAAAGCTAGCAATTCTTATCTCACGCGACTCCTCATTGCAAAGAGCTACCTTGCTCACAAATGTGTCAGTGTGAAAGCTACCAGTTGTTCACAGTTCATTACTTTAGTTGCAACTGAGTATCATCCAAGAAACCCCCTGACGAAACTGAATGAGTTTTGTAAATGGATAGATTCTCTCCACTGGTCACCTTGGGTCTCGTGTTGCTGCATTCAATTCTACTTACATGCCGGAGCCCTAATTACACGTGATTGGGCCTCACAGGGTGTCACATTGTGAGTCCAAGTTTTTTTTTGGCAAGTTGTTAGGATATGTCTCATACGCGTATCTTAATTTGATTTAACCCTACCTGTTAACCATAAAAATAAATAAAAGGGAAAGAAGAAGGTTAATCCTAATCGGGAAATTAGTAAATGGACAATATAGTTGTCACGAGTACTTCCGATGAGATGTACCCACTCCTAATAAGGAGATCCCCTCGGATGATGCCTTCCCTCGGTCACTGACATAAGGAGGCAAGAAGAAGCACACGGGGAGGAACATAAGCGTCCCTTGGAAAGTCAAATGGTGAATAAAAGGCATATATCAACGCGGCATCGGAAAAAGAGTAAACCCCGATGGATCCGCACGACTCCGATATCCACCAATGCGCCAAGAGGGACCACAACAGACCCTGAGTCCCATGAACTTACAAGAAAACTTCCTTGCTGAACACTCCTCAATATGAACTGCCCTCGGACCATCACCCGAGAACCCATTTTTGGAGAAAAACCAGAAATGAATAACAGAGCGCCCAAATAATATATTCCGAGGACTTAGACGAAAAAGTACAATTTCAAACAGAGCAAATCTAGCCCTCGGAGATCAAATCAATCCCTCGGAGATCATAGCAAGCCCTCGGAGATCATATCACACCCTCGGAGATCATATAACGCCATCAGAGATCCTATTACGCCATCACATTACGCCCTCGAAGATCACTCCAGATCATTGAAGAATGGACCCGAGTCAAGAAAGAGAAATAAAACCCCTCGGAAGGCATATACAACAGTCCCTACCCCCTGACATCATCCTAATTATGTATCAACAAAAGCATAGCCCCTCGGAAGAATAACACCCCCAAAACAGCTATTCATTGGAGATCGTCGGAGCCATCGGAAGACATAAAGATTGGTCTAATCAGCGTCTAGTAGACTAAGAGATAAACCTTATCCTAATTTTGACACCTGTATCAATATAACGACACCTGTCTTTACTAAAGCACATGCACAATGACACCTGCCCCTACCAAAATCTATATAAAGGGAGGTAATCACTAGAAGAAGGATAACTTAACTCAACTTACTACAAGCACACAAAGATAAAAGGAGGAAAAGTTCAGTGAATAAAGGAAGGGAACATTCTTGTAACTCTTGTCATTTTCAAATCATCTCCAACTATGATTGTTTCTGAATCACAGACAGGGCGTTCCAACCCAATATAAATATCTTCCGTTAAATAGGGAATAATTCCAAACCCGTTAACAAAGTGGCACCGTCTGTGGGAACGCCATAATATCTGTCCTCTAGAGAATTCAACAAACATCGATTAGGATGGATGATCTCTTCGAAAGTGAAGACCTTTCAATTCATTACAACGACTCGGAAGAAACTCTGTCCAATTATGAATCAGGTACGAGAGATTTTATTAATATTCCCCGACCTGTCTATGAAAGACTTGTAGATGCTACATGGGCACCCCGGAGGGGGAAACATCTCGGAAACATGTCCTCTATATCCTCCGATGACAGAAATTTCCCTTCTGAAAGAGATACACCCCAGGCGGTGCGGAACCCAAACTCAATCCCTTGGCATCAGGAACCCCGACAAACGCCCCGAAGGTATGCTTATCCTGAAAGGGGTCGGGGGGAAATTTCCCACCCCTCGGAGTATCGGGGAGATGTTGAACACTTCTTATGGGGAATGATGGATGACTTACGGAAAGAATTGGGCGATCTCAAGAAAACCATGGCCCCTGAGGAGGATCCCACATTCAAGACCTCTCATTTCATTCCCGAAATTGCTTTAGCCTTTATCCCCGCGGGGATGCGACCCATCAATATCCTGCTATATACTGGAGAAGCTGATGGGAGGGATCCGCATGACCATATCCATCAATATCTGGTCGGAATGGACCTATCTTCCGCCCCTGACCATGTGTTATGCCGCGTGTTTCCTGTTACCCTCGGAGGGCGAGTTCAAGCGTGGTTCACTCACATTCCACCTAGTTCCATTACGAGCTTTGACCGATTAGCTCATTTGTTTGTACGACAGTTTGCTTGTAATCGAAGGTACCCCAAGTCCGCCACACATCTTTTCATGGACGAAGCTGAAATTGTAGAACTGTGGATTGACACAACACTTTTGAGAGTTAAGCTGGAATTGCCTTAACTCTATTTTGATCTTCTTGATGATAATAATGTGCAGCGGAAGTAAGAACACAAGAAGATATAATTTTAAGAAGTTTTCAATATTATTAAAAACTTCCGAGCCTTAGGCGAAATAACCATAAAGGTTTTATCAAAAACGTTCCTCACAACAATTCACTCACGCTCTTTGTTGATCGGACTCAACGAAGCAGACAAGTAAGAACTACTTAACTTCTATGAACTAGACTTAAGCAGTTGTTACAAAAACTTCGCAAAACAAAATGAAGACAATACAAAGAAGAATTAATCTCTTGGATTATTGGCACGATTGTCTTGTCTTCATCTTGATGAACTTCATATCTTTATAGATTTCTTGAGTCTTGAACGCCAAGATGTGTTGTTCACAGTTTTGGTAACTCTTGTTGTTTCCTTGTTGAATATTGCCTTCTTTGTGAACTTCATATCTTTCCAGAGAATCGTGTTTCCATTGTTACTGATTTAACAAGGCAACACATCTTCTTCAATTCGCAGAATCTTGGAAAGAATCATAGTTGCAGAGAATCCAATATTGTTTCCTTCTTTTGAAACCGTGTGAGTTGACTATTCAACTTAGCTTGAATTATGGAAACTTCAAGTAAGGAATCTTCCAAAGCTCTTCCTTATGTTTAAGATACTTTCCTGGACATAAACATAAACAACCAAAACCGTGGAACTTGATTAATAAGTGAATAAAGGCAAAACTTAATTTTGTCAACTAAAGAACAGTTTTTGCAAAAGCTCTCGACTTTCAATGTTATCCAATGTTAACCCAACATCGTCTAACATTGTACCGTCTAACATTGATTCCAGAAAACCTGCACTTTCAATCTCCCCCTTTTTGCCTTTCTTCACAAAACCAATACCTGTTCCAATCAAGTCTTATATCCAGAAAGTTATAATCAACAAGAAACAAATTAAACTACCAAACTGCTCCCCCTTAATACAAGATATCATAATCAAAGTTAAATTAACAAAGACATGAATAAAGGCCATCACTACAATCACATATGTACATATGTTCAGACCTCAACATTCATCAATGTTGCCTCAACATTGAAACCAGTAAGTTTCCTTCATAAAGGTTAACAAGAAAAACAGTTTAAAAAGTTCCTTCACAAGGAATAGCAATTAAGGTTAGTTAGAGCAGTTCATCAGCAGTACTTAGAGTTACAGGCGATAGCTAGATATCAAGGACAAGCCCCTTGATAAAATAAAACCAAATAGAGATTAATATACCAGCAGTTCAAAGATATTAGTAGTTCTTAAGAAACAAAACAAAAACTAGAAGACTAAAATTAAAATTGGAACTACTCTCCCCCTTTTTGTGAAGAAGGGAGTTCCTCCAAATTTTTCACAATGTCCTCCAGTTCTTTGAGATGTTCCTTTCTCTCCTTGATTTCCCTCTGAGTGTCAGCAATCTGCCCCTATACCAATTCAACAAATGATCCACAAAAGCAGAAGTGATAACCAAGCAATCCTCTTTTTTGGACATTGGCACTGAAGTTCCAGCAAACTCCTTAGCCCTTTTTTGCTCAGTTCTTGGTCTCACCACTCCTTGTGGATTCCATGGAAGGTCTCTCACCCTTGATCCAGACAAGTAGCTTGGGAGAATAGTTAATTCAGAATCATTCTTCCTCCAGCCCACAGTGACACTTGTCTTCAATCCTTGACTGCCAAGGATTTTGCAGATGAGTGAGGGATAGGGTAGCATCCCATTCTTCCTTCCAGCAACTTAAGACATAGACTTCATAATCCTCTCCCCCATATTTACAGCTAGCCCATTCTTGATTTTGTACACCAAGATTACTGATTCCTTGGTAAGTACAGTCACATTCTTGCTTGGGAGCCAGTTGAAACAAGCTATCTTGTGCAAGACAGCACTCAGGGAGGTGAGTTTTGTGGTTGGCAGAGCATCTCTCCAGATTTTGACCAACCCTCCAGTCAAGTCTTCCATCACATCATCATAATAGGGGTCCTCAGATTCATCAGTAGTAGGGAAGCCACAGATCTTGTTGATGGTGTAGGGGTCAATGTTGAAGACTCTCCCCCTCACCCAAGCCTTTCCAAATTTTGGTGATCTGTAGTCCCTAATCCATTTGGAGAGATTAAGGTAGAACTCCATTACAATCTCAGGAGCATAGTCACTCAGCTTCATCACTGACTGTTGCAGCCCTCTTACCTCAAGCAAGTCCATCACTTTGTTCTCTTTGAAACTGGCAATCTCTATAGCTCTTTCAGTGTGAATCTCCCTTCTTTTGAAGGCATCCCACTTCTTCTCCAACTCTTAAGAGAGATAGTAGGAAGAAAAGTAGCTTCCCTCATCATCATGATAGATCACATATAGCCCATCAGTGTACTCCTATGTTCCTAATGTTGCCCCAACATCAACATCAACATCCTGCTCCTCCTCAGTTTCCTCTCCCTTCTCCTCTTCTTCTTCCTCATCCTCAACATCCAACACCTCTACTTCCTCTTCCATCACTTGCTTTCCTTTCCTCTTTCTCTCAGCAGCAGCAACAACCTTCTTCTCTTCCTCAGCTTTCTTCTCATCCTCAGCAGCCCTCTTTCTAGCTAATCTCTCAGCCTGTCTTTTCCTGGCCTCAGCCCTAGCCTTAGGAGACTCAGACATATTTTTCAGTTTCTCCCCATTGCCCTTTCTCTTTTTCTTTTGAGCCCTAATCCACTTCCTCACCATCTTGTCAACAGACACATCCGCAGATATCTCCACAGAGTTTTCAACAGAGCCACTACCCTCCCTCTCAACAGGTATATCAGCATCAAATTCAGGGATGGGTTCAGCAGTGTTTACCTCAGTTTCAGGCTCATTGGTGATATGAGTGGTTGGTTCCACTGTTGGCTCAACATTGGAGGTCGATTCTCCCTGTTTGGTCTTCTTTCCTCGTCGCACATAGGGAATCGCCTTCCTCTTGGCAGCAACATGGGCCTCAACTGTTTTTGCAGCAGCACTTCTAGTGTGTGAGCGAGTGCATGCAGCAGTGGGTTCGCTTCCTAGGGCAACATCTGCAAGAGTTTGCATGGGAGACTTGCTTGCCATTGTTAGTAGAGAAGATTTGAGAGAATTTGCATAGAGAAAACGAGAGAATTTGAGAGCAGAGAGTAATTTTGCAGTTAAGCGCAAATAATAACCTTGCAAGCACAAATAAGGAAAATAGGGTTTTTATTTTTGAATTAATCGTGAATTAAGGAAAGAGAATGAATGTTAGTGGGCATTTACCAAATTTGAACCATGAAAAACTTTCCCACTATGTTTTCCCACGCACAAGCTTTGATATTTAATTAACAGTTAACCAAAGCGGTTTTCAGAAAAAACTGAAAACTTATAGGTTCCTGTTTTCAATGTTGACCTGTGACTGTGCACAATGTTGGGATAACATTTGATAACATTCAAAACCGAAGGTGGAGGTACAGGCTTCACCAAGGCAAATACATGTGAGAGCTTGAGATACATCCAAACATACATCTGAAACTTAACCAATATAGCAAGTGAGTACCTCATACATATTGTTCAGATTAACATCATGAGTAAGCAACATAGAAAACAAGAAACACACAGAGATAAGCAGTTATGAATTCAAGGAACAATTCACTTCCACAACATAGAAAGTCACAGAACAGTGTGTCACCTGCAGCATGTCACCCAATTGTATGCCTCAACACATGAATTATACTCCCCCTAAGCCTAAACCGACACAACTCACACACAAGAAAGAAAACAATGCAGTTCTATATGAATGCAACAATGTAATGTCAAATAGGCAGATGGTAAACACAAATAAAAAAACTCCTCAAACCAGCACAACACACATCTCTTTAAAATCTTTATTATTTTCATAACTCATCTGAACAAAAACTAAAGGTTGCTAAACACAAAGTTAATGTCACAACTGAATGAGGGCAGCCTGAACTCCACACACCCCAGTAACAACATTAACAACAGCAAGTTAGGCAAGTACAAAGGCCTTGAATGTTGGCAATTCATTTATCATGCACCCCAACACCCCAATTCATCATGCATACTTGTTTACCAACCTGCATTCAAGAGAATCACCAAGTGATCAGTGCTACTAAATGTAAGAAATCGAAACCTCAAACACCCTAGTAGAAAGGATCACCCTCATGTGTTCCTTGGCCAAACAAACAGAAACATGTAAATAAGCACAACTGAGTAACAGTGAAGTTGTCAACATCATGCACCCCAGCTTCTCCACATGTCCTGTACACCTTCCATATGAATAAGACACAACTGAATAGACATCAAAGTAGTGAACTTTGTGTACCCCAACTTCTCCATATGTTAGGCAATCACAACCTCAGACAAACAGAAGAGTTTTATTAACCTTTTCAAAAACAAAGATGTGAAACTGATAACTAGAGAGAGTTGTTAATCAAAGAGTTCAACCACACAAACCAAATATGACAAAACAATGATAAAATGAGACTCAAAAAGAAATGCAACTCAACAAAGGAATAACAACAGAATACCTACTACACCACAACCAATATACCGGTCCTAGTCAGTGGTGTTATGACAACACTGGTTTTCTCAACATTTTCACATATCACACATGCCAAGAGATTTCCTCAGGCTGAAGAATCTCTCACTATCTAAAGGTTTTGTAAACATATCAGCTAGCTGATTTGTTGTCTCAATATGTTCAATGTTGATTATTTTGTCCTCTACCATATCTCTTAGGAAATGATGCCTTATGTCTATATGCTTAGTTCTAGAATGTTGGACAGGATTCCTAGAGATACTTATGGCACTTATATTGTCACAGAACATGAGAAGTGTATCACTATCTAGCCCATAATCTGAAAGCATGTGTTTTAGCCACACAAGTTGGGTAACACAGCTGCCAGCTGCTACATATTCTGATTCAGCAGTTGATAATGAAACACAGTTTTGCTTCTTGCTATACCAGGAGACCAAATTATTCCCCAAATAAAAACAGCCCCCACTTGTGGATTTCCTGTCATCCACATCACCTGCCCAGTCAGAGTCACTGAAACCAACCAAGTTAGTGTTAGTGTCATAAGAGTACCAAATGCCTAAACGTGAAGTTCCAGAGATATATCTAAGATTCCTCTTCACAGCAATCAAGTGAGACTGCTTTGGATCAGCTTGGTACCTAGCACAAACACATACTAAAAACATGATGTCAGGTCTAGAGGCAGAGAGATACAGCAAACTACCAATCATGGATCTGTACAATGTTGGGTCAACATTGCTACCAGTACCATCTTTTGTTATCTTCACTGAAGAGGACATAGGAGTTTTGCAAGGTTTTGATTCTTGTAGCTCAAATCTCTTCACCAGATTCCTTGCATACTTCTCCTGGTTCAGGAAGATACCATTCTCCAGCTGCTTGACTTGTAGTCCCAGAAAGTAGTTAAGCTCACCAATCATGCTCATCTCAAATGTTCCTGTCATAGACTCAACAAATTTGTTTAAAGTAGACTTGTTAGTAGAGCCAAATACTAAATCATCCACATATATTTGAGCAATGCATATATCAGAGCTTTTTCTAAGGACAAACAATCTTCTATCTCCATCTCCTATATTGAAACCTAGGCCTAACAGAAAATCAGTTAGCCTCTCATACCAAGCTCTAGGGGCCTGTTTTAAGCCATACAAAGCCTTTTCAAGTTTATACACATGGTCAGGATGTTTAGGGTCAGCAAAGCCTTTAGGTTGTTCTACATAAACCTCTTTGTCAATTAAACCATTCAGAAAGGCACCTTTAACATCCATTTGGTAAAGTTTAATCCTAAGACATCAAGCAATAGCAAGGAGTAATCTAATTGATTCTATCCTAGGTACTGGAGCAAAAGTCTCATGAAAATCTATACCTTCTACCTGAGTATAACCTTGTGCAACCAACCTAGCTTTGTTCCTCATAATTACACCATTCTCATCTATTTTATTTTTGAAAATCCATTTTGTACCTATTACATTCACATGTGATGGCCTAGGTACTAGATTCCAAACTCTATTTTTGGTGAATTGTAAGAGTTCCTCTTGCATGGCATTAATCCAGTAACTATCCTTAAGAGCTTCAGTTACATTCTTAGGTTCAATGGAGGACACAAAACAAGAAGCATTTTCAACAGTACATGAAGAAGACATACAAACACACAACTTAGCCATATCCTTGTAATTTACCCTTTCTTTGTTGCGTGTTCTTACTCTTTCAGTAATTTGACCAATTACTTGAGAGGCTGGATGATCTCTTTGTATTCTAAGAGGGGGATCTCTTCTGGATACATGAACCACTTCATCTTCAGAATCTGACAGCACAGATGTTGGCCTAACATTGGGGGTTTCTGGTGTTAAGTCAACATTTTTTCCAGTTTCCAGTTCAGCATCTCTAGCGTCTGTGTTCAATGTTGAGTCCAATGTTGGAGTAACATCTGAACCAGTGATTTCTTTAGTACCTGCAGAAACAGTTAAATCATCAAATATGACATTCACTGATTCTTGAACAGTATGCAATCTTGGATTGTAGACCCTGAAAGCAGCACTATTAGGAGAATATCCAACAAATATACACTTTTCACTTTTGGGATCAAATTTGCTCAAATAGTATCTATCGTTTAGCAAATAGCAGTTAATACCAAATTCATGAAAGTGTGCTACTGTTGGTTTTGAACCCTTCAAGATTTCATAAGGTGTCATAGTAGTACCAGGTCTAAGATAAACTCTATTACTAATATGACATGCAGTATTCAAAGCTTCAGCCCAGAGTTTCTTAGATAGGTTTTTAGAATTCAACATAACTCTAGCCATCTCTTGAAGTGTTCTATTCTTCCTCTCAGCAATACCATTTTGCTGAGGTGTCTTAGGTGCAGAGAACTCATGGAAAATGCCTTTAGATTCACAGAAATTAGCAAAGCTTACATTTTCAAACTCTTTTCCATGGTCAGACCTAATTCTTCCTACATAAGTGCCATAAAGATTCTTAATACTAGCATGCAAAATTTTGAATGTGTTGAATGCCTCTGATTTTTCTTTCAAAAATTTAATCCATGTATATCTTGAAAAATCATCAACAATAACAAAAGCATACTTCTTACCATTCAGGCTACTAACCTCAATAGGACCCATGAGATCCATATGTAGCAATTCAAAGCACTTATTAGTTCTAAGGTTAGTACTTTGTACCTGTAGTGGTGGATGAACAACTTTTGTTTGTTTACCTTTCAGGCAATCTTCACAAACAATTTTACCTGGGCTAGTCAACTTAGGCAGTCCTCTTACAGCCTCTAACTTTTGTAGTTTCTCCAGATTCCTATAGTGCACATGTCCTAACTTCTTGTGCCACATGACAGATTCATCTACCTTGGCATGGTAGCATTCTGCTTCATCTTGAGTAAGATAACAGTTATCCTTTGATCTTGTACCTGTCATGACACGGACATTGTCACTATTAAACACATCACATGAACTTTTATCAAAAGTAACTAGCAGATTGTCATCACAAGGTTGACTTGTGCTAATTAAATTTGCTTTCAATCATTCAACCAACAATACATCCTTGAGTGGTGGAAATCCTTCAACATCCAATACTCATTTTCCAATGATTTTCCCTTTAGTGCCTCCTCCATAGGTAACTGTTCCAACAGTCAAAGGGATTACATTTTTCAGGTTGTCAATGTTTCCAGTCATGTGCCTTGAGCATCCACTGTCAAAATACCACTTACCTGCAAGGTTAGAGTAAACAGCAGAAAAGACAACATTGCAAACAATTTTAACCTTAGGAGTTTTTATCTTCTCAGTCCAGGTTTTACTTTTATATCCTTCAGATTTGTTACCTAATGTTGGGATAACATTCAGATCAGAGGTTTTCCTAACATTGGTACAGCTATTAATTAATGTTTTCTTCTCAATCACAATTTTATATTTTTTACAATAAGGCTTAATGTGACCAGGTTGAAAACAATATTGACAGATAAAAGTAGGCCTTTTCAGAGTGTTGGAAGAGATTTCACAACTCAAGTTATTGCTATCCTTGATAAAACCAGCTTTCAAGTAGGCAGAATTAACATCTTTAGAGGGAGGTTTCTCAACATAGCCCAAACCATTTTTACCTTGATTTCCCATACTCAGCACTTCATCAAGCAGAGATGTAGAAGAGTTCCATTTGTTAATGGTTTGTTAAGCTTTTTCCAATTTTACCTTTACCTCTTTCAGCTCAGCCTCAGTTTTGTCAAGGTCTTTCTCATACAGTTTCAGCATCTCCTTCATGCATTCAATCTTTTCCTTCAAGCTTTTGTTGCTCTTGATGAGTTTGTGATTCTCAAGCAGCAGTTTGTGGTAGATAGACTTCAGGTCTTCAATGATTTCCTCCTGGGACATTTCACCTTCAAAGAAGTATTCTTCATCTAGATCTACTGTGCCATGAAAACAATCAAAGTTAGATTCATCAAAGTAGGACGCAAGATAGGGTTCAGAATCATTATCAAATTCATCCCAATCTGCAAAGAAAGTCTCCTGTTCTGATGTTGGATCCTGAATGTTGGGGTAACATTGAGATCCAAAGCAGTTCAGGGAGTCTTCTGGTGTCCAGTCAATCTGAGTGAGTAGCGCAGCAGTTTGAACCTCTTCTGATTATTCTTCAGCTTCTCCAGAACTAAAGTCATCTTCATTGAAATCATCTACACAAACCCAATGAGAATTTTCCTCTTTTTCTAAGAGTGTTAGCACATTCATTAGCCATATGACCATATACTTTACATTCAAAACATTGAATATCTTTTAACTTATCAGCTTCTAAAGGAGTAGGTTTTGATGCCATGTACTTCACAAACTTAGGAGGTAATTTCTTGTAACCTGTGGAACTATTACTAAGGTTCTTCTCTTTACCTTTTCTTTTAAGATTCAACTTATTGAACTTCTTAGTAATTTTCCCATAGTTTGAAGAAATTATTTCAAAATCATCATCACTTTCATTGTCAAGATTAGAACCTCTTAAAGCAACAACCCTATGTTTGCTAGGTTGTGAGGCAAGCTCCATCTCAAATTCTCTAAGAGTATTCATCAAGACTTGAAACTGTAGATTAGCAAGGTTTCTAGATTCACTCATTGCAATTTTCTTGAGAGCAAATTTAGATGACAGTGTTCTCATAGCTTTGTAAACCATTTCTTGATTAGTCATAGCAAAACCTAGATTTTCACATTGGTTAGCAATATCAAGAATTTTCTCAAAATAACTGTCAACACTTTCATCTTCTCCCATCTCAAGTTTTTCAAATTGCAAAAGCAGTTGTCTATATTTAGAATCTTTAACAGCAGAATCTCCTTCACAATGTAATTCAAGTATATCCCAAGCATGTTTGGCTTTTGTAAAATTCTGGATTAACTTGAACATGTGATGATTAACCCAACTAAAGATAGCATTAAGAGCTTTTTCATTAGAGTTATAGAGACTTACCTCTGCTGCTGTCCAATCTGCTTCTGGTTTTGGTACTAGATCACCTTCACCATCTCTTGGTAATGTTGGAAGAGAGTATCCATTGATCACGGATTGCCATGCTCGAATATCAATAGCTTTGATGTGAGACCTCATCCTGATCTTCCAATATGCATAATTGGAGCCATCCAAAACTGGAATCCTGTTGGTATTAGGATTGACACTGTCCATGGTGTTGTATCACCTTCAAACCACCAGTGTAGTCGGTGTTTGGCTCTCACGCCAATTGAAATTGTAGGACCGTGGATTGACACAACACTTTTTTAGAGTTAAGCTGGAATTGCCTTAACTCTATTTTGATCTTCTTGATGATAATAATGTGCAGCGGAAGTAAGAACACAAGAAGATATAATTTTAAGAAGTTTTCAATATTATTAAAAACTTCCGAGCCTTAGGCGAAATAACCATAATGGTTTTATCAAAAACGTTCCTCACAACAATTCACTCACGCTCTTTGTTGATCGGACTCAACGAAGTAGACAAGTAAGAACTACTTAACTTCTATGAACTAGACTTAAGCAGTTGATACAAAAACTTCGCAAAACAAAATGAAGACAATACAAAGAAGAATTAATCTCTTAGATTATTGGCACGATTGTCTTGTCTTCATCTTGATGAACTTCACATCTTTATAGATTTCTTGAGTCTTGAACGCCAAGATGTGTTGTTCACAGTTTTGGTAACTCTTGTTGTTTCCTTGTTGAATATTGCCTTCTTTGTGAACTTCATATCTTTCCAGAGAATCGTGTTTCCATTGTTACTGATTTAACAAGGCAACACATCTTCTTCAATTCGCAGAATCTTGGAAAGAATCATAGTTGCAGAGAATCCAATATTGTTTCCTTCTTTTAAAACCGTGTGAGTTGACTATTCAACTTAGCTTGAATTATGGAAACTTCAAGTAAGGAATCTTCCAAAGCTCTTCCTTATGTTTAAGATACTTTCCTGGACATAAACATAAACAACCAAAACCGTGGAACTTGATTAATAAGTGAATAAAGGCAAAACTTATTTTTGGCAACTAAAGAGCAGTTTTCGCAAAAGCTCTTGGCTTTCAATGTTATCCAATGTTAACCTAACATCGTCTAACATTGTACTGTCTAACATTGATTCCAGAAAACCTGCACTTTCAGAAGCCCTAGATGTTCCCAACATTAGCCCGACCATCATGGCGGACATATTGACGCAAGGACTTCGAACGGGGGATTTCTTCAGATACCTTATGGGCAATCGTGTCACGGACATGAATGAACTTATGCAAAAAGCGGAAGTCTATATTCTGATGGAAGAGGCGGAAGGAACGAAGAAGCAAATGGAGAAGGAGGATAACGAACACCTAGAGCGCGCAGAGAAAGACACAAAGACTAAGGAGAAGGGTAAAGAGGGAAAACCTCCTCCACATAAAGACGAGGGCGGGGTGGTTAAGAAATTCCTCCGACCCGTGCCCTTACCTCCCATGACTATCACTCCCCCGGAAGTGCTCAATATAATGAGAGGCAGCAACGAGTTGCACTGGCCCGTACCAGTTAAATTTCCTAACCGAGATAAGAACACAGGGAAATATTGCAAATACCACAAAACATACAGACACACCACTGAAGAATGTACCACCCTTCGTAGAGAAGTACTTCGTCTCCTAGAAATAGGATACTTGAAGAATTACCTCAAGGAAAATAATCTCGGGGAGCCCAAAACAAACGTATGGAAGAGGTCACGAAGATAAGAAGAAGAGGAAGAAGAGGAAAGGACGCCCAGTCGGAGGTCACGAGAAAGGACAGTTGGACGCCTACGACCCCAAGAGAGAACCAAAGACCGTCGACAAAACTCCCGAGAACGGACCATGGGGTATCGGAGTTTGCCTCCTCCACCTGACTCTTATAAAAACAATCCCCCGTCAGGGCGAACCATCAATATGATTGAAGGAGGTGAAATTTCAATGACGCCCCAAAGTAAAAAGAAGAAATACTTGAAAGAAGCCAGACGAGCAGAGCAAGGATTCCCAGTCTGCTCGGTCCAAGAGTCAAAGCTGCCTAGCATTACCTTTGGACCCGAAGACCTTACAGGTATAATATATCCTCACGAAGACCCGTTAGTTATTTCAGCCGTTATCTATGGGTATGAAACCCAACGGATCCTCATAGACACAGGCAGCTCTGTGGACGTACTTTTTTTGCCTACTTATCTTGCTATGGGGCTGAAACAAGAAAAAAATGGAAACCGCAGAAGTCCCCTTGGTAGGATTCTCTGGGGAAACTTGTCATACCCTTAGAACTGTGACTCTTCCAATGTCATGGGGAAAGGGAGCCCTTCGGAGGACGGAGCCCATCAAATTCTAGGTAGTGGAAGCTTCTTCACGGACATATAATGCCATTTGTGGGAGACCATCCATTCGAGCCTTTGAAGCTATCCCTTCCACCTTGCATCTTAAAGTGAAATTCCCCACCTCCTCGGGAATCGGAGAGGTCCGAGGAAGTCAATCTAAAGCCAGAGAATGTTGCATGAATGCCATCCCCTCGGAAGAAGACGAACCTTCCCTCGGAAACAATAAAAAGCGCAAGACCGAGGAAACACGAGTCCAACCTGTGGAAGAATTAAATATGGTAGAATTGGTAGAAGGAAGCCCTGAGAAGGTGATCAAGGTGGGTACCCACATGACATCAGCAATAGAGGCCCAACTGATTTCCCTCCTCAAGCAATTCCATCACCTCTTTGCATGGGAAGGAGGACCGCCCAGAAGAATCAGCAACAAGGTATGTCAACACTTTCTTAATGTGAAGCCCGGAGCTAAACCTGTCCAACAAAAGAAAAGAAAAATGGGACCCACGCGTAATAAAATCATTCGCTCGGAAATACAACGCCTTCTCAACTTGAAGCAAATTCGGGAAGTTATCTATCCCGAGTGGTTAGCTAATGTCGTATTAGTCCCCAAGCACGGAGGGAGATGGCGGATGTGCGTTGACTTTACTAACCTCAATGAAGCATGTCCAAAAGATTGTTATCCCTTATCGAGCATAGATCAGTTAGTTGATTCCACTGCTGGGTGTGCACTACTGTGACCAGTGATACAACCAAATCCCAATGGCGGCAGTAGATCAGGATAAAACTAGCTTCATTACGGATGCATGCACATTCTGTTACCTAGTCATGCCCTTTGGGCTAAAAAACGCAGGGGCTACCTACCAAAGGTTAGTAAGTCTTATGTTCGCAGGACTTATTGGAAAATCAGTAGAAGTTTACGTGGACGACACGGTAGTCAAAAGTAACACTGCCGAGGAACATCCCGAGGACCTACGGAAAACGTTGGTCATTATGAATAGCTTTGGCATGAAAGTTAACCCTAGGAAATGCTCTTTTGGTATCCGAGGAGGAATTTTTTTGGGGTTTATGGTTACAGAGAAGAGAATAGAAGTAAATCCCGAGAAAGCGGAGGCCATCATGGGATTACCCACCCCAAAGACGGTGAAAGACGTTCAAAATCTGACTGGTAGAATGGCCTCGCTGAGTCGGTTCGTCTCCAAGTCAGCAGAAAAAGGGCTTCCCATCTTTAAAATACTTCGAAATGTTAAGGAATTTCAATGGACCCCCCAGTGCGAGGAATCCCTCGGAGAACTAAAAAGGTACATGTTGAAACCACCTTTGCTGGTAAAATCTTTACCTCAAGAAGAGTTATTTTTATACATGTCGGTCAGAGAAGAGGCTATTAGCGCCGTTTTAGTCAAAGAACAAGATGGAGAACATCGTCCGGTATATTACGTCAGCAAAACCCTCATCGGAGCCAAGACCAGGTATACCCTAACTGAAAAACTTGTCCTAGCATTAGTTACTACGGCCCGCAAGCTACGCCCCTACTTTCTTTCCCACCTAATTATAGTCCTAACAAAGCATCCCCTAAGGACAATTCTTAATAAGCCTGAATCATCAGGGAGGTTAATAAAATGGTCCATAGAACTCACCGAGTATGACATTTCTTACGCCCCGAGACCCTCCATCAAGGCACAAGTCATGGCGGACTTTGTAATGGAACTCACGGGCATCGGATCTGAGGGGAAAGAACCATTGTGGTACGCTTATGAAGATGGGTCCTCGGTGAGCATGCACGGGGGGGAGGGGGGGGGGGGGGGCATGAATAGTTTTTGTAAATCAAGAAGGGGAGGATGAAAGGCTCCATTTTGCAATCAGAATAGATTACCCCCTCTCGAACAATGAAGCTGAGTATGAAGCTCTCCTTATTGGCATGAGACTAGCAAATGAAGGAGTAATGAAGGGAATACTCCTCCATAGTGATTCTCAATTGATTGTCCAACAAGTCAAAGGATCATATGAAGCAAAAGAAGAAAGAATGCAAGAGTACCTCCGAGTTGTCCGTCAAAGGTTCGAATGGTTCGAGGAATATGATATAGTTCAAATTCCCCAAAACGAAAACCAAGAGGCGGACGCCTTATCCAAAATGGCCACTCAAACAGTCGCCATACACACTCGGAGGATTACTCTACTTCATGTCAACGAGTCTGAAAAAAGTGAAGGCAAAGAGGTAAATACCATCTCAGATCCCTCATCTAGCTGGGTGACTCCTATCAAGGCCTATTTACAGGATCCTGAGGGATACTCCTCGGACAAGAGTATCCAGTGGATGATATCCAGAAAAACCATTCGGTACTTCCTTAAAGATGGAATACTTTTCCGAAGGACGTATTCGTGTCCCCATGCTCGATGCCTTAATGAATAGTTTTTGTAAATCAAGAAGGGGAGGATGAAAGGCTCCATTTTGCAATCAGAATAGATTACCCCCTCTCGAACAATGAAGCTGAGTATGAAGCTCTCCTTATTGGCATGAGACTAGCAAAGGAAGGAGGAATGAAGGGAATACTCCTCCATAGTGATTCTCAATTGATTGTCCAACAAGTCAAAGGATCATATGAAGCAAAAGAAGAAAGAATGCAAGAGTACCTCCGAGTTGTCCGTCAAAGGTTCGAATGGTTCGAGGAATATGATATAGTTCAAATTCCCCAAAAAGAAAACCAAGAGGCGGACGCCTTATCCAAAATGGCCACTCAAACAGTCGCCATACACACTCGGAGGATTACTCTACTTCATGTCAACGAGTCTGAAAAAAGTGAAGGCAAAGAGGTAAATACCATCTCAGATCCCTCATCTAGCTGGGTGACTCCTATCAAGGCCTATTTACAGGATCCTGAGGGATACTCCTCGGACAAGAGTATCCAGTGGATGATATCCAGAAAAACCATTCGGTACTTCCTTAAAGATGGAATACTTTTCCGAAGGACGTATTCGTGTCCCCATGCTCGATGCCTTAATGAAGAAGAAGCCCAACTGGCTTTAGCGGAAACTCACGAGGGGACATGCGGGAGCCATACTAGCGGCGGAAGCATGGTCGGACGCTTGATTCGACAAGGTTACTACTAGCCCACAATGGCTAAAGATAGTAAAAGCCATGCCGAAAAGTGTAAACTGTGCCAAGCTTACGCCCCTCGGATTCATCAACCCGCGGCCCCGTGGGAACCCCATCTAACCCCTTGCCCATTTTCCAAATGGGGCATTGACAAACTTGGACCTCTCATTCCTGACTCTGGTCAAAAGAAATTTCTACTAGTAGCCGTTGACTACTTCACCAAATGGGTGGAAGCGGAACCCCTAGCTAGGATAACCGCATGTGCCGTTATCAACTTTCTTTGGAGAAGTATCATTTGTCGCTTTGGTGTCCCTCAGAGCCTGGTAAGTGATAATGGTCTGCAATTTACGGACCAAGGGTTACAAAAATGGTGCGACCATTGGGAAATAAAACACCGCTTTGCTTCGGTGGGATACCCTCAAGCAAACGGTCAAGTAGAAAGGACCAACATAACCCTTTTGAAAAATATGAAGGCCCGACTCGATTGGCACAAAGCCAAGTGGGTTGAGGAAATACCCGGTATACTATGGGCCTATCAGACTACGCAAAGCGCCGCTACGGGCGAAACTCCTTTCAGTCTATCGTACAGATGTGAAGCTGTCTTGCCCTCGGAGGTCTCCATAGAAAGTTGGCGAGTCAGGGAATACGAGGAAGTAACCAACAACTCAAATCTAGCCCTCACCCTTGATCTACTCGAAGAAAAGAGAACCCGAGTAGCCCTCCGAGTGGAAGAATACAAGACTCGGATGTCACGATACTACAATGCCAAGGTAAAGCCCCGAACTTTTCAAGTTGGAGATCTAGTGATGAAACGAGTAGAGGCTTCCAAGAATGTAGGCAAGCTTGATCCACGATGGGAAGGACCCTATAAGATAGCGGAAATTATAGGGCCAACAACCTATCGTCTTGCCGGTTCCGAGGGAGTAGTGCTTCGTAATACCTGGAATTCAATCAACCTTAGAAAGTATTACGCTTAATGTAACAATTATGCATGAATAAGAAAAGTTATTCATATACGAAGGGTTCCATTACAAAAGAAAATAGAGTTGCTTGACAAAAGGATAACTCTACATATGAGTCATCTTAGCAACCCAACAAAAAAGCCCCTCGTATTATGAACTAAACTACATAATATCCTTCTACAAGTTAAGCCCCTCCTATAGGGCGTTTTTCTTCTCGAATAAGTCGTCGGCGCTGCTCCTCGGAAAGGGAAACCGGATCATCAATAAACACAATCGGAACTGAAGAATCCCTAATGGGGGAGGAAGGAAACTCCTCGAAAATCTGACGAATGTTAAGTTCCGGAATGAGCAAGCCTGGGGGAAACTCTGGCAAAGCTTGTACAGCATCTTGGCACAACCGATAGCCTATATGAACCAAATCATGCATCTCACCCTGGAGAGACTCACGAAGTCTAGATGGACCCACCACTTCCAACACTGCTTGGACACGAGCCATAACCAGCGCCACTGCCTGAGTGCGAGTTGCCCCTAGTATTTGTTGATTTAGGGCATCTCTTTCCTTCAGGGCCTGCGTCAGTTGCTCTTCCGAGGACCGCATTTGGTCACGTAACTCCTCTATTCTCCTCTTTAAATTCAATACACGAGCTCTCTCGAGCACCAGTCGACGTTCCAAGTCCCACGCTTTATCCCTCTCGGATTGTAACGCATTGTTGTGGATCTCCTGAGTGGACTCGTGAACTTCCTTCAATTGAGTTATCTCCGCTTGAGCCTCTAAGAGACCTTGCTCTAACTCGTCCCGACGACGATATACCAAACCAGGATCAGAAGAAGAGCTTCCGTAAGATCCGAGGGCATCTAGCACCATATAAATCTGCTCATGAACAAAGCAAATTACATCAGACATTGGCGACATGTTAGTAGTAAATAAAATAGATAAAATAAATAAAATACCTCACACAGGTCTTTACAAGCTAAGTCCTGGAGAACGGATACCGGAGGGGTTTTCATCAGCCCGCAATCCGTCACATTCAATAAACCACTGAGAAAGTTTCGACAAAATCCCACCGCTGATCCGAGAGGAGAAACATCCTGATTATCCCCGGGGGGAAAAGATCTCCCGAGGCAAGGATTCCCCTCGGGCGGCGGTACGGGAACACGATCAGGGACCCCCTCAAAGGGTTGCAAGTCCTCCGTAACGGGGGAGAGAAGATACTCCTCTAATACATCAGTGTGCAAACAGTCCGAGGACACCCAGGGAATTTACAGGTTGAGCAGGTAAAGGGTGATCAGTAAAACTTATGGAAATAAAAGTTACTGTGAAGAGGACGAGATGCGGGGGTACACCCCTCCACCCCCTCTTGTAAACCCGCTAAAATCAAGGCCTCGGGGAAATCCAGCAGCCCGGATATGTCATAGGAACCAGAAAAAAGTCCTGAGTAAAGCAATACCTCCCTCTCGTGACCTTGTGTCTCGGCGTTGGGAGCAATATATCCTAGACCCCATCGGATGGGCACCCCCCATGACCTGGTTGATTGACCTCTCGGACGGACAAAGAAAAATCTCCGCCTCCAATCCCCTCTACAAGAGTGGATACTGGATACACGAGTGAAGGTATTTTCCTTGTCCCGATAGGTCAGGCTAAAAAGGAGAGTCCCCTCTGAACAGGGTCGAAGGGCAAATATTGTTCCCACCCGATAAGGGGACATTGGAAGGTTTAAAAGCTCACAACGCAGGACATACCTCACCAAATGACTATATGAACTTGGTGTTAGCTGACTCGGACATACCTGCCAGTACCGAAAGAATATTTGGAAAAAAAGGTGGAAAAACATTCGTAACCCGCAACGCATTTGTTTGTTGTAGACAGTCAGATAACCCGAATGAGGTGCATAAGCTCTCTGACTCGAGGAAGGCACTATTACGTCATATTCTTCAAAATCCAGGTTATACCCAGTAAAAAGAGACCTTACTGAGTTCTTGCACTCCGTACTCGTAGTGGATCCCACACGTCCTCTACCTATCAATCTGGATGGATTAAGAGGAATCAAATTGTTAACCGTATAAAATAAAATACGAGATTAAAGAGAATATTAGTCCTAAATCAAAAGGATTAATAATTGGACAATACTATTGTCACAAGTACTTCCGATGAGTTGTACGCACTCCCAACGAGGAGGCCCATCGGGTGTGACCAATACCGCTCGGTTACTAACCCAAAGCGGTAGGAGTGGCCATCCGACGAGGGCACCTAGTGTCCCTCGGAAAGTCACGATGACTCAAAACTAGATATCAGGGTGGCATCGGATAAAGAGCAAACCCGGATGGATCCACCTGATTCAGATATCCATCACGACACCGAGCAGGGCCCCAATGGACTCCCAAGTCCCAGAACCTTGACAAAAACACTTCCTTGCTATGCACTCCCAACACAAACGCTCTCGAAGCACTACCCCAATACTTCCCTACTACGTACTCCCAACACAAATGCTCTCGGAACATTACTCTTGTCGACCAACCCAGAGGTCGGAACTTCACAATAACGCAACAACTACAAAACAACACTCTCCGGGCACTCGGAGAAAGAAAACACCTACCCATGATAGCTAAAAACCTCCCGGAGATCAACCCATAAACGAACACCCCCTCGGAGAATATCCTGAAGTAAACACTCCAGAATACACACCTCTCAGAGAAACACTGTCACTAAGAGAACACTCAGACTCGGCCCTCGAGTCACCATTGGAAGCAATGAGCTCCCGGAAGCAAAGAAGGCAGTCTACCCCTTATCATAAAGAAGACCAAAGCCCTCGGAAGAAGAAATGATACAGTCAGCACTTAAGATAGACGTTATCTTATTGGTTAAATGAACGTTGTAACACATGTAGAACACGACCACATGCATAACGACACTTGTAAAAACATGCATAACGACACCTGTCCCTGAAAACTCTATATAAACAGAGGAAGAAGGGCGAGGTGAAGGGGGGGCAATTAAGAAAAAACAGACAGATAGACTCGGAAATACGCACATAGACTCGGAAATACGCACATAGACTCGGAAAAGAGAGTGGATCATAGTGAATAAAAGGAAGAAATGTTTTTGTTAGTTTTCTCTCCCGTTAAATAGCATTTAGTTTTTGAACCACGGACAAAGGCGTTCCAACCCAAATAAATAATTTAGTTAATTAGGTCGTAATTACAAACCCGTTAACAAAATGGCGCCGTCTGTGGGAACGCCATAAGATTTGTCTTCGAGAGTGTTAAAAAACGATGCCTATCATGGAGAACCTATTCCACAACGAGATTCGTCTTCACCAGCCTCAACATTCGGAAGAAACTCTGTCCGATCGCCAATGCGAAGAAAGGGACTTTATCAACGTTCCTCGTTCCGTCTTTGAAAGACTTATAGAGACTAGGGCCCGAAGGGCCTCGCCTGGATACGTGGATCCTCACGATTTATCCCTCGATCCTCTCGCCATCAAAATCCCTGGACCGAGGAAGGTCAGGTTCAATCTAGGTGGAGCCCTACCTCCGATCCTTGGCGTTATGAAACCCCGCAGAATTGCCAAGCGCACTACGACTATCGGGAAACGCGCCGAACGGGCCAACAAGAGAGAAGAAGAGTGCTTCCGGACCTTCTCGCACCATTCCCCTCTTCAGGTAAGGATCATACCATATGGGGAACTCTTGATGATCTTAGGAAAGAGGTGGGTGATACTAAAAAAACAATGGGACCTAAGGAATAACTTACCTTTAAAACATTCCCTTTTATCCCCGAGACAGCCTTAGCCTCTATCCTCGCGGGGATGCGGCCTATAAATGGTCCTCTATATACTGGAGATGCAGATGGAAAGGATCCGCAGGATCATATACACCAATATTTAGTCGGGATGGACCTCAATTCTGCCCCAGACCACGTACTCTGCCGTGTGTTCCCCGTAACCCTTGGAGGACGGGCACAGTCGTGGTTTACCCATCTTGCACCCGATTCCATAGACAACTTTGATCGACTAGCCCACCTATTCGTGAGGCATTTTGCTTGCAACCGACGGCACCCTAAATCCGCCACGCACCTCTTCACCGTTAAACAGAAGAAGAATGAACCTTTACGAGAATACATAAAGCGCTTTACGGATGCGGCGCTGGATGTTCCGAACGTTAGTACCACCATTTTGGCGGATATACTCACGCAAGGGCTCCGGGCGGGTGAATTCTTCCGCTACCTTACGGGAAATCATATCACAGATATGAACGAGCTGATGCAACAAGCGGAGACTTATATCCTAATGAAAGAGGCTGAAGGCACAAAGAGACGCCTAGAGAACAATGACAATGAACATCATGAATCCACCGAACGGGAAGTAAAAGCCAAGGAAAGAAACCGGGAAGGGAAACCACCTCAACGTAAAGACGAGAGTGGTCCGGTCAAGAAATTCCTCAAACTGGTTCCCTTGCCCCCAATGACCATTGCCCCCGTTGAAGTACTCAATGTGATGCGAGGCAGCACTGAGTTGCGATGGCCAAGGGAAGCCCGATTCCCCGACAGAAATAGAGATACGGGTAAGTATTGTAAATACCACAAAACCTATGTGCATACCACCGAGAAGTGTACCACCCTGCAAAGGGAGGTGCTCCGCCTCTTAGAGGCCGGATACCTTAAGAACTATGTCAAGGTAAACAAACACGAGAATCCCCCTTGCTATACCTATAAGAGACCCCGAAAGGAAGAGGAAGAAAGAGACCAGGCGACTCCCCATCGGAAGCCTCGAGAGAAAACTGCGAGGCAGCGGACCCCACCCCTCCCCCAGAAACGTATGAAAATAACGCGCCTTCGGTACGTACCATTAGTATGATAGAAGGAGGAGATCTCTCCGTGACATCACAAGGTAAAAAGAAGCAATATTTGAAAGAAGCTAGGAGGGCAGAACACAGATTATTCGTGGGGTCTATTCAAGGTGCAAAGCTTCCTAGCATCACATTCGGACCCGCAGATTTAAAAGGAGTGATCTATCCCCACGAGGACCCCTTAGTAATAAAAGCCGTGATATATGGGATTGACGTCCAAAGAATACTAGTTGATACCGGTAGTTCCGTAGATGTCCTATTTCTTCCCACTTATCTAGCCATGGGATTAAGGAGAGAACGATTAGAAGTAGCCGAAGTTCCGTTAATAGGTTTCTCGGGAGAAACCTCCAACACCCACAGAACCATAACGCTCCCGATGTCATGGGGAGAGGGAGCTCTTCAAAGAACGGAGCCCACAAAATTTTGGGTGGTAGAGGCTTCATCAAGAACGTACAACGCAATATGCGGGCGGCCCTCCATTCGGGCCTTCAAGGCAATCCCTTCAACACTCCATCTCAAGGTAAAATTCCCAACTTTGTCAGGTATCGGAGAGGTCCGAGGGAGCCAGGCAAGGGCTCGGGAGTGACGCATGAATGCTCTCCCTCTAGAAGAGGATGAATCTATCCTCGGAAACAGCGAAAAACGAAAAGCAGATGAAGTGCGAGTACAACCCGTGGAAGAGCTAAAATTGGTGGAACTCGTAGAGGGAAGTCCGGAGAAAGCTGTCAAAGTAGGTACCCAAATGGAGCCTGAAGTGGAAGCCCAATTGATTCCCATCTTGAAAGAATTCCACCATATTTTCGCATAGGAAGACGGCCCACCAGGGCAAATCAGCAATAAGGTATGTCAACATTTCCTTAATGTGAAACACGGGGCCAAGCCAGTTCAACAGTAAAAGAGAAAGATGGGCCCGGAGCGCATCAAAATCATCCGGTCGAAAATTCAGCGACTCCTGAGTCTACGGCAAATCAGAGAAGTCATTTACCCCGAGTGGCTGGCCAACATGGTCTTAGTCCCAAAGCATGGGGGTAAGTGGCGAATGTGCGTGGATTTCACAAATCTCAATGACGCATGCCCTAAGGATTGCTATCCCCTCCCAAGCATTGACCAACTGGTAGACTCAACAGCGGGCTGCGCACTCTTGTCCACCCTAGATGGGAACCAGGGATACAATCAAACCCCGATGGCCGTTATGGATCAAGACAAGACTAGCTTTATCACTGACGCTGGCACCTTTTGTTACCTAGTAATGCCTTTTGGACTCAAGAATGCAGGGGCCACCTATCAGCGATTGGTAAGCTTAATGTTTGCAGGATCTATCGGAGATACGGTGGAGGTCTATGTGGATGATACGGTTGTGAAAAGCCGCTCCGCTTATGACCATCCCGAGGATCTACGAAAAGCCCTGGCCATCATGGACCGGATCGGGATGAAGGTTAACCCTAAGAAATGTTCCTTCAGCATCAGAGGGGGCAAGTTCCTCGGTTACATGGTTACGGAAAGGGGAATAGAAGTCAACCCCGAGAAGGCCGAAGCCATCCTAGGGTTACCTACCTCAAAAACCATCAAAGATGTGCAAAAACTTACGGGTCGAATGGCCTCCCTGAGCCGATTTGTCTCCAAATCGGCAAAAAAAGGACTTCCATTTTTCAAGGTGTTACACAATATCAAGGAGTTCCATTGGACCCCGCAATGCGAAGAAGCTCTCCAACAGCTAAAGGGTTACATGGTGAAACCTCCTTTACTAATGAAACCGGCATCACATGAAGAGCTCTTTGTGTATTTATCAGTTGGAGAGGAAGCCATAAGCGTGGTGCTAATTAAGGAACAAGACAAGGAGCACCACCCCGTGTACTATGTGAGCAAGACTCTTCTCGGGACCGAAACTAGGTATACCCAAAACGAAAAACTTGTCTTAGCTTTGGTTACCACGGCTCGGAAACTTCGTCCATACTTTCTGTCCCATCCCGTGACTGTGTTAACTAAACACCCGTTGCGAGCAATTCTTAACAAGCCCGAGACCTCAGGAAGATTGATAAAGTGGGCCGTGGAGCTCACCGAATATGACATTTCTTATGCCCCGAGACCTTCTGTCAAAGCACAAGTCCTAGCAGATTTTGTGACAGAAATGACGGGCATCGGAGCTGAAGAAAAGACACCCATGTGGCACATTTATGTGGATGGCTCCTCTGTGAGCACACATGGGGGGGGGCATGTATAGTTCTAGCAAACCAAGAAATCGAGGAGGAGATACTCCACTTCACGGTCAGAGTTGACTACCCCTTGTCAAATAACGAAGCGGAATACGAGTCTTTACTCATAGGAATGAGGCTTGCCCGAGAAGGGAACATCAAAAAGATAGTTATCCACAACGACTCGCAACTAATTGTACACCAAGTCAATGGCTCGTATGAAGCTAAAGAAGAAAGGATGCAAGCATACCTTCAGGCGGTTCACCGCAGATGGGAATGGTTTGACGAGTGCAAAATAGTCCAAATTCCACGCAAGGAGAATCAAGAGGCGGACGCCTTGTCCAAAATGGCCACCCAAACGGCCGTTATTCGCACTCGGAAGATCACCCTGCTCCAAGTTACCGAGTCCGAGAAGGCCGAGAGCCACGAAGTGAATGTCACTATAGATCCTCCGTCCAGCTGGATGACCCCAATCAAAATCTACCTGCAAGACCCGAAAGGGTATTCCACGAATAAAGCCGCACAACGTCTTATGGCCAGAAAAACAATCAGGTATTTCCTTAAAGATGGAATATTATTCCGCAGAACATACTCCTGCCCCCATGCTCGGTGCCTAAGCAAGGAAGAAGCTCAACTAGCTATGGCAGAAACCAACGAGGGAACATGCGGCAGTCATACGGGCGGCGAAAGTATGGTCGGGCGCCTGATTCGCCAAGGCTACTACTGGCCTACGATGGCCAATGATTGCAAAAGCCATGCCGAAAGGTGCAAACCGTGCCAAGCTTATGCCGCTCGAGTTCATCAGCCCGCTGCCCCATGGGAACCGCACTTAACAACCCTTGCCCATTCTCTAAATGGGGCATAGACATAGTAGGACCTCTCATACCCGATGCCGGGCAAAATAAATTTCTCCTTGTAGCAGTGGATTACTTCACCAAGTGGGTAGAAGCGGAACCCCTGGCCCGTATAACCGCGGGCGCGGTTATCAACTTCCTATGTAGGAGTATCCTTTGCCGTTTCAGTGTCCTTCGGAACCTAGTAAGTGATAATGGTCTACAGTTTACGGATCAGGGGTTGGAAAAGTGGTGCAACCATTGGGAAATTAGACACCGCTTCGCCTCGGTGGGGTACCCCCAAGCCAACGGTCAAGTAGAGAGGACTAACCGAACTCTCTTGAAGAATATGAAGGCCTGACTCGACTGGCACAAAGCTAGGTGGGTGGAGGAAATACCAGGCAGACTATGGGCCTACCGGACCATGCAAAGCGCAGCCACGAGCGAAACCCCTTTCAGCTTAGCCTATGGCTGCGAAGCTGTCGTACCTACGGAAGTCTCTATAGAGAGCTGGCGAGTTAGGGAATACGAGGAGGTGGCTAACAGTTCTAACTTGGCCCTCGCCCTCGACCTCCTCGAAGAAAAAAGAATGCAGGTCGTGACCCGAAATGAAGAATACAAGGGCCGGATGTCCCAGTACTACAACTCAAAGGTGAAACCCAGGACTTTTCAAGTTGGGGACCTAGTGATGAAACGGGTCGGAGCCTCCAAAAACGTAGGCAAACTCGAGCCGCGATGGGAGGGACCTTACAAGATATCGGGGATCGTCGGGCCTGTGACATATCTCCTCGCCAATTCCGAGGACGCTATCCTTAGCAATACTTGGAATGCCTTTAACCTTAGGAAATACTATGCATAGTGTAATAAAACAGCTTTGTACATAAATAAAGTTGTTTATAAATAGTGCCTGTATAATACACGGGAGATAAGGTTGCCCGACAAAATAATGACTCCCTGTCTATGAGTCATACTAGCAACCTAACCCGAGGGACCATCAAGCGTAAAACGCGAGATCCCACACTAAAAGTAGGTCGGGTTGTATCCTATACAAGGGCCCTTACACCAACCAAACACTCACATAAACTAAACATCCTCTATCGGGCGCTTTCCTTCCCTTATCAAGTGGCGGCGATCCTCTGTAGATAGATGATCCGGATCTCCGGTAGACGCGATCGCTCCCTGCGAAGGAGGAGCCTCCGGGAACACCTGATGAATATCCAGCTCAGGAATCACCATATCCGAAGGGAATCCCGGCAAAGCCTCCGTTGTATCCCGCACAAGTAATATCCCATGCGGACTAGATCACACATCTCCTGCGCAAGGGATTCGCGGAGGACAGAAGGTCCCACAACACCCAAAACCGCTTGGACCCGGGCCAACACTAACGCAACTTCATGGGCTCGAGTTAATTCCAACACCCGTAAGTTCGCTGCATCTCTCTCCCCGGTAACCCGCAATAATTGTTCATCGACAGAACGAAGTTGCCCCCGGAAATCGCCCAACCTGTCCTCCAGGCTTGTTACGCGAGCTTTCTCCATCGCCAAAAGACGCTCCAAGTCCCAAGATCTGTTCCGCTCTGACTGCAAGAGGATGGCATGAGCCTCATCGGAATTCTCCCGATCATTCTGCAGCTGATCCACCTCTTCTCGAGCATCCAGCAAACCCTGCTCTAGCTCATCCCTACGGCGGTACACCAACTCCGTATCTGAGGATGATCCGCCCCGAGATCCGATGGCGTTCAACACCATATAGATATGTGGACAAATAAGTGCATAATTGCAGAAAACTCGTAAAGGTTAGTATCACATAAAATAAGAATATACTACCTTACATAAATCTTTGAAGATTAAATCCTAAAGGTCCGATAAGGGTAGCGACTTCATATGCTCTCAATCAGTAGCATTCAAAAGACCGCTCAGATAGTTGCGGCAAAAGCTAATCGTCCCCAAAACAGAGGGGGACAAAACACCGCTTCCGAGTGGCTCCGACCCGATAGCAGGGAGATTTCCTTCGAAGGGCGGCCCCGAGACGCGGTCGAAACCATCTCCGGGCAGCGTATAGGCTCCCACAATTGGAGACAAAGAACCCTCCTCAACAGCATGCAGAATCCTCGTATCCCCCCAAGAGGAAGAATACGGTATCAACGGAGGCAATGGAATATCCGCCTGCGCAAGCGCAGCTATCGGATCATATTCAGGAGCCACAAAATTCACTGGGGGGGCTGCCACGGGCGAGCCCCCTGTCCTCGAGGGGCCAGCTACCTCACCTAAACTAAAACTCTCAGACGAGTCGTCGTCATAAGTATTATACCCACTATTCATTGCTCTCCCAAGGAAAGTTTCATTGAAAGGCTCAATGGCAAAAACCCCCATCTCCGCCCCTATCAAAAAAAAAATAGTGTGACAACGGGGACATAAAAGTACCACACGAAAAGGTTGTGAAAGAAAAGAAACTAACGAAAAAAGAAATTGCTATAGAGAGGCTGTTGTGGAAGATTGAAGAGCTCCACCCCCTGTTGCAAGCCAGCCATGATCAATGTCTCCGGGAACTCTAACAGACTACTAATATCGTACATCCCCGAAAACAACCCGCTATCGGACATGATGTCCCACTCTCTCCGCAAAATCGATTCGGCAGGGGTAATATAACCAAGCCCCCATTGAAGTGGTACTCCCCATGACCTAGCCGATAAGCCCCTCGGACGGACAAAGAAGAATCCCCTTTTCCAATCCGTTCTATTATTACGGAAGTGGGATACGTCTAGAAAGGCCTTCCTCTTGTCCCGATGAGCCAGGCTGAAGAAAGGGAGACCACCCGAGCAGGGGCGAAGGTTGAATATAGCCCCCACCCGAGAAGGAGATAGTGGCAACTTCAATAACTCGGAACATAAAATATATCCCACCAGGTAACGATAAGAATTTGAAGTTAGCTGACTTGGGCATATTTGCCAATAGTGAAATAAAGTCTGGAGAAAAGGGTGAAAAAACACCCGTAACCCGCACCGGTATTACTATGTCATATTCATCAATGTCAAGGTTGTATTGGGCAAAAAGCGCCGTAACGGAGGCACCATGCTCACTGCCAACGGCAGTACCAACACGCCCTGGCCCCATCATCCGCTGAGGCTCCAGCACGAGCCTGGTAAACACCGACGACTCTTCTACCAAGGGATAAGAGTCACGACCCGTGAACACCTGACTTATGTGGTTAATACGAGAGAGAGATTCCTCCGGAGACATAGACACGGTCCCCACGGAATTGCCTCTCCCCCCACGAACCCTGCGTTCATTATGCTTGCTCCCCTGAACCGAGTTCTCCGAGGCCGCGTGTCGTACTCCTAACGATAGGGAAGGAGTCCGAGCAGAATTCCAAGGAGAATGACGGGACGAAGAAGGATCATCCTGCTTAAAAAATGGGGGCATCATTTTGACAAGGTAAGTAATGTGCTTGCTTTACTTAATTTCAAAAGGGAACTCCGCTTTTCAGAAAAACGTGACAAGCCTTAAACAGTAAAAAATTTATGTAATTCTGAAAGAATTACTGAATAACTACTTATACCATCTTAGAAAGAGAGTGAAAAGCTTGAGCTGTCTAAACTAGTTAATGGGATACACGTGTCCAATAATTTTCTTACTTAAGAAATGGGGCTACATGCCAAGCGACACCTCACCCTTAATTTTTAACCTAGTCAGCAAGCCTCTTATTATTTTAAAGAAATACTGGAGACAATAAACCAAGTGATTATATTTGCTCAGAATAGACAAATACTCGAAAAAGAGTTTGTTCATTAGGCTAGAAGCCCTCGGAAAAACTTACAAGACGGGATATTAAAATTGCGTAAAATAAAAACAAAAGAAATCCTATTTTACGCTTCCGTACTCAGAGGAGGCGGGGATAGAGCGATGAAAAACTCATCGGGGATTCCCGCAGAGGGACCCGGGAGCGGAACCCGACCAGAACTACTAGCGCCAGAAGCGGAGTTGATCGAAGGGGGGATAGGAGAAGCCCTTGGCGTCACCACATTATCGAACATCTCCAGTATGTTCTGAACCTCCTCGGGGGACGGCCTAGCAAGTTTCTTGATATCAAATATGCGGCCGAAATTCACCCCCGAAGGCACCACTTCTCGAGCCAAGGTGGCACACTCCAAATATCCCCATAGCATATGCCCAAGAGTATCCCGAGCGGACAGGGAAGTAAACCGGCGCTCCACCTCTGCTGTCCCATACCTAACAGCCTCATCAATCTGGGGCTGTACATCCTTCATGGGCATTACATCAACTAATCTCAGCCCCACTAGCTCATGTAGCCGCGATTGGAGCTTCATCTCCCTCTCCAAGCCCTCAGACTTCTCCTTCTCTAGAGCCTCTATCCGAGCACAGAGGACTTCCTCGGATTCTACCTTCTCCTTCATTAAACGAGAAAATCGCGCTCGAACAGCCCTCTCGGAAGCCTCCATCTGATCATAGGCCGATTGCACCTTTTGCAAGACAAGACGCATCACCTCTTTTGCCCCCTGATCCTCTTTCCATTTAAAGTCGCTAGCCTCCAACTTGGTGCGAAGGACTGCAACCAACGACTCAGCCTCGTGGAGTTGGGCTTGCAGAAAAGCCACTTGTTCCCGAAGAGTACCCCCCTCCGCCACCTCCCTTAAACAACGCTGTTCCACGGAAGTAATAACTTCCCGAGTCTTCTTAGACTGCAAAGCAGAGAGAAGAATATAAATAAGGGGGTAAGAGAACCATGGCAAAGGAAGATTAAGAGGCAGTAGATACTTACGATAACCTCCATCCAAATGGTACTAGCCCGCAGAAACTGGTACCCCTCCGCAGGCGCGGAAAGAGCGGACCCAAAGAAATGAAGGATCTCATGATAAGCTTCCCCCACGGTAGGAGGCTCTTTCCTAGGTGGCTGAGAAAAGTCTCCCTCGGAAGCAGACCTTCGCAGTATAGCCCCCTTCGGAAGATCAGTAGTCGGAGGAAGAATAGTCGCAGTGGAAGTTACAGTTACTGCCTCCATCGTCACCACTTCAGAAACCTCCATGGCAGCCGATGAACCCTCTCCCTTGAGCAGGGTGCCCAACACTTCTTTCTTCACCTCCAAGCCCCTCGGCGAGTCAGTAGGACCCTTGGGAGACGCCTCTGGACCCCCTGCCAGTTCCCCCGGATCCGATTGGAGTAGTTGGGCAAATAGACCAGCGCCCGGGAACATAGGGGCCTTCCCCTTATTGAGCGCCGCTACCAGAACAATGGATATATTTAAGTAATCATACTAAAAGGACTAGAGGTTCAAACAAGTAGTAGAAAAAAGAAGAAAACTTACGAGGAGGAGATGGAGAAGGGTCCCGATAAAAGATATGCACAACCTCTAGCTCGGGAGGTATGGGCCTTGTTTCTCCCACCCTCGGAGACAGAACCCCTTCAGAGCTCCTCGGAGAAATACCAGCAATTGAATCGGAAGTTGACCTCCAGGCCATAGCGAGCATGGGATCCATACGTCACAAGGGAACAGCCTCCAGACATACCCCCTCAGCATCCACAAAGAGACACGGGGTGTCCCAAGGAACTTTCTCAGCTTCCGGATCCACCCTTACCATTGTAGAAAACCGTACTTCGCCATCCATGTGGTCTCCCCCCTCAGAAGCTTCACTATGCCCACTCGGAACTGCCTCTTCAGAACCTGGCACAAGATAGTATCTCGCCATAACCTCCTCTGCACCACACAAAAGCAAGTCAGGACGGGCAGTAGAAGAATACAAATAACCACTCGGAGGAATATCGCGACTAATGGTTGATCATCAAAATTGAAAAGATAATTACTAGAGAAAAAGCATGAGAATAAGAAAGAACTTACTAAAAGCTGGCAGATATAAAGACGAGACAGAAAGCGGCTTTTTCACCTTATCATCAGTGAAAACTACATAGTGAAGCCCAGCCCAATCAAATAGCTACGGAAAATCTTCCGACTCCATTAACCTTTGCTGAGCCACCACCGGGGAAAGCACCGTATTTTCATCGATAGTGTGAATTGGAGTTACGCCTTCCCCCCGCTTAAAGGGAACGTCCCACTTCCCTCGGACAAGCTTCACGAAGAAAAACTTGTCCTTCCAAACACTATGTGAGGTAATCGTTGCACCCAGAATCCACTTCGTGGAACTCCCAGAATTGTCTCGATGGCGGACATGATAAAAGGGGTACCCCCGGGCGACACCCCCACGTCAAAAATCGAAAGAAAGTGGTCCACCCCACATTCGTACCCCTTGACATGGCACCAAAACACATAGATACAAAGCGCAGCATACCCGTTGGGCACCAATTGGCTCGAACATATGCCACATATCTTGAAAACTTCACAAAAAAAGGTGGCATAAACGAACGCCACCCGTAGTTTACCTGTGCAAAATACACCGTGAGCATACCCGCGGGAGGATAGCAAGCACTTTGATCCTCAGTTGGAATGTGAACAGTCACATTCTTCATAGCGGTCCCCGTGGCCTGGAACAAATCCATGACTTGCTTGTAGGTGACAGCAGACCGGATCCCTTCAAATTTGGAGAATCACGAACAAGGGGCTTCTTCGATTTTGAAACCCTAGCTTTCCTAGCTGAAGCGACGCCGCTTCCTTCAGCAGCGGCAGATTTCCTTTTACGGGTAGCCGCGGCAGGCCCCGCAAGAGGAGCAGTGACAACCGAAGCGGCGGGAACATCAACGGCGGAAGGATTGGCGGAAGAAGCCATTTTTTTTTTGAGCAAGAAAAAGAGTTGGCAAATCAGTAAAGAAAGAAAGCAAGAGTTTGGGAGATAAAAGAAAGGTGAAATGAGGAAGATGGTACGGACGAGCCTAATTATAGACAACAATCATTAAAATGTGCCCCATTCTCCACGACACACGTCTCCACTCGTAAAGTGACGTGTCCTTGAGATCAACAAGAGGGGGCAAAAAGGTAATTTTCTCACGATATTATAAACATATGCTTATCTGCACATAATATCCCTGGAAATCCCAAAAAAGGAGAAATTCTCCTCCCCACGCAAAGACCGCCAACATAATCCCCTTACCTCACAGAGGCCACGGAATAAAATTTCCCTCGTCTCTACGAGAGCGATCGAAATTTGGGGGGGCTAGTGTTAACCGTATAAAAGAAAATACGAGATTAAAGAGAATTTTAGTCCTAAATCAAAAGGATTAATAATTGGACAATACTATTGTCATAAGTACTTCCGATGAGTTGTACCCACTCCCAACGAGGAGGCCCATCGGGTGTGACCAATACCGCTCGGTTACTAACCCAAAGCGGTAGGAGTGGCCATCCGACGAGGGCACCTAGCGTCCCTCGGAAAGTCACGATGACTCAAAACTAGATATCAGGGTGGCATCGGATAAAGAGAAAACCCGGATGGATCCACCTGATTCAGATATCCATCACGACACCGAGCAGGGCCCCAATGGACTCCCAAGTCCCAGAAACTTGACAAAAATACTTCTTTGCTATGCACTCTCAACACAAACGCTCTCGGAGCACTACCCCAATACTTCCCTACTACGTACTCCCAGCACAAATGCTCTCGGAACATTACTCTTGTCGACCAACCCAGAGGTCGAAACTTCACAATAACGCAACAACTACAGAACAACACTCTCTGGGCACTCGGAGAAAAAAAACACCTACCCACGATAGCTAAAAACTTCTCGGAGATCAACCCATGAACGAACACCCCCTCGGAGAATATCCTGAAGTAAACACTCCAGAATACACACCTCTCGGAGAAACACTGTCACTAAGAGAACACTCAGACTCGGCCCTCGAGTCACCATTGGAAGCAATGAGCTCCCAGAAGCAAAGAAGGCAGTCTACCCCTTATCATAAAGAAGACCAAAGCCCTCAGAAGAAGAAATGATACAATCAGCACTTAAGATAGACGTTATCTTATTGGTTAAATGAACGTTGTAACACATGTAGAACACGACCACATGCATAACGACACTTTTAAAAACATGCATAACGACACCTGTCCCTGAAAACTCTATATAAACAGAGGAATAAGGGAGAGGTGAAGGGGGCAATTAAGAAAAAATAGACATATAGACTCGGAAATACGCACATAGACTCGGAAATACGCACATAGACTCGGAAAAGAGAGTGGATCATAGTGAATAAAAGGAAGGAATGTTTTTGTTAGTTTTCTCTCCCGTTAAATAACATTTAGTTTTTGAACCACGGACAAAGGCGTTCCAACCCAAATAAATAATTCAGTTAATTAGGTCGTAATTACAAACACGTTAACACAAATCAAATTCTGAAGACTCATCCGCCAAAGGATATGGCTCCCTACCCATGAATATCTCCCTAATATGATTTACTCTACGAGAATTTGTAGATGAAAGCCTACGAGCTACTCCCAAAGAGGAACTCGCGCCAAGTGTCGCCTGATTTCCAGACAAATTATCCCTCGGAGAGGAACTCTCACAGAGAATAGGAGGAGCCCTTGATGGTCCGGAAGGACTCCGAGCAGTGTCTCGAGAAGAACCACAAGATGAAACTGAACCACTTCTTCTATAGTAAGGAGGCATCATCTTTTCAGGTAAGTATTATCCTCGTGCTTATAATTATTGGCAAAATTGAAAAGATAAGGAGACCAAGAACTAGTTATGATTGTAAGGTTAGTGGTAAACATAACTGATGAAGGGCCTAAGTGCATATATACTCTTCACTCCTTGATTAGAAAAATAAGATTGGATCCCTATTACATAAAGTAAGGGACACATGTCGAAAAATTTTCTTAATTAAAAGTGACACGTATCTTACATTGCCATGCAAAACAACACCTCCTACTTAGAAGATAAACTTAGTCAACAATTTTAAGTGGTTTATCATTATCCTCTTTAATTAAATTTTAACAGTAAAGACAAAAGGTAGAGAAATGAAAGGTGGAAAAAATGTCTATTTATTCAAAAGCCGAAGAGCCCTCGGAAAGGGTGATAAGTACAAAAGACACTTATTAAAAGCAAGAAATAAAAAATTACAAGGAATAGACTATGCCCCCGTGGTAGAAGGGTGTGAAGGAGTCGTCCCCTCAACAGAAGTACCCAGCGGAGCAAGGCGAGAAATTGGGGAAAATACCCCCCAGAACCGCTGGCCCTCGGACTCGGACTACTGGCAGAGCGCATCGGGGAAGGTACAAGAGAATCCCTAGGGGATAGTAAGCCCCCAAATCTCCTCAAAAAGTAATGGTAGTCATCGGGAGTTGGCTTCTTCAACTTGCGGAGGTCAAAAGACTTGGAAAAGTCCACGTCCGGCCTTAGCAAAGACTTGTCCAGCCTAGCACATTCCAAATAGCCCCACAAAAGATGGCCTGTCAAAAGCTCCTGAAAATGTGTATCGGAGACTCCCGAGTGCTGCCTAGAGACCTTTCGTTGAGCAAATTGAACAGCTGCATCAATCTTAGCCTGCACCTCCTCGGGAGAGATGAAGTTTGCCAACTTTCCCTCGACCGACTCAGCCCTGTCAGTGACCTGACCCAGTGTCTCCTGGAGACTTCTCTCCCTCTCACAACCTTCTGCCACTTCTTTCTCAAGAGCAGCGATACGAGCATTGAGGGCCCCCTCAGACTCTTTTCTTTCCTTCTCTAGAAGGGTTATCTTAGCTGTCGCAGCTTTCTCGGATGCCTCCATTTTCTTATAAGCAGACTCGGCAGCATTTAACTTCTGGTGTAAACCCTCTTTCGCCTTCTCAGCTTCTTGAAGAACGAACTCGTAGTCAGAGATTTTTGTAAGGAGAACATCTTCCCTCGTCTGACTCTCCTTGTCCCGGACTAAAAGTGGTGCCAATTGCTCTCGGAGAGCTCCCAACTCCTTCACATCTTTCAGACCACGTTCCTCTACCGCAGTAACTGCTTCCCGAGTCTTTCCAATCTGCAAAAGATAAACCCAAAAAGAAATTATTATGGATAAGTCGTACAACCCCAAGAAGTCTAGTGCGGAGAAACTTACCATGAGCCCCAACCAGTTAAGACTGGTATACAAAAATTGATATCCCTCGGCGGGTGTTGAACTAGAGGAAGCAAAGAACTGAAGAATGTTCTGATAGGCCTCCACCACGGTCCGAGACGAGAAAGGCCCCTCTGGCCCACTAGGAGGTATGGGCGCCTGAAAAGTGTGCCCTCGTGAAGATAGAGTCACGGGAATAGACAGAGACGCTGGAATGTGACCCCTCGGAGGAGTAGTTCCCGGTATTGGCATCACCACGTCCGAATTGGTAAATACGGCCCAAGAACTGCCAGCAACGGCGGACGGACCAGCCCCCTTCAGCAACGAATTCAAAATCCCCTCCTTCACATCTCTGTCCTCGGACGAGGGATCAAACTCCCCTTGAGTATCCTCGGAATCCCCTCGTGAAACCTCCTGCCCGAGAACACTAAATTGTGCCAAGAAACCTTCCTCTACAAAAGGTAATATATGGATGTAAGAAAAAGAATGAAACTAGAAAAAATTATCAGAAGAAGAAAAAGACAAGTGAAGAATGCTTACCATGTAAAGAAGGCTCTTCCACCATCGGAGCCTTACCTATGTCCGCAATCTCTGCATCAAGAAGGAAAGTATCAGCATATGAATAAATTCTTCGAGAGACGCACGGAAAATTTCATTAAAAACTCAAAAGAACTCACCACGAGGAACAGATTTAGGAACTTCCGAGGACGTAGGCTCAGTAGAATCAGGAGAAGGATCATCAGAAGACAAATCAACCACTTCAGTAGCTTTCGGAACAGATTCTCCCTCAGTCGCCCTCGGAAACATCCCTTCTTCGGAAACCCTCGGAGAATTTCCTATATCGGATCCAAAAGCGGGCAAATCTCCTGTATCGGACTTAGAGACCGGCACCAAAGCCCAAGAGGAAGAAGGAGCTACCTGGCGTAAGGGAACAACACTTCTGATAATCCCCGTCATATCTATATACATAGGAGAATGGTCCTCGTGATCTCCTCCCACCTCCGGAGCCGTGTGCTCGCCCTCGGGGGCATTGACCTCCTCTTCTTCGTGATCACTCTCTTCTGGCACATCAGAAATACCACTCGGAGTAGGTTCACTCGGACCCGACTGCAAATAGTAATTGGTCATAACCTCCTCTGCATCACCCCCAAAGTCAACATATATAAGTACAATTCACTACTATACTCAGAGAGGGAACAAAAGAAGAGAGTAAGGAACTTACTAAACAGATTCCTCGCCTCGAAAGACAGGGACAAAGGCTTTTCCACAGCATCATCGATAAAAACCACATGATGAAGTCCGGACGTCTCAAACAACATCATAAAATCTTCCGACTCCATCAACTTGTGCTGAGAAATCACAGGAGATAAAACCATCTCCGGGTCCAAAGTATTCACGGGAGTTGTGCCCTCTCTCCAATCGAAGGGCATATCCCATTCACCTTTAGCGGGCTTCACGGAAAAATATCTATTTTTCCAAACGCTATGTGAAGTAATCGCTTCACCCAGAATCCTCTTCGTGGAATCCCCCGAGTTGTCCCGATGACGAACATTGAAAGTGCAGGTTTTCTGGAATCAATGTTAGACGATGTTGGGTTAACATTGGATAACATTGAAAGTCGAGAGCTTTTGCGAAAACTGTTCTTTAGTTGCCAAAATTAAGTTTTGCCTTTATTCACTTATTAATCAAGTTCCACGGTTTTGGTTGTTTATGTTTATGTCCAGGAAAGTATCTTAAACATAAGGAAGAGCTTTGGAAGATTCCTTACTTGAAGTTTCCATAATTCAAGCTAAGTTGAATAGTCAACTCACACGGTTTCAAAAGAAGGAAACAATATTGGATTCTCTGCAACTGTGATTCTTTCCAAGATTCTGCGAATTGAAGAAGATGTGTTGCCTTGTTAAATCAGTAACAATGGAAACACGATTCTCTGGAAAGATATGAAGTTCACAAAGAAGGCAATATTCAACAAGGAAACAACAAGAGTTACCAAAACTGTGAATAACACATCTTGGCGTTCAAGACTCAAGAAATCTATAAAGATATGAAGTTCATCAAGATGAAGACAAGACAATCGTGCCAATAATCCAAGAGATTAATTCTTCTTTGTATTGTCTTCATTTTGTTTTGCGAAGTTTTTGTATCAACTGCTTAAACCCTAAACCCTAAACCCTTCTTCCAAGCTCAACACTGGCGCCATTCCAGACGCATCGGCCAGCCTTGAAGGAGTTCATATAGAACTCTCGCGCCTGAACGGCCTAGTTGATCATCTCACCCAGTCGCATGAAGAGCTTCGCACTTCTCTGGCCCTCCAAGCTTCCAAGCTCGATCGGCTGCTGGACATTGTTGGTGCTCGCACCCCTTGATTTGTGTTTCAAAAAGGGGGAGATCTAGATAGGGGGATTTGTCGTTTATTTTGAACACTTATTTTTAGTTTTGACGGATGGTTGCACCGCTGTTTCAACCGATTGTTTTCTCGTACTTCTGACCCGCACTCTTGTGTTCTGAACTCTATTGTTAATTCTAACCTTTTGTGCAGATTGGTAAATGATTTTGACAAAACAAATCAAAGGGGGAGGTTGTTAGGGCCGTGTGTTTCACACGAATCTGGACCCTGACCCGATCGGCCCAACGTAGTATTGATATTGTTTTGATTAAATCATTAGGTTAAGATAAATCTAAGTTGGTAATTATCTTGAGAATATTTTTCTTAAATCGGAAGATATTATTTCATCTAAGATAGATTTATCTTCCTTATCTCCGTAGTATGAATGTAGACATAGTGCATTGACGGATTAACTTCTATATCTAATGAGATCTTGGCATCTTGCAGAATATGATGGATAAGGCAAAAAGATACTATCGGATTGCAGCAGAATTCTAGCGTGCCTATCTTACAAGGCAAGAAGATATTCTGTGGATTGCAACAAAGGATATTTTGAAGATTCAGCACTTGCCTATAAAAGGAGAAGACTCGAGACATATTGAAGGGCACTTTGAAAATGATATTAAGTAGTCAAGTCTTGTATCGAGTCATTTGGTGGAGAACATTAAGTCAGAGGGTCTCTGGAGTAGCTTAGTGTGTCTTCGATTCAATCGTGTTTCTGAAAACAAGTTAAGGGTTAGGTGTTGCAACTGCATATGTTAGAGGGAGTCTAGTATATGAGTTGATTTAAATCCTTCATTGTAATTCTTAAGTAGGAAACAGTTTGAATCATACTTTGGGTGAAAGCCCCGTGGACTAGGACCATTTGGACCAAACCACATTAAAAATCTCTTGTGTTCTTTACTGTTTATGTTTTACTGTTTTTCGCAATTGCAACTGCAAAAACTGTTTCAAACGTTAAAGAACTATCGTCTGTTATACTTTAGTGTACAGTTGCAACTATTGCTAAGTGCAACTGGACACAGTTACAAGTATTGCAGACACTAAGATCTTTCAACTGTAAATCAAAATCAATCACAAAACTGTAAATCAAGCCTAACTTTCTGCAGATAATTAATTTTCTAAGGGTACTAGTCAACATAAAAATTTGTATTGAAATTAAGTCTAAGGGATAAATGCATTAAACCCCCTGAACTATGCACGTTTTTGCGTTTTCGTCCTTAAACTAATTTAATAAGCGTTTTCCCCCTAAACTATACCAGTCTGTGTGATTTGCCCCCTGGCCGGGTTTTCGGCTATTTTTTGCCATTCTTGGCCGGAATTTTTCCCCTTACCCGACACATATGTGTTTTACTAGATGTATTTTAGTAGTTGATGACAAAAAGTAGGCGAAAAAACACCTCGAACGGGAATTTTTCCGGCTAAAATACATTGAAGAGGAAATCACATTTTAGCCGGAATATGTCCCGTTCGAGGTGTTTTTTTTCTACTTTTTGTCATCAACTACTAAAATACATCTAGTACAACACATATGTGTCGGGTAAGGAGAAAAATTCCGGCCAAGAATGGCAAAAAATAGCCGAAAACCCGGCCAGGGGGCAAATCGCACAGACTGGTATAGTTTAGGGGGGGAAACGCTTATCAAATTAGTTTAAGGACGAAAACGCAAAAACGTGCATAGTTCAGGGGGTTTAATGCATTTATCCCTAAGTCTAATATAAATAGTTATCGTGTTGTATTGTAAGCTACGTACGGCTCAAAATTTTGTGAAAGGGAGTGTTTTATAATTTTCTACTATATATATTCATATTGCTAAGCAACAAAGTATACTCTTGTAGTAATATTATTGATGATAATTGTATAGGTATTCCAGGTTTAGGTTGCGATTTGATCAAATGATTCTTGAAGAACGCTAGGAGCATGCTGAGTTTAAGTGGAGAAGTGTACGTTACACACAAGCTAAGACTGTGTATCCCAGTGCGTCCAAGATCGAGGAATTAGGCGAAGAGGCTGGAAAAGCGCGTTTTTCCTTGTCGGATTTATCCTGGCTTCATGAATAGAAATGGTGGAGAAGAAGGTGGGGGGACGAACGCTTTTCCAGTTGGAGAATCCAGCACCTACAAATTTGTCCACTAAAACATCCTTAATATTTTGATCATTGTTATAATTCAATAAATCGCCATGTATGTGTGCTTAAGCTAGGGCTTCAATTCCTTAGGTATCTGTAAACGGACATCACGGTATAACATTTTTGCTTGACATGATATGTATGACTGAGAAAATTAATGTAACAAAAATTCCCTTACTTTTAATATATTAGGTCTTTCATTTGATATTGTACATTTGTACTGCATGTACGTTACATATTCAGCCAACAATACTTCATAGTTTATACCAAAAGTCAATCTATATATATATATATATATACATTGTAACTGTACATCTGAAATTACCACCAATAATTTTTTTCCAATAATAATAATTTCACGCACGACGATTCTTGCACTTCCCGTTCAGAATATCAAGTGTTTCTAATATTTCACCCCATTATAAAAGAAGATGTAACTTTAATAAATTTCCATCAGACTAGCAACCACCATTCTTTATAGTTTATGAGACGACGATAATTTAATCGAATTGTTACAAGATTAATTGAATATTTTATATCATGGAACTATGAATCAATTCCGTTAATTAGGAATGGCGAAAAAGAAACGCAATCACGAGATATGGATTAAACATTACAGCAATCGTCACCAGATTTTGCTCGTGGGCGAGGGAGATTTTTCCTTTGCGGCATGCCTCGCTGAAGCTTTTGGTCACGCACCTAACATTATTGCAACATCACTACACTCCGAAGGTACATTACTACATATGTACATGAAAAAATAAATTGTGTAATTAAATTTATCATTGGTGGTTTATTAATTTGGATACTTTGATCGTAGTGGAGTTGGCCAGAAAGCACTCCACCGCGGCGTGGAACTTGGTGGAGCTCGAGGAGAGGGGATGCACCATAATACGCAATGTAGATGTGTATAAAATGATTCAGCATCGTCGTTTGAAAAACAAATTGTTCGATAGAATTGTTTTTAATTTTCCACATGCCGGCTTCATAACAAGAGAAAATGACGCCTATCAAATTCAGTTAGTTTTAGTTTTAATGATTCTTCTCGTGATAAAAAATTTCTAATTAAATATTAGGATAAAAATAGACGTGATTGTTAACATCATATATATAACTTTCAGGCTTCATCAGGAATTGGTGACAAATTTCCTTAAGAACGCGAGGAACATGTTAACTGTCGATGGAGAAGTGCACATCACTCATAAGACGACGTATCCCTTCAGCGAGTGGAAGGTCGAGGAATTAGCCAACCAAGTTGGAATGCGATTACTCGAAGAAGCGTGTTTTTATAGGTGGCAGTACCCCGGTTACATCAACAAAAAAGGCGATGGACGTCATAGCAACAAGACTTTTCCGGTGGGGGAATGTAGCACCTACAAATTTGTCAATTAATTAATAATTGGAGTGTTAATTGATTGATACTTATATTGATTTATGATGTGGGAATGTTGATTCACTTCATACAAGGACGTTTTATTCTGCAAATGAAAGTTGCATAAAAGATACGAAAGGACATTTGGCTACAATTTAAAATTCAAATGAAATATAAACAAAATGCATATTAGCATTTACTAATATTTCATTAAAAGTAAAAGGAGATTAAGTGGGCTACATATCATAGTTATACGAAGTTTATTTGATGACAAAAAGTTATAAACAACGGCGATAAAAAAAAAGAAGAGGAGTTACATGGAATATTGTGTGTAAAGTACTTCTAATTTTTGCTCTATTGATGATATATATTATATACATAAGGGCGTGTTTGGTTCTAGAGAACACTAGCCAGTCTCAAGCCTTATCTCAGTCGATTGTTTTTACTCCGCTTATCTAGTACGGTGTTTGGTTAATGATATTGTATTTTAAGATAAGGGAATTTAATCTATTGGAGACCAAGATTAGTAGTTGCATGGGTCCCTTAGATTGAAAAATGATGATTAGCCCCTTTCGTACCAAGCTTTTACGGCTTAGATTCAGGCTCGAATAACGAAAACGTCTTTGAAACCAAAATGGTTATAGCTATAGATTAGAGGACTTATCTTACCTGGTATTTGGAACCCAATGGCCCTACATCTATCTCAAACCAATATCTCAAACCAAAATCGCACGCTTTAAAAGATTAACTAATCCAATAAATTCATTGTTCATGAATGAATCATAAAAAATCCTTCCGTCTCATGTACATTAGGTTGTTGTGCCTCTTCCCTCTCACAGAGGGAATGAGAGGGAGAGGCACAAGAGCCTGCTATATATTATTAGACAATTCCAAATTCTACAACAATAAGTACTAGATTCTAAGAATAGTTAATTAAGCTTGCCTAAATTCTCACGCCTCTTCCCAATAATATATCTCATATTGATGCAATGATCATGGAATTTGGTATTAAAAACATTTTTTGTTGGATTGCATCACTTCAAAATTAATGAAAATTGGACTTTAAAGGTCCACAAATATCTACCATGTTGGTGAACGGCCTATTATCATGATTGTGATGTTCGATTAATTAATCAAAGGTTACCCCACCAATCTAAACGTCACTAGGCCTAGTTATTGTTTTGCTCTCCTAAAAGAAACATCTGGTTATTGATTAGTTGAATTAGGACATAATATCTCTTACCACCGTTAATCATATATATTTCAATGATGAATTTTATCTCTACTATTACCATCATTTGGGTTGTGTCCAATCGCCCACATGTGTGTGAATCTCATTCAAATTACTCCTAGTGTAGTGTCTAGTGCACTCACAAATGTCGTGATTGTCAAAACCATGTGAGTGTACTGGACATTGGGCACTGCAGAAGTGTAGCATAGATTAAACCGTCACTTGTGTGGTATAAAATTCGGCCATACCCTAATCAACCATATCACATACATAAATAAATAAAAACTACTCATGCGTACAAAAAAAAAGTGTGGTGATTTTTTTTTTTTTGGTCCTTTTTTTAAAATGTGTTTTAATTAGTTATAGCCTTTTGATTTTGTTTATGGAAAATTAATCTTTTACCATTCTAAATTTCTAAGCAAAAGTATATTGTTATACAAAGACGCGTTATTGGATCAAATGATCAAAGTTCTTTTAAAATATTTAATTAGGTGATTTGAGTACACTTTTGAAATTAGTAGCCCCATCAAAAAGGCATGAGAGCGTGAGGACATAATTATGGAGCCCATTAATTTATATATGATGAATATATTATGAATCTTTGTTTGCTTGAAGTATTGGAACACTGGCAAGTTGAAATAGGATTCCAAATGGATTCCTTGTGGTTGTCAACTTCCTAAATTTTCCACCAAATAAGAAACAACGACTAAAATTAATTGCTTTTAAGATTCCAATCCTTCTCAACCAGAAATTTTGCTTGCGTCACTTCCACTATGTATCATGTACTCCTTAATTGACTATAGTGTATAATAATATTTTTTGATGATAATAACTATAGTATAATAATAATGTTCTTATTTGACAAAACCTATATATGGAGATATCTAGGAGGCTAGGAGGCGGAAATTTTTTGCGACCTTTTTCGAAATTCTAAACAAAATAAGAATAGCACTAAGATAGGAAATAGGTTATGACCTAAACATTGGGTTTTACTTTTTGTTTTTGCCAGTTTTTCCATGAAATTATACTAATAACCCATCAAAAAAAATAAAAAATTAGGTCATAATCGAAACTTGACGCAACCACAAATGTTAGTTTATCTGGTTAAAAATGAGGTATTTCTCAACTAGTTTCAAGTTCAATTCTTGCAAGAAACAATTTGATTTTACAGCTTCTAAATTCGTGTCTATCATAGATAATTTAGTGTAGTTTGTTATAAAATAAAGTGAAACTTAACGCTAAGAATATATATTCTAATTGAACATGAATTCAAGGTACGGAGGGATAAACAAATCAAATTGAAAAATAAATCAATAGGAGAAATCTATTTCAGAACCACTTAAATTACATCCATAATCAAGAAAAAAACATTTGAATTCAATGAGAAAGATATCAATATTGCTCAAAAAATAGAAATGGGACACTAACAACTAACTTTTTGTTCTGATTAACACAAAACTCAACAAAATCCTCTCTTTTTCTTTTCACAAAATAAGATCTTTAAAGTAAGATTCTTTTCTTGCAAGACACCAAAAATAAAATATTCTTTTTCCTTCACCAGCTTTCAAAAATTGTCTCCAATCCAATAGTGGAAAAACCTTACCGACAAGAATACCAATTACCAAATGTCACTCTATTGAGCACCCTGCCCCCACCCACCCCTCCCAATCAACTTGAAGTGCAGTACAAGAAAATCAAAAAGGTGAAATGTAAAAGCTACCCCTATATTATGCCTAAATAGCAAATAAACTCATGTATTATTTTAATTAACAAAAACGTCTCACATTGTTAAAAGGATTAGCAACAACTCTCTAATACCCTTAATTAATTCACATATACTGAAATTGACCATAAAATTTGATCTTTACTGTACTTATTTGATGTGTAGACAATAATGTTGTTCAATTGAATTATATGTGTATATGTGATCATTCATTTTGAAGAAAACTTGATCAGTAAAATTCAAGCACGGTATTCATTAATTTAATTATACTTTGATACAATTTCAAAAAATCTAAAAACTTATAACATAACCCATATAATCAATAAAGAGCTCTCAGTTTAACCATCCTTCTATGTATGAGCTGGTATGTTTTTCCGTGTTAAGTCAAATTAAGTCGCATGCTTCATTCATGGTGTTATTCCGTCAATTCCTTTAAGTTTCAGCCTTGTGACTGTACTCTCCTGGAACTCAAAGACTTTGATTTCTAATAAGATATTGGCGGAGTCCTAAAAGCAACATTCACCTATCACTGCCCGGCATAGTTTATGGTTGAGACTAGACCGATATTTGGTCGTCTTCGAGCTCCCAACTTTCGTTCTTAATTAATAAAAACAAAATTGGCAAATGCTTTCGCGGCTGTTTGTCTTTCTTAAATTCAAGAATTTCACCTCTGACCATAAAATACGAGCGCCCCGACTCCCCCTGTTATAACATATATTATAATTTTTTATTTAATAAACATATGTTTGATGTCAAATTATAATCCATGAAAGTCCTTAGTTATCGATACAGTCATTAAAAAAAACTATCGAGTGGTCTTGTGCTAATTTCTAGATTTTTCCAAAGAGGCATCTATTAATAAGAATAATATAGGGGTAAGTTTTGTTATTATCTCAACTAAAAACTGTCACTCTCGTTCTTACAAGACACGTGAATTCCAGAAAACTGAGCCAAAATAATTTCTTCTTCTCCTTATTATTATTACCTCTGCAAATAAAAAGAATAAAAAGAATCTCACCATCAATGGCGTAAAGCCTGATCAAACCATAACCTTTGCGTGCTGGTAACCTTAATCTTTATTCCATACATACAAAATATACGTACACACACACAAAACAGAGAGAAATATGTGAGTGAATATTGTGAGGGAGAATTTGAATAAATATATGAAGAATAGAGTGAAAAGCAAAACTGGGAAAACACGGAGACCAGTTCTTGGAAGGGATATTCGATTGCATCAATGAGATCACCGCGGTATTCGTCGTCTCCAAGATGAGTGAGTCTGCTTACAGGATCCATACGACGTCTCGCCTCGCCCAATGGCGAATCGAGAATTTGGCGTCGTGTACTTACCGCAAATCGGATCCTTTCAGGATGGGGAAATGGAACTGGTATGCTAAATTTTGCTGTTTTTTAATTATTTGATCCTCTGTTTTGTGAAGAAAAAAAAATAGGGGAGATTAGTTGATTTGGTGCATGATTTGTGACAAAGATTGGAATTTGATTTGATCCCAGATTTTGTTTTTATGAGATTAATGTTTTAATGAGCTGAAAATTTTGATTTATGTGTGTTAGTTTATTAATTATGTGTTCTGTCAAAGCTCTGTTTTCCCCTGTTTCATATATATTTTTTGCAATTTGGCTAAATTGAGGTGTGATCATGGATCAAAGTTTCGTTTCGGTCCATTCAATACTAGAAACTTTTCGTAATATTTCGATATCTTTTCGACATGTTTCGCAAATCCGTATAGATTACAATTGCTCGTAACTTTGAGAATACATGCGTGTTTTGTTTCGGCAAAGTCGAAACTATAAACGTTTGGGTACTTTTCGTGGAAAAGAAAAGAAATTCTGATCCATTGGTGGGATGGGGATAAATATTAGATTTTGATTAGATCGTACATTTCTGTTTGTGAAAATAATGATTTAGTGAGCTAGAAATTTTGATTTATGTGAATAAGATTTTACTAATTGCGTATTGAAAAAGCTCTGTTTTCTCTGTTTAATATATAATTTTGCAAAATTAACATGGTTTTGCTAATAAAGATCAGATTTTTATCAAATCCCAGATTCAAATTTCTCAAAATAATGTCTTAACTGTCTAAAATCTTGATTTATCTGCAATTTAATTTGCATATCTTTTTCTTTCTGAAGGCATTTATCTGTGGAGAAGAATAGGACATTATTCATTAAATTGTATCCGGAGATATCGAATGTAACGAGAGAGACTCCTCCAATTGCATCGTTTATAATCCGACTGGTGTCGTCTGTGGGTGATCGCAAGTGTTTGGTTCATCCAGGTACATTCATCACAGTTCTATTATTCATATGATGTTAGTTGTATGATTATCATTTGCTGAATCATCACCTATGTTATTACTTCAGAAGTCAGAGATAAACAGCTCAAGACCAACGACGATTTTGTCTGGCAAATCGAGGTCCCGTTAACTGGAAAATTCATCATAGACGTCGAGTTTCTTGATCTGAAAATTGCGTCTCCAAACGTAAGATACCATCGCCCCATCTTCCGTTTCTTTACTTTTCGCAATGTCGAAAAATATTCTTGAACTTGAAAGGTGATTGTGCTTTTGATAGTAGTGAAACTAAACAATAATACCGGGATCTGTAGGTCTTATAATTGGAATTAGTACAATAAATCCCTTAACGAGGTTCTATAGACTCGAAAATAGAACGATTAGAAACTTTCATGAAAAATTCTATCTGATAAAATTCACAGGATACTGAACCTCGTTCAATTTGGAGCGAAGGATTCACGCAGAAACATTCGAATGAAACTGCCCTCGCCTCCCTAGGCCGAATGTTGTCCGAAAGCATACACACCGACATTGTAATAAACGCATCCGATGGCAAAATCTCAGCTCATCGTGCTGTTCTCGCATCCAGATCCCCCGTCTTCCAAAGCATGTTCTCTCACGACCTCAAGGAGAAAGAAATGTCAGCAATAAACATATCCGACATGTCAATCGAAGCTTGCCAGGCTTTTCTCAACTACATCTACGGTAGCATAAGAAATGAGGAGTTCCTAACACACCGTCTCTCCCTTCTCCGAGCAGCTGACAAGTACGACATTTCTGATTTAAAGGAAGCGTGCCACGAGAGCCTGTTAGAGGACATCGACACCAAGAACGTTCTGGAACGTCTCCAGAACGCTTCCTTGTACCAACTGCCGAAACTGAAGAGCAGCTGCATGCAGTATCTGGTGAAGTTCGGAAAGATTTACGATATTCGTGAAGATTTGGACACATTCGTGCAGTGCGCGGATAGGGAACTGATCGGTGAGATATTCAACGAAGTTCTTGCGACGTGGAAAGGATTCTGAAAATCTCGGATCGAAAAGGATAGATTCTTGTCAATTAGTTTGCATCATTCTTTTGTTCGAATTTCAACTGTTTGTTTATACTTGTACAGGTAATTCAGTTGATGTGTTTTACCAGATCAATCTGGTACAATGTGTATACTACTTCACATGAATCATATATGAATTTGACATTGTAAGATGTAAATATGAATGAAATGGATCAAATTTGGATTGTTGTTTATCAAATATTTTTTCCATGACCTACAGTAAGTGTTTCTATTAGTTCATGGAACTGAGAATTTGATGTATGATAAACAAAATCAGTTGTTAATGAATGCTTTATTACATACTAATACTTTTGTACTGTGATGAAATGAGAAAAATCTTGTGTCTCTTCTAAGTTCTAACCAAAACTAGGTTTACATGCAGCAAACATTCTGATTATAGCTATTTATGCATAAAAATCGATAGTATAATCTTGTATTTTGAATGTTGGTATGCTGAAATCGATCAAGACACGTGGGCGCTCCAAATAATACGACTGACTAATATTAACCGCCAGAACCCACGACATGTCACGATTAAGTCAGTTGCTATGCTAGGCAATCAGGTTGATCTAATCAACTGTGTTAGACCCTTTTAGGATCTTGATCAATCATGGACTCATGGTCGATCCTAACAACCCTCCACTTGCATACAACACGTGACACCTAATTAGGAGTAAGGTCGAATTAAAATCTTGGGACTAACTAGAAATTATGTTTAAATACCATGTAGTATGCTTGGAATAAAGCACGCTACTTGGAACATGTCTTTATGACCTACCGGTTGTACTTCATAATTCGATCCAGATCATCTAGATCTGTATCAACCGTGCTACTTTTACTTAACTTTACTTGATGTCTTAATCTAACGTGTTGTGTTTGAGTTCATGTGATCTTGAGCTAGATTTAAAGCAAAACTCTAACGAGAAAGGAGAGAGTATATCGTATTCTTACTGGCTCAGACGAAAACGAAGCTGCTAGGTTCCTCTGCGATCTCCAATCTTTGAAGAAAGAAAGAGATAGGTTTGATTTGATGACGATTTAGTGTTTTAGTAGTGTATTGGTGGAAGAATATGGAGGGAATACTATCAGCATCTCCAATTTAGCACGTAATATAATGCAAGTATTTGTTAGGCCCAAATAATTATGGAGCGAGATGGTTGTTAATAGTACTCCCCTTATCATTGCCTTATGAGTCATAACATCCGATGACCGTACCTATTTCTAATAAAACCAGGGGGTGTTCTCCACAAAAGTGGCATTTTAATCTTCGTTAACAAAGATACGACACCATTATTATTCAAATATATTAAGGAAAATACCGTTACAAATAGCGTGATTCGACAAGTTCAAAAAAGAAAAGATAGCAAGTGTGATCCAACAAGTTCGAAAGAAAGTAAAAAAAATAGCAAGCGCAATCCGACATGCAGAGCATCAATGTCGGAACTAATTCAGATTGACCTCAGAGACGGTGACAGGAATAGGATCAATAAACAAAGCCACTATATTGTCGTGGATAGCACTCTTTGGAGTTGTATAGCCATCTACCCCATGCTTGTAAGTTATATCTGGCACACGTGCAAGGTCGAGAACACGAAGGAGAATATCGCGAGGAATTGAAGTTTTCAACGACACACACTCCTCGTTTATATCTTTCCATGTATTCTCAACCATTTCCAAAAACAATTCTCGAGTTTGTTCTATTGAAGTCCCATATTGTTCCATGTAGCAGTCCACTGGGGTGAGAACTTGGCCTTCTCTACTCTCGCGCTTCAGAAAATGAAAGAATTGCCAGTGTCAAATTCATCACAAGTACTCAAGTCACAAAAAATTACAAAACTAAACATTAGTTTTATCAGTATATGTTGTATGGTACTGCATGATATGTGCGACAAATTGGATAAGCATCAAACTTTTGATGCTTTTATCCCTATTGAAAAAGGTGAGTCGTACATACTTCATAGGAGCCTATGTCATTCAAAGCTCGTGAAATCAACCCAGTCGCCACCATTATTTTTGGGCTACTCATCATCCACTCGTACACTTCTTCTGTGGCGCTTTCCATGTCAAAAAAGGCCGCTGCAAAAATTGTGTGCATGGCGCTGGTGATTACTCCATTTGTACTATACTCGTCAAATGTAGGCATCTTCCCTGCAAGAAACCAATTGGCGTTCGCGTGATAACCCTTACAAAGTTGTTTCATCTACACATACAAAAAATGGCCTATATATAAGATGTCAGAAGTAAAATTGCTTAAAGTGATAGAATTATATATGTTATGAAAAAGTAGCTAGGTTCGCCCTTACTGCTTCTATGGCATAAGTAACTGCAAAAGATCTTCCTTGTTTCGATAATTCACGATCAAAATCTTCGTAGAAACTCAACAGAGTGTGGAAAACTATTTTCATATAATCCGATAGAAGGTCAGTTTTGTTGCTATCCCAACTGTGAATCGAACCAAAAAAAAAAGTGTCCCTTAGTTAAATGAAACACACTATTAAGCGCGGCATGTCTTGGTGTAGGTTTTGGTAGTTACGTACCTCTGCAATACCTCAGTAAATGTTTCTATCTCGTCGAGTGTAGCATAACTGTCGTACGTATCATTAACCAAAGCAAGGATTTGAATTGTTTTGGCAACTGCTATTCGAGAAAAAGAGTAATGTGGTTCGAAATTAAGAGCAACACCCCAAAAATAACTCTCAACTATTCTGTCTCTCGTATAAGAAAGTCTTGGTACGATGTCTAAGCTCTTCCACCACCTACAAGTGAAAAAAGGACAGGAAAGAATTGGATCAAAGAATTAAGAATATTATGACTCATGGCCTAATTTAACAGGGTAAATCTCGTTAAGCAGTTGGTATTCAGCATACGTTAGGGGGCACATCGCTAATTTTGAAACCTTAAGGAGCAAAGTGGAAACACAGTATACGCTAGGGGACTTAACGGGATTTACCCAATTTAATAATACTTACCTTGCGAGATCACAAAGTTCTTTCTGGTACCCATTCTGTGTTAAACTCAAATCTAGTTCTGCTAGCCTTAGAACAAGTTCATCCTTAGCTTCCTCCTTTCGGTACAATGAGAGGTAACGCCACGCTTCCGCGATGTGAACACCCCTGTGAAATGTATATCCCCCGAGCACATGCTTTATTACTTCCGCATGAACTGAAGAATCTAGCTGCCCTTCGTCCATGCGCTTGAAACGACGGACTACAAAGGCCAAAGCCTCTTCTAGAATATCCTCGTTGTGGAATCGGATACTTGTCGCTTCGTACAAGCTTATCAAACCATTGATGTCATCACTACCAACGCTTTCTTCAAAACTTTTGTCCTTATAAAATTGGTCGAAAACGGCTGTTTCAAAATTTCTTTGTTAAAAAAAAAAAAAAAAAAAAAAAAAAAAAAAAAATCCTATCTTGGGTTATGCCTGACACGAGTCCAGCTAGATCATGAAATGATGAAACCATATTTGAAATTTATATGGTGTGTTTTGTAGCTATTATAAGGTCCTATAATTAATCATATACGATTGTGTTTGTAAAGTTTATAACATGCGGTAGATGATTACTCGAAGTGAGTTGTAAGAGTAAGGGGTTCATGATTTATTTTACAAGGATCACAACTTTGAAAGAGCTACAAAACGCACCATTGGAGTATAAGTGAAATTTATGGAAATCAAGATGAATAAATGCGCTCGCGCGCGCGCACACACACACACAATATATATATATATATATATATAAAGAGAGATCGAGTACGTACCACAAGAGATTTTGTAACCATGTTGCCTGAGTATTCGAAACCGAAGCGCAGTGCTAAACAGATCATGGTCCTCATGTTCATCAAGCTGATTTAAACGAGATTCATAAATCTTGTTTAGTTGCTCCTCAATCTCGTGCTCAAAGTGATACGAGATTCCCAGTCGCTCAAAGGCGTCGATTGATTTCAATTTGTCCGTTGCCTTTTCCTTGCCATCATTCCTTGACAACCTAGTCCTCACTTCTTTCTTCAATGCTTCAACTTCTTTTGCGTACCTCTCTTGTACCTGACGTAATAAAAACATCAAATTCCATGTACTATGATCCGCTTTACTCTTTAAAAAAAAAAAAATTTGATCCGCTTTACAGTATATCCTCAGACGTTTAAATTTTTTTAACAGCTTTTGCCTCCTAACTTTTCTAATGTTGTACATAATAGTCAAAATTTAACATATCAATGGAAAATCATAATAATCAATATTCGGGAATAATATTAATTTATAATAACCTGATTATCCAAACATTTTATTAACGACAAATCATTCCACAAGGTCGGACTGAAAGGCTCAGGCATGGGGATTCCTTCGATGGCCGTACTGGTATTATTATCGACCATGGCTATACTTTTCTGGTGCATGTAATAATATACTAATTATTAAGATATGATATAATAAAGAATATAGAATAAAAACGGCATACCAAATATGTAAATTATCTAGCTATCTACCTTACTATAAGAGGAAAAAACAATTCCTCGTTTATTTTTCGTGTTGCCCTTTTTGACTCTGTGACTTAGCTTCTTACGTAGTCTTTTTTATAAAAAACAAATGTTAGATGATTCTCTGTTTAATTAAATATAATTATTTATTAGGTCATTCTCTCAATCATTTTCAATTTTCAAGTGCGGTCGCTTTGTTTGACTTTTCGAGGCTGATATGCATTTCTTAGTCAACAATCTTGTTCTATATATACTTCAATTTCTAATAATTGGGCCACAGAACTTTGTATATACCTAATCATTGATCAAATCAAGTTTTTGGTGCTTTTTATCGAAAAGTACTAAAATATTTCTATTTTTTACTCTATAACAAAAAATACATATAGTTTTCATATTAGCTATAACAACAATTCTACAAATTCTTAGAAACATATTGAAAAGTTCTCAAAATATTACAATGCGTTTCAAATTTTTAGCTGACTAAAACTTATTCCAAGACCAAAACTTTAATCCATGTACCTAGATAATGCATGTATATTTTACGCATATTACATTGCATACTATTTTATTTTATTTTGATCAGTAATACATACTATACTTTTACTATCTTAATGTTTGGCTTAAAGTTGTTTTATTTTCAAATTGGTTTTTTTTTCTTATTTCCATTTCTTTAGGCCGACTAGCTACATGTGAGGGTCTATGTATCAATCTAAATATGTATTGTATACTGTTGTTATTTTAAAATGCAGTGTGCACAAAATCAAAAAGCAGCATAAAAAGAAAGGGGGAAAAATAATTGGCTAAGAGAGAGAATATTGGAATTCCAAAATCTCATATAGGTTCAAAGAAATAATATTGAATCTTTGAGTTCATAACACACCAATCCTTTGATCTAACACAACATCCTCGCGTGATATATAGGAAGTAGACCTTATATTCTAGTTTAAATGGTTTTTCTTTTGCACAAAAGGTAAATATATATAGTTATCGAAAAAGCGTCGTACATAATTACTAGGGGCATACCAAGATGAAGCGCAAGCCTAGACGCCCTCTTGTTTAAATAGTTATATACTATCAACTTGATTTGTTCTATTGTTAACTACTGTCAACTCGATATTCACTATTTCAAACATTATTTTCTTCCATTTGCTAAAAGTACACTAAAAAACAGATGGTGGTGATTGGGTCGTCTTTCTTTGTTGTCTACTATCAGACTAAACGACTACAACTAATAAAAATATTCATGTCTCGATCCATATCATCAATAATATATTTTTCTGACGTGATCCTTAATTATTTCTCCTTCTTTTTCAATGTTTTTTTTTTTTTGGTGAATCTGTACTAGCTGCGTACTTTAAGACTGTTGAGATCGCAGAGAGTAAACATTATGAATAAATTTTGTATATTGAATTGTGTGTAATGAATTATGTTACAGTGAATGTATATATATAGCTCAGCTAAGAGGAGAGATAATGAGCTCACTAAACCGGATTAACAAACTCCCAGCTCATCCTAACTAACTCTATAATTAATATTTACAAAGTAGTCCCAAATCTAATAGTATTTGTGAAAGCAGCCAATATAATTCCAATAGCCTCCCCTCAAGTTGGAGGTTGGTGAGGATCATCAAGACCCAACTTGAAACGCCATTGATGGAAGAGAGTAGGAGCCAAAGGCTTGGTGAAGAAGTCTGCAAGTTGAGAGGAAGCAGGACAGTGTTGAGTAAGCAGGAAACCAGATTTGTAACAATCCCTGAGCACGTGACAGTCAATGTCTAGGTGCTTTGTTCTCTCATGGAAAATTGGATTGTGAGTGATGTGGACTGCAGATTTGTTGTCACAAAGCAAAGGAATAGGTAAGGCAACAGGAACCTGAAGATCCTTTAGAATGTAGCTAATCCATAAAGTTTCACAAGTGGTGGAAGCCATGCTTCTGTATTCAGCTTCAGTGGAACTTCTGGAAACAGTTGTCTGTTTCTTGGTCTTCCAACTGATTAAAGAATCCCCAAGGAAGATGCAGAAACCAGTGAGAGACCTCATGGTGTCTAGACAGGAACCCCAATCAGCATCACTATAGGACTTCAAGTGAAGCTGAGAACCATGGGGATAGAACAAGCCCAGTGAGGGGCAACCCTTGAGATAGTGAAGGACCTGTAGAGCAGCTTTCCAGTGTTCTTCAGTAGGGGCCTGCATGAATTGAGTTAGTTGATTAACTATATAACAGATGTCAGGTCTAGTCATGTTGAGGTAGAGAAGCCTCCCAACCAGGCTTCTATACTTCTCTGGTTGAGAACAAGGAGGACCATCTGCAATCAACTTCAAGCCTTTGATGCAAGGCAGATCAATAGGCTTTACACCCAATAGGCCAATGTCTTTGAGGATGTCCAGTATGTACTTTCTCTGGTTAATGAACAAACCAGAAGAGGATCTAAGCAACTCTAGCCCAAGGAAGTACTGAGCAACACCAAGGTCTTTGATAGTGAAAGCAGCATGCATGAGAGATTTGATCTCTGTAATAAGTGATAGATCAGGACCACTAATAAGGACATCATCCACATATACCAATAATGCAATAAAGGACTTCCTTAGTAAACAGGCAGTTATCAAACTGAGACTGACAAAACCCATAAGAGAGAAGGCACTTGGTGAACTCAACATTCCACTGTCTGGAGGCTTGCTTAAGACCATATAAGGATTTGTTGAGTTTACAAACTTGCCCAGGAGAAGCCTTAGTGTAACCTTCTGGAGGCTTGAGATATATATCCTCATCAAGAAAACCATGGAGGAAGGCATTGTTTATGTCCAATTGATGAAGATGCCAATTGAAATGAGTACTCACTGCAAGAAGGATTCTCACAGTGACAAGTTTTACCACAGGAGCAAAGCTGTCAACATAATCAAGGCCAAACACTTGATTATACCCCTTGGCCACCAACCTGGCTTTGTGCCTGTCAATAGAACCATCAGGTTTTAGTTTGAGTTTAAATACCCATTTTGATCCAATGGGGTGTTTGCCAGGTGGGAGAGTCATCAAACTCCAAGTATTATTACTCTCAAGAGCCTGAATTTCATCATTCATGGCTTGAACCCAAGCTTCATTACTGCAGGCTTCTTTGTATGTGTGAGGTTCAGAATGGAGAGTGAGATTGGCTAAGAATGAGATGGATGAAGTGGATAGGGCAGGATTGGTGGAATAAGGGAATGTAGGAGGAGAGTAGGGACTATTTAAGTTTGTGATTTGAGAGGCAGAATTGAGAGGATCAGTGGCACATGCCAATAGGTAGTCTTTTAAGTACACTGGAAGTGCAGTTTGTCTGCTGCTTCTTCTGAGAGAAGGAGCAACAGCAGGAGGTTCAGCTAAGGTTAAAGGTTCAGGGTGATTAATAGGATGTATAGGAGATATGAAAGTTGGCTGTATAGGGGAATTCTGAGGAGAGTTATGAGGAGATGTGTGTGGAGCTGGAGTATATGTCTGGACAGCATTGTGATGGTAAGATATGTGAGTGTCAAGGTAATCACCAATGATTGGGGTAGGTAGTGGAGTCTGAGGTACTTCAATGGCATAAGATTTGAATAGGAAGACATGTTCATAGAACTTCACATCCCTGCTCATGATCACTTTCTTCTGCTCAAAGCAGTAAATCTTGTAAGCTTTCTGTCCAACAGCAAAGCCCAAGAAACAACCTTTGAAGGATCTTAGAGAGAGTTTATCCTTTTGTGGGGTAATGTTGGTATAGTAGCATAAGCATCCAAACACTTTGAGAGAGGACAAATCTGGTGGACAAGAGTGGAGCTTCTGATAAGGAGTCTCCCAGTTAAGTAACTTTGAGGGGGTTCTGTTGATGAGATAAGTTGCCATCAACAAAGCATGACCCCAGAATGATATAGGGCAATTTGTCTGGAACAATAAGGCCCTTGTGACTTGGAGAAGATGTATATGTTTCCTTTCAACCACTCCATTCTGCTGAGGAGTATATGGAGATGATTTCTGATGTATGATGCCTTGAGAGGAGAAGACTGCTTGACATTCTGCACTAGTGAATTCTGTCCCATTGTCTGATCTGATGCTCAAAACAGGTTTAGCAAATTGAGCCTTAATTTGTAAAAGAAGATGAGTTAGAGTAGATGAAACTTGAGTCTTGTTGTTCAACAGATAAGTCCAAGTGGATCTGCTAAAATCATCCACTACTGTTAAGACATAATGAGCATTTGAAGTAGTTGCAACTTTGTAAGGCCCCCAAATGTCAATATGAAGTAGCTCAAAGATTACATTTGACTGTGTAGAACTATGAGGAAAGGGAAGTCTAAGATGTTTAGCCTTGTGACATACATCACAACACAAATCAGTAACTGTGTGTGGTATTGATGGTATATTGTCAATGTGAGACATAGCAGACTGAGAGGCATCCTGTGTTTTATTACAAGAAACAGAAGAAATGCAAGCTAGACTATTTTCAGCATGGCTATGAGGATCCAGCATGTACAGGTTACTAACCAAATGCCCCACATCAACAATCTTGTTAGTCTGTAGGTCCTGCAATATGCATTTAGTAGGTAAGAAAATCAATTTTAGTTAGGCATCTCTAGATAACTTGGGAACTGAAATCAAGTTGAACTTGAAGTCAGGAAGATGTAATGCATTCTGCAACATTAGTCCAGGGGTTAATTGCACATTTCCAATGTGAGACACCATTTTAATTGTACCATCAGGCAAGTATACATGGGTGTGTCTGGTAGTTGCATTCAAGACAGAAAAAGATCCTTTATCAATGACCATGTGACTAGAGGCACCAGTATCCAATATCCAGCATCCATATTTCAAGCAATTAGAAGTGAGAAGGCTAGCATTCATACCAGCAAAGTCACCAAAGTGAGCAAAGTTCACTTGGCCTGCCTCCTGTTGCATGAGTTGTTGCATTTGTGGTTGATCCATCATAGCTTTCATGAGCTTGTAGAAGTCCTGAGGCAATGAATCAGGGGCACCAGTTGAGCTACTAGCTCCAGAACCTGAATGAGCTGCAAAATGATTATTAGGTGAGATAGTATCAACAACAGAGTTAGCAAATCTTCTTGGTGGAGCAGTAGGTTTCTTGTCCTGCATTTCCTTGTACCAATCTGGTACTCCCACCAATTTGAAACATGAGTCTCTAGTGTGTCCTTTGCCCTTACAAAAGTCACAGAATCTGTCAGATTTTTTCTTAGGATCCTTGCTTCCACTAGTGGAACCTTTGTAGTATGTGCTCTTGGAAAACAAGGCAAAATTCTCAGGAGGATTGGCATATGACATTTGCACCTCTCTTTGTTTCTCAACTCTGAGAATCATTGCATAAGCCTTTTCAACTAGTGGTAGTGGCTCTAGGCTGAGGATTTGACCTCTAACAGTGTCATAAACATCATCTAAACCCATTAGGAACTGCATGAGCCTGGTGAGAGACAGGTAATCTAGTGAATTATGAGCAATGTTATAGGTGCAAATAGCAGCAACATCACAATGACAAGAGTTAGCAGGAATTATGCAGCTCAATTCATCCCAAAGTCTGCGCAGTTTGGTATAGTAAACAGAAACAGAATCATGACCTTGTGAAATTGAGGCAACAGCTCTTTGAAGCTGATATAACCTAGGACCATTGTTCATGCCATAATGAGTTTCTAATTGGCGCCACAATTTTGCAGAGGTATCAACAAAGAGGAAAGCATCAGATAATTCCTTCGAAATTGAATGCAAAATCCAAGAGCACACCATACAATCAACTCGGATCCATTCCTCATAATCAGGATGATCAGGAGAAGGTTGAGGAATAGATCCAGTAATGAAACCTAATTTCCTCTTAGCTCCAAGAGCAATTTTTACAGATCTACTCCAAGGCAAGTAGTTGTCAATACCTGTCAGAGGCATGGAGGTAAGTGACAAACCAGGATTTTCAGCATTTTGTAGTGACAGAGATCCAGCGGCGATGCGCGTAGCCGGTGTCGGAGAACCAGAAATCGTCGGAGAAGACGCCGGAAAACTCGTCGGATTCGGATCTAGAGGAGGCGACATTGATCGAGTCGCAGTAGAGATCGAACGAAGCAACAAAGTTGAAATTAAGTACTGTAAAGTACAATAGATCGCCAGATAAACCTATTAGCACCGGCGGTGAAATGGCGGTGAAGCGGCGGTGAAGCGGCGGTGAACCGTAACTAACCTGGCTCTGATACCACGTTGAGATCGCAGAGAGTAAACATTATGAATAAATTTTGTATATTGAATTGTGTGTAATGAATTCTGTTACGGTGAATGTATATATAAGAGGAGAGATAATGAGCTCACTAAATCGGATTAACAAACTCCTAGCTCATCCTAACCAACTCTATAATTAATATTTACAAAGTAGTCCCAAATCTAATTGTATTTGTGAAAGCAGCCAATATAACTCCAATAAAGACCTACTTGTTTTATCATAATAGAATGAGAACTAATTTTCCGGTTATTGGTCGTGTCATGGCATGTCTTCTCCTCTGTTTTTAAAGAGCATCTGACACGTCTGTTACGATTGAAGTTTAATTTGTACCTGTATTACTTTTTACTAATCGCTGTGAAACTTAGTTCGGTTTTCCTAAAAGTCAATTATTCGCATCAGAGATAAGAAAAAGGAAAAGACTACTAGCGCCGCTTCGTTACTCTCATCATATTATGTATATATTATATGGTTTGCATAGTTTGGTCTTCTTTATATATGCGTATTTATTTAGGCGAAAATGTAGATAGCCCCATGTGTGTTATCAAAAAAATTGCACCAAGTTCATTCTTCAAGTTTTTTTCCCTTCACTTTTCTCCTTTTCTGTCGCATGAAGTTCTCTCGTCTTACCAAAACCATCGATAAAACCTCCTCTTATTACTAAAAACTGTTGGAGATTAGATAAATATATAAATATATATCATCTCTAACAGCTTAAGCTTTAAGATGAGATGGCAGTTCAATATGGTGTCATAAAGGGTCTGGGTTAGAATCTCACCGCCATCCAATTATCAAAAGTGTCACGTGATAGGTGTAACAAAAATATTTACAGCATGCAAGTGAGGGAGCCTAATAAGATTAGATAAATGTGTATGTCTACCTCTTTAACAATTTAAGCTTTTAGATGGGATTGCGATTCAATAATAAATATAAGTTTGAATGTTTGAGAGAGGGGTCTGATTTTGATGCTGATTTAGTCCTTTAAAAATGTTTGGGGGAAGAAGAATATCAGCATCTCGTAATGTAAGCCTTTGTAAGGCCCAACTCATCATGGACCTCACTAATAATTGGTGAATAAAGTCATGGTCCATATATGAGTGAGCAAGCCTTTATGATTGGATGAGTATGTTAGCCTTTTCTGCAAAATTTGGAAATTGCATGGTTTCTCAATATTTTACTTTAATATAAATAATAATTACCATATAGACATATATAATAACATAAAAAGGTTCAGATCTCTCGTAAAAATTGAGATAAACAATCAAAAAAGGAGAAAAAAAAACGAAATTTCTAGGTGGATTTGTTTCTTCGTTAATTCTTGAAAGAATTACACAAAATACCCTAAGTATGGGGTAATTACACAAAATTACCCCTCATGTTTGAAAAATCATGCTTCACGAGTATTTTGTGTAATTTTACTGGATTTGCTTTTATTTGCACATAAAAATCTCTCAAAGAATCTTTTTAATTTGATTTCTCCTTTTTCCAAAACTTCATTGAATATCTTGTACCGCATATCATTCTACTCGTAGTTTTTCCCTTCTCCATGTATAACTTGGAGATTTATTGTTGATACTTCGTACTATAAATGTTTTAATTTATGTAGTATGCGTCGTGGGAATATTATCTTATTAGGAAATTTAAGTTATTTCTTTGAAACTGTATCGTATCCTTAATGCGTTCAACTGTTGCATTTAATTAGCAATCGGTGACGCCAATTTTTGGAGTGTAGCGCCTAAAAAATGCAAGATACTAGTTGAAAAAGACTTGATTGTGACGTGGGTAAAATAGATAGATCGGATTTGATTGGTAACAGTGGAAGAATCGAGTTCCAAACGAACTAAAGATAAAGGATGCATAAGACTATGTCTAGATTCAAGAGCACTAGCGGCATAGATATATGGTAAGAAATATTATTTAACTTTCTTACTTGGGAGAAAGTTCTGGTAACAAGTCTTCACCCGTCAACTGCAAGATGACCATAGTTAAACTAGTAACCGATATTAATTTTTATATGTTAGCTAGCCGTAAATATGCAAGATAATAGTTGAAAAATGCTTGATTATGAAGTGAGTAGAGAGAGGAATATGAGTTTGATTGCATTAGTGGAAACGATCAAATTCCAAGACGTCGTCTCCCCAAAAGTTTGTTAACACATTGCTCTCGTTGTTCAAGGTATATAGATTAAGAACGGGAAAGACCACTCCTAAATTCAAGAGGAATTCGCCAAAACTAGTCAAAAGGACCGGCGTCATGGATTTATGGTAAAGAAAAGATATCCAAACTATCGTATTCGTGTAAGCAGTGGGAGGAAATCCTCTGATGAAGAGTTCTGGCACGTCAACGACGAGACGAAAATAATCGATCAGTCACATTATCCAGTGTATGAAGTATGAATTTTCATCCCACCAAACAAATGTTACATCGAAACGTAATCACATTTATCTCGGTGAACCCAAACTTCAACGCACATATAAATAGTTACTATAATTATAAAATTATGATATGGTGAAAAAAATATTAGATTCAAGTTCAACCCTTGAAAAAAATATAAATTTTTTCCCAATGTAAATCCACCTTTTTCTTATTTTGGTCTCCCAAAAGTCTCTCTTCCTCCCTCACTAACACACTCGTTGGATCTCACCTCCACCTCCATCAAATCTATACACACACATATATATACATACACACACATATATATATCTATATCTATATCTTAGATTATATATATATATATATATATATCAATCGGAGCTCAGATCTCTCTCTGAGATCAAATCACTGTGGTGAAATTATACATACAAATAGAGACATATAGATAGATACAACTTATACATACATACACACATAACCACCATGGCTTCCCCTGGCAATCCACCACCACCAGGCGGAGCTCCTCCTCCTTTCGATATGCACAAACTATTCCGACCCGCCGCCACGTCATCACCATCACCACCCCCACCCCCAATTTCACCAAACCCTAACACCCAAATTCCGCCCAATTTGAACACCACTAACCCTAATTTAGCTTCCGCCGCCTCCTACCCGCCGCCGTCGTTCCCGCCGCAAACCTATTACCACCCTGTCTACCCTCCGCCGCCGTACTCCGGCCCGGAGTTCGCTAACTTGCACTCGCAGCGGTCCTTGTCGTATCCTACCCCGCCGCTGCAGCCGCAGGTACCGCCGCACAACCCCGGTGCTCGATTGATGGCGCTGCTGAGCGCGCCAATGGAGACGCAGCAGGGGATGGCGGTTGGTGGAGCTCAAGCTCAAATACACCCGACGGCTTCGGGGGGATCGGATGTCGCGATGCTGCAGAATGCGAATGTTGTGATGTCGCATCATCAGGGGGCAGCGATGATGAGGATGCCGAGTAGTAAGTTGCCTAAAGGGCGGCATTTGGTTGGGGAGCGTTTGGTGTACGACGTGGATGTTAGGTATCCGGGGGAGGTGCAGCCTCAGCTCGAGGTTACGCCTATTACTAAATATGGTTCGGATCCTGGACTTGTGTTGGGGAGACAGATTGCGGTGAATAAGACGTATATATGTTATGGGCTTAAGTTGGGAGCTATTAGGGTACTGAATATTAATACTGCGTTGAGGTCATTGCTTAAGGGTTTGGCGCAGGTTGGTCTCCGTTTCTTTCTTTGTGCGGAATTGTGTATTCTGAAGTAGTTTCATATTCTATGTTGGTTGCAAGTATTTTTTAAATTTAATAAAGGCTTTGTTGTACTGATCATACTATTTCTCGTCTGGGTTAAACTGAATACAGAATTTTACTCCGTCCCAGTGTTCTTACAAGTTACTTCAATGTTCAATTCCAGCTGAACTGATACATTTTGGGTTTCTTGGTGGTATAATGATGTTTTCTGTAGTTTCTTTAGATATCAAGTAGGTTATGCTTAGCCTTGTGACTCTACTTTCTCTATGCAACGTAGATAGGGGTAGTATGTTGATGAAACTCATTAAAGGTTGTAGGTAGTTTTCTCGAAGTAACTTGAAACAGATTTAACTACAGTCCCATAGTTTTCAGGGTATTTAAATGCTTTTGGTAGTTGTTATACTGAAGGATGATATATATTTCCGAACCTGAAAGTACATTGGATCTAGGTGTGGAATTTGGTTATCAGCTAGTAGTCGAAGGGTTATTCTTTGGACGATTGAGCTTATAGATCTCTGTGTATAGGTCAGCATTCTTATTGCTTTTGCTTATTCCCTCGTATTGATTTGAATAAGTCTCTTGGTATCAGATAGTTTTACTGATTTTATCTTTTGTGTTTCGGTTATTCTATTTCTCCTCAATTTTGTTTTGTTGGTTAGCATTTACAATGTAGCTTGATTTGTTTCTTGAATAATTCATATTCTTCCAGAGGGTCACAGACATGGCATTCTTTGCTGAGGATGTTCACCTTTTGGCTAGGTAGTTAACTTTTTTCTGTTAAACATGCTTTTTATGATTTTATCTTTTGATTTGTCTTTAATATGCTAATTTACTTGCACACAGTGCTAGTGTAGATGGTCGGGTTTATGTGTGGAAGATCACGGAAGGTCCTGATGAAGAAGACAAACCTCAAATAACTGGAAAGATTGTTATTGCCCTTCAAATTACTGGAGAAGGGGAGTCTGTTCATCCTAGAGTTTGTTGGCATTGCCATAAACAAGTATACCATCTTTGGTCTACACCTCTTAATTTGTAAATGTTTTTGTTTTTCTTATAATCTTTCCCGGCCAAGATGATATTAACTGAGTAATTTTGTTTATTTTGCAGGAAGTTCTTGTAGTGGGAATTGGAAGACATGTTTTGAGGATTGATACTACTAAAGTAGGAAAAGGGGAAAAGTTTTCTGCTGAGGAACCACTCAAATGTTCTATTGACAAGCTGATCAATGGAGTCCAACTTGTTGGTAGCCATGATGCAGAAGTAACGGACTTGTCTATGTGCCAGTGGATGACTACCCGCTTGGTGTCTGCTTCAAAAGATGGCACGGTTCGTCTTAAATTCTTCATTTTTTGAGTAGCCATATTGTAGGTAGGTCCAGGTTGAGTCCTTCCTTGGTATATCCTTAATATAGCCTTAATTGTATCTGAAACTGTATTTCTTATAGAGATTGCTGACTCTGTAAACGGTGTGTGTGCAATGTGATTTATGTTAAGGTGCCATTGATATTTAGTTCCAGATAGTCAAATATTGCTTGCATATTTGGGTTACTTTTATCTTTTGACTCTGCAACTATTTCGTTATCAACTTGTGAGCTTGTCCACTTCTGTCCCTGATTGCAGATAAAGATTTGGGAAGATCGAAAGTCTATGCCAATCGCAGTTTTTCAGCCACATGAGGGGCAACCTGTTAACTCCGTCACATTTTTGGCTGCCCCAGATCGGCCAGATCATATTGTACTTATTACTGGGGTACATGCCAAACCATAAGCTTTGTACATTTGCTTTATATAGAAGCTACGGTTGAGCGTAAATTACCCGTTTGTCTTTCCCACTAATGTGTGATGTCTTTTGCACTAAAGAGGAGGTTTATCTTGATTATAATTATGCTTTCTGTATTTCCTCACTCAACTTTTGCTGCAGGGTCCTCTGAATAGGGAAATGAAGATATGGGTATCAGCAAGTGAAGAAGGATGGTTACTTCCTAGTGATGCAGAATCATGGATCTGTACTCAGACATTGGAATTGAAAAGTTCGGAGGCTCAACTGGAAGAAGCTTTTTTCAATCAAGTAGTAGCATTGTCACAGTCCGGTCTTCTTTTATTGGCAAATGCCAAGAGGAATGCCATATATGTCGTGCACTTGGAATATGGTCCCAATCCAGCGGCAACTCGCATGGATTACATATCAGAATATACTGTCACTATGCCAATACTAAGTTTCACAGGGACGAGTGAACTACTACCTCACGGTGAACAAATTGTTCAGGTGTATTGCGTCCAAACGCAGGCTATTCAGCAGTATGCTTTAGACTTGTCACAGTGCCTGCCACCCCCCATGGAGAATGTAGTCTATGAGAAGTCAGAGTCTAGTGTCTCGCGGGATGCTGCTTCTGTGGAAGGACTAGCCAGTATGGAGCCTTCTGGCAGCAAACCAGTGGAGACCTATGTATCTAGTTCAGCCCCTAAAGCATCTATCCACGAAAGTGGCTTGGAGAATCCACCTACGACGGGATACTCTGTTAGCCCTGCATCTACCGAGTTACCCAGCCCTCAGGAGTTTACTTCATCTACTATGGAAAGCAATCCAGTTCTTCCCACAGTGGCCAATGATTCTGATATTTCTTCTGTTCCATCCCCTCCACTTTCTTTGAGTCCGAGGGTTTCCCGAACACTTTCTGGTTTTAGGAGTTCATCAAGCAGCTTTGAGCATGGTCTTGGCAACGATCGGGGTGCAGAGGCAAAAGCTATTGAATATTCAGTTGACAGGCCAATGGATACTATTCACGCGAACTTGTCTGATGTGGCTCAGTTGGATAATGTTTCCAGGGCTGATGAGAACAAGAGCTCTCAAGCTGATATTTCAATGGCTCTTAGCCATACTACTAAGTTTAAACACCCTACTCATTTGGTAACTCCTTCTGAGATACTGATGGCTAATTCATCACCGGAGGTGACCGTTTCAAATGATCCCAGAACCGAGGCAGAACTAAATAGTCAAGATGTTGTGATTAGGAATGATTCAAGAAATGTTGAGGTAGAGGTGAAAGTTGTAGGTGAAACAAGATCCATTCAAGATACTGATATTGGGACGCAAGTAGAAATTCCGACTTTTGTGTCAGAAAACAAGGATAAAGCATTTTGCTCTCAGGTGTCTGATCTAGGAATAGAGATGGCTCGAGAGTATTGTGCCTTATCTCCTGAAACTACCATTGAGGAAACTAGGCAGTTTAATGGGGCTAGTGGAAACGATACAGTAGCCCAAGCTTCTTCTGTGGAAGAAGTGCATGATTCTGCCAAGGATGTTCCTAGAAAGGTAAATGATTCATCAAATACTGTGCTAGCTCAACAACCACCACCTGCACCAACTACAAAAGGAAAAAAGCAGAAGGCAAAGAATGCTCAAGGATCAGGTTCTTCTTCCCCATCAGCCAGTGCTTTCAATTCAACAGATTCCTCTACTGAACCAGGCATAAGCTCTAGCATTCCTCCTGCAGGAACTGCGTTTGCACAAGTCGCTTCCATGCAAGAGACGCTAAATCAGGTGATTTAGACTTTTTTACTTTATGGTAGTTCACAGATTATGTCGTTTATCTTCTGGTCCTGTTTATCTTGTGATTATTAGATCGTTTCATTGATTTTCGAGGGGGGTTTCTCAGACATGCTACTTGCCGTGTCTTAGTTGTTCATATTGTAAGAAGTAAATATATTTACATTAAAGTATTTCTCAGTGATATTTGAGTGGTGTGTTGGAGAACCACTTTTTGTTTATTATATTTTTTGTTTCTCCAACTCACTAAATTCGTTGTCACGAAGTTATGTTCAAGTTGTATAGTAGTCTTATTCTTGTCTCAAGATGATTGGGAGCTAATGCTGTTGTGTTTGAAACTATTTATTCGTCGTGTATGGATGTGTCGATATATAATCTACTTGCAATCAGAGATTTTATTTGCAGGTAGATTTACCTATACAAGAAGTCGTATCTCAGCCTTTTCATGTTTTTGCAGCTTGTAACAATGCAAAAAGAGATGGAGAAGCAATTTGCAATGATGGTTGCCGTCCCAGTTACCAAAGAAGGGAAGAGGCTTGAAGCAGTCTTAGGAAAGAGCATGGAGAAAGTTGTAAAAGCTAATACTGATGCTTTATGGGCCCGTCTCCAAGAAGAGAATGCGAAACAGGAAAAGGCAGCACGAGAGCGTTCTCAGCAAATATCAAATATGATTAGTAATTGCTTTAACAAAGACTTGCCTGCGGTTATAGAGAAAATTCTCAAGAGAGAACTAACTGTTGTTGGGCAATCTGTGGCACGATCAGTTACTCCCGTAATTGAGAAAGCAATATCCACTTCTGTTGCGGAGTGCTTCCAGGTTAGCATTTGGAATCTTTGCGTTGCATTTATTGTGATCAAATTAAGCTCTGGAACTTACATGATTTATATGATCAGAAAGGGATAGGTGATAAAGCTGTTAATCAACTGGATAAGTCAGTCAATTCCAAACTTGAAGCCACTGTTGCTAGGCAGATCCAAGCTCAATTTCAAACCTCTGGCAAACAAGCTCTTCAGGTATGACAGTAGAGTATTATATCCTTTTGCTTTTTTTAGTCTAAATGGAAATTCCGGGTACCATTCTTCTTTCTGCCTTTTCATTTACTATGGGACTGTGGTTTGTGAATATCGTGGACATCTGGCTTGTCAACTGGCTACTATTTCCTGCCATTAATATTAACCTAACCCTGATGACTACGTTTGGACTAAATTTAAATAATTTTAATTTGTAATGCAGGAAACACTGAGAACAAGTTTGGAAGCTTCTGTTATCCCTGCATTCGAGATGTCATGCAGGTCCATGTTTGACCAAGTTGATGCCACATTCCAAAAAGGAATGGTTGAACATACGGCAGCAGCTCAACAGCAGTTTGAGTCATCACATTCACCATTAGCACTTGCTCTGAGGGTAAAAAAAATCTGTTATTACTTTTCCGATCTTTGTAAATGTCCCTTGTCGCTCCTTATGAGATGGCACACTTCTGGTTTTGAAGGATATAGTTGTTTCAGTCAGCAGGCTTCTGGCCAATTGTCTTTTTCTTTCTTTACTTTCAGCACTCCTAATAATTATTGCTTTATTTTTTAGGATGCTTTAAATTCAGCGTCGTCGGTGACTCAAACTTTAAGCAGCGAATTGCTTGATGGTCAGAGAAAGTTGTTAGCTTTAGCTGTAGCAGGAGGAAGTTCGAAAGTAGCAAATCCATTGATCAGTCAATTGAGTAATGGTCCCTTAAGTGGTCTCCACGAGAAGGTTTGCTATGTTTTGTCTTCCCTGTTTAGATTTTACTTGAGTCACATATCTAAAAGATCAAATTATTTTGTCTTGAACCTGAATTTTGTGATTATAGCTCGAGGCACCTCTTGATCCTACAAAAGAGCTGTCTAGATTGATCGCTGAGCGTAAGTACGAGGAGGCTTTCACTGCTGCCTTGCAAAGGAGCGACGTTTCTATTGTATCATGGCTGTGTGCTCAGGTATAGTCTGTTAGAATTATAGACCTTATATACTTTCATTATGTGGTTGGCCTTATCTTAATAATCCCCCTCAGCATGACATGACAGCTGAGTTTTCTTTTGCCTCGAGATTAACAAAAATATTGTGTTTAACATTTAAATGAACAATATTGTAATCTTTATCCGTAGTTTTGGTGCGCGATCAAGAATAATTAACGAAGCTCTTAGAAATTATTGTTTTACAATTTTGAGATAGATTTACTTGACAGAACGAGTATGATCTTGTTTTTTCTAGCATTACTTCACGAGTTTGTCTGACGTGTGTGTTTGACTCATTTGAGGTTGTGGGACATGATATTCTCATCTCAAATTCCTAAATTTCCTTTGTGGAAGAGAATGGATGCTCTTATTTTCGCCTGTAGTGGTTCCCAACAAACTTTGCACTTTCTTCGATATTATTACCCAAGCTCTTTGCATGAATGATATTGAATCAACAAATTGGTATGTAATTTTCCATTCACGAACAAATTTGATTGTCTTATGTCTTGCAAGGTTGATTTACCTGGAATGTTGTCGGTGAATCCCCTCCCGTTGAGCCAAGGCGTTCTCCTCTCTCTCCTACAGCAATTGGCCTGTGATATAACCAAAGAGACCTCTCGCAAGCTTACATGGATGAGGGAGGTTCTATCTGCCGTAAATCCAACCGACCCGATGATTGTGATGCATGTGCGCCCCATCTTTGAGCAAGTGTACCAAATACTAAATCATCACCGCAACCTTCCGACAACCAGCGGTACTGAACTTTCGAACATTCGCTTGATCATGCATGTCATCAATTCCATGCTAATGACCTCCAAGTGATTCCTGTGGTGTTTAAAAGAGTAGACCGGGAGTTTTGTATAAAGAAAACATGGAGATATCTGTGAGAAGGAAATATGTGTAGAGGTTGAATATTATTGTGTTATGTTTGCTTGGAATGTGTAGAGATTTGTTACTTCATAGATTCCTGTGTTAGTATTTGATGGACATTTACTGTTGATATGCAATTTTGTATCGAATATCGATGGACTTTTCCTTTGCAAAGTTATGTCACTTTTCCTATTTTTCTCACCTATTTCACGAAGCCACACGACATTCTAGTGGTAGGTTAATGTAATGTTGTCGGATTATTATTCAAAATGGTTTTGGAGGTTGACTGACTTTTACTTCAACTGGCTCTAAAAAAACTTAAAAGAGAAACCTACAAACAAATTATTCTTAAGAAAAATGATACTTAAAGAAAGTTTCTAAAAGTCTTCTCCTTAAATATATAGCGAGCACTTAATTTAGGTTTAATTGTTCTCTAAAAATTGCAAGTATTTGTAGTTAAAAGTAAATTAGGTTTAAGCAAAAGCATCTCATGCAAGGAGATTCCAATATATATATATATACTAGTAATGAAGCCCGTGCGGAATTTCTGTTAGTCTTTCAATTAGTATTATTGAATTGCTAATTAATAAGATTAAAATAAATAATAGTTATGCATATACTATTTTTATATAAAATAATAATAAGTCACAAAATGATTATATTTTTAACGTAAAAACTATCGATAATTAATCTTAATATCTCAACCTGCTGCTATGACACGCTTTATAACTATAGCATCTTATAGTTGTATTAGTATAACTTTAGAATTTTATTTTATAACGTATAAGAACGGTACCGATTAATTTTATCACGAACCAAACCTGCAATCTTAATGAATTAGGGTATGTTATATGAACTATGAAAGAATCACGTCGAGTCGTGCACATGAATTATTTGTTTCCATTATTTTCGGTTGAGAAGTAAATCTTCACTTACGTCTCTGAGCTTCATGTCGTTCTGTATGACCTTCATTCATGTATTTTTCAGTCTCGCACGATTTCTATTCGTGCGACCCAAGTTGAGATCTTTAATGCGTCTTAATGGGTCTGCAATTAACAAGCTGGCCCCATAAGTGTGTAACACTAAACTTTCGAGAGAAAACTGAAAAATTATAATTTATAATGAGGCACATAAGTAAATAACATAAAAAATTTGAGGCCAATTTAAAACATTTTAAATACAAAAAGGACCATACGGCAATTTACAATGGGACTATAAGTGCACATCGTAAAACTTTTAGGACAAGATCGAAAGAATGCAAAACTTAAAAAACTGTTCTGCAATTTACAGTGGAACACAACGCTATTTAATGTAATTCAATTTTAAACTTATAGTAATTAGTTGAACTTATAGGGACAAAACTGGTAGCAAAAGTTAATGCCCCAAAAACCTATGCATTTTTATATAATACCTAGGTAATTGTCCCATGATTTGCACGGGCACATTTTATTGTATTCGATAATTTAATTGTCATTTTTAAAAGTGTTGTTCTAATTTTAACGATAGTCAATTTGAGTATATAATTAACAAATTTTAATATAACTTTAGAATTTAATTTTTTATGTATGTATTAGTATGGTATCGATTAATTTTATTGTGAATAAAATCTGCAATCCCGATAAATTGGTGCACGCTATATGAACCATAAAAGAATCACGTTGATTCTCGTGAACATGAATCCTCTGCCTTTATTTATTTCGGTTGACAAATAAATCTTCACTTAGGTGCATGTGCTTCATGTTATTCTGTATGACCTCTACACATGTCTTCTTCGATTTTCCATGGGCTTTTGCATTATGTCCTAAGTTAGATCTCCAACGCATCTTATTAGTGTGTATATGAATCTCCATTTAACAAATAGGTCCTATAAGTGCGTATAGTAAAACTCACGAAGCAAAACTGAAATAATAAAACATTAAAAGGACTGTTTCAAAATTTAATACGTACCACCACCTTATTAAGTGTTAATCAATTTTATATGAACACCAGTTATTTATTACTGCAAAACCAAAAAAAATATATTAACTAAACTTTCAGGGTGAAACTGAAAGAATTTAAAACTAAAAGGACCATTTAATAATTTTCAGTAAGGCCCATAAAATAGATAAACTAAGATTTTTGGGTCAATTTGAAAGGAATACAAAATTAAAGCACCATTTGACAATTTACATTGGACCCACGAGTGCACAATGTAAAACCTTTGAGGCGATATCAAAATAATTAAAAAAATTAAACGAGATGTGCTGCAATTTACAACGGACCCCGACACAATTAACTGTAAAAAAATTTATATTTAGCGGGTCCTAAACGATTAATACGTGCGAACCCACAAAGTATTTATTACTGTAAAACAAAATATAACTTCTAGGGGCAAAACCGGAAGCAAAAGTTAACACCTATTGGATCCATTCTTATATAATAGTAGAAGATTATGCGAGCCTCCATAACTGACATGCGCGAGCACCCAAATTATTGTAGTATAGGATATATTTCGTGGGGCCCTAATATTAACGCATGTGAGCCCCTAAGTATTGCAACGGAAAAATCATTCCATACAATAAAATTATTGATCTTTCGTGTAATTTAAAAGTTTTTAGGTGTATTTGAAAAATTTGCAATATTTTGTGGGGCACTTTCAAAATTTATAACATGTGGGGTTTTGTAAAAAAATAAACTTTTGAGGAACATTTTAAAGTATTTAGGCATCTTTCGAGAATTTTTGATATTTTGTGGAGTTGTTTAAAATTTCAAATTTGTAGGATCACTTATGCAATATTAGGATAAAATAGGTAATATTTATTTATTTCTTTTTTCTTTGTTTTTGGGCAAAATAGCGGCTGTTTCTTCCATTTGTTTTTCTTTTTTGTTTTTTAAATATCTTTCTTCCTTTTTCTTCTCAGTCAAAACCTGCGGCCTTTTTTTTTTTTTTTTTTTTTCAAAATATGCGTCTCTGGCAACCCTCTTCTTTTTCCCTCTTTCTCTTCTCATATTCGATTTTTGTTTTCAAGGTCAAACATTGCGGCTGGGCTCCGTTTTTCTTTCTTTTTTTAAGTAAATAGTTGCATATATAGGGACTAAATGGGCAAAAAAAAGTGAACCAGGATTTTTTTATCGAATCTTTTTTTTTTCTTTTTTTTAGAAGCAGGAGACCAAAATTGCGGGTGAGAAGTAAACAGTAAAGAGAAGGAGGGCAACAAAGGCAACAGAAAAATGAACCGGGAATCTTTTTATCGATTCTTATATTATAGTAGATATATATATATATATATATATATTCAACTTATTACATATAGATCTAGAGGCAAAAACCAACTCTACCATACCAACACTTCAATTCAGAAAACTTGAAATTACATAATAGTACTACTTACAAGTTACAACATGATACATTCAACCTGTGATGTACAGACATGTATGACGACAAGGCAAGGACACGGTGACGCAATTTTTTTAAACATGTGATGTTGGATACGAGGAGCATTATAGCACCATAGCATTCAACTAAAGCGGGGCCTAGTTTTGTTGTTCAGATAAATGTTTCTGCATTGCAATGGTAGAGTCACGAGCAAAACATTTTTGCCTAAAGACTACATAAGGGTATCCAATTACTGAAAGAATGTTCGCAGGCTTGGAAAACGAAACTATTTCATACCATACGTCATTCTTTTCGTCCATTTTAATCGAGAAACGCTCTTCGCCAGCCAAGAGATGTCCTTGAAGCGTTCCACTGCCAAAACCAAAGGACGATACAGCATTCTTAGAGCTTTTCTGTTCATTAACGTAAACAACTTCCAACGGCATCAAAAGCCACGGTAAAATCGCCTTAGCACACACGCAGAACTTCGTCCCACTATGAATGGGAGTCTTTGGATCGACAAACGTCCAGTCCAAGTTAAAGTGCTTCCAGTTCTGTAATGCACTTTTTCCTTTCTCGAAAGTGTCGAGACCTGAACCAACAAAAACTCGAGCATGGTTGACTAAAAACCCCTCCTTTGATAGTTCCTTGTCTTCTTTAAGGGTGGATGCCGGCTTAGCACTGGCTCCTTTGTAGCTATGTTCATAATTGAATACACCAGACTTCGAAATGCATGATTTTTGTTCTTGACGAGATGGACGGCCGCAGGACAAGAAAATCATCAGAATTCCTAAATAAATTGTTTAAGAAGGCAGGGAAAAGTAGAGTAAGATAGACGAAGGGAAAGAGAAAAACGAATATACAAGAACCAAACCATTGCTCTGAGGGTGCATGATCAAATTACAAGAGGCAAAAAAACCAAGATGCAGTGAACATAAGGATTAATCCGGACTTCGAGCACATATATGCATGCATACATGAAACTGCAACATCACCATCGCCATACATCAGTTTACTTTCTAAATCAAGTAAAAAAGACTTGTTCATCTTCACTATCTGTGAGATGATTTCAGCTTAGCTGATTGCAATTCCTTTCTCTTTCAAAGCATATGAAAGCACTCACACGGTCCTGCTTCTTCGTCCCAACTAGTTTAACTAGGGGAAGCAGACATAATAAATTCTACTCAAAATCTGTTAACTCGAAAAGCAATATGCACCAAATGCAATAGACAACGCTATGACATCAAGCATTGGTAAATTCTTACCATCAATTTTCTTTCTAATTCCACAACTTGCTATCCTAATTAGCAAATACCTAGTACACAGTTATCCATCCTGCTACGAAATATAAAACTACGGCAAATTAGACCTTATGATCCTGCTAGGTCCTCTAACTAGTGCGTATCAAACCATTCACACGGTATGCTTCTTCGTCCCAAATCACGTAACAAGGGACAAATCAACAGCAAAAAGCTCAATTCAAAAGCTGTTAACTAAAACAGCGATACGCAATAGACAACGGTATAACATCAAGCATTCGTTCTACTTCCACAATTCGCCAACAAACAACTCATCGCGTGCTATTCCTGTTACGAAATCTCAACTACCGCAAAATTAGACGGAAATGTTGCGATTTCTGATATATTATATACAGGGGCGAATCCAGAAGTATATGTTAGGGGGTGCAAAATACTTATAGATTTTTTTTTTCTCATGAGAAGAGTAAAACTGATATAATTAATCACCAAATAGTTGATAGCCAAAGTAAACCATATTAAAGAAGGAAAAAAACCATAAAAAATGGAAGGAAAAACTCTCACGTTTTGGTAGATTATTTGCATGATTTTTTTGCTTATTACAGTAAACTGATTGATCCTCTTTTTTCTCTTCTTGTTTATTAATACTTATGAGTGTTGTTTATTCTTATTATATATCAAAATATCACGTGAGGTTCACTTTTGCTACTATATATTTGTTTTTACTTAGATATTTTGTAACGTGTAATAAGTTTTTATGTGAGTATACAAAGTTAATATAAAATATTCAATAAGTAGCTCTCAATGTGTATCATTGTTGCAACATCAAACAAATCTTGGCTTTGATTCATAATATTTTGTACATATTTTTTTCCATCAAGAAAATACACTTTACAATAATTTACGAATATATTTTATAATTAGTAAAGCTAAATGCACTCAAATTTATCATAGATGACAATCTTCTATTTAAATGTAGTACATATATAGTTAATGAAATAAAATGAAAGCCAAAAGTTTAGTATGATAAGCTAGCTACAAATTAACTATCATAAATTATAAAATAGTGAATAAACAAAAAATGAAAAAACAAAGGTGTAAAACTATCAAAATGTCAAGACTATATATGACACTATAATTACACACAATATATATATATATATATATATGTAGTACTGTGCATATATGTATAAAAGCCAATTTTCGAAACTATATGAATATATATATATATATATATATATATATATGCCTGTATTATTGAAAGAGGATTGGATTTCATTTTATATATTTCCGTTGCTAATTGCACCTAAGAATTCAATGGACCAACAATATGTTTTCCTAATTGATATGATATATTAAATGGTTGGAGATTTGAGGTAGTGGGCCAATTTTATAAAGGGTGCAAAACCAATCAAATGTTTCCATGGAGCAAGGAAATTATCTAAATAAGTACTGCTATCTAATGGATTACCAGAGGCTGGGGGGTGCAAGTGCACCCACATGCACCCCCCTTGCCTTCGCCCCTGATTATATACATACATACATATATCAGCAAAAAAGGTAGATACAGCAATATATCATATATATTTTATATAATAATTTCAAGCCATAAAAGAGTACAAGCTTAGGGTTGATTAATTTTCTGCAATTTTACTCTCAAGTTAACAAACAGGTAAATACAATCAAATTCAATCAATTTCACAAACTAAATAAGAGAGAGAGAGAGAGAGAGAGAGAGAGAGACCTGGAGGAGAAGCTATACAGCGAGTCAAATGGTGTGTGCCAAAGTACAGAAAGGGGATGATGGAAATTGTTGACTATTTAACTGGTTGAAGGATAAACCGGTTGAACCGGTCGGTTGGATTATGATTTGTGGTTGTAGATTATTTTTGTCTTACAACAACAGGTTATTTATAATAATAATAATAATAATAATAATAATAGAATCCAATGAACATCAAAATTCAAATAAAAGTTTTGAGTCTCTACTATCATCAACAATTACAACTTTATAGATCTCACCATATAGTTTTTTCTTTTATATATATATATATATTATTTAGAGTACTGAGAAAAAACTTTTGTTGCCCACCGTGCAGTGCACAAAATTGGTCGAGTATTTATAATTTTTACATTTTTATTTAACATCAACCGTTACCAAATTACATTTTCTTGTGTATACAACCACTTAAGTTTGTAATTTTAATAACTTATGGTTAGATACATAAATCGAACAAAAATCACGTCTTTTCGTATGTTGCGGTTGATCATGAGGCGGCGTCTGTGTAAAAGCTTCTAAAATTTATGTAAATTTTGTATGACCAATTTCATTGTTTTTCACTAATATACTTTACTCACTCTATTTTACAATGTTTTGATAACAAATATTTTGTGGAAGCCTGTACGTGAAAAATGCGTGTATTTCATTTTGGTAGAATAAATCATGAGACTGTTTCAATACTTTTCGAAAAAAATAAAATAATCATAAAGATTTTCACCAAATGAGTATGAAATTACACTTTTTAGTTTTTACCTATGTTGCATGGATACTTCAAAATTTAAAAAAATAATGTGTCGGACACGCGGGGGACACGGATACGCCTCGGACACGCCTCAGATACGTGTCTGATACGCCACGTTGCGTGTCCTTAATTTTTATTTTAAAAAAATATTAGGACACGCATGTCGGACACATTTCTTATGCGTGTCCGACACTTCTATAACACGTTTGAGTTTCTATTACATGCCATCAAAACTATTGTGGGTTAAAACATAATAACTATAAAATCAACTTCTAAAATGTATTTTACTATATTATTAAACACAAAGAAATTAAAAGAAGGCTAAAAAACAATTTAACAAATCAATCTTTCTTCTATTTTGTTGAATGCACTTCAAAGGAGTTCCAAACTTCCAATCAAAGTGATTCTTCTTTTCCTTTTATTTTTCTTTCGGGTTTTCTTTATTTTAACTATTTTACATAACCTTCAATCTATTATTGCTTGATTACTTGATTCTTATTCAACAAATAATTTTGATTACTTGCTAATCTCTCCCTTGATGACCCCGAATATGAGTCAACTATATTTGTTAAAAAATGAGTTGAACAAGCAATAATTGGTCAAAGTTCTTATTAAATTATTGTATTACTCTTTAATTTTTTGGAGTTTGATGGGTTGTATAACTTTTTAATATTTGTATTAGAATAGCATCTAAACTTGAGACTAAATTTGTGGTTGACATGCATTTAAATTATAGATAGAAGAATTGTGGTTTGCCAATTTGTTCTTTGTGTGTGACTATATTCATCACTTTACACTTATAAGTAAAATTTACACATGTATTGTTTTGATGTTGTTAGATTTATATTGATAAAAAATATTAAAATTTCGACATGTCCATGCCGTGTCGGATCATGTAATTTTTAAAAATATGTGTAGCCGTGTCCGTATCGTATCAGATACGTATCCCCGTATCCGTGTCCGTGCAACATAGGTTTTTACACTAACACGCGAGGAGAATTCTTTCCATTTTCCACTTTCCTTCGTAAGATTAGTTTTTGTTTGAATTTTTTTTAATAACCACAAATAATGTATTAATACAAAAATTATTACAATAGTTGGTCAATAGAAAACCTCCATCACAAAAGCAAAAGCAAAGATAGAAGAAGGTTATGACCATCATAATGTTTGGACTAATTAGACAAAATGCTATTGAGGAAGACTATGGGCTGCAAAATTTATAAATTTAAATTACGAGAAAAAAAATCTCGTAATTAAAATTCTCCGCTAAGCAAAATCAAAAGATATCATCATATACATAATAACATGCTAAAATAAATCTCCTAATAAACAAAAAAGAAAAGAAAAAAACCTCCAAAACAACTAGTAGAAAAAAATAAAAAATAAAAAGCCGAAATGTTGTTTCAGTTTCACCAGCACTGATCCGTTTCCCACCTCCGAAATCCGACCCGACCCGAACCCGAATTCAAATTCCACCACTGCCGTTCCGAATTTGAGTCGTACACCGCCCTGGCATCCGGGTCCGACAGCGTGGCGTACGCGTCCCGGATCTCCACGAAATCTCGGCCGCCGTCCGATGATGACGTGGCGTCGGGATGGTACACCTTGGCGAGCGCGCGGTACGCCTTTTTGATCTCCGATTGTGACGCACTTCGGTTCACTCGAAGCACCTCGTACAAGTTTTTTCCCCCAACCGGCGCCGGAGGAGCCGCCGTCGCGGCGGCGGCGCGAATTGAAGAGTGGCGGCGGAAGGTGACGTGAGGAGGAGCGAGGGTAATAATAGATCTCAGCATTGTCAAATTGTGAGTGGTTTTTTTTTCAGAAATGGAATTTGGTGTGGTTTTTATATTAAAGTGAAAAGGAAATTTCCGGCGGGTAAAACTGTGTGTGTGTGTGTTTGCTAGCTGTGGGCGGGCCCAGGATTTCTAGGCACACTGGATTCATTACTACCTTCATTTGCTTCTAGAAGGATAGCCTCTTTCTTTTTTGGCTTTTTACATTCTCCCCGCTAAATAGGTAAATCCCATTAAACCCCTCACATTTTCTCATTTTGTCCATCTAACGTTTCAAAATTAGCGATGTGCTCTAATTCGGTACAAGATCGTAGTTTACAAACGAGTACAATAGATTAAAGAATTAATCGTTGACCTAATACAAACTATGTCAACTATCGATATCACTAGCCTATAGATTGACTTTGTTCGGAAAACCTAAGACAACATCTTGGTATGTCTCTGTCAGATGTCGAAATCGCGGTGGTATGTCGAATGTACACGATATGGGATAACGCGTATATCGGGTGCTGTGTGAATGTCGAACTCAAGAGATATCGGAGATGAATTCCATGTTGGGTATAATCATATGTCGCGTAAAGTAGTATATCGAAATGTGTATTGATTTTGAAGGAATGTATTCGATATGTTGTGTGAACATTGTATATTAATTAATTGAACCTGCCTTGAATTGCCGACCAGACACACACACACATATATATATATGGAAGGTGGGGTCCGTTCTCGAGATTTGCGACGACCCCGTACCATATGTGAAGCAGGATATTTGGCGTAAATCCCGTGTATGTAGTGGGCTTGGGCCAGCTGGGCTGGCCCACACAATATTTATCCATAAGCATGCTCATTAACGTATGTTGAGTCCCCCCTAGATTAGATCTGACGAACAATAACATGGATATGTGTCCACAATGAACAACTTATCAATGAGGAGAATATTATCAATACCTTGGGAAACACGTTGCTAATTTTGAAACGTTAAGGACAAAGTGAGAAACACAGTATACGTTTCGGTTGCTTAACAAGATTTACCATATTAAATAAGAGGGGCGTACTTGATAAAGTTTGCACGACTTTAATTGGGACGTTATCTATAAAAAAATTAAAAAGTGTAACGTAATTTTATTCAATTACGTAACTAATGCTATAATGACATTAATGTTTTAAGGTGCGTAAAAGAATTTGAAACACACAATGTTTTAACTTGTGAATTTAAATTTAAGTTATTTTTTCGTGCTAAATCCCTTAAGAAAGATAAATGACCTAAGGCGCTAAGGCAAAACCTTAGAGGAGCTGATTGTAACTTCCATAACTAGAGGGATGGTAAATGTGGTTTCACCAAACCTTAGAGGGTGTAAATGTAATTATCCCTATTAAATAGGTTGCAATTTTTATTGAGCATACGGTATTAATAGTTGAAAACGATTTGTGCTGCATCTGGTTACCGTTTAACACAAATCTAAAATTTCCCTCGAGAGCTTTACTCTGACTATAGACCTTCACTCAATTTTTTTTCCATGAGCTATTAACTTAAATTTACTTCTAGAAGGTTTGCTTTTAGTCTCTTTGTTCTAGTTATATATAGATTGTGGGACGTATTATTATGATATTTAGTGTACATTATTTATTGTTGGAGATATTTGGAATTGAGTCCAAATATTTTGTGTGTTAATTAAAAATTGCTTAATGAGAAGCAAGTGGGATTAATCCTAAAATTGTGATAGAATTTTATTTAATCAAATAAATAAAATTCATGGTTAAATATTCATATTTACTTTGAATATGTGAATTAAGTCACACACTTAATGTGGTCAAAAATATTTGAATAAATTCAAATGGTTTGAATGACAAGAGTAAATTTTTCCCTTAATATATTGTGGTGGTTTCATGTTTTCTCAACTATAAATAGGGGCCCCTCTAGTCTTGTGAAAATAATCAAAAAAAAATAAAAGATCCTAAACACAAAATAATTTTTGCATACTCATAGCATAAACATTTTCTTTTTCTGAGTACTGCAAATACGATTCGAGTCCGATTTGAGAAGGTAGTATTGTCCTTCACTTACTACCTTATTGTGTGAGGACGTTGTACCTTGGGAGGTCGTTTCCCACGGAGGGCTTGAAGGGTAGCCGGGAAAATTGATCTTAAGGGGAGAGGGCTAAGCCTTCGACTCGTCTTATGCTTCAACGGGATTTTTCTGACTCGTCTAATCCACTCCAAGGATTTTCCTACAGTTGCTGAGAGGTCAAATTTTATCTTATTGTCTATTATCTGTTTAATTACATATACGTTATTGTTTAATTTTATGTTGTTATGATTCTAGAAATATAATCATGTTTATGTGTATGTTTATATTTATAAATTCACATGTTTATGTGCAGCACGTACCCAACAATCTTAAGATCAATCCATATATTCGTATTATGTGTTGCACTTAAATGTGGTTTTAATTTTATTTCCAGAATTATGTTTACGATATTTCTGTTGTTCATGCTCATTAGTTTCGATTTATGTTCAGTACTATATCTGCTGCGAATTTGGTTTTGAGTTACTAAGGTTCTAGATTTGGTTTGATGATTTGCTTCTGATGATATGTTTATGTGCATTCAATATTATATAATAGGCATCATGTATCAGGTTTTCAGAATATTATATTGGTCTATGTTTATGTTCTTCAATTGTTTATTATCTATTGCAACTAATATGTTTGTTGTGGTTTCAGAAAATAATGTCATGTAGACTTATGTTGTTGATCCTTCTGATCTATAAATTGTTGTATTTTACATTCTGTTAATTTGAAAAACATTGTCCAGGTACTTTAGCATGTAAGATCTTTTGAAATGCCTTCTAGTTTTTTGTTCTCAAAATATGAGGTTTAAAAATTAAAATTTGTATCGGCCACCTGCTGCTAGGTTTGAACTCTAGATCTCCAATCTACCCATGCTCGTCCGTTACCATTAGGCTAAATTAATTCTTGTGTATTATCTGAACCGTTACGTATTTATTTCATGTTTTATTCTGCGAATTTAATTGCAAAAATATAGCGTAATATGGATTCGAACCCAAAACCCTAGCCATGCCAGCTGCAGTCTTTACCATTTGTACGTTATGATTCTTGTGTATTAATCATACGGTTACCTATTTTAATACATGCTAAAAATCCGATGTTGGTTTATTATTGATCATGTTAATTATCAAAACCGTTATATGTGGGATTCGAACCTGCTACCTCCTCTGTGCATAAATGAGCTTTTTGACCATCTGAGCCATATTAATTTTTTTATTAATTGTGCGGCTACATATTTATATAAGCTTTAAATCTGCTGAGAGTTTTAATTATATGAAAACGTTTCGAATGGTGTTCGAACCTACGACCTCTGCCTTATCAATTCGGAGTCTTACCTTTGGGTTAGCATTAACTTTAATAAATGCATGTATTATTGCATTATTAACTTATTATGCGGCAGTTTATTATTTGAGTAATATGTGTAATATATCCATGCTATATATTTAAATTTAATATTCTGAGTAGATGCAATTTAAATATGTGGTTATATGTTGAGCATGATTATGTGATTAGTGAAAATAATTGCAACTGAGATATGTGGAAATATATAAAATTGCAAGTGTGCCCTATGAAGACTTTAAATAATTCTAAGTGCGAGACTTGTGAATTATTTAGAGATATGTTGGGTGATAGCACTAACAACAATGCCGCAAGCATTGATACCTTCACAATATCGGGCGACATTGAGGTTGTCACGCTAAATTAAAGAGCTAACGGTATTAAGACCTAGTGCCGGTTTTGAGAACCACGATGCCGTATTCTCAACTAGAGAAACCTAAAAGAATTTTGAAATAATTCTAAGTACTGAGACTCGTGAATTATTCGAAAGAAATTCAAAATGAGAATAATTCTAAGTATTGAGACTTGTGAATTATTTGAAGAAAATTCATAACTAGAATAGTTCTAAGTATTGAGACTTGTGAATTATTCGAAAAGAAATTCAAAATGAAAATAATTCTAAGTATTGAGACTTGTGAATTATTCGAAGATATTCTAAGTGAGAATATTTATACAGACAGTTCTGTCGCAGAAAGGTGGAGTGTAAGCGGACTTGTCCCTCCACTGGCCTGGGAACCTAATATTCTGTCGCAGAAATGTGGACTTTAAAGAGGTTTTGTCCCTCCACTGGCCTGGGAATATCTGTATAAATAGTTCGGTTGAGAATTCTCAGCGATACTAATAAAAATAATTGTGTGGATTATTTAATTAGTTATGGCGGCTGAAAATTCAAACAACAACTCGAACGAATGGTAGGTAGACATTGGGGCTACTCGACCACATCTGCGCGAACAAGTGGATGTTCACGACCTATCAACTTGTGGAGAACAAGTAGTGTTTATTGGAAAACTCTGCAATCTCAAAAGTTGAAGGCAGGGGAACGGTTGTGCTAAAGAGGACATCGGGGAAAGAGTTGACCCTGAACGAGGTGCTTCATGTTCCAAAGATTCACACGAATCTAATATGTAGTACAATGTTAAACTAGAAATGGTTCACACATGTCTTTAAGTCAGACAAAGTTATATCCTGTTTAAGGGTGGAAACTTTGTAGAAAAGGGATATGAGTCTAAGAATCTTTTAAGATGTATGTTATGACCATGTCACCTAAGGGTGAGGCAAGTACTGAGGCTAGTGTTCAAGTTTGATGTAGTAAAAAGTCTCGTGTGAGGAGACTAGTTTTACGAATAAATGTAATCGAAGTTGCATGTGAGACAAATATTATAATTTATTTCGATTACTTGTGACGTCTTTATGACATGGGAAAAAAAATTAATACAAGTGCGAGACTTGTATATTGTGCGTGTGTGTATATATATATATATATATATATAGTTGTCGGAAATACAAATATGAGACTTATAATATATATATATATATATATATTTATATATATGTTTGAAGGAAATAACACAAGTGTGAGACTTGTATGTTATTACATATATATATATATATATATATATATATATATATATATATACATAAATCCTTGTTGAAAATAACACAAGTGTGAGACTTGTATATTATATATATTTTGTAGGAAAAAAAAAACAAGTGCGAGACTTGTATTTTATTATATATACATATATATATATATATATATATATATTTGTTAAAATATTTAGAATTGAGTCCAAATATAAGTGCGTAAATTAAATTGCTTAGTGAGAAACAAGTGAGATTTAATACTATTTATTTTACTAAATAGATTAAATATTTAGATTTATTTGAATTAAGACGTTATATACGCAAATCAAATAAATTCTATTTTCTTTGAGGCTCGAGACACTTCTTTCATTGAGGAAAAAAAAGAAATGTGGGGACGAGAGAAAATAAAATGTTGGTGCAGATTTTCTAAATTTTAGTTAGAAAATAATCATACTAATTTCTTTAGAATTTAAGAAGTCAAAGATAATAGTGTAGGCGATTGACGAAAGGTCTAGTGAGAGACTAAGTAGCAAATTCATCGAGGGAAAAGGGAAATTTGAGCCCACCAAAAGACATCACCCCATGATGGCAACCCTACCTAAATTGTAAACCCCAATTTGCAGGTTCAAAGGGACAACCGAATTGTGGGGGCGAGTCGAACAAAGCACTTGGGAAATTGAGTTCCCAACCCATTTCTAGGATGAAAGAGTGATAGACCTGTACATGTAAGGAGAACTTGAGGTTCTAATGACCCTTATGTCTTGTGACACAAGCGGGGTATTACAGGATACCCTTAATGAGATATCACATATGTCAAATGTGAAGGGGCCGCTTCGTTGAGATGAGTTAAAGGGCTAAATCTCTAGAGCATTCGATGAAAATCGTCAAGGCAGTCCAGGGCCGAAACGGACAACAACGAGGACCAATATGGTATTGAAATGAGTTGTGTGAGTACCATTGTCTTGGTATACACAAAACGCCGAAAAGTTCAAGGCATCACGTCCACTGGTTGGCAAGTATATCCGATGGTATTTCACTAAGGAAGGTTCAAGGCCGAAAACCACCTATCCTGATGCAACAAGTTCCGGCAGAACTCTGAAATTGCATTTAGCATTGTGAGGCTCACGTGCATTAAGCCAATTACATTCATGTGGGGGATTGTTGGAGATATTTGGAATTGAGTCCAAATATTTTGTGTGTGAATTAAAAATTGCTTAATGAGAAGCAAGTGGGATTAATCCCAAAATTGTGATAGAATTTTATTTAATCAAATAAATAAAATTCATGGTTAAATATTCATATTTATTTTGAATATGTGAATTAAGTCACACACTTAATGTGGTCAAAAACAGTTGAATGAATTCAAATGGTTTAAATGACAAGAGTAAATTATCCCCTTAATGTATTGTGGTGGTTTCATGTTTTCTCAACTATAAATAGGGGCCCCTCTAGTCTTGTGAAAATAATCAAAAAAAAAAATTTAATCCTAAACACAAAATAATTTTTGCATACTCATAGCATAAACATTTTCTTTTTCTGAGTTTTGCAAATACGATTCGAGTCCGATTTGAGAAAGTAGTATTGTCCTTCACTTACTACCTTATTGTGTGAGGACGTTGTACCTTGGGAGGTCGTTTCCCACGAAGGGCTTGAAGGGTAGCCGGGAAAATTGATCTTAAGGGGAGAGGGTTAAGCCTTCGACTCGTCTTATGCTTCAACGAGATTTTTCTGACTCGTCTAATCCACTCCAAAGATTTTCCTACAATTGTTGAGAGGTTAAATTTTATCTTATTGTCTATTATCTGTTTAATTACATATACGTTATTGTTTAATTTTATGTTGTTATGATTCTAGTAATATAATCATGTTTATGTGTATGTTTATTTTTAAAAATTCACATGTTTATGTGCAGCACGTACCCAACATTTATTGTGTCGTACATGATAGCTATAAACTTGTAAATTGTAATGCACGTTCTTATCTTGTCATACCACTTATCTACCATACAACTATGTTGTGTTACCGCGATTGTGCACATATCTTTAATATGTTACGGGACCAAAGGTTTGTTATGTTGCCTCCACCAAATATTAGGCTAACAATTGTAGACGAAATCCGTCTTTTCCAGCCTCCTACCGACACACCCCTTAAAGCCACCAAAAGCCACCCCTTCAAGACTTGAAGGGGTTAGCTACTTCAATCCACCAAAAGCCACCCCTTCAAGACTTGAAGGGGTTGGTGTCCTTCCACACGGCTTAAGGGGTTGGTGTCCTTTCACACGGCTTAAGGGATTCATAAATAGCCTATAAATAGGCACTCAGATTGTAGAGAAATGTATCCCTTCAGAAGTTCTTTTCTTTATCTCTAATTTATAATGTAATATTTTATACATCGGGAGGGTGTAGATTAGGGAGTGGTGAGAGTGAAAAGAATCTGTCGGGGTCGTTCGGGTTGAGTGAGAATTATGTAGTTGTACGAATTTTCTACATAGTGAATTTAGCTCGGGTCCTCGTGGTTTTTTCTCCAGTGAAGGAGTTTCCACGTTAAATCCTTGTGTTGTTACTTTCGTCAATATTATATTCGTGTTGCTTCGCAATTACCTCATGGACAAATTCTGGGGCGGTATTTGAGGCAGTTCAAATACCCAACAAGTGGTATCAGAGCCCGGGTTCTGCCGGAGGTGGAGTTACTATTGGGTGGAATTGCGGTGTGGTGTAATATGAATATGTACCGTAAAGGCGATTCTGTCAAAGGTAATTGGTTATTAAGCAGAACCGTTGTGACCCCACCAATTACCTGGGAACCTTGAAACCCTATCAGGAAAGACGAGCTATCTCTTTCCGGGGGTTTACTTTGTACTATTCTCAGGAAATTCACCAACTCACCGGTGTAATATCAGGAAGCAAGGGTACAGATATGGGAAAGTTTGACGGGAAAATCAACTATGACTTATGGAGTGTTCAAGTCGGAGAGAAGTTGATTTGGTCGAGGTACACAAGGATTCAACCTACGGAGGGTATACCTTTGTCCATAGCGATGTTGGAGAAAGAGATCAAAACAGTGACGTTTCCATTCTCGTGGTTGAGTCGAGAAAAGAGAATGATGGTGTACGGAGAATAGTTATATCTCCAAGATTGTGTTTCCTTTCCCTATGGGTTTTGGGAGAAATAGATAAGTGTTCGTCTACCTTTCTTTAGGGTTATTCGAAGAAAGATCGGGTATACGGAGGTACTGTATATCTCCACATTTGTTTGCCATTCTTCAAGGGATTACGAAGAAAGAGAAGTTTTGCGCAAGGGGGAGCGTTCGCCCCTACATATGAAGTTGTCGAAGGAATGATCCTAGGCGAGTGACAAATTGTGTTCCTCTTTTGAAAAGAGAAGAAATAAGAGAGCGAAATACGGTTGCGGCTGGAGGGGAGATTTGTAGACGAAGTCCATCTTTTCCATCCTCCTACCGACACACCCCTTAAAGCCACCAAAAGCCACCCTTCAAGACTTGAAGGGGTTAGCTACTTCAAGCCACCAAAAGCCACCCCTTCAAGACTTGAAGGGGTTGGTGGTCTTTCACACGGCTTAAGGGGTTGGTGTCCTTTCACATGACTTAAGGGATGCAGAAATAGCCTATAAATTGGCACTCAGATTGTAGAGAAATGTATCCCTTCAGAAGTTCTTTTCTTTCTCTCTAATTTATAATGTAGTATTTTATACACCGGGATGGTGTAAATTAGGGAGTGGTGAGAGTGAAAAGAATCTATCGGGGTCCTTTCACATGACTTGAAGGGGTTGGTGGTCTTTCACACGGCTTAAGGGGTTGGTGTCCTTTCACATGACTTAAGGGATGCAGAAATAGCCTATAAATTGGCACTCAGATTGTAGAGAAATGTATCCCTTCAGAAGTTCTTTTCTTTCTCTCTAATTTATAATGTAGTATTTTATACACCGGGATGGTGTAAATTAGGGAGTGGTGAGAGTGAAAAGAATCTATCGGGGTCGTTCGGGTTGAGTGAGAATTATGTAGTTGTACGAATTTTCTACATAGTGAATTTAGCTCGGGTCCTCGTGGTTTTTTCTCCAGTGAAGGAGTTTCCACGTTAAATCCTTGTGTTGTTACTTTCGTCAATATTATATTCGTGTTGGTTCGCAATTACCTCATGGGCAAATTCTGAGGGCGGTATTTGAGGCGGTTCAAATACCCAACAACAATAGCTTCTTGAAAGAGATGGACTTCCAGAAACTTCTGCAAACAGTTCAATTAGGATTCTAATTAATTGTTAGTTAAGATTGATTATAAGCCTGCAAAACTATAAGACGTTGATAGTTTGATATTGATTGCTTGGAAAATGAAGTCCATACATAATACATTGTTCGGCGTAATTTGTTGGTTAATCAATGGTTCTTATTATTTCATTAGAGATGGAGGTTTTAGCAATAACTACACCTCATGTAATGTACAAAACAAGTGCTATAAGCCTATAACCCATGTAGAAAAATAATAGACATATTATTTTCTAGGAATTTCGCAAAGTTGGTCCTTTATAGTAACCACGTTTCAAAATTAGTTATTTATAGTGTCATGTTTGGACATTTTGCAGTAAAATGACCAATTTACCCTTAATTTTGGCATGTAATGTCCAAATGACCTCCAATTAAGTTTTTCCCTTTCAATTTAACCTTAAATATTTTGACTTATTATAATTGCACCCCCAATTTTAATAATAACTATATTTAATATTTTTTAAAAGAATCCTATTTTAAATTATTTTATGTAGAAAAATAACAAAATATAAATATAAATTAGTTACACAAAATAACAAAAATTGTTGAAGAAAAGCTCCAATTAAATTATATATTAGTACAAATATGAATGAATATAATTTAAATTAAGTTAAGCTTAATATTTTTAATCCAAAAAAAAGACTTCTTATTTTTACATATTAACAAAATAACAAAAAAGAAAAAAATCAATTATATTGAGTTAATAATTTAATCTACGTTCACTTTTTTTTCAATAAGTGATAATAAGAATTTATTAATAATTATTTTAAATCAAAAAAATAATTATATTTAAGAAAAATAAAATTAAAAATTAAAAAGAAGAATTCTTCTTCTTCTTCTTCCCCTTCACCCCCCCCCCCCCCCCCTCCCTAAAATCCTCTACCGGCAACTCCACCACCGCACCCTCCCAACCAACCCTACCACCGCTCAACCCTCAACCACCTCCGCAAAACCCAATTAACACCCAAATCCGTGGCCCCCCCTCTCATCTTCGAAGATCATGTGAAAATTTGGGGGGGGGGGGGGCGTGTTTGAGGTGGTGGGGTTGGGGTGGGCTGTTTCGGAGGAGGTGACGATGATGGTGGGTGGTTTGGGTTTTGGAGGGAGCGGGTTGGGATGGGTGGGGGTGAAGGGGAAGAAGAATATTTTTTTTATTTCTTAAATAGATTTTTTTTATGATTTGAAATAATTATTAATAAATCTTTATTATCACTTATTGAAAAAAAAGTGAACTTAGATTAAATTATTTACACAATATAATTGACATTTTTTTCTTTTTTTTTGTTATTTTGTTAATAAGTAAAACTAAAATGTTTTTTTATGAATTGAAAATATTAAGTTTAACTCAATTGAAATTATATTTATTTATATTTGAACTAACATATAAAATAATTGGGGCTTTTTATTTTAACATTTTTTATTCTTTTGTTTAACTAATATATTTATATTTATATTTGAACAAATTTATATTTTCTTATTTTTCTACATAAAATAATTTGAAATATGATTTTTTTACAAAAATTGTTAAATATAGTTATTAATAAAATTGGGAGTGCAAATATAATAACTCAAAAGATTTGAGGTCAAATTGAAGGGAAAAATCAAGTCGGAGGTCATGTGTGCACATCACACGCCAAAATTAAAGGTAAATTAGTCATTTTACTGCAAAAGGACCAAGCAGAACGCTATAAAAGACCAAAAACGGTCATTTGCACTATAAATGACTAATTTTGAAACATGGTTACTATAAAGGACCAACTTTGCGAAATTTCCATTATTTTTCTGTAGTCTTAAAATAGATAGAGGTAGAAGTGCGGGTCACTTGCAAAAAATTGAGCATGGATTAACTTTCTTTTTACCTCCTCTTTAAAAATCATTTTATTTCACTTCAAAATTACAAAATATGACATAATATTAAGCTAGCTTACTAAACAAGTAAGGGGGTGTATGCAAGAGCTTTTAAACTCTCCTTATAGGCTTTAAGCCACTGAAAAGCATTTAATTACTGTTTTTGCTTAACCTTCTCTGAAAAAAAGTCAATAAAAAGGAGAGACATAAGCATGTCATGAGGTGCTTCCATAAGAAGTTTCTCCCCAAATCTTGGTAAATATCTTATTTAGACTTATTAATCCCTTAAATTTCTCTAAGTATCCAATTTTATCCTAAAATAAATTGCATGATTTTTCTCTTTCCTTATTCACGCGATCTCCTTTTACATAATTTTATATTTGTAGAGTAAAAAATTAATTATAAAAAAAATCTTTAAAATGATTTACTTAACAAGAACATGTACGACATTATTATATTAACATCTTTTAGATATAAATATTTTTTCTAGAAGATATATGCACGATGCAATTCTAGCAAGTAACTTGTATATTGTAATGTAATAAACAAATATATTGATTACACTATATTAAAATATAAATAATTTTCATTTTTAATATATAACTATTCACCTCATGATTGTGCGAATGTGAGTGAAGGATTAATATTTTTTATCTATAATTTAAATAAGAATAATTAAATATTATTGTATTTTAATTAAGATTCAAAAGCTGCTTTTATCTACTTATTGCAAACACCACAAAACTAACTTTACATGCTTTAAGTTAATTTTAAGGGAAAAAGGGGATATTAGACCCAATCTATTCGCGTTTTTGCGATGTTGTACCCAACCTTTCATTTTTTACAACGTTGTACCCAACCTTTGAAATTTAAAACATGTTGCACCTAAACTAAGTTTCCGGCAAAAAAACGTCATTAGTCGTCGAATTCACGTCATTTATCAACTGTCCTTTAGGGCAATTTAGTCTTTTCGCACATGGGTGATTTAGGAGGGAACAACAACACTCTCTCATCATTATTTCCGCGGCAAAATCGATCAATAGCCCTAACCCTAGAATCCCGATTTAACAAAATTGCAAAATTCGCCCAAATCACTGCCCGATTCTTCACGATTTCGACCTTTGTTACTGTCATAAGCGCGCACACAGCAAATGGGGTGGAAAATTAGAGGCAATAATGACCCGATTCCGGACCTATCCCTCGTACCCGACTACGGTGAGTAATTGCATTTGAATATCACAAATTTTTCCCACTTTTTGGTACGAGGTAGATGTTATCCTAGGGTTTATTGTTTGATTTTCGACATTTTATGCATACAGTTGTATAATTTAGGGTTTATGATATGTTAATAAACTTAAGGTTTATTGTAATTGTTGTGTTTTTCCAGGTAATGACACGGAGTACTTTTCAATCATGATCCATCATTCTGGGAGTTTACTCAATTTTGGCAGAATGTGCTACATGGAGGGTCAAGTTACTTATGTGGATTATTGCACTGAGGATGAGATGTCCAGATTGGAGTTGATCAACATGGCAAAGGAGATAGGTATCAGTCATGATTTGCTGGTTTTCTGGAGAGATGAACCTGAGGTTGAATCCCTACAACTGCAGCCTATCACTGATGACTTTGATGCCCTTGAGATGGCAAGGTATGCTACACAACACAGATTGGTAGAAATTTACCTAATGAAGCCAGAAGAACCTGCTGCTGCCACACAAGAGAGTCATGATGAGGTTGAGGTGAATACTGGTGGACATACTGATCCTCTACCTCCTATCTCTGAGCCCTTAAATTATGTTGGTGATGATGAGGGGGGTTCTGAGTTTGGGGGTGAAGAAGATCCTATTGGTTTTGAAGATGAACTTGAGAAGATAACTAGTCAGGTTGAACAAGGGGTAGAAGAAGAGAATCGTGCTGGTGATGTTGGGAAAAAAAAGAGAAGGAGGAGAGCAACTATCAATGCATTTGGTGAGAGGATTGAGGAAACATTCAATGAAACACCTGAAGTAAATGAAGAAGGAAATTCAGATGGGCAGAATAGGGTAAGGGATTTACCAGCCTTTATCTTGCAGCACTGTGGACCTTTAGTGGCCTCCATGATTGACCTTGTGAACAGTGATGATAGTGAGGGAGAGGTTTCCCTGGGATCTGACTCTGAATACTCAGATGGGTACATTGATCCTGATAATGTAGTTGTAGATGATGATGTGCTTGAGACTGAAAATGTGGATCTTGACACAAGTGAGATTCCAACTGTTGCAAGTGGGATTGGGAATATGGAAACAGGAGCTGGTAGTAGGGCTGAAGAAGCAAATGCAGATGACCTTATTGCTGCTACCACAGGCGACGATGATGGCCCCATTGAGTCTACAATCACAAGAGCCAACAGTGTCAGGAGGAAGAAGAAAGCTGTGGTGGCACCAGCTACAAGGGAGGTCTACAGAAACCATGATGTCTTTGATCCAAGTGTTGACATGACCAAGGTTGAGTTTAAGATAGGTATGTGTTTTCAGCATCCTGATCATCTTAGGGATGCAATTGTCAAGTTCTCAATTGATGAAAAAAGAGAGGTGCGGATGATAAAGAGCAATAAACAAAAGATAAGTGCAAGGTGTGTTGATCCAGAATGCCCTTGGTATATTTATGCATCCAAAATGTCTGGAGAGGAGACCTTTATGATCAAGACTCTTGAAGAACCTCATGACTGTGAAGTACATGATACCAATAGACAAGCTACTTCCACTTGGCTAGCCAAGAAATATTATGAAAAGGTGATTTCTGACCCCAATTGGCCTGTGGAGTCAATGATGACTGTCTTAAGAAGGGACACAAATCTTGTATTTTCAAAATATCAAATGTACAGGCTTAAGAGGAAGGTGTTTGAGATTGGCCATGGGAATGATGTAGAGCAGTACTCACAGCTCTGGAGATATGCTGAAGAAATGATGAAGTCTAATCCCGGCTCTACTGTGAAGATTAAATGCAAGTTGTTTGGGGAAGTTTGTAAGTTCAAGAGAATGTATGTTTGTTGGGATGCTTTGAAGAGAGGATTTCTGGATGGGTGTAGACCTATTATTTGCTTAGATGGAACCCATCTCAAAACCAAAAATGGTGGCATACTCTTAACAGCAGTGGGGGTTGATGCTAACAACTGCACCTACCCATTTGCATACGCTATTGTTGAAAAGGAGAAGACAAAAACTTGGAGATGGTTCCTGAAGTTGTTGATTGAAGACCTCCACATCCAAAATAGCTCTCACTGGACCATCATGAGTGATAAGCAGAAGGGCCTTGTGGATGCTGTTGAGCAGCTATTTCCAGATTGTGAGCACAGGTTCTGTGTGCTCCATCTCTGGGCCAACATGAGATCAGTGCATAAAGGGCTTACCTTGAAGCACATATTGTGGAATGCTGCCACAGCAACAAGAGAGACAGATTTCAATAGATATATGCAACAGCTTAGAGACCTAAACCCTGTTGCATCTCAATGGCTGGAGGAGAGACCTAAGGAACATTGGTGTAGAGCCTATTTCAGACACACATGCAAGAGTGACTTGATTCTTAATAACATGTCAGAGTCTTTTAATGCACAGATAGTGAAGGCCAGAGGGTTGCCAATAATTGAAATGTTTGAACAGATTAGGATGTTACTGATGAAGAGGATAGGTGTTAGAAGAAGAGCAATGGAAAGAGAGGTTAGTTTTTTAACTCCTAAAATTGATGCAATATTTGAGAAGAACATGGAAGAAGCTGTTCAGTGGATAGCACATTGGAATGGATCATTACAGTTTGAGTGTCATGGTCCATTTTCACAGAAAAGGTGTGTTAACCTTGAGAAGGGAACATGTTCCTGCAATAAGTGGCAAATAACAGGCATTCCCTGCCCTCATGCCATAAGTGGTATGAGATACATGAAGTGGAAAGATCTGGAGAAGAGAGTTCATCCCTGTTACCACAAATCAACCTATCTAAGCATCTATAACCATTTCATGATGCCCATGGAGGGGATTGAATCTTGGCCTGTACCAGCTACAACTGCTGCAATGATGGTTCCTCCAGAGCCTACAAACATGCCAGGTAGGCCAAAGAAAGGCAAAAGAAATAAGAGTATTGATGAAATTAGACAGAAAAGGATGGAACATGCTCATGAGACAGGTAAACTTGGAAGACATGGACTTGGTATGACATGTGGTTACTGTCAGAAGAAGGGACACAATGTTAGGACCTGTGAGTTGAGGAAAGCTAATCCACTTGCAGGACCATTGAGAAAGAAGACATCAAAGAAAGGAAAATCTACATCATCAACACAGGTATTTTACTAATGTTTTGAGCATACACTTACTTGAGGGTTAACTATGTACTTCATTATATAATGCATTGTTACACTTGTTAAACTGTTGCAAAGGCTGAACCTGATGTTGGAACACAAAGATCCACTGTCGAAAATGTGCCAATTCCACCTTCAAACCAAGGCCAATCTTCTCAGGCAGCATCTATCAGCCCGGAGATGCCAGTCAAAAAGAAAAGAGTGTTTAAGAAATACTATAAGAAGGCTAGGGTAAGTGAAGTAAGATACTGACATTGCTTTGCACTTTTAAAATTGGCCAAGTGCATTTTATTCACTACATTGTTGTGATAGGAACCAACTGTTGTCAATGAAGTACCTCCTCCAGTGCAAAATTCTCCAAAAACTGGTTTGGATTCAGACACTCAGACAACTCAAAGGAGTAGGTTTGAACAATGGAGCAGTTCTGGTCAAACAGCTGGTACAAGCTCTATAAAGACTAAGCTACCAGTGAGTGTTTAACCTATCTACTCCATTTAACTTCATGTACCTATACTACTAGTACTAAAACTGTCCTAATCTTTAGGTTAGAAACAAAACTGGTCCAAGTGCTGTTAACAAAGATGGAGTAGGGTCTAGTAGACCTGTTACTAGAAGTCAGAAAACTCCAACTAAAGACAAGGAAGATGCTGTTGTGCCCATTTCTAGACCAAACACCAGAGGCAACACTCCTGAAAAAAACAAGAAGAGATTGTTTCCTGAGCCACCAAGGCCATCAAAGACAAACAATGCCTCATCAAGTGCAACAGGAGGGTTAACACCTCCTGGGAGAAAGAAATTTAAAGCCCCAAGTCCAAGGCCTGAAGTTGGTGTTCCAAAGAGAATTGTTACCAGGTCGTTTGTTAGAACGGCGGAGGACAATTTCCAATAGTGTGTCTCTTAATGTATTTTCTATTTTGTTGGTACACTTGGTGATTGTGTTTTCTATTTTGTTGGTACACTTTAGTTTGAAGTTTTGTCATGTGAACAATTAAGTTTGATGCAATTATCTTACTTTGTTGTGTTTGATGCATCTACTTTGTTGTGTTTGCCAGTTTAATTCACGATTCAAAATCCATAAACATCATAAGATATTCAAAAGACAGAAGGCATATAAAACGTCTGAGAATCAAATGAACAACCATCAACAAACCAAACAACATTCATAAAAACTCATAAAAACACCATTCTAAACAACCATCAACATTCTTAACAACAAACATAAAAAGAAGGTTTCTAAAAAAAACTCATAAAAACACCATTCATAAAAACTCATAAAAAGACTCTTCACCGCCCCTGCCACTCCCCTCTCTTCGTCACCGTCCTAGTCGTCCAGATACTCCGGTAGCCTTGCCAAGCAGCGCACCGCAAACAAGTCGGTGAGGAGAACAAGGTTCTCGCAGCCGTAGAGTCGGAAATATTTTTCCTGATCAGTTTCCTACAAAATATTATAAATGTTAACAATGACACACAATTATTTTGGTCATTTTCCCACAAACACTAATAAACGTTTTCGGCCACTTACTTCACGATCGATGTCCCAGTATGGGGCGGAGACGGTGACAGTCTTGATGTCCCGGTTTATGCGAACACCAGGGAGGGTAAGGAAGGCAGTGAAGGAGATCCACTTCTCCCGCAGTTCTTCTATCTTTGAATATATCTTGGACATCTTGTGATGCCCTCCTCCCCACCGTAAGGCGTCAAGCTCCGGCTTGATCATGCGCAAAGCTCGCTCAAGAGATGGGAGATAGTCAAGTTGATAAACTGCAGCGTAAGTCGACAGGCGGCGGAGCAGTTCAACCTCAAAATATTGGTTGAATTCGAAATCGGTGTACAACAGATGCACGTCGTTTTCATTGCGAATCATCTTTATGCTTATGTTAAAACAGAGATGTGAATAGGCTTAAAGAAGGTGAATGAACAATGAACATAAGACTAGAGTATTTATAGGCATAATTGGTGACTCTTCACATTCTTTGTGTCTCTTCGGTCACAGCAACATAATTATCAGCCAATCCTACAAAAACCACCAACATGAAAACCAACACTTCCCAATGAAACCTTACAAACTTACAACCTTAAACTAACGCAACATTACAACCTAAAACTAATACAACATTACAACCTTAAACTAACACAACATTACAACCCTAACATTAATAGGCTAGAACAGTGACCAAATAACATACAAAAGAGAAAAAGACAATAGAACCCGAAGCACCTTCTCCCTTTTCTTCACCCGAGCAAGTTCTTCTTCAATGGCTCCTACCCTACGTAACAAACCGGGTATAATTTGCCTCGAACGTTCGCACATTGGTGGATCAAGCCAAACCCAGTAGTTGCACCTACCCCTACCCTGCCAATTTCAAAATTTAATCAAATAAAAAGCAGAAATTTCAAAAAAAATTCAATACTTTTAAAAACCGAGACTCACCCGCGGTTTGGTGCATTGGGAGAATCTTCGCCCAGGATTTAAGTTCGTCCAGGATGTTTCATTCGAAGCCTTGATACCACAATGGCACATTTCCGCGTATTGCATGCTTAATCGAAAGAATTTGTTGATTTTAGGAGTATGGAATTTAGGGTTTCAGAAATTAGAATTTGGGGGAAAGAATCGTGATTTAAATAATTCGTGGAAGACTGAACTATCCGTTGGCTACAGTGATTAGACGATTTTAACCCTCGATTTTCAAATTTTTGGCCGAAAACTTAGTTTAGGTGCAACATGTTTTAAATTTCAAAGGTTGGGTACAGCGTTGTAAAAAATGAAAGGTTGGGTACAACATCGCAAAAACGCGAATAGATTGGGTCTAATATCGCCTTTTTCCCTAATTTTAAAGAATAATTTGCAAACACTCATAGCTTTAAGTTAAACGCAACTTTAAGTAACTTTTAGTAGAAGCTATGAACAATGAGCTTTCATAAGCTCTTGAAAACACCCTCTAAACTTGACAAAGTGCAAGTTACAATTACATGAAAAAATCAGCAAAAAAGTGGTGTGCACCAATTGTAAGATTATGAGGCATAATTGACGATTGATAATGTGCATATTTCATATATTACATGTATAATTTGACATTTGCTCTAAAACAAAATTGGCATTTTCATTCTGTAATTTCAAAGCAAATTATTTCAAATTTAGAATGCTTTTTTCAAATTATTCCAATAATTTTTTTTCCCACCAAGTCACCAACTACCATTAAACATTTTCCCCTTAATTACAAGTCTTGGTGAAATCCTATTTCTTGGAGTTTGAATTCCTAATTTGCATCTGAAGCACGTGCCGATGGCCTTATTTAATTAGTTATGAACATAATTTTATGTACATATAGTTGAGCAAAGATAAGTTTATTTGGATTTTGGAATGACCAAACAAGTCATAGGATAAGGTTGGAACGTATAACTTGAAAGCTTCCCCCCTATATATCCCATTGAAACACACGTGTACAAATCCATGCAGATACGTGGCACCTTTCAACTCATCACTCACAAGACTAGCTAGTACTAAAGAGTAAAAACATGACAAGTCTACATATATAGTTCATCGTACTTGATTAACTTCCTAAAATAATAATTAATAGATTATTGATCATGGCGGAGAAGCAACAGGTCACCGGAAAAGCAATCATGCTAACGTCCCTCGCGGGAATAATCATCGGCGGGCCACTCATCGGCTTAATGGCACTCACCTTCATGATCACTACCACTCTACTACTCTTAATCTCGCCACTACTCTTGATATTCAGCCCCGTGCTGTTCGGCGCCGTGTGCGTGCTCGGTTTTGCTATGTTGGGATTCGCCACCGCGGGAGCCATGGCGGTGGTTGGTGTATCGGTGGCGGCGAGGGTGATTCCGCGGGGTGGTGGTGGTGACGTGAAGGCCGTGGAGGGAATTAAGGATTGGGGTGTTGGGGGGTATCATCATGATCATGTGCAAGAAAAATCATTATATTATAATAATCCGGTAGAAGCCATGGTGAATCATAGCTCAGGATGATAAAAACAATGGCACACAACTAGAGTTGGTATATGTAATAATAACTAATAACTTAGCTTGATGGGTTTAACCAGTTTTTTCTTGTTGCTTGTTTTTCTGAGTTGTTCTTCTATGTTTTGGTTGATGACAAGTTGAAATAATTTAGTGTATATGCAAAGACTAACTTGTTTATTTATATTTTACGGTTTATTTTATTGTCTGTTTTATATTTTCGTTATCACTGATCATATATTGTGCATGTCAAAAACTCTGATAATGTAAAGAATACGCCTAATTCGTATAACTATAAGTTGAACAAGTGAATAATTTTAATGCTACCAATACCTACAAATATATATACACACATACGTAATTAGAGCACGTTACTTATAATTAAGGAGCTCCAATCTCCCAAGTCTCTAGATGCGATATTGCGATCATGTCTTTTTAAATGAGTTATTAGTTATCTGGTAAGGGAGTATTCTCTGTATACATCTTCGTCGAATATAAGAAACTTCTCATATTCCAAATAATGGCGTAGTATATATACCTTCTCCACCACCGCAAAAAGGGATCATGTACGAATTACAACGCAAGAGTTACGTTTGAAAAGAGATAAAACTGAAAGTGATGTTGGCATGCATGGCCAAAGTAATTCCAAAAGGAATACTACTGAGACGAATGAATAAAGATTGATCGACCTTATGAGGCCAAATAAAGTACATATGTTGTGAGGTCGCAGCCGGCGTGATAGAATCTATATACACAAGGCAGACGGACAACTTGTCCAAGTTGCGCAAAAGGGGTGATTGCGTGTTCACCAAGGTCAGGCTGGAACTCTATCGTGCCGGCACACTTTCGCTCGCCCCAACTATGAATTGCTATTGTTGTAAAAGGTGTATTACCTTGTTTATCTTAAATTTGAAAAACAATTTGATAGAACGAATAAGCTGATACGTTATTAGGCCTATATATGTGCACTGGTCATAACACCTGCGACAAATTCTTATGGTATTATATTGTTGATATTACAATTTGAAGAATATGAATTCCAAGATAAGTTAAATGAATCAAAACAAATTGTGGTTATGTCGAACAGAAAAGTTTTTATCCACCTTAGCTTTATAATAAAGCTGGGTAAAACATTTTAACTTGTCCTTAATTGACTTTTTTTTCTTTTAAATTTTATCAACGTTTTCTTTACCGTCAATATATATATACATCCACACGTTTATCTCGGCAATTATTTTACATCGATTGTTCTAGAAAGAAAAAGAAGTATACACTAACATAGGATTATCGAGACAAACTTTACATATAACGAAAATTTATTTTATTGAATCGTTGTATTGACGACAAGGAACTCACGCAGCAACACTTTGGTCATGTTGCGAACATTACGGCGATCAAATTCTCGTGAGCTTCCGTCATTTTCTAACACACGTCATAGTGACACTTAAAATCTCACGTAAAGCCTTACTTCATTCGTCCCATTGATTGACAACAAGAGTCCAAAATTTATGCTAATATAAAAGCAAACATTATCCCATGACAAAAAATAGCTACCATAATTAATTACATTAATATTACACCACATGGGCATTGAAGGTGAAGATAAGCCCCCATTGTCCACTTTCCACACTTCCATCGAGTCCGAAGAAGTTGAACATCCCACAAGAACAGGTAATTTAATTAATATATATATACACATATATAACCATAAAAATAAATAAATATATATACACCTCATTAATTAGCAAAAAAATTGTAATTAAATATTTTTGCGGTTCCTATATATATTTGCTAAAGTATGAGCACACCTAATTATGCTTTTCACCCCACGAAAAAAAATGGGGTGAAAAATAGACTATAGTCGGAAATTTCATCATAGTTGCTCATTTATCTAGTAGTGATATAGAGTACTTTGCATTATTACAGGAACGATATGGACGGCAATAGCACATGTAATAACGGGAGTGATCGGGGCGGGTGTGTTGTCGTTGGCGTGGAGCATAGCCCAATTGGGATGGGTGGGCGGGCCGTTAGCTATTGTGGTGTTCGCGGCCATAACTCAGATAACTACTATGCTTGTATCCGATTGTTATAGGTCTCCAGATCCCGAATATGGCCCGATTAGGAACCGGTCCTTCATTCAAGCTGTTAAATTCTACTTGGGTCAGTTTGTTAGTTCACCTTTTTTTCGCTATAAAACGGAAAACATGCCCTTAGGCTATATCAATAGACATAATAGAAAGAAACTCTTGAGGCGGATTTTGCATGAAGCTAAAGTCCTCCTTCTTGGTATAACTAATCTTAGCAATAGTATCTGCAAGTGTGTTGACTTCGCGCGTAATCCACTGGAACTCTTGAGTCCACGGTTTGTGTAACAAGATGCGACATTCCTCAATGGCCGAATGGAGATCGCGTTCGTGCAATTTTCATCAGTTTGTTAGTTCACTATTATACTAGCTAACTACTTTTTTCTACTTAACAAGCAACTATTACAAATTTTTCTAATAAATAGTTATTAAATCCCTACGTAGATTTGTTCTCTTGTCCTTTTTTTTTCTTCCTCACAATGGATTTTTCTAGCAAATTGTTACAAATGCATATATCGGGAGTTTCCGGCTTTTTCTGTTTATTATTTGCCTATTACGCATAACATTACGCATAACATAAGTGATCATACGACTATTATTATTGTTTGCTCGAATTTATCGACTAGGGGTACGTAATCGCATATTGTTACTCTCTTAAAATTTACTCGATCTAATGTATATAACAAAACTAGCCATTTTTTGTTTGTGTTCAATTAGGTGGAAAGAAGCAAAAAATATGTGGGATATTTGTGTTGGAGAGCTTTTACGGATGTGGTATTGCGTATACTATCGTTACGGCTTCAAGTGTCAAGTAAAATTTTCTCTATATATCAAATAATCTCAATTCCAAGTAAAATAAATAATATTTATTTCGACAATGATTTAACCATAATAATTTTGATTTGTGCAGAGCGATTTTACGGTCCGATTGTTACCACGAGGAAGGTCACAATGCGAACTGTAACTATGAACAAAACTTATATATGTTGGTATTTGGTTTGGTACAAATAATAGTGTCACAAATACCAGATTTTCATAACATGGCATGGCTCTCTGTTATTGCTGCAATTATGTCCTTCTCCTATGCTTTTATAGGTGTTGGACTAGGCTTTACAAAAGTAGTTGGTATGTAATTAATTTGGTTGTTTTAATTTAATTGAGAAAATGGAACAAATTATTGATTTTATTTTTTATAATTACAGAGAACATGGAGATTAAGGGGAGTATTATAGGCAACCCTTCCAATGGTGGACAAAAAATATGGTTAGTTTTTCAGGCACTTGGAGATATTGCATTTGCCTATCCATACACACAAATTGTGCTCGAAATCCAGGTATATATAGTTTGTTACAATATACAAATTACTATTGGTGTAACAAATTGGGAAAATGTGATAAATTTTGAGTTTTTGTTGTTGAAGGACACTTTAAAGTCTCCACCCGAAAATCGTACGATGAAGAAGGCGACGATGACTTCGATAGTAATCACCACTTGCTTCTACCTCTGTTGCGCATGCTTTGGATACGCAGCGTTTGGGAGCCAAACGCCCGGAAATCTTTTGACTGGGTTCGGATTTTACGAACCGTATTGGGTCGTCGACTTTGCTAATGCGTGCATCATTCTTCATCTCGTTGGAGGATACCAGGTTATTTATTCCTTGGACCACTTCTTTCATGTATTAAGATTCAAAACACGTGTCATATACTCATATTTACAACTAAATAGCACATTCAGCGACACATACATAAAGTGACATAGCTAGATGATCCGATCCACGAACCTCTACATGCTCAAGTACATTCATTTTGTAATTTCAGGTCTATAGTCAGCCGGTATTCGCATTTGTAGAAAAGTGGTTAGCCGAGAAGTTTCCAGGAAACGCGTTTGTAAACAAATTCTACACTTGTGAACTTCCGTTCTTGCCAGTTTTTCGAACAAATCTACTGAGATTGTGTTTCCGGACATTGTACGTTATATCAACGACAGGGATTGCGATGGCCTTCCCGTACTTCAACGAGGTTTTGGGAGTGTTGGGGGCACTGAACTTCTGGCCTCTTGCAGTATATTTTCCAGTGCAAATGTATTTTGTGCAATCTAATATTGGAGCATGGACAAAAAAGTGGATTGCATTTCAAGTGTTTAGTTTGTTTTGTTTGGGTTTGTCTATTGTGGGATTGATGGGATCTATTGAAGGATTATTGAGTGCAAAGTTCAGCTAAGGATTTTACTCCTAGTTGAAAATTTCCAAGTAAAGAGTTATATGTGTTATTAAATATATAAGATAAATGTAGCACAATGTTTTCATGTAAGAACAATTGTGAGAATAAGTGTAATTTAGAGCTACCCTATATTAGAATTTTACCTCTTATGTTGAAAATCTAAATATGCTGATGTAAGAAAATATCGTGACTATAAATAAGAAAATGTAATTACACTAAAAGTACACATGTAATTATATCTTTAAAGTCACGCAAAAGTATGATTAATATGAAAGCCACTCGATCTTTGTTGGGTTGGGGAGCCAAAATGTATATTCGGGCACATACTGTAAATTTTTGGACCTTATTTTTTTAGTCTATGTAAAGTTCGTATTAGGAGTCTGTTTAATATGAATAGCCTCTCATTTAATTGTAGCCCTATGACAAAAAGAAATTTCGACTCAATGTCGTCCCAGAGATAGTCACAGACGAACTAAGTAAACAAATCTTCGTGTTCTTACTTTTTCCATAGTGTATGATTTTTTGTTTATCGTATTGTTGCACAACAATCTCTAGTTGCAACATTAAATTGAGATTTGAGGGGACTTGTCAAATTAAGGGCCAATGAAACTGCAAATGATTATAAGTATATACTAGATGATTTTTTGTAATTAGTGTGAGAGATATTATATATCATATATGTGGCTTAATTATTCACCTTTAATTTTTCGTGTGCAAAATGCAATTAAATTTGACCAGAAAGGATTCTTCCATATTATTGATTAGACAGGTGAGCTTAAAATTGTAAGAATATAACAGCAATCGTGGTATGAACCTGGACCTAGAATCTTGAATTATAATTTATAGGTGACAATAATGTTTTGTCTGGTGCAGAAAATATAGAACAAAATTGATGTGGGGACCTGTTTGGTTCAGAGGCAAACATATGACCACGATGGCAAATATCTACTCTACAAATTCTATTCATCTTCACCATAGCATGTGCAACTAGGTTTTTTTGAAAAAACTTAGACTTACATATAAAATTCATAGGGATTTTACTTTATTATGCAATAAGACTCTGGCAAGGTAAGATATTGGATCAAATTTTATGACATTTTTGACCACTCTAGCAAGACAAAAGTTGTCTCTACGTGATTAACAATTTTTATTTTAAATAATATAATTTAAATATGGACGGAAAAATTATACATCTTGACCTTCTTTTTATGTGAGAGATGATTAAACAATAATTTTCTTTAATGAGACGATTTAAATAATTATAAAATTAAAAATAATTACAATTATATCCCAATTAATAACAAAATGGATAATGTGTTTTGAGGTAAATAAATAAATCAAAAGATTGGCACCAAAATAACTGCCATTATATAATAGTATAGATTACTAGTTAGTCCAACTCAAATAACATTGCTAGCAAATCAAGCATTAAGATCATCAATGTGAAGTTCAATACACTTCACATACGTTCGACTAGAGATTCGATGCCCGGTTGATTTCTTGACAACGAATCATGACTATCGAGTTTGAATCCCCTAAAGTGTACCATTCAAATGGGTTGGTGAGGTCTATTTCATAATTTTAGCATGAATATCGAGTCAGTATGAACAAAAAGTGGACAAACATAGAAAGATCAAGATAAGATTAGCCATTTCACAAAGATTAGAACATTACTTGATTGTTGGAGAAATGACCCACTGATGTGGAATAGACGGTCTAGAGACATTACTTGATGTAGAATATGCGAAGAATCCAACAATAAAGTTCTCGTATAGAGTCTAAAAAATATCACCAAGGACCCCAAGTCCCCACAGGGGACACATCCACATTTAGTCGGACAAAGTCGGGGGGTGCGAGGATGTTTTTAGCTTGAGTAGAGAAGTTGTAGAAAGTCAGTGTCGGTGATGGTTCAAGTTGGACTCAATGTTTGGCATCAAAGTAAGTTGATTGGCGCGACTGTAAGTTTTTTTTAACTATTTTATCTTTTAATTACCAATTTATAAACCTCATATCTCTTTAAATAAGTTTTACAATTTCTCTTGAACACGCTTGAGCCGGCCTTCTTAAGTGTCGAAGACATGTTGGAGGAGTGTCGGTGAAGTATGAGAATTAGTTCTTATTTATTTTAATATCAACACGTCACGTGGCATGTCCAACACATGTAAGAGGAGTGTCAAACGAGTGTGGGTGTCACACATATGTCAGAAACATACTCGGGTGATGTTTTGAAATCTCAATGCATCGTAAAATACTTGAAACTAATAATGGGGCGTGTTTGTAATTATACAAGTATGAGTGGTGGTTTATAGAATTATTCAAATGTGTCTCTTTCTCTCTCTCTCTCCCACGTTTAACTTCCTCCCTTCATTTCGATTTTGCGCCACCGACGCCACAACCCTTATATTCAACCACCACCACCACGTTATCGGTAAAAAAATCGAGTTGAAACTCGAACCAACAGTTGTAATCGGCGGTCCTACGGCGGTGATTAATCTCCGCCGCCGCGAATCATGTCGTACATGGCGTACTCACCGTCTCCGTCGTCTCCTCACATCGGCGTCGCCGCCGCATCTGCTCTAGCCGAACAGGAGAAGTAATTTACTTAATACTTCCGTTTCGTTGCTAGAAACCAACCTTAGAGCTTCGATTGAGTTTTTTCTTTTAGCTTTATGGTAACTGTTTTGTTGCACTGTGATAGTTTAACTGAGATCTATGAGCTCGATATGTATCCGTTGTGTACCACTTGCTACGATTTTGCTCGATGTACTGATTGTGTTAAAGTTGCTACGATTTTGCTTTCGATGTTGTACCGAATGTTTCGTTTAGATTATATAAGTTAGTTGTGTTGTTTCATTGTCTGTTGTTCGTTGTTTGGAACAAGAGAAGTCGCGTTTGATGTTCTTCGGTTAGTTACTAGTAATTAACCGTGGACCTGCGATTGTTTGTGATTGTGGTAGTGAAGTGATCGACAGATTGAGTCTACTCCGAATTCAGCTCCTCATACGTTTTTGTGAGTTTATTTTGTTTTGTTTGTCGGCTTAGCTTATTTTCTGAAATAGGCTGTTGTTTGGACCTATATTTGATATAATCAGCCAGGATTTGTGAGCTTGTGGTTGAGTCTAACTCCGAATTCAGGTCCTGCCACATTTTTTAACTGATTTTGGTTTGTTCGTAATCTCAGCTTAATTTCTCAAATAGGCTGTTGTTTGGACTTATATTCATTTAATTGACAGGATTTGTGAGCTCGTTGAAGTTTTAGTGAAAAATTAGTGTACTTGCCTAAGTTATAATGTGTGTTTTTAAAGTAATGTGTCAATGTGATTTTGTTCTGTTCTTAGTTTCAAATAAGTCACAAAAACTGTTGGTATGGTTCTTCGTGTTATTTCATTAGGTACGCAGTTCAAAAGAATCATCGTTGTTCTGCAAGGGATGTGTTTAATTAAGCATGTTGTCTATTGTATCTACACTTGCCTAAGATTTATGTTGTTGCACAATTGAGGGTGCAATTTTGTTGTAACACTGTCAGGTATCTCAAGGAATTGCTGCTAGAACGTAACAATATTTCTCCGTTTGTGCCGGTGCTGCCGAATAGCTATCGCTTGCTGAATCAGGGTGAGTTTATGAATCGGAGTTACAATGTTCAAATTAACATATACAACTTGATGAGATTCCCTTTCTCATTATGATTTAGTATATACCTAGCTGATATCAGTGGAGCTTTCTTCTTGTGTTAGCACTTCTGTGTTTACCATATACTTAAATGTCTTATAACTATACTGGATAACATTCGCCGTTCTAATTCTTCTAACTGGGCGCCTAATTTCTGGCTAACCAATTAACAGTTGGGGTTGTCAATCGATATTGTGGTGGCTGCTGGACAGATTTATTAACTAATGCTAACTGGTAATTATTGAAATGACCTTTTTTGAAGCAGAAATTTTGCGTGTAGCTACAATGTTGGGGAATGCGTCGGTATTAGAACAAAGTGGGCTTGAACATCCTAACCCTCTGGCTTCTGGAGGACTATATTCAAGCAGAGGAGCTAACATGAACAGATGGGCATCACCAATCCAATCAGAAGTACGGATATTAACCATTAACATAACTTTTTTTTCTATTTTGATCTAATTATTGCTGTTTCGGGAGGCTCTCACACAGTATTTAATTTTCATCCTAACCTCATCATGCATGTGCTTTCAACGTAACTTTAGTACTATCTTGACTGGTAAATTGGAGCTAACAATATTAATCTAGAGTTTGAGGTGTAGTTAGATTGGTTACTTTGCTTCTGCTTATCTGGCATGTTGGATTCATATCAACTAAAATTAGTACCATAAGATGTAAATACTGATTTTACCATTTTATAAGTTTGTCTTGGCGGGTGTTGCTAACCTTCTCTTCAACTTCAAAAATGACATATTAGATAATTTGCCTATCATAGTTCTCGTTTTTTTGACTGATGGAATTACTTGACTTTTTATTAGCTATATTGAATTCTGAAATCCATGTATATGCTGAGTATTCGTAGTTCATTTAACAGCTTCCTACTAGTCATCTCTTTCTTATACTGCGTCTCTTCATATTTACATTGTTTTATATATTCATAAACTGTATGTCTTTATCTAAGCGTTCTGTACGAAGAATTTTTAGCATGTTTTGAGATACTTCATTCTCTCAGCCTCAGTGAACTTTGCAGAAAATCATATCTAAACATAGAATTCTGATGTGCTGAAAGGGGAAATCTTTTTGCTGTCTTTGTTCTTTGCTATCTCACACTATATGAAATTTTGAGCAGATGTCAGGTTTGATGCAGCCAACGTCTGCACAGAACTGGCTTGGTTCTCCCAGTAACTCATCCGGTCTTATAGTCAAGCGAGCAATCAGGGTTGATATTCCAGTTGAACAGTATCCCGAAGTACTGATCACCTCTAAATAGTGTTTGAATATTGACACATTTTATGTCTCTCATGTTACTTATATGTTGTGTTGCAGTATAACTTTGTCGGTCGCCTCCTTGGTCCTAGAGGGAATTCTCTGAAACGAGTTGAAGCAGCTACTGATTGTCGTGTTTTAATCAGAGGTCGTGGCAGTATCAAGGATCCAGCAAGGGTAATGATATATTGCCTTTTTTTTTTTTGTTTAGTTCAATGAAATAGCATGTGTGGTGCTAACTCTTTTGAATATGGCTATCTACAGAAGTAATTAATGTTTATATGCACGTTCTTTGCTAGTTTCCCGTGAGAGAGTGGTTCGATTGAGTTCGTTTTGTTTCTTTCATATACTTTCTATGACATTGCATAGTCTCTTACCTACCGTTCCATTTTAAAGTAGCATATGTATTATTTTGTGTTAAGATGGTTACTTTTCGAATTTTTTATGTTACAAAGTATCCTTGGTTGTACGGGAACTCTTCCGATCGTTAATCATTTTGTTGAATTCCCGTGTGATATTTTCTTGGGTTTTTATCTTCTATAAACTTCATCCGAATAATCCTTTATGGCGCATTATTATTGATAAAATTGACTCCTTACAATTTGGTATTTAGGAAGAGATGATGCGAGGGAAACCTGGTTTTGAACACCTTAACGAACCTCTTCACGTAGTGGTTGAGGCAGAGCTACCGGTTGAGATAATTGACGCACGCCTCATGCAGGCACGCGACATAATTGAGGATTTGCTCAAGCCATTGGTAGGATTCTCTTCTTCTCGGCTCCAATCACAATCTTTTTTTTTTCCTTTGGTTGTCTTAAGTTATTTTAGTCCTCATCAAGTATGCATACACCCTTCGCAGGACGAAACTCAGGACTTCTACAAGCAGCAGCAGCTACGAGAACTGGCAATGCTGAATGGCTCACTTAGGGAAGAAGGTTCTCAAATGTCCGGCTCAGTTTCCCCTTTCCACAACAGCCTCGGGATGAAACGAGCGAAAACTCGTGGGTAATATTGAGAGCTTATATTGTTCGATTCCATCAGGAAAAAAATAGCAGTTCCTGTGCTCTACAAGTTTTGCTGTACCGGTTTATGCATGTTAGCTGCTGTCGTGGCATTGGCACCGTTCAATATATATGTTATGAGGTGTGCTCTTGTTATACTTGGGGAATTTGCTGAAGCAAGTGCATTGTACTATAAGGATCGTTTGAGCGAGTTGTTTTAGTTTGGTTTGTAGTTTGGGCAGTTTGGTCGACGAGCATTCTATATTATTTGATTTGTTATTGTAAGTTTGCGATGGGAGTTTTGGTAAACAGGAGAATGTGATAAATTAAGGAAGTGATACGTTTTGTGTTGGGAATTTTGTAGTTTGTTCTTCATGCGTGGTTTGTTTACTATCATTGCTTGTAATGACATTGAAATGAATAATCTTCGGAATTGGATGTATTGTATTGAAGTACATGTAAAATATCTTTAGTTATATAAACTTTGTGGTTGTAACTTAATGGAATTTGACTGTAATTCTTTTGGTACTGTTCTATCTAATAGAAACATTTATGATACGACGAACATATATCGTTATGCACCACAACTTTTAATCAATCGTTAGAGGAACAGCATGGGCAATATTTAACTCAGCAAACTGAGCATGTAATCTGCATTCTGGTCAGACATTTTTGAGCTCAAACCGTGAATAGATATGCAGCATGGGGACGATAAAAGTACCGAAAGAAACTGAGAGTAGATATGAATAACGCATTCGAATTTCAGTGTAGTCTATGTACACCATATCAATTTCAAAAGAACCACACAGCATCAATCTGCAGCTTAAACTTCCAAATTATTTGCAGTAGGAATCAGAATTGACTCTCGTTATATGAAAGTTGCAGGTGGATCGGTAATTTGCCCGCCCACATATATGAGTCGCTTGAAACTTCAATCAGACGTGGCATCCTCCTCCTCGTCATCATCAGCATCGTTATCATCATCCATATCTTCCATTCCGACCCAACGTGTGAAAGCAAAAAGAAACTCTTTGAAGTTCACCATTCCGTTTTTGTCCCAGTCCATCTCTTCTGCAACAACCGAAAGGGGAAAAAAAGCTTTGTAAGTGTACTGGTATGTGTAATAGCAGGAATTGGATTGCAGTAAGAATATATCTTGAGGTGAAAGCTTCTACTAATTAGTAATACATCTTGTATATATACCTCGTTTTAGAGGTCAAGTGCTCGACATAAATTTGATTCGTGTAATTTAGCGAAGCTAGCAAAATCCAACTAAGACAAAAGCATGACCATGCATGGTACAAGATAGAGAAAACTGACCAAATCTTTTCATGGCTATTCGCCCAGAAGATCGTTCTCCCGAAGTTGTTTCATTTATTGCATCAACCATCTCGTCTCTGCTTACGTAACCATCCTTGTTCTTGTCGAGAAACACAAACGCATCGACCAATGTTTCAAAAGTAGCCTTGAAATTTGGAACCACCATACCAGATTTCTACCAATGTCAAGGGACAAAACAAAAGCAAAGGCAATCAGGTTCATGCATCGATAACTTCACAGGCTCATAATTGTCATCTTTATCACTTATATACGTTGTGCTCGAGTAAAGATAAATATACGCACTTTAAGTCAGCGATGTATAGAAGAAAATTATGAAGCACAAAACTTAAGAGAATAGAAAGGATACAGCATTCTTGGCAGATCGGTCTTCTCTCAGAAGGTAGACAAGGCAAATTAGAACAATAAATTCCTTGAAACTCATTTTCATGTCTTCATTCATATCACAAGCCTGAAACAGATCATTGATCTCCTCGTCGGTGAAACTAATCTCCAGCTTGCGGAAACAGTGCTTCAGCTCTTGCAAGTCTATGGCACCATTCTTGTCCGTATCTACAAGACGAACAAAAAGAAATTACAAGTCTTTATCTTACTCCAACGTATGCTTAGAAAACACATAATATGCTTAACACAATTGATATGAATTCAAGACCAAATTTTTACTTATAATTTTACTGCATAATGTCCAACAACAACTACTGTACTTCAACCAATGACCATCAACAATACTCACCGTATTCTTCGAAAGTCACTTTGCACTTCCTTATGCTCTCGTCGATTTTGGGGAATTTTAAGATGATACTGTTGAAGGATTTTATTGAACTCCCTTCACGCTCTCTCCTCCTCATCGCCTCAATTATTTCCGCCCCAAGCTTCGTCTCTGGCACAGAAGCCTTGGGAGAGTCTCCCTTAGCTACTACACCTCCCATTTTCAGTTAAGAAAGAGTGATCAAGCCGCGGACCCTGGAGAAATTACATAAAAATGTAAGAGGCAAGGTCTGCAAATACTACCGCATCATCATATCATAATCCAAACAAACAGTATACTGTTAATTGAAGAAAAAGATAGCATCTTTTTTTCCTACTGTCCATTCTTCCTCACAGAAATCGAATATTTCATTGGGATTAAATATAACTATGTAATTTCAGAAAATAATGGTTGGAATAAGGCCTTTATACCATCAAAATCATGTTCTTAATGACTCGAAATTGCGATAACAACGACAACAACCAAACATGTAATTATCTATTCACTTGGTATGCTATATGAACTAAACGCAAATCACGACTTGATTGTGTAGGCTATAAAATTACATGTGAATCATGTCGAGTCGAACACTTGGAATTCTCCATTGCTCAACAACAACAACATGTCTTGAGAATTGCAAATCCCATTAATTAATCACATAAAGCTAATTCAATCTTGAAATTATTATTTTTCAAAAGCAAAGAACTTTGCATAAACCCATATCAAAATTAGAAACCCAAGATTAATTTATTACTCCAACTTTTATTGAGCTCAATAAAACAGGAAGAAAAAAAAAACAGTCTTTCAGCTGCAATTTTACATAAATATACTAATTAAAAAGAAAAAAAACCAGCCCAAGCATAACTCCATTTCAAGAAACTAATCAACAATAATCAAGATTCCCTACATACATACCAAGAATCATAATAGTCCTTTGTGTGTGTGTGTGTGTGTGTGTGTGAGAGAGAGAGAGAGAGAGAATCTAACCTTAGCTTTTAACTTTGCTGCTAGCTGCAAAATTTGGACAAGATCAGGATCAATAAATGGTGTAACAGATGCAATAAATCATGTGATGTTTGTCCTTGTTTACTATATTAATGAAATAGTGATGATTAAATGAGCTGAAAGCAATAAGCATAATAATATTATTATTAGTTTATTACTATTATTGTTATTTCCAAGGACAAATGAAGTTGGAAATAAAACCCCACCATAAAGGAAAAAGTTGACCATTTCATCAAGTGTTACAATATTCCAGGATCCGACAGAATATGTCACGCGATATAGTTGGGGTTGTTAAACAATAATAAAAATGTTTTCGTGTAATGTTATTGTTATAGGCTATTTATAAAATATATAGTCATGGATATTGGGTGCACGATTAATGGGTCGGTTTCCACGTAATCCTAGTGATCCCATCTATGATCTATTTCAACAATTTTTAGATCTTGTGTCACCTTAAAATTTTGACAACACATACATTTTTTGTAAGATATTATTATCTAGCAAACTTGTACTGATTTTTGTAAAGTCAAAAGATTAATTTTTTTATTTTTCTGAAAGAAAGTCAAAAGACTTCGATACACGTGATTCCCGATTTCTTCGCTTGTTTTATTTTACTAGAATTCGTCTTAAGTTATTTGAAAAGTAAAAATTGATGGTGTCAAATGTAGGAGAGAGAAAGTAAGGAGTTTACCGAAATAAGTTAAGAGTTAGCAATTTTTGTTACTTGGTAGTTGGTACATATCAATCTCTCAAATTAGTAGTCATGTTACTCTAATAGACACTATGATCTCAGAACCAGACTAACTCTTATGTAACACCAGAAATATTGTCAGAAGAACTTGAAGAGTGTAGCGGAGATGCTCAAACCGCATAGGTTGCATGGTTCTAATGTGGCCCTCCATCTCACATGCTTATTTAGCATACCTCGCACCTCATTAGCGACCCCCATCGAGTATTAGCTACGACTTCCAATAGAGATACAAGGATCAATTGAAGATTGATAGAAGACACCTTAATTATAAGGTCACTATTGTTTTGTTGTAATGTGTAATATCTTGTTGTGAAGTTTTTAAATATATAGTGTTGTAAAAATTCTTTTCTTTTTGCATTATTACAATAAAATATTATGTTGAAAATAAAATACCGAGAAAAAGTTTCTATTGAATTTTGTAGTTTGGATGCATCTCACTTCCTTGTCCTTCTCTATTGTAATATTTTTTTTACGTAAAAATAACAAATCTTGGGCACAACCTCTCTTCTCAAGCCTCACCTCTCAAGCCTCTTTCGAGCAAGAGTGTATCAACTTAGCACGTGTCAAGTTACGTTAGCCGCACAATGCTCCTTAGTGTTGACTTCATAAGATTGAGAGTTTGCCACGCGACAAGTGGTACCAGAGTCTCAACTCCTAATCCACGAAGCAAGGCAAATGGCAGAAAAACCATCCAAATTCGACTACATATCAGCCACACATCTCCTAGTAGTTAAGGTTGATGAAGACAAATCTTTCTAAGATGAAATCAATTTCAGAAAGAAATATTTTATGTATTCGTTGCATAGCTTATGTGGTGCAACCAACGATTTAGATTAAATACAAAATTAATTTTTCTTATAATGTTAGAAATAACTAAGCCTCATAACCTTATCTCTACCGTGTATTGGTAATGGTTGCAACCACGTCAACAATACAACGATTGCATGAAATGCTTTATCCAATTTCAGACACACTCTATTACTACCTGATAAACCCATTATTATTTTGCAAATACTAAATAGTAAAGCCCAATATCAAATACTGTTCTATTGAGCCGGACTATTGAATAGCCCATATCAAAGGTTGCACATCTTCCAAGAGTTGTAATAAGGTTGTAACTTGTAACTAATAAAGAATTAGACTTGGGCTTAGCTTAGGCTTCGATTTGGGCTTTTCTTTTTATTTTTATTTTTTTACGTAAAATTTATAATAACTGCAACTTACTAGGGCATGCATAAAAATTGAAATTACAATACTTTATTTAATGCAATATATTTATGATAAATATTGAATTTTTTAATTAATTAATAGGATTTGGTGGTGTTATTAAAATTAAATAAAAATTAATAAATGAGAATCCGAAAAAGGCACGTGGACCGCCTGTATATATATAAAGGCGGTGCATGACACTCTCAGTTGGATTCAGAATCAACACACAACACAGACACTCTCTTAGCGGTACGTCTCCTTCTACTTTCTCTCACTAAAAATCTCTCTCTCTCTCACTAGGGTTTGTACTCTCGAACTCGATCGAACTGTTCTTTTTTTGTGCTCTCAATTTTATGTAGTTCAATTTACTTGTTGTGGTTGATTTCGTGGTTGTTTAATTTTACACGTTTGTTTGTTCGGTTGGTTTGGTGTTGCAATTGATTGTTGTTGTTGTTCGATTTGTGATGATTTTGTGTTTTATGAACTGAAATGGCACTTTGCATGCTGTAATTAGTTGTTTTCGATGCTTTACACTTCGTAATCGTGGAAAGTTCGAGCGATCCGAGTTGCCTGAGCTGCGATTGTCGACGGTTCGGTGTTTGGTTGCTAGTTTTAATTTTTAGAAATGAAATTGATCTAGTTTCAGTTGTATTTCACATAGTTTTTTTTTCTTTTTTCGCAAAGTAGTTTGATTGTGATTTATAGTAGTTATTCATTAGCGTTTTATAATATTGAATATTAATAATGAGTTAAATCGCGGAATGCTGCCAATCAACTACAGCCTGTGAATTTCCAAAATTGTAATTTTCGGTTGCGAATTTTGGTGAAAATAGAGCTCTATTTTCGTGGTGCTAATTGCCGATCAGCGTTGTTGGGTATGATTACACTTTTGGCGTTTTATAACATTAATTTTTTTATCTTGGATTATTTATTTTAACAGACTTTATCAGCTCAAATTACCTAAATTGTTATTCATTCTTTTTAATAGTTTCAAACACTGGTTTCTCTTGTGATACGTAAGGCGTAATTAGAGTGCATTTTACGAGAGGTTCAATTTGCATAAATTTTGTTGTCAACTTGTTGATCATGTGAAATACGTACTTAAAAATGATCTAGCCACTGGACAGGCTCTTGCTTGTGCTTATTGTTCTCCATGGATTGATTTGTAATATTGTAATTGAACAAATTCGTTTGCTGCACAGGGTGCTCAGACTGCAAGAAAAAGACATCATGGCTTCCAAGAGAATTCAGAAGGAATTGAAGGAGTTGCAAAAGGACCCTCCTGCTTCCTGCAGTGCTGGTCTGTATTCCCTATCTATAATGTCTCGTTTTCTATGATGTCTTGGAATGTTATTTTCGTTGCTCTGCAATGACTTTTCGTCAGTTGATTTTTCCTTTATGCCATTGAAACTATTATGTCACTCTTTTGCGGTTTGTAAGAGTAGTAGTTTCTGTGTTCTGATTGTTGTTTATGAAACTAAGCTCATGTTTGTGGTGCTCTAGTTCAAGGTTAAGTGGTTCAACTGAGTGTTGGTATGTAGTACTTTGTTTTTAGATCACTAATATATTAAATTGCTGGTGGTATTGGGTACTTTGGTCAGGTCGATCGGATATGGAGGGTCTTAGTAAATAATAATTACTTGAAATGCTTATTGGTGTGTTGCATATGTCTACCGCAGTGGATGAGTTGTTTATTTATGTTTGTTTTTTCCTAGTGCGTACTATGTTCCAGCAGGCTGGAAGGACTAATGAATTCTAATTTGGAAATTTGATCATGTTCGTGTTTAGGGCAGAACATTTATGAATCAATTATTTTGTTGAAGCTCATCGTGCTGTAATAACTTTTTGCAGGGCCTGTTGGTTCGGATATGTTTCATTGGCAAGCCACAATCATGGGTCCTTCAGACAGCCCATTTTCCGGTGGAGTGTTCATTGTGACTATTCATTTCCCACCTGATTATCCATTTAAGCCACCCAAGGTAACATGTACTGCCTTTTGGTTTTGCCTTAGTCTTGTTGGTCGTGGAGATGAGCTGGTCATTATAGATACCACTACTCAATTCTGCAAACATCAAGCTGAATAGACGGTTTAGTTATATGTGTTCAGGGTGATTGTTGCCTTTGTAGATTCTTTGTAATGTCGTTGCGTCGTATATCTGTATAACGTATTTTCTTAAACTGGTGCATTGTTGCGCTTGTATGATTTCCTATTCCACAAATACATATTTGTGTCGTCTGTTTTTATGTGAAGCACCTGTAAAAAGAAAACATTTGTGGTGAGTCGGGATTTCCATCGTATGGGGTCAGTTATGTTGCGTTGATCCAGATATATAAGCTTTCAGCTTAGTGACAATGATGGTACTTTGGACATTACTAACTATTGGATTCTGTAGTTTTTTACTGAATGAGAGACTTCGGCATTTGCTCTAACTGTTAATGGTACTCATGGTTTCAATTAGTTTAAATTTACATCTAGTTACTTGTATGTATACTGAGCAGGTGTCTTTCAAAACAAAAGTCTTCCACCCAAACGTGAACAACAATGGTAGTATCTGCCTTGATATCCTCAAAGATCAGTGGAGCCCTGCCCTCACCATATCCAAGGTATTTTGTGTTACCTTTCGTAACCATGATTTGTTCACATCCACATAATCGAAATGGTTAATGAGCTTAACAGTTAATCGTAACATGGCTGGCATGCTCCGACTTAGATGGTGTTCTCGTTTCTTAAACAACATCCATACGACATTCTAAATTTGTGATTTGTATGCAGGTGTTGCTCTCTATATGCTCTCTCTTGACTGACCCAAACCCTGATGATCCTCTTGTGCCCGAGATCGCTCAGATGTACAAGAGCGATAGGGTCAAGTATGAGACCACTGCTCGTTCCTGGACTCAGAAGTATGCTATGGGATGAAAAAGGATCTAATATTCGCGTTATATGCTCTATTAATTAAAATAGAATAATATTCGAAAAGGGAATGGTTGTGCTGACATTTTAAGGATTCTCTTTATCAGAGCTTACTGAGTTTCTTTGTCATGGTACATAATTTTATAACATTTTCTTTTTCTCTTTGATAACCTTTGGCTGTCTAGTGTTGTGCTGTTTTCTCTTCTTTTATGTTTATTTAGGTGGAACATATAATAAAAATGGAAGTTTCTACAATGAACCAACTTTCATGTGCTTAAAGATTCCTAAAAAATAAGATAATAATGAGAAGTGTGTATATATATATATATATATATTATTAATTAAATCGTAGAGAAGGTGCATGCACCTCCCGTTCGAAATGCAAATGAGAAAACTTGCACATATTTTTCAAAATTCGACAAAGTTTGCATATTTTATTTTACCAAAAGCCATATGTACAATTGTCGCTCTTGTCACGTTCGGTTAGTTTAGTATTATTTGTTCTGTTAAAGAACAGCTTATGTCCGCGAGTTTACCTACTTCGGTTAGTTTAGTGTGATTTGTGCGGTTTTTCGGTTAGTTTAGTGTGATTTGTTCTCAGGGGCGGAGCCAGGATTTTGGCTTTGGGGAGGCGAAATAGTTAGATGTAATGTCTCTTCAAGAACGTCTCTTAACTTCTCAATAAGTTGAGTACATAGATTTTCTTATATAATGTAATTAATTTATTATGTTAGCTTAACTATAATACATAGATATTTAAAAATATAATTACTATTTACTTAAACATTGAAGATATCGATATGGACTACATTTCATAAACTCCAAAGATGTTTTTCACTTTTAATTGATAATATTTGTATGCATATACCATTATGTATTACTTTGACAGTAAAAGAGTTATAATCTTTTTTGTTGTATATTATAGAGGAATTTCATCCATCTTATCAAAGAAAAAGAGAGAGGAATTTCATCCAAATCAGTTTTTTTTTCAAGAAAACATTATTGCAATTTAATGCCTTCCACTAAATTCAAATCTTTCTACCAAAAGAATTAGTAAAGAGGAACAAACAAACTATCATTTTTACATAACGCTTAATTGCAATATATTGCTTCCACCTATAAAAATATAAAATATGTTAAAACATATATTCTAGAGATCAACCCTCCATAAATAAGCCATTTTTGGCAAAGCTTTATTTTTATTAATAACTAATTATAATTGCAGAGATTTTAGTTACAAGAAAAAATAAAAAGGAAACGATATATTATCATTTTGTTAACATGGATATTTCATTTTATTTTAGGTTGTATTTCCTTACTTAAACTTTTGGGCTATTTGAATATAATATAAAACTGCCCTGACATGTTTATTATTATAATAAATAATTTTCTTTAGCAGCCGATTTAGTATTTACACACAATAAAGGAAAGAAATGTAATTATTGAAAATAGCAAGGAAAGAAATTCACCATGCTTACCGACTGTAAGACTGTAACTATTTACTTGACTGTTAGATAAGCACTACTCATATAATTTTATATCTATATAGACATAGACTAGACTAAGTACCAACAGTAGTATTAAAAAATTATATATTATATCTATATAGACTAGACTTACTACTAAGAGTAGTATTAAAAAAATAATTTGCAAAATGTTGGGGGGTGCGGTTGCCCCCACACGCTGAGAGTTTACCTACTTGGGTGAGTTGGTTCAAACAAGATGTTCAAATATACTATTTTAAAAAGTTTTCATGACTTATAAATTCATAATTTAGTAGTTTGTAGATGACTAAAAGGACCACAGTATGTCTCAGAGGATTTTATCCCCATTACGCATACATGATACAACTACTACATTATGATGGACTGATGAGAGAATAAAATTCTTCCATAAATCCATTTAATGCAGCCAGAAAATAGATTCCTTCCACCGACCAATGAATGGTCCCTGATTTCTTCTCTTACCTCATTTTCTCGTGCCTCGTTAATATTTAAGTCGCCTAATTGTTGTAAATGTAACTGTATAAGTGAAATTGTACATTGGTAATAATAATTAACTAGTAATTAAAAAGTGACCAGAATCTGCAGCCTCAGTACCGACCCCACCAATTGTTGTTGTTGTCTCTGTCTTCTGTCAAAGTCTGGTAAATTTTTGTGTAGGACACTTTTATAGGTCAGCCTTCTTTTATTCCAATTGTTTCTCTTTATTACTTTAATTATTACCCTTTTGTCCCTTCGTCTTGGACCTTGGTGGTCATGACTCATGACTTAAAGTTCCCATATTATCAAAATTATTTTAAAAGTAGATTTTGTAATCCTAAATTAAAATCAGATAAGATCATAATTAAAGTTTCCCAATTCCTACATCAAAAGGGGTGGCTACATACATCGAAACTACGATAAGATTAAGTGATAAAATATTAAATAATTTAAATGCTCAATTAGGTAATTTCAAAGAAATATTAATAAAAAAAAGTCATTCCTTATTCGGCTTGTGACTTCTGCCATTATGAGAAGAGGACAGGGTTGGTGCTCCATTTTTATCATTCTCCCCAACTATATGTGGAAGGCATTTAGTCTTCCCTTTTAACCTTTTGACCTTCCAACCTTTCTTTTCTATTTTTCGTCTTTTGTCAATATCAGCTCCTCAAATAATCTAGATTAAAAAAAAGTTTGTGAAATAGTTGACGGGATATTTTAGGAATGACCCAATATTAATATTGGACCGGCCCAAGAATAAAGCCCAACTAAAATAATACATCGAACATGTTGATGGGTGTAATTTAGGATTGGCCCAATATAACGTTATTGGGCCGGCCCAAATACGTATCGAATAGGGAGAATTCGAGGCGCGCATCGAATCAGCAGTATAAGCTCTCCTCACTGGGCCAGCCCAACAGCGCATCGAATACGCCTGATTCGATGCGCGTATCGAACAACCATGATTCGATACGGCTTTCTATATTGGATTGTGGGTTCCACGGGACGGGTTCTATAAATAGCCCGTCCCCTTGCATTCAAAGGGACTTTTTCGAGATCCAATCCAGCTCAGTACAGTCAGCATCGAACCAGCCCCATTCGATACGATCCATATCGAATCAACCCCAGTTCGACACGCACATAAGTACCGTATCTCTGTTCGATACCTAACTACGCATTGAATTCGACATCCACAACACGTATCGAATTCGATACCCTCCAGATTGATTTTTATTCAGTGATACCTGTACCGCATCGAATTGACCCTCATTCGACACGTCAGTATCGAATACTTGAAATTCGATACGTTTTATTAACATTGTAATTTAGTTATTCTGTCTAGAAAGCTTGTATTAAGTGTTCCGGACCAAGCTAGTCCGTTAATAATATTGGATAGCATTGTTTGATCTCATTTTGTATGATTTATTGTGTTCTATTACCGTGACGAAATAAGACCAAAACATTGGCGCCGTCTGTGGGAACACAAATTATATTAGCTTCATAGGCAGTATGACTAGAATAACTCGATCCAAGAGTAGAGCTCTAGAAGGTAATACGGGAGAGGAGCGATCGGGTACACCTGAACGGGGTATGCCAGATATAGTTGGACCATCAACATTACCACCGGCGGTACCGACTCCGGCTAGGAAAGAAAACCAAGGACCTCAAGCTGAGAAGGTACACATCAATGAAGCCGAGGTGACTGGAGCTTCAGCGACAAATGCTGCAATTCCAGATAAATTCAAGAGTGAATTATTCGCAATGATAAAAGCGGTCGTGGCTGAGGTACTCCCTACCGCGCTTCCCGCTATGATTCCATCTCCTGTTGAATATTCTGAGAACTTGAGAGAACAAGGTTCAGCTGTCCGAAAGCAGAAAGGGAAGGAAAAGGAAAAGTCACAGCAAGACGACCGAAGAAGTAAACATACTTCGGAAAGGATGAACAGTAAAGGGAAATCAGTTCATGAAGAGCGAGGAAAGAAGCTAGTATCTGTAGAGATACAATCGAAAAGGCCTCATGAGAAGATACAAGAGGAAAGAGATGCAGAATGTGCTGCTGAACGAACTAGAAGAGAAGATAGAAGACGGTCGGAGAGCCGTAATTCCAGGAAAAATAGGAATGAGGAAGAGGATCATAGAAAGGAATCGCAGAGAAGAAAACGAAGAGATGATCAAAGACAGCCAGAAGGTCTTGATTTGCATGGCAAGTATAACACAATAAGCAGAAACGTTGGAAGATTGGAAAAGGGGAAAGCAATAGCTGAGACTCAAACGGCAAGGGAGGACAATTCTATAAATCGCAGTCCTTTTTGCCGAGAGATAGAGTCGGAAATTCTAGGGCAAGGAGATAAAATCCCAGAATTAAAAACATACAACGGGAAATCTGATCCCCGAGATCACCTCTTCCAGTTAGACAGGAAACTGTCCCTCTACGGTTTCAGGGACAATATGCAAGCCAGGATATTTGCAACGACTCTATCAGAAGTGGCTGCTGACTGGTTTAATCGAATTCCTCATGGACACATTGAGAGTTATGCCCAGTTGAGAAAGATGTTTGAGGATCAGTTTTCTAGTCAGTCTAGACTGGTTTTGGATCACTCCCACTTATACACGATGAAACAGGAAGTTAATGAAAGTCTAAAGGACTTCATGAAACGCTTCAATACAGAGCTATTAAGAATTGATAGTCCGACGGGAGAAATGGTTGCAAGCATAGTTTTTCGTGCAACTACCAACATCATGTTTGGCGGTGAGTTACTGAAACGAAAACCCATCACAGTTGAAGAAATAAACAAGATAGCTCGAGATGTGGTTCATTTCGAGGAAATGATGGCAACCAAAGTTCCTAACAATGTGGCCGTAAGAGATAGAGAGAGAGGCAAAGAAGATCAAAATCGCCACAACAGCAGCAACAGGAACAAAAATTACAAAAGGGATAGTTCGCCTCGAAGGTACACCCCACTAAACGCTCACATTATGGCAGTATTTGGGGCAGCAAAGAAAAAATGATGGTTAAAGGATCCCAGGCCGATGAGAGAGTCCAAGGCTACAATGTACTCAAATCAATTCTGCCAATACCACAATCAGAAGGGGCATAGTACAGAGGAATGCATAAATTTGAAAGATGAGATTGAGCGGTTGATAAAGGATGGCAAATTGGTAGAGTTTGTCAAGAAGGTGCAAGAGCAAGAAAACAATTCCAACCGTAAGAGAACTCCATCTCCTAGGAAAGATAAGCAGAGGGCAATCGATGAACCGCAACTTTTTCAATACCCCCAGATTGAGGACGGAAACACCAGGAGAGGCATCATCAATATGATAGCAGGAGGACCAGGAGGAGCAGATTCTACCAACGGTCGTAGAAAGATCACAAGGTTTATTGAAGCAGATAATTATGTTCATATGGCTAATATGCTAAGAATCGAAGAAATGCCACACGAAGAGATCACATTCTCCACTGCAGACCTACGGAAACTAAGTGCACAAGCTATACAGATGTCAGATTTAAATTGCCCTTTGGTGGTAGCTGTTGATATAGCTAATTTTGGAGTCACCAAAATGCTTGTGGACCATGGGAGTTCCGTAAATGTACAATTCAGCTCTACGTTGGTCAAAATGGGATTGAACAACCAGGCACTGGAACCGGTGAGAACGTCGCTTCATGGTTTTGGAGGTCCAGCGATAGTACCGCTAGGAATGATCAAGCTCCCAACTTCATTGGGGACAGCTCCAAAGAGAACGACAATTTGGGAAAACTATGTAATCGTTGACATGCACTTCGCATACAACGGAATCATAGGAAGACCGGCATTGAATGCATTTCGAGCGCTACCATCAACTTACCATCAGATGATAAAATTCCCCACCATTGCTGGCACGGGAGAAGTCATTGCAGATCACATTGAAGGTTGGAAGTGCTATGTTAACTCGCTCCGGACGCGGCCGCAACCAGAAGAAAACGCAGCAATAGCTTTGGCTCCGGGGCGTATGGAGCAGATTGAATAAATATTCTGTTTAAATTTACAAGCATTTTTAGCATTTTGAATATTTTGAACAAGTTTTTATTCGTTCTCTCTGCTATAACACGCATGAGGGACAAGAATGTATGAACTTAAAACAGGTACCACAAATCCTGGATCTGAAGGACAGCACTGGAAGTCATGCAAATGAGCAATGATCAAAGCTCAGTTCAATTTACATAATCTAATTTGAATTATTCAAAGAAGATTATGTCGAATTATTTGATTTATATAAATTTTGTATACTTTGCATAATGTAATCAGTGCAGGTCTAGAAAATCAGAAGAGCGGAAACTCTGCCCCAAAGTGGCACGAGATACCGAAAATCCCCGAAGAAATCAGAAGAACGGAAACTCTGCCCCAAAGTGGCACGAGATACCGAAAATCCCCGAAGAAATCAGAAGAACGGAAACTCTGCCCCAAAGTGGCAAGAGATACCGAAAGAAGCCAGAGGCAACAAAGAGACGGAAACTCTGCCCCAAAGTGGCACGAGATACCGAAAATCCCCGAAGAAATCAGAAGAACGGAAACTCTGCCCCAAAGTGGCAAGAGATACCGAAAGAAGCCAGAGGCAACAAAGAGACGGAAACTCTGCCCCAAAGTGGCACGAGATACCGAAAATCCCCGAAGAAATCAGAAGAACGGAAACTCTGCCCCAAAGTGGCAAGAGATACCGAAAGAAGCCAGAGGCAACAAAGAGACGGAAACTCTGCCCCAAAGTGGCACGAGATACCGAAAATCCCCGAAGAAATCAGAAGAACGGAAACTCTGCCCCAAAGTGGCAAGAGATACCGAAAGAAGCCAGAGGCAACAAAGAGACGGAAACTCTGCCCCAAAGTGGCAAGAGATACCGAAAATCCCTAAATCAATCAAGAAAACGGATACTCTGCCCCAAAGTGGCACGAGATACCGGTAGAAGTCAAAGACGACATAAAGAACGGAGACTCTGCCCCAAAGAGGCACGAGATACCGGTAGAAGTCAAAGACGACATAAAGAACGGAGACTCTGCCCCAAAGAGGCACGAGATACCGATTAAAGTTCAAGATAAGAAGGATGAGAACCTGCCCAAAGTGGCATGAGGTACCATAAATCCCTAAAACAAAATAAGGGAGGGACGTGATATATTACGCCAAACTCGGAAAATCACAAACAACAAATTTAAACAAACATTTTGCCCCAAAATGACTAAGGTCATTGCAGTAGAAGGCAGATACTACGAAAAATATTGATAAACAATTTTCAATGAAAATTAATGAACCAGCAGGTTGTCAAAATAAAGTAAAGGACTGAGATAAGAAATTGAAAGAAAAGACAACAGTCAATATCCCACAAATTAAGTTACAAATGAAAATTGTTTATAAACGCAGAAATAATAAACAGCCTAAGTAACGACCAGTCTTATTCTTCATCTTCTGATGAGGGATATGGTTCGGGCATTTCTAACGGCGGTGATAACCCTCCGAGAACGAGATCCTCCCTATCCAGCAGAGGGGCAAACTCATCAGATTCTGTAGCCCCAGAAGTTTGACGAGGTGGACGTTTCTTCAAATCTGGCCCCAGGGACAGGTCTAACCATTCTGGTTCAAATTTGCCACGAACATAGCCAGAAGTATAGAACTGATGCACCGTAAGAGCTTGAGCATTTCGAGCCACATGATCATCTCGACGAGTGCACAACTTTTGAAACGTATTGCCCCGGAGGAATTTTTCAGCAATTTCCAATGTTTGCCCGGGGGAAACCTTTTAGAAGGATAAAAATATTAATAAGATTGAAAATAAGAGAATAGATATTAGATTGTAGGAATAATATATCTTACATCTTTGAGGCCTCTAATGTAGCCGTTGATGTCAGCATTGTGAGCTTCCTCTTTGGCTGCAGCAACCTCCATCTTCAGCGCAGAGATTTGCTGATTGAGATCTTCTTCAACTTTTTTAGCTTGCTCTCGAGCTTCTTTGGCCGTTTGCAAAGTTTTTTCTTTGGCATCGAGGGCAGCTTCAAGTGCAGAGTTATCAGCATTACTGGCAGTCTCCTTGAAATCCATTAAGGCTGAGGCCATAACATCTACGAAACCGCCCGCCTAACAACAAACGCATGATTAGAGAAAAATTTGCAAAGCAAAATCACAGAAAATGTAAGTCAAACTAGACGTCATTACCGTTGTCAGCAAATGCAATGTATTTCGCTCCAACCTTTTCCTCTCTTCGTCAGAAATGGGAAGAGGGACGGATAAACCAGGCATTATTGCCTTCAGATGCTCGATGGTTTCGGCCTCCGATAGTTGGTATCCAGCGACTCGAGCTCGAGGACCCTGGCTAGGTCCGGCCGCTTGACTTGGACCGGATGCACCGACAGGAGGATTAGAGGCACTTGGCCCGGTAGTTTGGCCAATCGTGGCAGCAACCCCTGCGGTCTGTGATAAATTTTGCGGCATTCTTCGTCTTTTACGTGGAATGAGATTGTCGGCATCCTCGCCAGTCTCGGTTGCTCTGCTTTCCAACTCCTCGCCACCGCCTGGATTATCCTCAGGATTACTCCCCAATAAGTCCTCGAAAGCGTCAACTGGCTGAACGCTAACAGCAACAGCTGCAGTAGCAGTTGAGGGTTCAGAAACTTTCTTCTTACCCTTACTCTTTCTCTTCCGAGGAGGAGGAATTGTACGCGCAGTCTCGGTCTGGGAACTTTCCATATCCGCATCTAGAACCAGGTTCATCCTTGCGTGTCGACTCATGAAGTATTTTTCTGCAACAAAGACAAATCGTTAGAATGCATAATAAACGTAAACAAGAATATCAGAAAGATCAGATATATACCAAGGGTCATTTTTCCCTTGTACTTCACTGGTGACAACCCAGCCAAGGAAAGGACTCGATTTTCAACGAGTTTTTTAACATCAAATTGATGTTCTCTAACTAGAGTTGGAATAAACTCGCAATTCCACAGGGTTATGGAAACTCCACTGGGAATTGTTACCCTTGAACCGGTGAACCACTCCCGGCGGAATCCCAAAAACTCGTTTTGATAACTCTCCTTAATAAAGAAGTATCTTCTTTTCCAATCCTTTCCGTACCCGGTTGCCCCACCGTTTAAAAACTTTCGGTTAGTTTGAGCCTTTACATGGTAGAAGCCTTCTTCGCGTCTCGCAATCTCGAATAACGCGTAGAATTCATTAGGATTGTGTCGTTCGCCCAGAGCCTTCATCACTATGATGAAACCAATCATGCTCCCGTAAGAATTTGGTGTGAGTTGAGTAGGAACGACATTTATCTTCCGCAGAAGCCATTTCAGCTCATAAGGAATTGGAAAGCGCAATCCGTTTAAAAGCTGTCCGACAAACACAGTGATGTGACCGGGTGGTGGAGTATGCATCCGATCATTTGGGCCAGGAATGACGATTTTATACTTGTCAGGAATATTAAATTTTTCGCGCAATCCCCTACGATTATGCTGGAGACGAGACACGTATTGGTCATAGGTCATTCCTGGGACCTCGATATGATCGTCAAATTCCCTATTAATGTAATCTACATCTTCCTCACCCTCGCTCGCAGCACGATTATCTCTATAGGGCGAAGATTCATTACTATTGACCTCAGTTGTCGAATTCAATTCTAGAGCAGGATTATTATTTGCCGGGGAATCGATGGATATACTGTCTATTAAATCATAGACATCTGCATCGCCTGTGGTCGGAACTGCGGGTGCGTTTGAAAGATTCTCTTTGTTAATCGAACTGGAGCTAGAGCCTGAACTCGAATCACTCCCGGATTGGGTCTCAATGCTCACCATCTTTGATAAAGAATTAACTAAAATATATTTAAAAAACGAGACTGACTAAGGACGCATACGTCACTACACACTCTCGTATATCACTCATATAATTACAATACCGAACGTGTTAAAAAACTAAATGATAAGATACAATAAAAACAAAATTTTTACCTTAAGTATATTCTCGGTAAAAGAAAGTTTTGCTTGGTTGCTTGTATCCTACACAAAGTAAAACAGCAAATCAAAAGCGCGTAACGATAGAATCATTACAAGGGTAACCAAAATATTTAACGCATCGAATTTATACAATTCGATGCTGATCGTATCGAATCACTTATCATTCGATGCGAGACGCATCGAATGACGCAGATTCGATGCGTATTACCTGAAGAGCAGCGTCTGTTAGCAGAATAATGATTGAGCCAGTGCAGCACCCCCCTTATATAGGGGACGAGAGGCCCATCAGGCCCAGCTAACCTGCCGCATCGAATAACCGCATCGAATATCTGGAATTCGATGCGCGCTATTTCACGCATCGAATTCTCTCTATTCGATGCGTCGAAAATTGTCTTTTTATTACAAGAACGGTGAGCTGATCCGATTTCACTATGATTAGAAATATCTCAAATCAGTACAATTATATTTTGCAAAGTTTGGAAGACGATCTCTAATTTGATATCGTCTCCCAAACTGGGGGGACTGTATGATGGGTGTAATTTAGGATTGGCCCAATATAACGTTATTGGGCCGGCCCAAATACGTATCGAATAGGGAGAATTCGAGGCGCGCATCGAATCAACAGTATAAGCTCTCCTCACTGGGCCAGCCCAACAGCGCATCGAATACGCCTGATTCGATGCGCGTATCGAACAACCATGATTCGATACGACTTTCTATATTGGATTGTGGGTTCCACGGGACGGGTTCTATAAATAGCTTGTCCCCTTGCATTCAAAGGGACTTTTTCGAGATCCAATCCAGCTCAGTACAGTCAGCATCGAACCAGCCCCATTCGATACGATCCATATCGAATCAACCCCAGTTCGACACGCACATAAGTACCGTATCTCTGTTCGATACCTAACTACGCATCGAATTCGACATCCACAACACGTATCGAATTCGATACCCTCCAGATTGATTTTTATTCAGTGATACATGTACCGCATCGAATTGACCCTCATTCGACACGTCAGTATCGAATACTTGAAATTCGATACGTTTTATTAACATTGTAATTTAGTTATTCTGTCTAGAAAGCTTGTATTAAGTGTTCCGGACCAAGCTAGTCCGTTAATAATATTGGATAGCATTGTTTGATCTCATTTTGTATGATTTATTGTGTTCTATTACCGTGACGAAATAAGACCAAAACACATGTGAAATTCGATACTGAACGAGCATCGAACGAACTTGGTTCGATCTAACGACTCGATCGAACCATCTCAATTCGATACACTTTCCCCAACAACCACTAGGGCTCGCAGGACGGGGATTATAAATACCCCGTCCATTGACATTCTCAGCACGCATTCCAACTATAATCTGCTCACTCAGCATCGAACCGCCAGCATTCGATCGAAGTCCCTACGTTCGATCGAAGTCCCCGCATTCGATACACAACGATCGATCGAAGAAGACAGATTCAATACTTACCGATCCAGCTTAGTCTTACATCGAAGGACCCGAGTTCGATACACTCACACATCGAAAGGACCCCAACTCGATATTGGACCATCAAGCTGACTCTGCATCGAACGTCCCCGATTCGATATAGCATAGATTGAATTCCTATCGTTCGATACAGTATCTGTACTATGTAATTTCATTTATTTAGCCTAGTCAACTTGTAATAGGTGTTCCGGATCAAGCTAGTCCGCTTTCTATGTGATTAACATTATTTTGGCAATTGATTAGCCCATTGTAACATTTTACGGTGTTTTGTTACCCGGACGAAATAAGACCAAAATATTGGTGCCGTCTGTGGGAACGCCACATTTCCCAGTTTATTAGGCATGACATTTAGAGTAACCATGTCGCGAAGTAGAAAGCACAAATGCATGAGCTGAGCGAGCAACAACAAGTCAAACTGTCCCAGAGGCTGTGGGACCATCAACGTTACCCGCAGGGTTACCACCGCCTACAAGACGAAAGATGCCAGGACCACAAGTAGAGGGCATACCTACGCCGAATGTCGGTGCAACTGGGGCAACAGCAACCACAACTTCGTTCCCAAACAATCTGAGAGATGAAATTATGATCATGGTCAAATCTGCACTGGCTGAATGTCTGGCCCCCGTGCCACCAATGTAAACACCACCGTCGGTGGGACGTGTTGAGGTCGTAAGGGAACATGCTTTCGCGGCCATAGGTCTAGAAGAAGCCAACAAGGAAAAGTCGCATCGGGATGGCAGAAGAGAGAGACATGACTAAGTGGAGGTGCAAAATAAGGAGAAATCGCATAGGGAAGATCGCAGAGCTAAACCCAATTCAATGAAAGTGCAATCGAAGAGGCACCATGACTCAAGAAGAAAAGAAAGAGAGGAAAATCAGAAGGATGAACTAAGGAGACAAGAGGAGAGGAGACGCGGGGAGAGTCGCGACTCCAAGAAGGAGCACGATGAGATAGCAAGAAAGTTATAAAGGCTTGAAATGGAGAAATTAAATGTCCAAGGTCGAATGGAACGAGTGGGAAGTGTTCTGCAGACCCTCCATTTTCTGAAGATATAGAGGCGGAGATCCTAGGGCATGGGGAGAAGATCCCCAATTTGAAAACTTACGACGAAAAGTCTGATCCCCGCGATCATCTCTGTCCAAAGTGGCAAGTGAACTCCGCAAATCCCGATTACGAAAGGGGAACACACACATTGTCCAAGGTGGCAAGAGATAACCATGAATCCCGAAAAAAAAATGACCATTATATTATTAGTAATAAAATACTAATCCTACATCTCAAAAAGAAACACTCACCTTTCACAAATACAAAAGGACGCTCTAGTTGTCAAAATAAGGTAAAATGCAACAACAACGATTGAAAGAAAATGCAATGAATACGAGCCAACGAAAAAGCATATCATTGAAAAATAACATGAATAGCATGCGATGACGATGAAATTATTCAAATTGTTCAAAACATTAAAGGGCGACACATCGCCATAAAACAGAATAAAAATTGTTCATTACAAAATAAAAAGCCGAAGCACTTAGGCATCGCAGTCATCCTCATCTTCGGAGGAAGGATAAACGGGGGGCATCGGTGGAGGTGGAGAGATTCCCCGATAAATGAGGTTGTCGCTCTCGAGAAGCACATAGAACTCATCCAGAGAAGCTGGTTGATCGTTCACGGCGGATGACATAATCTCTCTATTTGGCCCCAATGAAAGATCAAGCCAAGCAGGGTCGAAGTTCCCACGAACATATTTGGTGTTGTATAATTGTTGCACCATGAGCACCTGCGCTTTTCGGACTTCCCGGGCACCCTCCGAGCACTTATCTCTCGAAAGGTATTGCTCCGAAGGAACTCCTCGGCAATGTCAACCCGCTGATGCGCGGAAGGAACTTGTACAATGTTAAATAGATTAACAAGGAAGAATAAAAGAATAAAGACTTATATTCATGTAAAATAGAATTGCATTACCTCACTGAGGCTGCGAGCATATCCAATCTTTTCAGCCCGCTCAGACCTTTCTTTCTCGACCGCCAGTTCTTTCTCGAGTTTAGCAACTCGTTTCGCCAACTCACCTTTGCTGGACAAAAGATTACTGACTCACGGTTAAAGCTGATCGACGGCCTCCTTTGCAAGCCTCACTGCTTCTCTGTCACCGACAGCTAGAGAGAACATCATGGGGTTAAAGGACAATATGTAACGAAATACATATGTGATACAAAGTAGCTGGAATATAAAATATTACCGCGCTTATAAGATGAAGAGCGTTCCGCTCTACCATTTTTCTTTCCTTCGCAGATACAGGATGAGGAACCGTAAGATTTGAAGGAGGAGTTTTAAGCCATTGATCGCCTCTTCCTCCGTAATCTCAAATTCCCCGACGCAGGTTCGCGGGCCATGGCTTGGCCTTGCTCTGATACTCATTTCCTCCTTAGCGGCACAACCACTGGCAGTCGTCGGATCTGTGGTACAAGTCGCTGGGGATAACACCCCCAGTCCGAGAACGAGTCTGATGGACTCTCCTCCGTTTAGCCTGAGTAGCAGCCTCGATATTCATTCCTAGGTTGGCTGCAACATCATCAAAACCCCATGCATGGCCAAGATCGGCAAGAGGGGAAGTAGTCGCGCGTCCTTCGCCCAAAATATCCTCGAAAGGATTAGTCAAAGCCTCAACATGGGCAGAGGCTGATGCCTAGGCTGCTGCCTTCTTACCCTTGTTCTTCCTCTTCCTTGGAGGTGGTATCGGGGAAATAACGGTAGTCTGAGAACCTTCGTTACCTACAACAAGGGCTCGATTGATCCTGGCATGGCGGTCCATGATAAATTCGCCTGAAAAGAAAAACACATATTAGTATCGTTATAAGGGTGAAAATGAAGCACGAGGTCGACTAAAAAACGTAGAATCTATACCAAGCGTAAACCTTCCATTATAGCAAACTGGTGACAACCCAACGAAAGATATCACACGATTCTCTATCATGTCTTTTAACGTTAAATTGGTGATCGCGAACTAAGTTAGGGACAAAATTACAGTCCCATGAAGGTGGGTTTACACCTGGCGGTATTGCAACTCTAGCACCGCCAAACCAATCACGATAATACACCGCAAATTCGCCTTCATAGCTCTCATGAACGTATAAGTCACGTTTCTTCCAATTCTTTCTGTAACTAGTGGCCCTGCCACTCAGAAACTTACAATGCCTCAGAGCCTTTACATGGTAGAAACCTACTTCTCTCCTACAAACTTCAAAAATGGCCCAAAACTCATTGGGACCATGTGGTTCGCCCAAAGCCTTCATCAGGATGATAAAATCGGAAATTTTCCCAAACGAGTTCAGTGTTAGCTGACTCGACACAATCCCAATGGACCTCAAAATAAATTTGACCTCGACATGTATGGGAAATCGCAACCCGTTGGCCAACTGACCCACGAAAACTGTGAGGTGACCAGGTGGGGATGAATCTATGCGCTCGTCCGAATCGGGAATAACTAACTTATACCTATTGGCTATGTTAAACTTTTCGCGCAAGAAAGAGCGGCTATGCTGCAACCGCGACACGTAAGTATTATACGCCATCCCTGGGACCTCCGCATAGTCATCAATCTCCCTATTGATGGCTTTAAAATCTTCACATGCTTCACTTGAGGCAAGCTCCACCTTGCGATGACGACTGGTCATTGTTATCACCTAGATGATCACCCATAGGCATGTCAACAGAGTCAATGTCAATGAGCTCATTCTCATCTCCTTGGGGTATACTCGAACTCGCGGGAGCACTTGCAGGGCCCACCATATAGTTGACTAAACCGGAGCTTGAGCCGCTACTAGACTCACTACCTGAGGTCGATTCAGATCTCACCATCTTGATCGACACAAATTAAAATAAAATAAAAAGAAAAACGGCTGACTATGCATTAATACGTCACACTCGGCATTTACGACATCTACGCGACATGTTCAAATAAACATTCACTAAGCAAAAATAACGTGACCCGCGAAGTAAGCACATAATCGTTTACCTTGGTTACAACTGGTTAATCAACAACGATTGAGAAGCAACTTGCCTGAAAAAAGTTTGAAAATTTGTTAAACGAAATTAGAGGCAAAACCTACACATTTAGCAAAAAGTATAATTTTTTTTCTAAGGCATTAGATCGAACGATATATCGTTCGATACATCTGGCATCGAACAAAGGGCATTCGATGCAACGTGTAACGAACCACTCTCGTTCGATACTACTTACATTTGAGCGTGAGTTCGGCAGAAGAAGAAATGAGCTTCTCCAACACTTCCTATCGAATCATGCCGATTGGATATACATTTCAGCATCGAACGCCATTGGTTCGATCTAACAACAGAAATGCGCGATACCTACATCGAACCACCAACGTTCGATGCAGACTGCAAGATCGAACAAAGAACGTTCGATTGACGACATCAACATTAATAAAAAGGATCAGGAACAATATACTGAGATGCACGTCTTTCAGACCGTGCCTCCCAATCGGGGGCATGATTTTCAACGACAAGCGTTCAGGTCTCCATAATTGGAACCCGATCTCTGTTCGAGACCGCCTCCCAATCGGGGGAATGATTTTCAACATTATCAACATAACAATCATAAAGATACAATAAAAAATATAGTTTATGAGTTTGGAACTCGTTCTCTGATCGATACCGTCTCCCAAACTGGGGGGGGGGGGGGGGAGGGGGGACTGTATGATGAGGTATTTTAAGAATGACCCAATATTAATATTGGGCCGACCCAAGAATATAGCTCAACTGAAATAGTACATCGAACATGTGAAATTCGATACTGAATGATCATCGAACGAACTTGGTTCGATATAACGACTCGATCGAACCATCCTAGTTCGCTACACTTTTCCCAACAACCACTAGGGCTCGTGGGACGGGGATTATAAATAACCCGTCCCTTGACATTCTTAGCACGCATTCTAACAATAATCAGCTCACTCAACATCAACCCATCAACATTCGATCGAAGTCCCTGCGTTCGATCTAAGTCCCCGCATTCGATACACAACGATCGATCGAAGCAGACATATTCGATACTCACCGATCCAGCTTAGTCTTACATCGAAGGACCCGAGTTTGATACACTCACAGATCGAAGGCCCCAGTTCGATATTGGACTATCAAGCTGACTCTGCATCGAACGTTCCCGATTCGATATAGCATAGATCGAATTCCTATCGTTCGATACAGTATGTGTACTATGTAATTTTATTTATTTAACCTAGTCAACTTGTAATAGGTGTTCCGGACTAAGCTAGTACGATTTCTATTTGATTAGCATTATTTTGGCAATTGATTAGCCCATTGCAACATTTTACGTTATTTTGTTACCCGAACGAAATAAGACTAAAATAATAGTGAAATTCAATAGAGGATCTACCATATATGTTTAGAGCATGCGGTTTGAATCCAATTTAGCTTAATATCGTTTTTGAGTTATATCAGTCACATTTGGCAACATTGAATGTCATTTTAAATAACTCGCCAAAAAAGTTAACCGACATCAAGCTCGTAAAATCTCGTCACAAAATGATTTTGTGTCCCTCATCCATTTTTTTTTATCATAGTTCTAAAAACCAAATTGTAATAAGCATACAATAAATTTAGAAAGGAATTAGATACAATAAGTTGACCAACAATATTTAAGATAAATGGATTAGTCTTCCTTGGACTCGTTGACTATCTAGAGTTGTGAGAATAGTAAGTATATAATTTATATTATTACCAAAATGATAAGGTCAACTAAAGATATAAGTTGGGTATAATATAATCCATTATAATAGTTAAGCGTTGACTTAGAGCATCTGTTCATCAAATAGTTTCCCTCCACATAGTACGGAATACAAGATATTTCATTCACGGACTCCCGATTTTGCCGCCACATTTAATTAAAAACCTTTTCTTTTCTTTTCTTTTTTCTTTTTCTTTTTCAACTCCCCTTTAATTAAAAACCAAGCAAACAATTTATATTTTATTTATAATTACTAATAAAAAAGAGAATAAAATAATATTATAGTGGGAGACTAAAGCATAAAGAGACGCATGGTTGAGTGTTTGTTGTTGATAAAAAATAAAATAGTAATTAAATAAATAAATAAAAATCACACATACATACACCTATACACAAACGCATGTATACATATATATATATATATATATATATATATATATATTCATTTTCGTACAATACACACACAAACACAAACACAAACACACAATCAGATATTTCGCTTTCAAATTTCAAAATCAAATTTCACCACGGATTCTCGTTTATTCCACGATATTTTTTTTATTTCTATTTTTTGCTCGTAAAATCAAATATAATAAAAAAATAATTATAGTATTTGCAATTGAAAAAAAAAGGATGAATGTAACGGACATTTGTGGATTGGAATCCAGCTGATGTTCGTATTATTAGGGTTTTATGTAAGATCCTATTTCGCTTTTTTTTTGTTGCTATTTTTGATAACTTTGTTGTATTCAAAATTGAATGCCAGCTCAGATCTGAATGATGAAAGGGTTTTAATTTTTTTATTTTTAGAGTATTATGTTGTGATTTTGTATATGATATATATATTTTTATATTATGATTATGTGGTGGATTGGGTGACATGGATTTTTGAGCCATGAATTATTTGTATTTTTGGCATTTTGTAGTTTCAGATGGATCCTGTTGGCTGTTGGTGTAATTTCTAGCATTGAATTGCATTTATTATCTGACAATAAGATATAGTTAATGAATGAATTGGTAGCTGACTTTATGAGGAGAAGATTAGGTTTCCTTTCCTTTTTTTTTTTTTTTTTTTTAAAGTAATTATTTACTTGGCTGGTGGATGGTGAGCTTTGGCTTTGCATGAAATGGATGAAGCATAACTGTTGAACTTGATGGTTAGATAGTTTCTTCTATTAGATATCATCTAATGCGTGTTTGAGTCGTGTTGGCGTGTCTGACACAGTATCGGATACACCTGTAGTAAGCATTTGTTTTAAAAATATGTGTCTTGTCGTGTCTGTGTTTATGCGTCATAGTGCTTCATAATCATCGTGTGTTAATTTATGGTTTCATTGATGATGTAGTGCCGCTGGAACTACAGCTATGTCAGGCAACTAACTGCTTACCTAGAACTTTGGGGATCTAGCCTGAAGTCTTTTCATTCTGAATCTGGTTAAGATGTCAGGTGGGTAATTATTAGTTGCTGTTATTTCTTATTTTGAATGCTTGTAGCATTTAAGGTAAGTTATTTGGGATTTGATAATAGTAATGATGCTTTTTAGGCCTAGAAGGACATGAGGTAAATGAAGAAACGAGGGAGAGGAAATCGGATAACGAAGTGTCTGAAGATGAAAGGAGGAATACGAGGATTGGGGCTTTGAGGAAAAAGGCGTTAAGTGCTTCGAACAAGTTGAGTCATTCTTTGAAAAAAAGAGGGAAGAGAAAAGTTGATTTTCGGGTGCCTCCTGTTTCGATTGAGGATGTGAGGGATGCAAGAGAGGAAAGTGCTGTCAGCGACCTGCGAGAGATGCTCCTTGAGAGGAATTTGTTGCCGGCTAGACTTGATGACTACCATACGTTATTGAGGTGAGTTGTTTTCTAGTTTTACGAATGTCAGTTAGACATGGTGGCTTCCATGCCTTTCGCAATTCCCACGTAAATGGAGGCAGGAGGATAGAAATTAAAGGGGGATAATTGAAGAAGTTATGAGGGAGTCTTGACATGCTTTTACAAAGTACCATTAAATAAGATTCTCCAGCAGCTTTTTGGTGGCGAGATCTAAGGGTTTACTCTTATTAAACCTTGATGCAGATTTTTGAAAGCAAGAGATTTCGACTATGACAGGACTATCCAGATGTGGGAGGAAATGCTTAACTGGAGGAGGGAGTATGGAACAGACACCGTATTGGAGGTAATGTTGATTTCTAGTTAGTAAAAAGGATGTCCTAACGGAAGTCCCTTTTACATACACGTGGGCGTGGGGTGCGTGTGTGGTTGTATTGTATGTGCCTGCGTTCGCATAGGGGCATTATATAATTAAAATATCTTGTTGAGTATTGTAACTTGATTTATGCTTCAGGACTTCGAATTTGAGGAACTGGGAGAAGTCCTGCAACATTATCCCCAAGGATACCATGGAGTCGATAGAGAAGGCAGACCTATTTACATTGAAAGGCTTGGAAAAGCTCACCCAAGTAAACTAATGCAGATCACTACTATTGAGCGATACTTAAAGTATCATGTCCAAGAATTTGAAAGGGCTCTACATGAGAAATACCCTGCTTGTTCGATTGCTGCAAAGAAAAGGATCTGTTCAACAACTACAATTTTGGATGTACAAGGCCTGGTCAGTTGATTTAAACTCTTCAGCGGATTACAAGTTATATTGCTTGTTGCTTCTAAAAACACAACCTTTGAATAATGTCATGTTACTGCTGTGAAGAAAATGAACGATTATTACGACAAGTTTTGTTTTGATTTCTCAATCCTTATGCAGCACCAAATGCGAATTTTGAGATTCATAATCAAATGAGAATGCTAATATATGTTGATGAGTACTGAGATTAGGTTCTTTGTGTCCAAATAATTTATTAAATGATGATTGCAGGGGGTTAAAAATTTCACGAAGACTGCTGCTACTCTTTTGGCTGCCATGGCAAAAATCGACAATAGTTACTATCCAGAGGTTGCTTTTAATATCAAAATTCCCCTTTTCAATCTTTTGAGTGTCACGTTGTATGTACTCTCTGGTAACTGTTTCCGTCATGTGCAGACGCTTCATCACATGTATGTTGTTAATGCTGGAACTGGCTTCAAGAAGGTGCTTTGGCCTGCTGCACAGAAGTTTTTGGATGCAAAGACTATTGCAAAAATCCACGTAAAGAACATGAATCTTTTTCTTTTGTGCCTCCTTTTTATTTTACCATTTATTGCATCTCCAATTGATTGGACACACATACGTCCTCGTAGGTGTTAGACTCCAAGTCTTTGGGGCAACTACAGGAAGTTATTGATCCAAGGTTGGTTTTCTTTGTCACCTTGTGTATGAAATTTCAACTGTAAACAACACTCATTTAAACCGCTTGTGGTTCATTTCCAGTCAATTACCCGAATTTCTAGGTGGATCGTGCACTTGCGCTGCTGAGGGAGGTTGTCTGATGTCTAACAAGGGTCCATGGAGTGATCCTGAAATAATGAAGGTACATATCTACTTGAAGGTAGTTGATTACTATCTCTTGGGACTTGCGGCTAACTGTGATGTTACTTTTGGTTTTGGTAGCTTGTCAACACAGAAGCAATTTTTGTGAGGTCAATCGGCAAATCGGCCAGTGATCAGCAGAAAACTGATGAAACCCAGCCACCAAAGGTAACAAATGAAAAAAGGCATCAGATTTTATTCTCAGTCACACTTTGTAACCTTTTGCTGTATCAAATTACCAGGTGAGGTGCAGTGACACAGCTATTGTTGGATCAGGATCTTATGATCCTTGCTCTCCCACAAGACAGAGTAGCTCACTGATTTCGCAGCAGGAAGAGGTGTGTTAAAATCAGTCATAAATCTTCAGCACTGCAATTAGATAATAAACTAGTATGGCCGTAATGGCATTAACTTATTTCAGTGTGTGCGTGTGTACGGGCGCGCGCCAAATTCTCTATAGTTGTTTTTAATATAGTTGAATTTTCAGGCTCAAACATCAGATTCCTGTATCTACTATAATTGTTATGATCATTTTGAACCAATGGATAAAGATGGCCAAGACGAGCAAGCAGTGGAGTCTTCCAATATCCACAATTTAAGAAATTTACAGGGTGATGCAAGACGAAGTATCAGAGGTTCGTTTCACATTACAGTTCTGTGTAATTTGCAAGTTTTGACGACTTTCTGGGATGGGATTTGCCATTGCAATGTAGTATATGTCTTCTAATTTACTTGTTCACACTTGAATTAGTTAACTCTTCTCCATAGATTAATCAAAATATTCCTAATGATACCTCTCCTTGGCTAATAATACTTTATATCAGGTACTCTGGTTATATCTTGGCTAGATTTTATCCTGGATAAATGTTTGAAGAGAAGCATCCAGTTTATGTCTAGAACATTGATGTCAACCATAATGAATCTCTTTGCTTTTATCCGTTACGTACCAGCTGGTTATTGGAGAAGACAGGCCAACATTTATCCATCCAATGCTTTGGAAAACGAACAAGGAACAGACCGTCGTTCATCAGTTTGTTCTCAAGCTCCTAGTCAGAATAATAGGGTTCATCCATGTGTACAGCGTCTCGAGAGACTCGAGCGTTTGTTGGAAGAAATCAAGAACAAGCCGGCTGAAATTCCCGTTGAGAAGGAGCAAGTTATTCTGCAATCTCTGGATAGGATCAAGACCGTTGAGTTTGACCTTGAGAAGACAAAGAGGGTACTTATACTCCACATACTCTCTACTTATCTCAAGATTTTATCCAACAGCTGTGCTTCTTAACTCATTAAAAGTTGTAATAGTCTTTATCAAATCAATATAAAAAAAGGTACATTGGCAAACTGAAGACCTATGGACCTCCTACGACGATAGAGCTTATGCCTCGTATTTTATAGCGGGCTTATGCAAGTGCTACAATGAGTCATAATGCTTGCAAATATGGTTATAAAATCTTGCAACTCTAGGTATGGATTACAAAATGCAGCATAAGTACATTAATGCATTGTTTTGTTTGTTTCAGGTGTTACATGCCACAGTGCTGAAGCAGATTGAAATTTCTGAGTCAATAGAAAAAATGCGGGACTCCAGATTTCACGTAAGTACCATTTTCTTCAAGCAGGGAAAACCTTCTATTGATTTTGGTCTTAACTGGTTCGGTTCAAATGACTTTATTTTTATGTTTTTCATGGCAAATGATTTGTTGGTGTGGCTTGATTTCTCTTTGCAGCGAAGATTCTTTTGTTAACTGGAGGATGACTAGAAACCATAGTTAGTAGCAGAGACTGCAGCATGTCAATACACAACTGTACTACCGTAGAATAGACATCATCGCAACAGCCTTTAAATGCAACTCTTTCAGACGCCTCAGTTGCGTTCCACTTCCACGATGGAACTGATGCCATGTGCCTCCATTCAAATACAACCAAACACTTTAATGGTAAGAGTCTCCCAAGTGTAAATAATATTTTGGGACGAGTATAGGAATGTTTCTCGGTCTTCAGTTGGACGTCGAAGGAAGAAAAAAAGACGACAAAAAGAGGACGCGGCACTAGCATTTGGTGTAAAACTGTCCATACTCTTCTTTTGGTTGTTTAAGGCTGTGAAAATATAGTTAATGTTGATGAAAAATGATGGAGTACCATGTCTGAAATTTGTACAGCCATGGTAATTGTGGTAATTGTGAGATAGGGGTTAACTGGGGTGTATAACACTACATATTAAGATGGCAACATACGTATATTTTTACACGGAAAATTGTCACTTTTGTTGATCAAGAATCATTTTTGTATTTGGTTCATAGTATTTTCTTTTTTCTCTCTTTAACATTAGTATTCTCATTGTCAATTTTGACTTTGAAGGTGGAATTCATTGAATATGACTTAAATTTGTGATGAAATCAACTATTCCAAAGAAAGAAACTAAAAGAAATTTTGGGACTTCAATCAAAATTTGATCTTTTGAACCCCTTGGGGTGGCCTAGTTGGTTAAAGAGGAGGGGCCTCCTCTCCTTGGTCTCGAGTTCGAATCCCATTGGGAGTGAATTTGATTCTATGCTTTCTAGGTCTGACCCTGTCACACATGGTTAGCCTAGTGTGGCTTAACTGGTTGACGCGGTTTGCAGGCTATTTCGTCAACCCGTGGGTTTATCTGGTGCGCACCCGAAGAATAGCGGTTGAGGGTTCTCACGTAAAAAAAAAAAAAAAAAATTTGATCTTTTGCCAAGTTTGGTTACTCCAATTACCTCAATTTATGACAGTGAGGACCCACCATGTGAAACAATTCGTACATCAGAATTAGACAGTGAAAGGAGAGAGAAGAGATGAAAATTTTCTACCACGAAATTTCATAAAACCAACTTTTTATGCATTACTATAAAAATTCTTAAACATAAATATTATAAATAGCCCATATATTTATTTATCAACACAAACTGATTGTAAGTTGTGTAACTTCTTACCATTTTAACGAATATCTCGAAGTATTTACATTTTGAATTCAAGAATATTAACTGAAATCTATTTTGTAAATTGACTACAACGACTATTTTCCTTATCTTTACACATTTTAACAAATATAAATCTATGTAACTTACAAAAATCGTCTCGTTCGTTTAAAAACTCAGAACTTATATATACATAATTTACACGCATCCTCGGCACAGGTTCTTAACCGTTTTACATTGTCAACTAAAAACTACTTTCTTGGACTCAGCTGATCTTATATTTAACTATAATGTCATTTGAAAATTCAATCTCGTAAGATGTATGAATTAATTTAATTATGGCTCCCACCTAATGTCTATAACATGCAGCTACGAATTTAAGTGGAGTGAGCACTTACTAGTGGACACTGTGAAGAACATGCAATGCGTGTTAGGCAGAAACTATTATTCTACTGCAATAATGATAAATACTACAATTACAGTAATAATCCAGAAGAAAAAGAAAACACCTTATTATAGTATCTGACTGATGTTAATAATTCTAACATTCACTCTTAATCTAGTTCAACAAGACCAGAGAGAGAGGAGAAAGAAAAAGAAAAAAAGTATGGATTTGAGTGAGATTAAGCTTGGTTTAATTTTGGCTGTAATTATCTCTCTAATCACCCCTCCTGCTTCTGCTTTCTTTTCAGGTTTGTGGGATATTTTTTTTTTTTTTTTGTGCAGTTTTGTGATGTAAATTATTGTTTGTTAAGTTTTGATGCAGATGGTGTATTTGGGACTTCAGTTTCAGGTGAAAGAAGGCTCCTTCAAGCTGAGAAACGTACGTTCTTTTTTCTGTTCCCCTTTTCTTTTTATAACAAAATAGGTGATTTAGAGTGTTAACTTGCTCATGGCCAAATTAAAGTTTCGATTTTTAGTCATGTTTTGGTCTGCCAAGTATTAGAAATATTCGTTGTGTTTCGAGATTTTTTGGACATGTTTCAAAAAAGTTGTACATATTTTAGTTGCAATGAATGTAGGAAGTACACGTATGTTTCGTTTTGGTAGAGTCAAAAACATAAACGTTTTGTGACTTTCAGTATGAAAATTTAGTCATGGGTTTGATCTGAATGTTTCAAATAATGTTTGTTGGAGTACTTTATGTTCTATATTATGTTCTTATGTGCATTGTATTTCATGTTCTTACAACAATTGCTAAAAGGCAGAGAGCCTCAAAGGTAAATGATGCACTTGTATGCGGGGTTTTCATCTTGAAGCAGAATTGTTCTAGTTTAAGATAAAAACTCGGATATGTGTTACTTCCCCTTTAAAAACGTGGTGATTCTTGTCGTAATTTGGGCTCTTGGCTCTAAGCACTTCCATCCTGCATAAACGGGATTCTGAACCCGCTTTTAACTTGAAAGGGTTCCTACATAGTATCGGAGTACCATTAAACAGTGAGTTCGCGACATACATACACGATGGTACTACACATGAGGAGGGCGTGTATAGATTTATCTCATGTTACTTGAGGAACACTATGAGCTACTGAATGTAAGCAAACACCCTCTCAATACACAGCGTAATATAGTTTGTGCGGGATTTTAACTACGTTGGGTATGCTTTTGCGTGAGTGTTTTATCTATTCCTCATAGGTGCTAGTGTCTGATTCTGTTGTCATTTAATAGGTTTATCTAATGCTGACTATATTTTGCTGCGTAGTGGTACTGCAACTTTAACCGAAGCATATGTATTTCGATGTTTATTAGCTTCTCTTTTTGATCATCATGCATTTCCAGAATGATATATGTAGTCTTTTGTAACTTGAATGTCAGCAGTTCAGAGTAAAAATTTCCCAGTTAATAGCAAAAATACATTATAATCTCAACATAATAACTAGCAGATCGATATATCAACTTGGTTCCAAACTTCCAATATGAAAAATCAAAGGTATAAGATAGTAAGTTTGATCTAGTTACATTCTCCCCTAGGTTCGATAGAGGCGCTGCGCTCCTAAAGCTTAAGTAGATCAAACGTTAGGAGTCATAAATGTGATCAAAGAACCGGCTTTACTCACGAAAATCCGCTTTTCTGTCCACAGCTTGCCCTGTAAACTTTGAGAATCAGAACTACACCATCTTCACCACCAAGTGCTCGCCACCGTACCCGCCCAACTTGTGTTGTGCTGCTTTGAAAGAATTTGCATGTCCATTTGCGGACTATTTGAACGATTTAACAAATAAATGTGCTTCTACCATGTTCAGCTATATTGACATCGCTGGCAAGTATCCGCCCGGTATGTTTTCAAACGAGTGTAGAGAAGGAAATGAAGGGCTTGCATGCCCCAACCCTCCGCCTCCTTCAGGAAACGAGAGGGCTGGTCGGATAGTATGCGAACTTATGCTGTTGCTTACAGCGTCTATCGGGTTGTTACTTCGATTTCTATGAAGTGGAAAAAATGAAAGATTGATAGTTACTGTTTTGGTGTGTGTTGTAAAATTCTTTTGAGAAATTATGTGTATGAACAAAGTTCTAATATCCACTTGATTTATATATAGACTTTGTTATGGCAAATCTTTCGTGTCCTTCAAAATATTGTCGTAATTATATCATGCAACTCTTTTTATTGAGGTGTATATAAGTTAATGGGACTAAGTTATTTCTTTGATTAAGACATATTTGTAAATTTTAAGGCTTATCAGATAACCATGGCAAATAATTTTGAAATTGAAAAAGCGACTCTGATGATAAAAGCGTTTTGCCACATGGTACTATGTAAAAAAAGAAAAATGAAACTATGGTACTATGTTGTAATCTAGCACATTACCTTTATAAAAGAGGACCAATAATACCTCATATTATGTGTCAAATAAAGTTGATATAAAACTAAGGACAGCTTTTCTCTTCCACTAAATCCATATCTCACTTTATGGTACTTCACTAGATTTGCGATTAACCAAATAAAAAACTTTTGCTTTTTGAAAAAAGATTACGAACACCACCTTACTTTCGTCTCTCTATTATTATTTAATGCGCCATGGTTCTTTTTTCTATTTTTGGAAACTCGTAAAAAGGAGATTACAGTATTGTGTAGTGTTGTCGAACGAGAAATACTCTAGAAAACAGGAACAAAACTAGCAACTGAAGCGACAAAAACACTAATCATAAAGCCGAAATCCGAATCAGATCAAAAGAGGTTAAAATTACTGTACAATAAATTCGCTTGCACAACCTCGCTAGTACATCCATTACAACTCCTAGGATGTCTAGTCATTATTCTTGACAACCTACACCTCAAAAAAGATAACCATTACAACTCAATTAGTGGAGCCACCACAATCGTTCTAGTCATTATTCTTGACAACCTACACCTCAAGAAAGATAACCATTACAACGTGTTCGATACATGTAAATCAACTAGGTTGCATGGCAAGCATATGACGCTTGGATTGAGTTGTTGTGTCCTGGGCAATCATCAACGATGTTTATACGACAAAAATCGATAAACGAAAGATTTGACTTACGAATAAGTTACTCTTTTAAGCCAAAATTTTCAACGAACGACCCACAATAAATTTTATATAATACAAAAGAAATATTTCTATATCTATAATAATCTATATAATAATAATTATTATAAACTTAGCCTAATCATCATCTCTATATAATTTTTCATTTTTCTTTATAATATTTCATTATTACATCAAACCGACTTGTCCCCATCCAGCACTCAATCTGTGGATAAAGATTACTTCACCCTCTCTCTCTTCTCTCCACCTTTCACAATCGCCTTACCATATAATAATTATTACTCAAATTTTATTTATATTATTCTGATTAAATATTCCCAAATTTAAAAAGGTTCGTGAAATTAATTTCACGTTGATCATTGTTAGGAGGGTCAGGTGAGATTATTTTTATCATAAAGTTTTAATTTTGACGTCAATAATACATTTTTAATGTTCGATTGTGACTAGGGTTTGCGTAATTTACTCGAAAAATGCCATTGTTTTTTCCTGCTTGTTGATGTGACTTGTTGCTGTAAAAAGGTTGGGAGAAGCTTTTTGATGGTTGTATTGTGTTTGTGTTTTGTTGTTTGGGTTAATTTTGTGATTTTTGTTTTTTTGGATTTTGTGGTATTTTGTGATTTTGCAGAAATGGTTGTGATTTAGGGTTTTCTGGGTACTACATTTAGTGTTGGTGCATTTGTTTTTTTTGTTTTTTTTTTGTTTTGTGTGAATTTGGTGATGTGCTTGTGTGTATTTTCGTGTAGTTTAGTATGGTATAGGTACACGGGTTTGCAAACCGTCTTCTGTGGCGTGGCGAATTAGGATGGTATTTTTCTGATAAGCTTTACGTTTGGGTAGAATGCTGACAGGCATATACGGTGTTTGAGGGGCAATAATTCTTTGCGATGTTATTGGTTCGAAATCATGAGTAATTCTTGGTTCTATAGTGATGCTTGAAGATGCTTAGCACGTGAGAAAACCTAGTCGAGAGATCAGGCAACTGTGCTATATTACGATAGAAATGAGTTTTAGATAGTGTTTGGGTGTTGATGGAGTCGACGGTCTGGGTTTATGATCTTCAAGTGAATAGAATGAGAAAAATGTTTTGCAATGGTGCATCGAGGAATAGTTGAACAGTTAATTTTAAGTTCTTTTCTGGATAGATAGTAGCGGGGCGGTTCCTGGTTCTAGCATCTTGTGAAAAGAATATGAAGTCTTCTATTGTTATGGATCCATCTTCTTGTGATGGAATATACCTATCTGGTTATGCTTATTTATGTTGCCGTGTCCTGAAGTCTTGTTTATAATATATGTCCTCACCGGGCCTGTTGAACTTTGAGCTTTTGGTTGCATGGTTGTCCTTTATCAGAATAGGTTGGAGAAAGACATCGGTATATGGTTCTGTGCTTGGGCTTTTAATACCGTTTCGTTGTTTATTGTTCAATTGGCTGTTATATCGTCCTCTGGTGGGTCAAAAGAAGTTAGTTTTCTCTTAACTCTTTAACTGATTGTTAAATCTGTTGAACTGGATGTTTCCTACAGGTGTTATACACTCTAGACCATGTCCAATCAACAAAGAAATGGTGCTGACGACATGGAGGAAGAATATAAAATGGAGGATGTAAATAGCGATATGGATGATGAGCTCCATTATGATATTAATGACTCGGATTCTGACGGTGAAGAATATGGTTACATGGTTTGTTCCAAACTTATCATACAATCTTATTTGAACTGGCCTTTCTGACTTGTAGCTCTCTAATTAAATACTGTTTATTTTATTTGGTTTTACTCTTAGCAACGTTTGAATTCTCACTTCTCACCAAATCATATTTCAATCTCTTTTTTTATGTTCTTATCATATCTCTTTTATGCAGAATAACAGAATGCAAGATACTACAGCAGCTCAGGCTAGGAGAGGCAGAGATATCCAAGGAATCCCCTGGGAAAGGGTCAGCATAACGAGAGAAAAATATAGAGAAACTAGATTAGAACAGTACAAGAATTATGAGAACATTCTTCAATCTGGAGAGAGCTCGGGAAAGGTGAATTCTTAGGCTTTGTTGCATTTACTTTCATTATTGGCTTCCATTCATGAAGACTTAACTTCATCTACATTTCCCATACTTGAGAAGGATTGCAAAATCACTGAGAAGGGAAACTCGTTCTACGAATTCAGACGAAATTCAAGTTCTGTGAAATCAACAATCTTGCATTTTCAGGTATTTGGAATCGCTTCGTTCACCTGTATTTTCTTTAGTTGGAGTTTTGTATCGCAAAAGTTTATGTAGTTTTTGATATTGGTACTTTGAGAGAATCTGAGTTCATTATAATTCTGACTAAGCTTGTTACGTTAGTAGTTTATAGTGTGACTAGTGCTCAGGAGTTTTATGTACACTGCAGCCGTTTTTCCAGATGTCGTTGTTTAGTGATTTTATACCATTGTGTAGGAAGATGATAGGTTCGTACTAGCATGTGGACATTGATTTGGTTCGTTACTATATATTTTGTACTTTTACTTTAATTCAGTTATAGAGGTTCTATGCATAGAACGTAGATGAGGACCATGGTTTCGTGTCTGGCAGATGTGTCGGATGTCTTGGGAAAGGGGAAGCTCAATAACAAGCTATTGTTGTATTTTTCAGTAAACATTTTGCTTCAGGTGATTTATGAATTTATTGCTTTTGATTGCAGTTGAGAAATTTGGTATGGGCCACATCAAAGCATGATGTTTACCTTATGTCACAGTCCTCAGTTATGCATTGGTCATCGATAACATGCACGCAGACTGAAGTTCTTAACGTATCAGGACATATAGCACCTTGTGAGGTTAGTGATCTGGTGTGAGTGGTCGCATTATATGTAAAGGTTATGAGTTCTCACTGCGGTTTCTCAAGCAAGCATTGATTCATTATATATTATTGTGTTTTGCTAATACAGAGTCATCCTGGAAGCCTGTTGGAAGGATTTTCTCAGACACAAATCAGCACTCTAGCGGTGAAAGATAAGCTTCTAGTTGCTGGAGGATTTCAAGGAGAACTCGTCTGCAAGGTACATATTTTGTGTTCTTAGTATTGATCATTATCATAGTTAGTACAGTAATTTGAGGAACTTTATTTTGCTCATATATTTTTCGTGGTGTTTACCGCACAATGTAATCTATCGGTAAGCTCTTTACTGAGTTATTTTGTTTCACTTATTTGACTGCAGTTCTTAGATAGGCCTGGAATTTCTTACTGTACAAGAACAACCTACGATGACAATGCAATCACGAATGCAATTGAGATATATGGATCTGGCAGGTACTTGCTAATTCGTTGCAAGTGGATATTAATATTACTTACAGTTAGACCCCTAAAGTGCTGTTCTGTTCTTTACAGTGGTGCGACGCACTTTATAGCTTCTAATAATGATTGTGGAGTAAGAGATTTCGATTTGGAAAAATTTCAGCTCTTGAAGCACTTTCGATTTCTTTGGCCTGTTAATGTGAGTCCCCTGATCTCGTCATATATGTAATCATTCTGATTATTAAGTAGTGTTGCTATTTACTTTTACCCCATCGGTGACAAAATAGCCACATAACAGAGCATTTTATTATGAGTAAGAGTTTAGAACCGGAGTAAGTGCGCTACGTGAAGAAAAACTTGGAATAAGTCATGGTCATGTGGTCCTCTTGGTGCTGTAATTTGAATGGATCTTTTAACCATTATGCATGTCGTTATACCAATGGTTGAAGGTTTTTTAACTTTATTCTTGTCCTTCAAATCTTGCATGCAAAGAAAGTTATTAAACCCATAAATATTTGAACTTATAACATAGCTTCTTGGGAGAGGGGGAAGGGGGAAGGTTGGTGAATTTTGGCGGTGGGCGAGCGGCTTCTTGGACATATTATGAGAAAAAAACATCTTTTGGTTAAGGACACCTTGAATAACATAAGATACACTTCTCATATGTCATTTAGACATGTGCCGAGCTTTTTGTACATCTATTCATCAGATTTCACTTTCCACCCGCAGCATACTTCTCTCAGTCCTGATGGCAGGCTGCTGCTTATTGTTGGAGATGATAAGGATGCTGCATTAGTGGATTCCAGGAACGCAAAGGTGCAACACTTATCCCTTGCATAAGCTTTTCTCAAAATATCACATGGTACTGAGCTTTGATTGTCGTTTTTGCAGGTAATTGCATCCATGAAGGGTCATTTAGACTACTCATTTGCATCGGCATGGCATCCCGGAGGGTCAACTTTTGCTACTGGGAACCAAGATAAAACTTGCCGGGTTTGGGATATCCGGAATCTTTCGCAGTCTATCGCTGTCCTGAAGGGCAATCTTGGTGCTATCCGGGGAATCCGATTCTCATCCGACGGCAGATTCATGGCTATGGCAGAACCTGCAGATTTTGTTCACATTTTCGACATCAAAAGTGGGTATGAGAAGGAGCAGGAAACCGATTTCTTTGGTGAGATATCTGGCATAGCATTTAGTCCGGATACGGAGTCCCTTTTCATTGGAGTGTCTGATCGTACATATGGTAGCCTTCTCGAGTTTGGCAGATGTAGAGAGTACTCGTACCTCGACTCGATTATCTGAGGTTGTTGCAGCGTTCCGCGTAGACTGTGGGTGTGAAGTTATGATGATGTATGGTGAAGCTTTAGTGTGGTTGACAGGAGTGTCAAAATAAGATTATAGGTTAGGAGAGGGTTTGTACATTATTATGCTTAATATAAAAAGGTTGAGATAAGGAGTCTCTTAACTAATGTATTTGGCTACCTTGTAGTTTAGTTGAGGTTTGTCTTTTGGAACTGTGGTTGTATCTGAAATATATTAGGACTTTAGGACTTTTATTGGTCAGTAGATGTGCATGTGCTTATGTTGGTAATTGAACTGAGCTTAATTTGTTTGGAAAAAAAGAAAAATTGGATTTGTTGAATCTCAGTCAATCATAGCTTTTAGCAGCCAAAAATAACAAAACTAAGATACATAATGGATAATATTAGTTATAAAATATGATGCATTGACACTCCATAGGTCATGTGTTCGTGTTGACATATTCGATACTTTGACATTCCTATAGTAGGAGTATTTATAAAAAAATCGTGTTATTGTGTCCGTTTCTTTGTGTACGTGCATTGTAGGTTTTATAAGTGTACAAGATTGCAAAAACAATGAATACAATCGTGTGTACTAATTGAAGTATGTGATGTTTTTAATTAAAAAAAATGCAGTAACCCAACAAAAAGTTTGGTCCTTTTCCAAAGGAAACAATACATTGAAATATTTAACGGGGCGTATTCATTTTTTTCACGAGAAAAAAAACAATATATACCAACTACTGATTATTTGATATTATAATAAAATTAATTAGATGTTTTTTTGCTCTTATTTATTTTGGATTGCGAGAGAAAAAAATTGGAACCGCATGGGATCGGGAGAATTGAACCCGACGTGAATCGAACACGCAACCTTCTGATCTGGAGTCAGACGCGCTACCATTGCGCCACGGATCCGGTTGATGATAATCAATTTCAGGCTTTATATATATATATAGTATAATATTCCAAGTAGCTGAGTCCAGTCAAAGGCGTTTTGGCGAAATGGAGAAAGCACAGGCGGGGTAGGTTAAATTGAACGTGATCTTACCAACGTAAATCAAGGTGCAACAACGGGAATACTTCTTTCGGATAACAGACTTTGGCTTTGGGGATTCAAGAACAAGCTTGCGCCAAGTGTTGATGAAGCTGAATTGGAAGTGCCTAAGAGAGAGTTGTAAATAGCGTGGGATAAGCGGGACGCCACAAATTGAAGTAGAAACGGACTTGGAGATGGATTACAAAATGGTGGCGGGTGAAATCAAGGCCTTCCAAGTTGAGCAAGGATTTGGTTATGATTGCAAGACTCTCTTTTGGTTTCCATGGAAGGTACAACTTAGGTGAATTCTGTTGAAAGCAAATAGAGCGGCAAATAATTTAACAAATTTGGATATTAGTGTGAGGGAGTGAGAAGTAATTTTATGAAGTCTAAATTTATTTAGTTCTCGTTTTTACCAAAAAAATAAAAAATCCAATCTTAGTCTTGTATAGGTAAGAAGCAAGTTTACTAGTATGTTGTCCACTCTTACCGGGTAAAAATGAGAGCATTACACATATAGTGATGTAAATTGAATATCTAGTTTTTCACCTATAAAAAATTATAATAGACAATTCTAATTTTGTAAACTTTAATTAGTTCCTTTATCACTATCACATCTTCATTATTCAAAGAAACTAACGAAGACATTTCAGATATGTATATGCTCTAATTTATATACAGTACAACGGGAGTCTTCACTATCTTATAAACTTATTATCGTCATTATTTGATTTGGATCAATCAGGCAATCACCAAGACAAACTACCTAATCCTAATAAAAGTATAACACATAAAAAAATTCCAATTAAAGTATCACTAGTCTATTCCATTGTTATAGACTTATAGCATTTAAGAAGTTATGACATATTTGACATCGTTGCAGGTTCAAGTAAGCTGGTAGAATCATTTGTACATTCGGTCTCTTTTCTATTCTTCGTCATTCCCGTTTTGCATTTACAAACTCTACTTTTCACCGTTCTACGATATTCTTGTCTTTGTGATGCTGGATCATTATTATAGATGTATGCACATTTTATTCTTAATATATATATACATATATATATGTGTGCGCACATTTGATTTTCTGTCAAAATAAAATAAAAAGTGTCTAGCTCGATATGTATTGTAGCGGTTATAATTTAGTAAAGTATTTTTGATATATTTCTCCCAAATATAATAGGCGTATCTTCAATAAAGCAGATACATTTATTTATGACGAATTTGACATTGTACGTCCGATTTAGCAATTATGTTTGATATATTATGTGAATATAATAGATATCATGTTCTATATACATTGATGAAATTTTATAAGCATTCAATAACTTTCTCTCGATAAGATTATAAATCAACTTATGGCATAATAGAAACGTCTAAAAATTGTGAAGCTGTAGAATATGTCACAAATTTGGTTTTATTTGAATTGAAGCTTCCACCCCACTATAAACTTATTGGTATCATCGTTGGTGATACCTCTAGAATCTAACCAATCGCCCAATAAATTAGATGCTTCCAAATTGCGACCTAACCAACTATAAAACATAATAATGAAATGTACAATGAACATCGACCAAAAATACTTATTTGTATTTAAGATTTATGAATTATCCGCCTAAACGTGAGTCTCCAAATATACTAGTGGTTGTGTATTGGAAGTTATAATGTATATATTATTTCATTTAAAGTCATAACACCCCAAAAAAACAAATCATATTAGAATATGTAATGCATACGTTGTTACTTATCAAACATATAGAACATATTCAAATTCAAAATATATTTTTGCAATTGGTGAAAGTATGTGACCATAGTTTCATTTGCTTGCTTTTAATATTTCTCAATTATTTAAAAAAGGTGAGAGGTGGAATATTAGAAAGTTTAAGGGGTGATGAAATGACCTAATTAGTCCCTTAAATTGCAATTTTCCCCAAAACAAATATAGGTAGCCTCCTCCAAACATATGCTCTCAAATCTTATATACAAATCTTCTCATCAAATTCCAATTGGGATACAAATCTAATCTTTCTAAAGTTCCATTTTTTATTTTTGTGGCAGCATATAATTTTAATTTAAATGTCAAACGACGACCCAAAGCCAACAACAGGGCACTATGCTTACCCCAAGCCCGAAGCTGAATATCAAGAAATTATTCAAAACCCAGATATTTTCTTGCAAAAGCTACAGTCTTTTCACCTCTTTTATGGAACTAAATTCAGGTATACAATTTTTAGCTTGTGGGTTTTTCTAATTAGGTGAAAAGATTTAATTTTTTTATTTGGGCTTGTGCTTTATGGCTTGGTTATGCATGTTGCTAACAAGGGTTTTAGCTTGAATGTTGTTATTTGAAGGTTTTCTCATGTGGGTTTCTGATCTGGATAGTAAATTACATTTTTTAAAATTTTTGGGACTCAAGGTGTGTGATTTGTTTGTGCATGTTGCTTGTAAGGGTTTTAGATTTGGTGGGTTTTAGCTTGAATGATGTTATGTTGTGTGGGTTTTTCAAATTAGATGAGTATATTCATAATTCTTGATTTTATGGGCTTAAGGTGTGTGATTTGCTTATGCATGTTGCTTGTAAGGGTTTTAGAATTGGTTGGTTTTAGCTCAAATGTTGTTTTTTTGGTTTATTTGAAGGTTTTGTTATGGAAAAGTTTATGGAGATGTATCGAATTGTTACTATCGATTAGTCTTCCGTTTAACAGTTAGTGAGTAGACAATGCGTGATCCTTCGCCAAAATTGTGTCGGTTTTTGGATGTTTGATGATGTCTTATGTTAGCTACCATATAACCTAGAACAACATCAATCGGTACCTTACTACCAACTGGCATGAACCATGTCAATTGGATTTGTTGTAAAATGCTTCAGTTGATTTGGTAAGGTTTAGAAACTCATTCTTTAGAGTATTCAGATGAAAACTGAGTTCTTTTTCTCTGTGAAAACCCAAATTGATGTCATTGGCGGTTGAGCTAATTGGACTTACCCAGAACAAGGTCAGCGATAATAGTCTTTTAAGTTCTCTGTTTGTGGAATGATAGTAGTTATTTTTAATATCGCAGCAAATTACTTTCTTCAGATGGCCTGACCTGCATGTTGTAGTTCTGTTCATATGATGACTGATTTGTCGACAATGCACCAGTTAACTTCTTCCACGTGATGTTTGGTGAAGAACATGAAGGGAATGTATGGCCAAATAGTGTAATCCCTTAACCTTTCGTTTTACTATCTAGGGTACCTACTTTAGGAGGAACTCGGTTAGACTTACACCAGCTGTTTTTGGAGGTGACATCTCGAGGTGGCATTGAGAAGGTATGCTTTGTTCTCTCCTTTTAATGGGGTTTATTTCAAATTTATAGTTATTGCACGCCATACGCGGCCTAGTAGTGTAGCTAAGTCTTCACTTGATATCTGATTGATTTGAACGTCGGTAGAGAATGCAATTTTGATCTCGCTAATAAGCTAGCATCCTGTTGTTTTACGTTAACTCTATATTTAGATCCTTACTGCACAAATATATATATATATATATATATATATATATATATTTTTTTTTTCTTTTCTTCATAGGGCTACCAGGACAATTAGCAACTCTCATGTTTAACACGTTACAGGTTATAAAAGATCATAGGTGGAAGGAAGTTACTGGAGCCTTTAACTTCCCATCTTCCATAACAAGTGCATCATTTGTCTTGCGGAAATATTATCTGTCGTTGCTCTACAATTTTGAGCAGGTTTATTATTTCCGGAAAGAAGAGCCATCCAGTGTTGTATCCGGTACCTCTACGACCTGTTTCTGTTTCTGTTCCACTTTAGAGTTGAGCTTTTCAAGTGCAGACTACTAATATTCCATTTATCGATTAAATAGATCAAGCAAATAAAATCTCCAGTGACTCAACCTTGCCACATGGTGTTGTTGATGGTTCTGCATCTGATCGGCTCGTAGGTGGGTGTTATTTGTGCCTTAAATTATGCGTCTATAGACTTTACTTAAGTTGCTTTTATATATCGAAAGTAACACGTGCCACCAATGTGTTGTACAGCGAGCCCAAACTTTGAGGATGGAAGTTTATTCAATGGAACAATTGATGGAAAATTCGATGATGGGTACTTAGTCACTATAAGTTTAGGATCTGAGGATCTGAAGGGTGTCCTATATCATGTCCCAGTCGAATCAAATGTGTCCCAAAGTTCTGGAACTCGGGCCGAACCCACTCAACCTACTCACCGCATGCGGAGAAAATATCAGATGGCATTGAGGGATCCAGATCATCCCAAACGAAACAGAAGTGGTTACACTTTTTTTTTTGCTGAGCAATATGCAAGACTGAGGCCTTCCTACCATGGGCAAGAAAGAGCAATCAGTAAGAAAATTGGTCAATTGTGGAGCCGACTGACAGAGCCTGAGAAACAGGTTACAGATACTCTTCGTATAGTACGAAATAGCTTGTGTTATTTATTTCTCTTTTTGAAAAAAAGGTGCTTTGTTTCAGTTAATGAGCTGACTTTTTGCTTACGTATATTCGTTCTAGAGTGACGGCATCGTCTTTAATCTAAAAAATGTGTCATGATAAAAATTGTTTCAAGATCCTAATTTGAAACACAAGGACTCAATATGTCAGCAGACCTGTTAGACATTTGGCAAATTATATGAAAATTTATCTATGAGCTGTGTACTTTATGTCATTGAGACACGACAACTCTTCTGACCCCTCGTAACAAAATATTAAGATAGATACCTTCCTAACTATGAAATATGAGAGGAAATTAACTTATATTTACCTCATGCTTGCTCAGTTCGTGTTGTGTATCAGGTGTATCAAGATAAAGGGGTGAGAGACAAGGAAAGATACCAAGCCGAAATGTTGGAGTACAAATCGTCATCACATGCTCAAAGTTAAAAATTCCATCAAAATAGGAGTGTTACATATTAGTAGAGGTTGGCCGTTGCTTTTTTATCCTTCTCTAGTATGTTTTCGGTGACTCAATAAAATCTCTGTTTTGGAAATGATCGCTAGGGGTGTATGTACCGTGGCTCGAGAATGGTTGAAAGACATGTCTAATGTTAGCTGTTGTTTATACATTACTCTTTATGTTTTCGAAACTCTTATCAGCTGTTTTCTTGGGCACGCATATGTTCATGCAATCTATCGAATGCGTTTCAAACCTATTAACTTAGACCTTAGACATTATTGTTTGCCACATTGTTTGAAAGTCATAATACATTCATGAAATAGTCGTAATCACGAGTTCGAATGCATGAACAACGCTACTCCACGGTTTAGGGTTGGTTAGGACATGTGTTTCTCACACCATTTTTACTTCCAATTTTGACCTATTCTCGCCAATATTTTTAGGTATTTTATAAAATCACAGGAAACAAATAGGCTATTAGTTGTTGTATATCTTTGGTCAATGATCAAAATTTGGCTACATTATAGGGATTGGGCAAACTAGGCTTATCTCTAGGTCACACATATGTTGACTTTTTTCACAACTATATAAGACTTTTATATCTTTAAATAGACAATCTATTTTTGTGCAGAAATTGCAATTTGGTTCAATAATATCTATTTTATTTGCGTGTGTAGTAACTAGTAACTATTTTTTTCATAGCTAATTAAGACATGAATTTACTAAAACAAATATGAGTTGATTGTCAAATTGGAGTGGTAAATAAATATTTTGTTGACGTGAAATTTAAGTTCTAATTGGAGTAGTACTTTCTATTCAAAACTCCTATCATGATTTCCGTGTAAAAAGGGCCGCGTGAAATTAATATTTTTCAACACGTTTGAATACAATTTGGCTGATTTTTATGTTAAGAATCATTGTTCTTATGGAAAATGAAACGGTACCTTCTTAGTGTCATCCATAATATCAAATAAATCATATTTGTCTTTGGTAAATTTCTCGAGAGCTATAGTCATAGCGATTCAATCCTCCTATTCAAACACTTGGTTTCGCGCACCTCATAGTATTTTAGGGGCGTCTTAAGATTCGATCATTTCTCTATTACATGCGATACATTATTCATACATTAAGCGATAAAAAAAAACATTATATATACTTGTACGCAAAGGTAAATTTGTGAATACGTACAAATGGATTTATAACCACGTGAAAGAGGTATTTAAGGAGTAATTGGTTACTTGTACTAAGTTGATGGGAATATGCCATGCATTTAAGGAAATTAAATGCGATAAAGCTCTTCAATTCACAAGTCAAAAAGAAATATACAATCACGTTCGACTTTAAAACGCCTTTTCACATCAATATTGAGATATTTTATTCCACTTTTTCTCTTCTCTTAATTATCAACTAAAAGGACACTAAATAAAAATAATTGATCCTAAAACCTCCAATTACACTAACTCCCTCCAAACTTAAATGAAAAGAAAACATTATAGTGAACATTTTTTGGGAAGGACTTAACTAAATTATTTTGATTACCCAAAAATTAGAAATATCATACGATGCACCGACACTTTAAAAAATCACACGTGTTCATGTCGTATCGTGTCGACCTGTCTGGCATCGTAAGAAACACACATATCGTAAAAATTTGTTTAAAAGTCGTGTTCATATAGTCGTGTCTGCGTCCATGTATTACGTGAAATATCACATAGCTATTAGCTAGTAACGCAGTAATGCACTAATGCTTCTCAAATGCTTCTATTTAGCTATAAGCTAGTAAAAATACTCTTGTATTTAGCTATTAGTTAGTAATATTACTCTTAAATCAGTAAATGTGCATCACAAGATTAAGAGGTAATAGATCAATTTTGACGATATATTCACATCACTCTCCTAATTACTTTTTGTCACGTGTCATTGAAACCTTAATTCAAAAGCTATATTTTCAATTAATTCACACATAATCTTTTAGAGAGAGAGAGAGAAAGAGAGAGAAGTGCGTGTAACTGTGTGAGAGAGAAACAAAAGAAACTGACTAAGAGGCAAAAAAAGGTTCCAAGAGCGTGACAGTCAAATTTACACCCAACAATTGACTCATTCATCTCTCATCTTCCTCTTTCTCATTTTCACCTCTCTTTCATATAATTTTTCATTTACACACACACACACACACATATATATTTTAAATCCCATTTTTTTCTGCTAATGTTTTGTTAGTTATCCTTATTTTCAGCTAAAAATCTCAATCTCCTCCAAATTTGAAGCCATAAGATCCTTAAAAATCTCATCTTTCCACTTGGGTCAATGTCTTTTCCCTCTAAAATCTTCATTTAATTAAGCTAATTAACTTTTTTAATTCATATTACCTATCTCCATTTGAGTTCATTGCTCACCAATTATAATTTGACACCATTATACACACACATATACACACAAACACACACAAACACACACACACACATATATATATATATATATATTATATGTATATGTATGTATATGGTGGATAATCAAGAAGAAGAAGAAGAAGAAGCTGAATCGAACTCCACGATGAAATACGATCACGAAAACAGAGTACATGACTCTGTTTTTGCACAAGAAAATTTGTGGGACAAGCTCAAAATTCCCAAATACGAACAAAAAATGGATCAGTTGAAGTATTACAACGTCGATGAATCGAAGAGGGTATGTCGGATTTGCAGCAAAGTGTTCAACTCAGGTAAAGCTTTAGGTGGTCACATGAGGATTCACGTGCATCAGCTGAAACAGAGCACCAGTACTAATCAAGATCGGTTTTTTAAGAAGAAAGTGAGCAGAATTCAGTCCGAGGAGCAAAACCCACGTGGCGTATCGACTACTGACTCTGCGAAAAGTAATGTCGATGGTGGTGGTGGTGGTGGTAATGTGATTGTTGTGATGGAGAAAGAAGAAAAAACGTGTACGATTTGCGGGAAGGATTTTCCGTCGATGAAGTCGTTGTGTGGGCACATGAGGTGCCACCCCGATAGGGAGTGGAGAGGGATTCAGCCGCCCTCGGAAAAAAATAGCTCGTCTTCTTCAACTTTATCGGAGGTCGAGCCGAGCAAAATTGACTACGGAATGGAGGTTTTAGCGGGTGGTGAGAGAAATAGATCAGGTTGGTCCTATTGAATTGTCGTCTCCTCTAAAAGCTCAAGTTTTTTGAATAATTAATGTCGGTTTAGGTTGTCATGAGTTTAGTGTCTAACGTTTTTTTCGTAAATGTGCCTGTAAAATTCTAACATCATAAGTCTAGCTCTGATATCATATTAAAATTGTCGTCATGTGTAATGTATGACAAATTTTCGACTTACTTCTGATATTATATTAAATTGTTGTCTCATCTTTAGTCTAACCTTATATATGAATGGGAGGTTTACATTTTAGTGTATGTTTCCAATAGGTTTTACGACGCCGCTGAGGAGTTGGTCGAGGACCGCGAGGCGGGGCCGTAAACCCATTACTACGACGCCTGATATTTCCAGCTCAAACGACGACGTTGACGATGGATTCCTCGGCGCGGTTCACGAGCTCGTAATGCTTGCTCGTGGGGGTACTACTCAAGAATGGATCAATCAAGAAAATGAGCTAAGTCATGCATCAAATGATATTAACAGTGCCACAAATACAAAGTTTGTGATGATCAAGAACAAGAAGAAAAGAAAGAAAGTGATCAAGCTTTGTGATTTGGAATTGGAAAAGAGAGTTAATTACAATTCTTCTACAGTGACTTCAGTACAGTGTCAGCAGTTGGTTAGTAGTGATAAATGCAACAACAACAATCCCATGATCAAAATTCAAGAACTGGATGAAACTGCAGGGAATGTCAAAGTAGAGGTAAGCAGAAAAGTGCTGGATTTTGATCTGAATGAGATGCCTGCAACAGAATATGAAATTAACTACAGTTGGTAAGTAATTATAATACAGTTTCATCTATTAGTTAGTTGGAGTAACAAATTTTTTTTTTTTGAGTTTATTCTAGTTTCTAAATTAGAGTTATTAGTTGAGGAGTTGATGGTCATGGTAGCTTAATTGGGGTCATAACCATAAATTGTTGGCCATTGATTGTGATGTAGTTAATTAAGGTCTGTGAATAATTATGTTTTTATTTTGATATGATGGTGATATAGGAACCATCTTTGTTCTTTCTTTATTTTGCTTAAAATGGGGTGTTGAGGCTTGTGTTACTTTTGTGGTTATTTTCTTCATGGACATGATCATAGGCCATTTTGCGAATAAAAAGGTGTAATGTGGAGTAAGTGTAACTACTCATGATATTTCTCCTATGTGATTAGACTACTAATCTCTTAACTAATGACAATATTGAGGTAGATTAAAGTGAAGATTTCACCATATTTTAAATATATTTTTCTAAATACTAATATAATTGTGTTTCATCCAAATTTATAGCCAAAAAACAGAGGAGGTCCAGAAAGGAGATTGTTTATGGCAAAATAATAATAAAAAAAGAATAAAGGAGCTTGAGAGAATAAAAGTCAAGGGAAACTCTCGAACAAGCTAAATGCCTTACCGTTTCAACACTTATTCCTATATATATATATATACACACACACATTATATATAGTTTAAACATAAAATGTTACTTTGGATCATAACTAGATAGTGTTTTAGAAATTATCTAAAGTTGAACATTATTTATATATTTTTTTTAAAAAATTATAACGCATATCACACGACTCTAGATGGCCGTGTAGGGGTGGCACAAACCGCTGAACCACCTCCTTGTCTCTACACTCGACAAAACATTTTAAGAGAACTTACTGCTACAACAAGTTGATACAATTGAACTTCGAAAACGGCTTTGTCCCAGCAAATTAACACAAGTATCGAAACTAAGTCAGCTTTTAAGGATTTGTTTGAGATAACACTTAACAAGTACCGTATGTCAGCCTCCAAACTATAGAAACACCTCATACAACAACAAAAGTGCACAAGATTTGTTTTTTTTTTTTAGCTAAGAAAAATAATTTAATTGAATGTTAATTTATATGATTGTATATACTAAGAGAATATTTTGTAAGTACTTAATACTTTTTTAGTAACACAGTTAACTTTTGCTTCTTTATGCGTTAAATTTTCAAGCACTTGATTTATTTTGTTTTCTTTCTAAGTTTATTAAACTATGGAGTATATGAACTATACTTTTTTTTTTGTTTTTTTTTTTTTTTTTTTTTTTGATTGATAAGACTCAATACTTTTTTGGTGTAAATCTTACGGGGATTCGTAGTTGGAAGAATAATAGATTCAAATTATAGTAACCTTTGTGTGGTACCAGACTACAGTAGTGGAAATGTCGTATAGTCAGAAATGTATATAATTAAATATCAATAAGGATTTATTCTTATCGAGTATTTAATATTTGTCGAAATAGGGTTGACTGATCATATTACCCGGTCATCAACCACTCGTCAACTCCTCTTATTTGGCAAGCTACTATATATTTTAATTAGTTGAATTTTCTCTTGTATCAATTCGTTTATTCTTATCAACTTCAATGAATCATCGTGAATCAAAGTTATAAGCGGGAATTTTAACTCTTAAGTCCTTTATAGTAACCACGTTTCAAAATTAGTCCTTTATAGTACCTCGGGCCGTTTTTGGTCCTCTAAAGTAACCACAGTTTCATTTTTGGTCCTCTATAGTGTCTTGTTTGGTCATTTTTACTGTGAAATTACGAAATTACCCTTTGTTGACATTTGACTTGCACATGATATCTAATTTCAATTTTTTTCCTTTAATTTTGGTACAAATCTTTAAGTTATTATACTTACACCCCACAATTTTATAATAACAATTTTTTTATAGTTATGTAATAATCATATGTAACATATTAAAAAGATGGGCAGAATATTTTTTTTATACACAATTTATATATATATACATAATTTTTTTTATATTTACAAATTTATAATAGTTATAAAAATTATAATAAAAAATACATTCAAAATTACAAAAAAATACATTAAAAAAAATACACACATATATATGCAATTTTTCTTTTATCTTCTTCAATTCCTTTTTATATTTTTCACAATTTACAAAATTATTTAAGTTATAAAAAACAAAAAAAAAACAAAGTAATTTTTTTTAAAAAAAAATCTTACTATCCCCCACCCCCACCCCCACCCCCACCCCTACCCCCACCCCCACCCCCTCCCGCCGCCACCCCCACCCTCAACCCCTCTCCCCGTCGCCACCCCACCCCACCTCACCAATTTCGCACCCCCACACCCAATTTCGTACCCCCACCCCTAATTTCGCACCCCCACCCCCAATTTCGCACCCTCCCCTCTCCCCCGATTTTGTGGTGGTGATTGAGTTTGGGAGAGGGTTGAGGGTGGTTACGGGAAGGCGTGGGGTGGGGGTGGTTACAGGAAGGCGTGGGGTGGGGGGCGAAATCGGGGTTGTGTTGGTGGTGGGTGGCGGCGGGGAGGGGGCTGGGGGTGGTTACGCGCGGGGTGGGGGTGGGGGGGTGGTTACGCGCGGGGTGGGTGGTGGGGGTGGGGGTGGGTGGTAGGGATGATGAAATAGTAAATATTTTTTTTAAGTTATTTTGATTTTGTGAAAAATATAAAAAATAATTAGAAAAGATAAAATAAAAATTGCATATATATATATATATATATTTGTGTGTCAAGATGATCTAACTTTTTTTTGAATGTAATTTTTTGCATATATATTAAATTTTTAGAGGTAAAATTATTATTCTTATTATTATTATTATTATTAGTGTGATGTTAATGTACAAATTTTTTCTACTAAAAAAGAATTGAAACAATAATGAATTTTTAGGGCTTATGTTTTAAGATATTAAATATTATTATTACAAAATTATGAAAAAATAGTTATTATATTATGGGGGTGTAAATATAACAAATGAAAAGATTTGATTGTTAATTAATGGAGAAAAATTGAATTGGAGGTCATGTGCACATCACATGCTAAAATTAAGGGCAAAATAGTAATTTTACTGCAAAAGGACCAAAAACGAAACAAGGTACTATAAAGGACCAATTTTGAAAGTTGGTTACTATAAAGGACCAACTTTGCGAAATTCCCGTTATAAGCTCCAGTAACAATAACAAGTGGGGCTGTAACATTATGTTGTATTTGTATAAAATAATAAAAGTACAACCAGACAAAAGTCTTGAGTTTTTACTCCATTTGTTGCACCCATATTAGTAGTTGTATACTGAATAAAAGCTGCATAAGCTAATAATCTAAAACACAGAATTGGTTTTGCATCCATATGACAAGTTAAATATGATTTAATATCCAAAATTGTACTACACAAAATAATTTAACTGCTGAAAACTTAGAATTTCAATGATGTCATTGAAGTTTGTTAACGATGTCGCCCAACGACCAGCCGGTAACGATCTTATACGCTTCTTGAGTAAGGTACATCCCGTTCCAACTCATGTATTTATGCAGATCTTCATAAACTGGAACACCCGGTGCTCCACACATCCTCGTCAAGTTGAAAGTGTACCCTCCTCCTATACAGCAACAAGCCTTTTCTGTATTTATTTCTACATACACGTTTTATAGTTTATAAGATTGAAAAACATATTTCATATGCGAGAGGCACGCACGTACCATGAGATCTAGCAAAAGTAAGCAAAAAGTTATAGGCCCTCTCGTAGTCTCCATAAACTACTATAGCATTCGGCTTTTCTTGTTCCAGCTTCTCAAGGCTGTTTCCAACAATTGGTTGTGGTACCCAGAGAATTGATTCAACAGCTTCAAACATTGGTTCTCGTTGTACGCTTTAGAAACGTTTGTTTTGAAACATGTTTTGTAGATTTGGAGGCAACCCAATGGAAGGCTTCCAGGCACGACCCCTCTTAGCTTGTAGCTCTGAGATGAGAGATCTATTACTCTCTACAATATTAAAGAAAGAAGAAGAAAATGTTAAGAGCTTAGATACACACAAAATCTATTTTATTTTCTGAATGAATGTTGTTCAATGGATTTTTCCTTAACTGCATCGATGATAACATCGACAACCATACGAACCATGGGGTGTAACTCGTCCATTATTTCTGCTTGTCCAAATTGTAATCATCCCATCCAAATTCTTCAACCATGCCTTTTAACCCAGTCATTGTTTTACTTGTAAATATGCATAATTGTAATCACTCCCGCACATTCCTCCAACTATGAGCCCATACAAGGGAAAGTTGGAGATTGAGCGACAGATCGACAACATGGCGTACGGTTTGACACTTCCCCCGCTCTCAAGATATACTCGGTGTTTCAAGTAAGCCAACTTGACCATATCGTGAGGACTTGGAGGATTCGAGTCGAGGCATCTCGAGTTGGGCACTAGCCACCTTTAGTGCTTAGTTCAACAAGGAGTTGAACCATGTCTTTGTCGTGAAGATCGTCAAGAGGCAGGCATAAAGCCTTGGAATGAATATTTGATCCAGTGTGGAAAGATATCACGAGCGGCGCAGCCCGATCTAACATGCAAGTGCCAAGACAATATTATAGTCACGTGCAGAACACACACTAGGAGACTAGACTGCGTCGAGCACTCACGTGATCTGTGCGCCCGCGCGTCGCACAAGATTCGACTCGGTATTTTTTCATCTTTTAGGCAACTATCATGTAAATAGCCATAATCTAGAGCTTTCCTTGTATTTTTTATTATTAGAGCTATCTAGAACCAGACTTCAATTGGCCATTATTGTTTTATAGTTAGAAGAGTGCATATACTTTTAGGAGAACCGTCGCATCAAAATGATCTAGGCCACCATCGGGGTTGCCCACTTGTATATAAACCACTCACTTGTTACTTTTTCAGACATCAAGGAAAAACATTTCAACTCACTTTTGAGCTTTGAGTGCCTTGTTGCCTCTTTCTCACGCTTAGCTTTTAGGCGATAAAAGTCTAAGTTCTTGTCACGTGAAAGGAAAAAGAGGTTTCGAATAACAACTTGAAGAAGATTGTAATATAAGTAACATAAGTAACAAAGATTATAGAGAGATCATTATCGTCAAGATAAGTATAATTGAAATGATTTGACATCTATTCCAACTGCACATCAAGAGAACTTGTAGTCATCGATGAAATAATGTGTTTTGTTGTTAACACCCCAGATAACTAGCCAACTACTGCAAAGTTCACTCCATGCGTAAAATCGATATCAATAGTATTTTAGGGCTAAAATAGAGGGAGACTCGCAACCATTGCTGAAATGGAAGATTATGCTTTTATAAAGTTAAAATCTTTTTCAAATTTATTCAATAGAAATTTAGTAAACATATCATCACAAAACTTGTATGGAACTCTATACTCTAATTATAAGAAGGTTGTTGGAAAGAACAACCTGTTGAAAAAGGTCTTTGCCACATGGTCATCTCACAAAAGAAGTCGGTGCTCCCACCCGAGCTTTTGCAACCACAATTCCAATATTGGCAATTGAGTCTCCTAAGTTGTAAATCTGATCGAACTCACACATTTTTAACAGGTGGAGCGTTGTTGTTTTTTGGGCCATATATAATTGATAAGGACGAAGCTAATAAGAACCAAAAAGGAAAAAAAATGAGTAAAAGAAGAAGCCATTGTTTAAAAGAAGAGCGTAACTTTAAAGTGAACATTTGAAGTTATGTGGCACATAAGAGGAGATGTAAATAAATTGAGATCCTAATCCTAATCTTAGGATAACTAAATGTGTAACAATAAAATTTGTATTTCCTAGTTCCATTAGGTTAGTAGTGACCTTAATTAGCTTTTGCTTGCAAATTCTAATTGAAATTTAATTCGAATTCTATTGTGACAAAATGACGTGACTAAACGATTATGAGATTAGCATGTATTTAATTATATATAAGGAACTAGTCATATATTGTATCCACTCTGTTAAAATAGACGGATGACCCATTTTAGAAAAATAATTGCATATCTAAACTTTTTCTCACATATCTCCTATTTATATTTGTGTATATTCAATAGTTTCTCTGATGCAAACTAGAGAATTAGAAGTATCAAACTCGTCCACATTGAAAGAAAGAATTGTCCACGTGCTGCACTTGTTTGTCTATTAAAAATAATTAGTATTGGCTTAATTAATAACTTTACAACAGACTGTAATCTCTTATTTCAATATATATATATATATATATATTATTTCTTAGAGTTTTATTGTATTTTAAGCAACTATTTATTTGATGAATTGCTTATTTTCTTATATTATGAATTTGTAATATAGCCGAATCAAAAAGCATAAAACAAATAGACCTAATTCTGGAAGCATGGTACGAAATGATGGAACATATATAATATTGATCAAAGTTTTTTTCTTTTCACAAACGTAATACACATATATTTTTTTAGATTATTTGCAATTATAATATCGATATTTTTTTGCAAAACTTGTCGCGAAAAAATTCTAATATTTAGACCACCCAAACATCGAACATAAACAAGATAACACTTTTCGAGTCAATGCAAAACCCTTCAACAACTACAATTTTCAGCAACATGAAACATACAAGACTATTTATACATTTGTACCCAACGGATTATAAGTACGTTGGACCTCTTCACTTGGGTCGCCAACAAATTAATAAATTCTCTTAAACCCATTTGTTGTGTAATCAAACCTCTATCTTTGTCAAAGCCCAATTCATTTGTACCTACAATTAGAAAGAAAACAAAATTGGAATATCGTTTAAGTTAAAGTGAAATTCCAAATCGTAGTTTTTTCTAAATTTATTTACCTCACACATTCACATGGTTACTAATTATTGTTTAGAAAGTCTATTAAATATTGTTGGGTAATATTTGTGTGTGTGTGTTTATAACTTTATATATAAAAAATAACATAAATAATCACATATATAGATTAATTTTCAAACTCGGCATACTTTCTCCTTTACGTTAATGTCCTCCAATTGCGCGAGAATAATGACAAAAAATAAAATGAAGACAAAACACGGAATTTATGCGGAATCCACCTATAAATATAATTAAGAAAAAAATAGAATTATTAGATTAACGCCACATGTAATAGAAAGAGAAAAAGGTGAGAATGAAGTGGCTAATAATTCCAAATAAATGGTCTAAAATCAAAGTCATACAACCGTGGGTTCTTCTTTTTGTCCCATGCACTGATACACGCCATATCTCGACACTTAGACGGCTACATATATAATAAACATATTACATTAATATATATATATATATATATACACACACATATATATGTATGTACATATAAAGAATTCCCCTAAAGTAGATTGAAGGACGAAAAAAATATTTTTTTATTAAAAATATATCATTCATATGTAATTGGGTATAGTAAATTTGATTTTTCTAGTAGTATACACGGACATGTGAGCTTGGCGATTGGAGTATTTGTGGTTGTACAATTTGTAAAATTTGACATTTATTTTGCAGTTTTGCACTAAATATATGTGCAAAGATTCATAGATTCTCAATTATAAATAATTAAGTGAGAGATTTTTAGTCCATAATCAAGCTCAAGCAAACAAATTTAGTAGCTAAAGGATCGAATCAATTATAGAATATGCACGTGTTATTTATCCTAACCATACACTTATATTTAAATGTTTTTACTTTTGCAAGCTAGTTAAATAAAAATTTATAAATTTTGTTATACTTAAATATGTTTTGATTTCATTATTATTATATATATTATACAATAAAATCAAGTAAGTTACATCATAATATACGTCCTTACCATGAAAATAATTTCATTTTAAATTAATTTACTGTTTATTAAATCAATAAATACTTTCCAGTCAAATATGCTAGTCCACGTGGCAGGCCCTCAGTAGCTGGTCAATTGGTCAATTATGTAAAAATCCATGATATATAAATATAACAAGTGCAGGCCCAGCCAGGATTTAATTATTAAAGCTCAATTATAGTAAAATAATACACTTCAACTTTTAATTTAAAAGCAATCATAATTGTCAGTTTTTAAAGGTCTCTCGTGTATTATTTTATCTTTTTCTTTTTACAGAACAATCAGGAATTATCCCATGCAGACCTGTCGCAAAAACTTAGAAATAATTTATACACATTCATTCATTATTTAAGTTTCTTAAAATTTAACAATTTTAAAAAGAATCCCTATTTACATATTTACATGAGAACGAGATTACAACCTTCTCTAAGTTTCTTACTAAAAAAATTAGAGAATGCTACTGAGACATGTTAAACGAAGTCCTATACCACGTGTCGAGTCTCTTGACAATACGTAGAAGCTTATATGCATGTTTAAACTGATACTACACGTCTAGTCTCTCGTTTTAGAACGTAGATATAAAACAAGAGAAAAAATTAAAGAAAACGTGATTGAAGGTAATATAAAACGACATAGAAACTTATAAATGTTTAAACTGATATTAAACGTCTAGTCTCTCGTCTTAGAACGTATATATAAATCAAGACGAAAATTTAAAAAAAAAAACGTGAATGAAGGTGATACAAAACGACATAGAAGCTTATGTGCATGTTTAAACCGATACTACACATCTAGTCTCTTGTCTTAGAACGTAGATATAAAACAAGAGAATAATTAAAGAAAACGTGGATGGAGGTAATACAAAACGACATAGAAGCTTATATTATGTTTTAAGGCTCCAATGCTTAATGAGAACGAATAAAGAGAGAACTCATATGTTCGACTTGACACGATTCACTTTTGCTTCATATCATCTACTCCAATCAATCGAGATTATACGATTGACTATTGTTGTGATAATAATAATAATAATAATAAGACAATTATAATAATGAGAGTTACTTTGTAGATCACAAAGTATGATAAATACTTAAAAACATAAAATAGGATAAGTACCTAAAAACGTTTAATTTAATACTTTATAATAATATCAAAAAAGGGCATATTTTTTAGTAGGCAAATAAAATCTTTTGATTCCATCATCACTCGCATTTCTCTAACAACTGAACCAATTTTCGATTCAGAGAGAGAGAGAGAGAGTGTGGAAGGTGGGAAGGAAATTGAGAGGAGGGTTCTTTCAAGAAAGGGGAAAAAATAAATATTTAATCTGATTTTAGAGTCAGGAAAAAAAAAGCCATTTCCTTTTCTTAAATTTTGCCTGCTCTGTGTTTCCTTCAGGTACTTTAATTCTTTTTTGTGCTCATCATTTGCTAATCATTGGGTTTTGTTATTATTTGTAAAAAATCAATCTTTTTTCTGTTTTCTGTTCTTGTTAACAATTGTTGTGTGACCCATTAATTTTTCTTCGATTTAAGTTGAACCCCATGTTTTTTTGTACATAGTGATGGTCCATGCAGAGAAAGGTTTTGATTTTTGTTATTTCTACCTTGTGGGGTTGTGTTATAATTCACTTGTTTTGTGTTGTTTCCTAGTTTGGTTGATAAAATGGGTGTTTTTTTTTTGTATGTGAATTTGTGTTTGTGTGTAAAGATTGTGACATTTAATGATATGGGTCCTGTATAGAGTTTGGCAGAGTATAATTAAATGTTTAAGGTTCCTGTTTTGTATGGAAATGTTCAGCTGAGTAATGGTTGGTGAATCCTGCATAGATTTAGTAGCAATTGTCATTTAATAGTTACGATTTCGGTTAATCGAGTTGAAAAGTAGCTCTGAGGTAATGGTTGTCAACTTTGTCATTGATATGTTGAGTTGATTTCCGATAAATGAATCTCCTTTACTAGGGGGTGTGATGGGATCTTGAACAAAAGTTTCTACTTCTTTATTTCTTTGAATGACATCTTCGAATACTTGTAATTGTCTCCTTTAAACGTGGTGATTCTTCTGTGAAGTGGAGAAAAAGAAAAAGAAAAACATAATGATTCATTGGTTCTGTTGTTCGATGCCAACGCAAAAATATCTTAATATTAATTGAGAAGTGTGTCTTTAATATGAGATTTGTCGCTTTGTCAAGTATTTAATGTGACTGGATAAACTCTCGCGATGGCCTTATTGAATCTTGTTTACTAGTATTGCTTTCTTTCTTTTTTTCATCAGAATCTTCAGGTTTGTCGGTTATGCTTCCAGCTCCTTGATTCAGAGGCCAGTTAGCTCGATAATATTAGAGTGAGTTAATAGTTCTCATGGGCGGATTTGATGATAATGCTGCTATAATGGGAGATTGGGTGTTCCCAAGTCCTAGTCCAAGAACATTTTTCTCATCAATGATGAGTGATGGCGTTATAGCGCAGTCAACCGCTGAATCTGGTAGTGAAGATAGAGATGGGCCTGCTTTTCCTTGGTCTAATGGACAGGTTGAATATGGAAATGTCGATCATAGGATTCAGAGTCGAGCTAGCACTGAGGTGGATGAATCTAGTAGCTCTAGTGTTGTCGCTGAAACAGAAACGAGCTTCCGTGGAAGTCTTGTGGAGAGAATGGCAGCTAGAACTGGTATTAGTGCCCCGAGATTGAATACGGAAAGCATCAGACCTGCCAACATTTCTAAGAGTGCAGAAGTTGGGTCGCCTTTATTCACGGTTCCTCCTGGTTTTAGTCCCACAGGGCTGCTTGATTCTCCTGTCTTCCTCTCTAATTCTTCGGTAAACTCTTCACGTATATCATTTGACGAACTGTTAAGGTTCTTTCTTACGAGAATAGAAAATTATCTCTGGATCAACGACTGTTATGGTAGTAAGACATAAGACACATTATGCTAGGTACCAACATGTTTTGAAGATTTCATGTGCATGCTAGTTTTACGAACGTGAACTTTACTGCCGATATAACATATTTTTCTGCATGAATTTTTTTTTGGAATCTTCTGCCGAATGTTGTGCGTGTACCTATATGTGGTAGGCATCAGCAATCATTGGATATGAACTCATTGAAGCATTGAAATAAGCAGCAAAGCAATCATTGGATACGTGTCACTCTCCTACTTCTCCTCGATTTAGAGGAGTCAATATTTGCTTTGTGTTTTGTTTTGATTTATTAATTTAAAGAAAACTGCGTTTAACTAGTTCAGTAATCACTTTTTTTCTTGCAACGTCACTCGAGCAATGGCATTTTTCTTTCTGCAGGTTCTGCCATCTCCGACAACTGGAAAATTTTCATTTCCCGCAAATGGAAACAATGCGAATTCTATGTTAATGAACAATGATACAGATAAGGGCAAGGAAAATGCTTTTGAAGACGTTAATGGCTCATCGTTTGCTTTCCAAACTGCTGCAGAATCCAGTTCATTCCCTTGTTTTAATGCAGTAAACAAAGTAATAAATTGCTGCACACCTTACGCTCTCTCTTTCTCGCTTTGTCTCCGTGTATGAGCAAAATGTCTGTTTAGTTCTTTTTTTGACAGGTGCCTAGTTTATGTGTAGCATTTGTAGTCATGGCTGACCTGTGGTTATATTATCTCATCTTGCTAAATTCCAGTATATCCGTTTTTCACTACTTTTACTCTCCATGGATCAGGAAAATCCTTCAAGTTTTGCTCCACATTCATTTCCTACTGTTGGCATGCCTGTTCACGCGGGCACCTCAAATCTGCGTCAAAGTATAGAATCTCATAATCTTCCTTTCCAGCACAACGGTGGGCCGTTTCAACAGGAAAATATGCCTAAGCCAGTTGCAGAAATGAACAGAGGATGCAATCTCGCTTCAGATCAGACTTATACCGAGCAATCTCCGTCTCTTGAGGGACCAAACGAGGACGATGGAGACCAGAGAAGCAATGGAGATCCCAATGCTGGTGGTGGCGCTGAAGATGATGGTTATAATTGGAGAAAATATGGGCAGAAACAAGTAAAAGGTAGCGAGTATCCTCGGAGTTATTACAAGTGCACGCATCCAAATTGTCCTGTCAAGAAAAAAGTGGAACGGTCTCACGAGGGTTATATTACTGAGATAATCTACAAGGGGGCCCACAACCATCCAAAGCCTCCACCCAACCGCAGATCGACGTTTGGTTCCTCAAATGCACTCAACGAGATGCAGCTGAACTCCGAGCAACATGGGATAGGTGTAAATGGTGATCTTGCTTGGTCAAATATGCAAAAAGGAGACTTCTCAGGAGTCCACGATTGGAGACAAGAAAATCTCGAGGTGACATCCGCAGCATTGGGCCAAAAATATGGCAACAGAGCGACTGTGCAGACTCAAAATGGCACCAAGTTGGAGTCGGGTGATGGTGTGGATGGATCTTCTACTTTCTCGAATGACGACGACGACGATGATGGTTATGCGACACATGCAAGCGTATCTTTAGGTTATGATGGGGAAGGAGACGAATCGGAATCAAAGAGAAGGTCTCCATCTTTCTGTTTTAAACTATTTAAATATGAAGTTGATTTGATACATAATGCTGTATTCTTTGTTATCCCAGGAGAATTGAGCCTTATGCTTCGGATATGAGCGGGGCTACCAGAGCCATAAGGGAGCCAAGAGTTGTCGTCCAAACAACTAGTGAGGTGGACATCCTAGATGATGGGTATCGTTGGCGTAAATACGGTCAGAAAGTTGTGAAAGGAAATCCAAATCCAAGGTCGAAATCTTGATCCCTTGCTTCCCAGTTACTTAATACCGTAAAGTAGATGATAATTACATTTACACTTCATTAGGTTTGGTAATTATTCACCAATTGGAGATGTTTTTGTCGTTACGTGCTTAATATAGGTGTTTGGCTTTGCTAGTGCCGCGGCTTGCAATATAAATTATGATGCAAAGTTGCAAACAACCTAAACAAGTGTTGATTAATTGAGGCACTTTATCTGGCTTTCAGCTTTTCTTTTTTTCATTTTAACTAATGGAATGACCAGAAAGACGCTAATAAGTCGTAATTTTAGGGGTATAATGTAATTATACTACACGTCGCATAGACTAATTTGGAATCTCTTGACACAGGAGTTACTACAAGTGCACAAGCAACGGCTGCAACGTCAGGAAGCACGTGGAGAGGGCTTCCCACGACTTGAAGTCGGTCATAACCACGTACGAGGGCAAGCACAACCACGATGTCCCTGCAGCTCGCAACAATAGCCACATCAACTCTGGAGGTTCCAACCAACAAGCCTCTGCCGCTGCTTCTGGTCAGGTACACAGACCCGAGCTCACTCAAGTACAAGGGAACATGATGGCTCGGTTTGAGAGAAATTCAATGGGCTCATTTGGTCCACTTGGTGGGTCTCATTTTGGTCCGGGGCCTGGGTTCGGTTACGGGATAAATCAACCGAGCCTAGCCGGTCTGGGGTTGGCAGGGTTTGGACCTGGACAACGTATGTCATCGGTAATGCCAGTGCATCCGTATTTAGGACAACCTCGTCGACCCATGAACGACATGGCGGTTTTCATGGCACCGAAAGAAGAACCGAAATCCGAGCCTGTGACTGAATCTGGTCTGAACCTCACCACTAATGGTTCGTCAGTGTATCAGCAACTTATGAGTAGAATGCCTCCTGGATCTCAGATGTAAAGGATTTTGAATCTTTTTTTTTTGGTTCTATTTTATTTAGGAAGTAGACATTGAATTTATAATACTATAGTGAATTTTGGCTTCTGAAATTGTTCTATTGTTGGAAAATAGACTTTGAGGACATTACTGAGTGAAATGATCAATATCGTTAAATGACCATTACCTTTTTAAGATAATGTTTTAAAACACTACTAACAATTTATATTTTTCTTAATTGGAATACATAAATTTACACTAACCTGTGATAATCATCCGTCCCCCCAACTAGAACTGTTCCATCTATTATGGGTGGTTCAAGTTTTCTCATGTTAGTACTTAAAGAAGCCGTTTGATTTCTAGCTTAATTTTATCTAAAAAACATGGTATAGATTAAAAATAAAATAAAAAGTTAGAATTTATATGATATCTAATATGTGCCACTTGTTTGGTTGATAAGACTAAGTGCCAAGATAATGGTTATCTCTATAACTTTTTGTTTGATTTGGGGTCATTAATGTTCAACTAACCATTTTTTCTATAAATCTTTTTTTTAAACATATTGTTGTTTTTAACTCAGTGACATTTTGTATATTTTTCTCACTATTATATATTATCAAAAAATTATATAAAATAATGACAATAAACGTGTTTTTAAAATAGGAGTGATAGGGTCGAGTAACATGGGAACAAGAAGTTTGAGTCTTTTTCCTTTTTTATTTTGATTTTACGAATCAATAAGAATTTTATAATTATTAAAACAATTAACATAATTTCGTAAAATTTTTGACTTATTTTTATCATAATTTAATCACCTTTAAAGAAGAAGCAAAAAAGTAAGAGAGACGAAATTGAAATTTTTGTTGCATGTTGCAAATAAAAACTTAATATATAAGTCATGTGATTAAATACTAAAAACCTGAAAATAAACTATTAAAAGAGTTTTTTAATATTACTTTATATTTTGACCAATAAACTATAAAGTTGTAGTTCACATGAATCTTATAAATGTAATATATAATTTTTTTTGTTCAAACTTTTAATGTTGAGTTTTAATAAATATTATATCTAATTATGTAATGGAGAAGTGAAGTAATTTATAAATTTAAAGGGAAATTAATGGAGAATTTCAATGAAAAGTAAAAATAAGGCAAAATCAAGATTATTTATCTTAGGGGTAGAGGTGAGATTATTTATCTCAAATTCTAAGATAAAACCAAAAAATCCGGGCATATCTCACAGCTGCCCGAAAAATCAATCTATAAAACCAAACGAGAGATAAAGTGAGATAAGGTGAGATATATCACATTATCCACGAAACCAAACGGCTTCAAAGTTTCAATGGTGTGTTTCGATCTATTAAATATTAAAAGAAATAAAAAATCCTTTTTGAAGATATGGACTTGAACCCTCACTATTTTATAAGTTCACGAATTTTCCTCTTACTATAAATTTCATTGTTGTGTCCGGATAGTCGAACTATACCATACTGAACGATTTGATGAATGACGTTTCGAAATCTTTTAGTTTATAAATGTTGGAGCTGCAGTGAACGTGAGAAACACTTATTACTAATTCATTTTGAAATAGCTAAAAAATAGAATCATTTTATTATTGCTTTTCGAAGAAACGTGAAAATATATATGTTCGGCTCACATGAAATTCAGATTATTGTTCTTTACGACTCCTTCTCACTTATCTTAAAAGTTATATTTAGACAATGATGCAATTAAATATTCAAATATAAATATATTCTAAAAATAAAAAATCTATACGTATGTAATATATCTCGTATTTAATAGTTTCTCGTAGGGCTGTGCAAAAAGAATCGAATCGATCGAATCGGGTGAAAATCGATCGAATGATCCGATCCGAGGATCGGATCGAATATTTGATCTGACTTTTGATTTTTGCCTTAGGATCGAACCCCAATTTGATTCGATCCTCGATTTTAGAGGCTGAGAATCGGATCGGATCAAATACTCATCTTATTTTTTATAAATAAAAAAATATATAATAGTATATATAGTATTATATTTTTATCTATAAAGCTAAGCCTATTAATGCTACTAAGATATTTCTATATATAATGTTAATATTATATTTTTATATATACACATTCCTAACATCTTTTTCTTGGTTCATTTGAAGGTCACGTTTCTGTCTTTGAGAAACATATACAATTGTAAATTTGTAACGCCTTTCTCTCACCATATGAAAGTGAATTTTGTAATTCAGTAACTCTGTTTGAATGTTGTGGTTGGTCTCATTGATATTAAATTAAATAAGAAAAAAAGAAAAAAAAATCGAAATCGAATCGAATCGGATCGAAATCGAATGATTTTGGATCGAATCGGATCGTTTTAAATTGATTCGATTTCGATCCTCATTTCTCCAGGATCGAAATCGACTTCTAGCATCGATTCGATCCGATCCGATCCGATCCAAATGCACACCCCTAGTTTCTCGAAATACAGACACACGTGTAGAAAATAAACTTGCTGTTTGTGATTTTCTCCACTCAATCAAACAGTCAAAAGAATTTCTCGTGACTCACGCATTTTACCTAAGGCCCCACCCTACTACTAGTCTACTACCTCTTCAAATCAAATTCACCAAACAAAAAGAATAAAACATTTTTTTTTACTACCACATTTGCAAAACCTAAAAAAATGGCGGAACTGCACTGCACACATCTTTGACCTCTTAGAAAAGTATGTATGTATGTATATGTGTATGTATACACGACCTCATCATCATCAGACAAAAAAGACTGTAACTTTGATGTTTTTTTCTGGGACCATGTATGGATTTTGATTTAACTTTTGAACAACTGTTATTAGCTCAGATCAGTCACTAACTTATTGTGTGAAGGACTTTTTTTTGTGATGATGAATTGATGATGATGATGATGACAAGTGGGAACTGGATCTGAAACCCTAATAAGGTAAATCTGCAATTCTATGACAAAAAGGATTAAAGATTTAATTTTTATGTTTTGTGGGAGTCTTTTGAAGATTTTAAGGATATGGGTTGTGCTTAAAAGAAGCTAATTGTTACTATTATGAGTATTTAATTTATATTATTAGCTCTGCAATTTTCCACTATTATTAGTATTAAATAGCTATTATTTGCTATATATATATGTTACTATTCTCTGTTTTGTCTGTCATTGGACCTAGAGGGAATGAGAGTCCCTTAATTTGGTGATGGAAATGGTGCTTAACCTTGCAATGTGAAAAAAGGAATCTATTTTTAGTCACATGTGGATGGATTTATTTTAATATTTGGAATATTTTCTGAAATCTCAGTGACAGGTTGAGGAAAAAGTAGTGCTGTCTTGTTTGAAGGTTTTGAAGTTGCTTATTTAACTGTATAACGTATTGTGTATCTGGATATTTACAACGATGCACGCTAGGCAAAGGAATGGACTGGGGAATGGGTACTACAGGGGAAAAGCAAAGAGGATGGGGAGTGTTGGGGCTGCGTCTCGAATGTCGCCTCAAGGTTCAATGAGAGGTCGTGGGAGTTATGATTTTGAATATAGGGGTAATAATCGCGGTGGCTATGGGCGTGGTGGCCGCTCAAGGCAGTTTCGTCCCACAATGCCTCCCCCTCGGGAGAGTGATGTTTTCTTGGAAGCGGGTAGGCTAGCAGCCGAGTATTTAGTCTCTAAGGGGGTGCTGCCGCCAAATGTATTCTCAGGAAAGTGGCAGGGTGATGGATTCAATAAACAGATGGGTGGCTTTCACGGTTTCAGGCCACGTGAAGTAGAAAATGCTCAAACTCCTGTGGTTGGCCGTGCATCTGCTCCTTCGGGATTGGGAGACTCTGCTCTTGATGTAGAGCCAGGTATTGGACGATATTCTAATGAATATAGTTCTGTGGGTACTAATAATAGTTTGAGGGGGAGGAGAACTGGATCGTTCAAAAATTATGGGTCAGAGATGAATAGAGGATTAGGAAAAAGTGGATCCTGGGCAGAAAGGAGTAAGCTTTCGACAGGCATCGACTCTGACTCTGATGCTCTTTCTGGAAATCATGATGAGCAGCCTGTCGGTGAAGATGGTATTGGCGGGGAGCAAAACTCGTCTCCTGGTCAAAAAGCTCAAGAAGCTGGTAATGTAGATCATCTAGAGCCTGGAACCGAGAAACACATATCAGTTGAGGATGCAGGTGCTAATTCAAATTCCTTAAGCAATGCGGAGCATTTGCCATCAGATGTCAATGGTGAATCAGCTGAAGAGCCTGCCGATGCTAATAATCTCAATGCGAGTTCTGAGGCTGTTCAAGAAGGAACAAATGATAAAGATTTGGTTCAAACGAATGGCAAGAATAATGAGGTTATCACTACAGCAATGGAAGATAGTTTGGTTAGCGAGGGTCCTGTTGACCTAGTGAAGCACATCAAATTTGTAAATGTTCCTACTAGAGCTCGTTCTTCACTGACAATTAAGGCTTCAAAGAAAGATAAGGATTTCGTAGAGGCACACGCGAGTGTTTCTGAAAGCGAGATTTCAAAAGTTTCTGGAGTTCAAGCAATGGATGTCGACACAGAAATATCAAATGGCGATGCTTCATCTCATGAAAATCACGAACCAAATAGCTTGCAGTCTGATCTTACGGCCCCTGTGAAGGAAGAACCAAACGCAACATACACGATAGAGCAAGAACAGCGTTTGAGGTCTGAGTCTTTTTCTGGAATATCTCTATGTATGGGGCAAGAACCAGATGACAGCCTGTCTGGATTTGGTCATTTGAACTCTATGTTCACCCACAAAAATGGAAAACGAGCAATAGATGATGATATCGATTGTAGAGAGGATCCTAAAAAACATAAAGAATGGACTCCTCCAATGGATGCACAATTTCATGGCTCCCCGTCTCATTTTGATCCACGGGGAAGCCGGTTAACTTTACCGGATCCCGCGAAGAGCTCTCTTGCTTCTGTATCTGATGATCACGTTATTTCACAATTTACCGGAGGTCATGCTGAGTTTTTGGAAGAGAAACAGCTGCTCCCGGGTTTATTTAAGACTTGTGACCTGAATCTTGTTGGAAATTCTCATGTCAATGAGATTCATGATGTACGTAATCCAGTTCACGTCTCTCCCACTGCTGCTAAAACAGAGAAAGAAGCTGAAGCTATCGATAATGGTTTATCCATGAGTAACCAATGCAGTCTACCTAGTAAAAACAGTAAAGATGGGGTTACCGATAACGGTGTTGAAATTATTGATTTGGATTATGAATCTGAACCAGAAGACAATAGCTTCCATCCTTCTCAGAGAAGGTTAGGGAATTTGGTCGCAATTTGCACGTGTTCATACAGTTGCAACAAAAACAAAACCTTGACTCACAGACATTTTCATAACAATTTCACTTGATCATGTATTAGCAGCTTTTGTTTTTCCTGCTGGAATATTCTTGATGTATTCTGCATCATATTTTGTATGCTCGTGACTCGAGACTTCTTTTCTGAATCTAGTACATCTTGATTATACAGAGAAGGTACTTTATCCACTGACCTGGATGGCTTTCAGAATAATGTACTTAACTCAGATGAGATCCCCAACGTTCAGGATGGGTATGGACTTATGTTTCCAGAATTTCTTGGAAACGACTTGCAGAGCCAGAGTCTTCTTAACGGAGAGGTAATGAAGTCGACTGCTGGTGACTTGTTTCCTAGTTATATGCGTTGTGAGTAAAAGTCTGTGTGTTTGGGTCAACACATCTATCAACATTGTGTTACAATTTGTTTTAGATGATTTTAATAGCTGTATATTTCTTGCAGGCGATTCTTGGTGATGATGATTCGATTTATATGTCCCTCGGAGAAATACCAATAAGTACGTCTTTGTACTTTCTTTTGATGTCTTGTATTTGACCTTCTTCTCTGTAATCCTTGCATTTTATTTCAAAATTAGTGGACGGCTTTATACACTAGGCATGTCTATTAAATGCATTGATCTCCAAGCTATCTGCTGGTTTTAGTTTATGTTCAATACGTCTAATTTTGTTGGATATCTCTTTCGGGGTTGTGCGTGAAAAAAAACAGTGCAACTTTTTCAGCTTGATGATCAACTTCCGTTCTTCGTTACTTTTACTTTCGGTAGTTGTGTGTACATGTTTGCCACGAGAAAACTACTTTGACATACTAAATAGCCGTTAATTTGATTAATTGTAGGCCTTCTGGGGGCCTGGGAGCAGCCAACGCAGGACTATGGGAAACCATTTTGAGCTTAACTAGGCATGAACTCTTCAATCATTTAGATCATTAGATGTAAAAGTTTTGAGCCTTGCAGAATCTTGGAGTTGTACTTTTGCATCGCTTGTGGTCTTGCAACTTCAGTCCTATATATATAATTATGAAACGAAGTCTCGCTTGTTACAGATTTGAGAAGCTGGTCCACCTCAATTGTTGAAACGGGTGAATGGATTGTTGCGTACGACATTCGCCATAATTGGCTGCAAATGGTTCATGTGGCTGCTGAAATTAGCTGCCAGTATGTATGTTTTGTTACAGATTTGAGAAGCTGGTCCACCTCAATTGTTGAAACGGGTGAATGGATTGTTGCGTACGACATTCGCTTGTTACAGATTTGAGAAGCTGGTCCACCTCAATTGTTGAAACGGGTGAATGGATTGTTGCGTACGACATTCGCCATAATTGGCTGCAAATGGTTCATGTGGCTGCTGAAATTAGCTGCCAGTATGTATGTTTTGTTTTGTATATAATCTGCATTTCTTCACTTTCTCGTATGCCGCTAGCTAGTAAGAAATGTTTGAAGAGCCATTATCTGCGTAAAGTTCTTCGTTGCCTACTCATTTGGTGCATTTTCCTCGTTTCTTATGCGTCCTTGTTCCGCTTCGACTTAGACCAGGTCGATTGTAGTCACGGGTTTTAACTTTTAATACACGAACGATCTTCAGTATTGTACGGTGGTCTAGAGCAAAACTTCTGAAAAATACTTAAGTAGACGAGTACGGACAGCATGCAGGAGGAATAAATTTTTTTTTTTTTGTTAATCAATTTATATAAAATACATACTATTGCATTAACTTTCAATAGATAATTTAACAAGTCTACAAGCCTACACGGGACAGTCTAGTGTTACAACTTACAATGCATTCATTATCAACGGGGCAAAATATGATTATTTTATAAAATCACGGATGCTGGCTATTGTTGTATATTATTATTACATCGCTTGTGTAAGAAGACAGTTATACGTCGTTCTCAATAATATAGTGAACGTGACATCGTCATTTTCCAACAAATTATCATACAATTTTTGTAAGGATTAATTACATGGTTTAGGTCTTATTACAACAAGCATTAGGGATTACAATTGTAACAATTCGTTTCTTTTCATTTAAGTTATAACATTATAATGCAAAAAGAATTATGTGTATATTCTTAGGTTATATTTTTGCAAAATTACATGCATGCATAGTGTATAACATGGCTTCTATCAAAAAAAAAATAGTGTATAACATGGCACAATAATCTAAACATTTCAATAAGAAAAAGAAAATTCAAGCTTTAGCCACATCATACTAAAATAAAGTGACATAATAACATGCTTAAAATAAAGTTCAGAAAAATACAATAAAAGTCAGCAGGAAAACTGGAAAAAGCAACAGATAGAGCCAAACAAGAAAACAAATTGTCCCGTTGCAGTGTAGTAATGTAAATTCAATGAAACCAAAAGGGCAAAATTGGCAACTAAAAGTACTTTTTCTAATGGTGGGACCATGGGACATGATAAAAATCATCTATAATTTAATAGAGTAGTGTACTAGTAGTACAACTCTCAAGTATTATTAAATTAGAGGAAAAATTTACAGAATTTATCCCTTGTACGGAATATTTACATCTCTCATGTTTAAGAAATTATCTTTGGCCCATTATAATTTTTTTTTATGCAATAATTGCATTGGTGACGTGTTGTAACCAACGATTCAGATTTAATACAAATCCCATATTGGTAGTGGTTGTAACTTGTCAACAATACAATAATTTCTGTCGTTTTTGTATGAAATAGGAAATAAACTCATATATTTTGTTTAAAAAAATAAAATGTATGAAAAATAAAGAATTTCTTGAAAGTTAAAATAAATTATATATAAATTTATTTTAGTTTTATCTATGACTTAAAATTGTAACTTTGTGATCATTTTAATCTTGTATACGGGGTGTTTTGTGTAATTTTCTAAACACGAAGAGTGTCTTTATAGATACCATATACTTTAGGTAATTTGTGTAATTCTTGTTAAATTAATATTATTATTTAAAGAAAAATGGGAGGAAGAAAAAAAAGGCTGTTGTAGGCAGCAGAATAGGTACATGAAAAGGACAGCTTTCTTGTACTCTCTCTCTTTTTTAATGTTCTTTTCATTCTTTAAGGAAAAAGTGAAAATTCTTGTATATCTCTTTGTTTTTCCCTTTTTTTTTTTTTCCTTTTCTCTCTCTCTCAAAGAGCTAAATGAGTGTGTGTGTTAAGTGGGAAAAAAAAATCTTGTGTTTGGTGGAGAGAAGAACCTGATGCTTAATTTTGATTATATATATAAGCTCATTTTCTTTACTTGATCAAAATACAAAACCAAAAAAAAAAAAAGTTCTTTTTTAAAATTAATATTGGTTCACAAATGAATGGGACAGAGTCTCTGATTTTGTATGGTATGTGATTTTGTTGTTTGTGTTGTTAATTGTTATGATCTCTATTTGTCTTTTATTTTGTTCACGACTCGACGTGATTGATTCGTGGTTCATATAGCTTAACTCAATGTATGCTTGGTTGTTGTTGTTGTTGTGTCTGTTTTATCAAAGCAAAAAAAGAAGAAAATCTTGTGAGTGTATTTGTACTTGATTTTGTGCTCTAATTCTCATGATTATTACTAATATTTACTTAAAACTGAGCCAAAGATTTGATTTTGGTTACTGGGTTTTTTTTCCATTTCTGCTAAATTTTTAGTATATATATGTCACCCATGATTTTTTGATTTTATGAGTATACAGTCATATACACTGTATCCAGTTGCTTTCTTGTTTTTTTGTTTTGCTTTTGAGGTGGCCTGATTCATTCCCTCTAGTCAAGATTCCAGCTTTTTTTTTTCTCTATATTTGGTTGTTTGTTTCCCATTTTTTGGTTTAATTTAAGCCCACATGAAATAACGTTTTTGGTGGGGTGAGGGTTTGATGAGCATCACCATTGCTGTCTGATTGCATCTTTCATTCTTTCTCTGTATAGAATTTGGTCGTTCAACTCTCGTGGTAATTAACGGATCCCATCTGCGCGCATGAAATAACGTTAAAACTCTTTTCTTGTTTGCAGGCTTGATGGATGGAATATGAGTGGATGATGATGATGATGATGAAGATATAAGGTAATAAAGATCTTTGCTTTTTCATTGTTCGGTTTCGATTTTATCATGTTTTGTTTGTTTGAATTATTGGCTGAGTTTAGCTGAATAATGGTGTTTGGCATATCACTGTCTTGTTTTAAAAAAGAAAAGAAAAATAGTGTTACATGACATCACATGTTGATGAGGCTGTGAGTTTGGTGCTAAATCATGCATGTGGCCATACTTATTAATCCTCAATAGTACTGATGTGCCTTTGTTTTTGTGGTTGAGACACTTTATGTGTAGTTCTAGTAGTTAGGCATATCCATATTGAGTAACAGCATACTACTCTTCTTTAATTTGGTATATTGATTGTTTGATTTTCATGGCAGAGATTATGTTTCCTTATCAAGATCTGTTGGCTATTTTTGCAGAAAAAATTGCATTCGACTTCGTGACTTTGAGTCCTGTTAAAGATATAAGTAGTTCTGATATTAAAGAAACTGAAAGTTTTCTTAGTTTATTTGTGGAGAAGACTAATTTGCAGATCCGAGGTCCAGCAATATTCTAACCGATACTGGTATTTGGGTAAGAAGTTCAGATTGATTGTTGAGTTGAGCGACATTGTCGAACAAAGCTTTGGCCTTGAAGAATTTAGTCGTATATATCAGGAAAAATGGCTTCAAAAGTGTGCCCCGTGTGCAAGACATTTTCATCGTCATCCAACACAACCTTGAATGCCCATATCGATGGATGTCTTTCTGAAGAGTCCACCGTCAAACGGACTTCAAAAGTTACCAAGCATAGAATAAAGCCGAGGAAAACTAGATTAATGGTGGATATCTATGAAACGGCTCGACATTGTACATTGGAGGATCTTGATAGAAGAAATGGAACAAATTGGGCAACAAATCCGGATTTTCCAGCTGGGGGTTTGGTTGCGAGTGCTAAAAAGAATAAAAAGAAGCATTCTGTGAATATTGAGGACGGTAAGGAAGTTTCTGTACATGTTGACCCCAAAGGCACAAAGGTTCGCATTTTATCAAAATCTACTGATGCTTTAAGAAACTCGAAGACCAAAGATGACTGTGGATCGAGGAAGCTTACCGGAACAGATAAAGGAAGCAAGTTTCTTCCGAATAAAAGGAAGAATTATCTCGTCCAGAAACACAGGCTCTCAAAGATTCGCTGTCATGGACAAAGAAGTTCGTATAGTGGGCTCGAACATTATTTTGAGGTATGTCATGTCGCCTTTTGAGCTGATGCATATACCAGTTTACTTTTATTTTTGGTGTTCGCAATAGATTGTTGATTATCTTACACAATGGGAACTTTTACTCTTGATATGAATGTAAATTGTAAACGACTTTCTTCCATTTAAAAGTGCCTAAATTCTTATCATCAAAGAAAATTGATCGCGAGTAAATAACAGGCAAATCACGGCCAGCAAAGAGGATTCCCCCCAGAAGAAGGTTATAGGAATGAGGATCCAGCTAATCAAGAACGGTTGGTAGGGCCCAAGAAAACAAGTATTGAAAAGAAAATGAATTCCGAGCACAAAAACCAGTATGAGGACAAGACTCCGAAGAAATTTAGTAAGAGTAATCTGACGTCAGTTGGTGATACGTACGTAAAAAGAATTAATGAGTCAAATCCACGGATCGTACTTGATATAGATCCTCATCTACGCGAAAGAAACGAGACTTTGTCATGTAATTCCCGTGATAGATGTGAGAAGCAGCCTTGTGAGAAAAAGAGCGCAGAAATTTCCTTGTTGGGTTCTCAAAATTTCCATGTTAGCAAAAAGAGGTTTGTTCAGGATATGAATCCTTCAACTAGTAACAAAAATCGCAACTCTCCTCAGAATAGCAAGAAAATGGGGGCAAACACCAGTGCCGTTGTAGACTCTGATGGTTCTTTCATCAGCTCAAGAACGCCCCAGCATCATGCATCAGCTCTTCAGAAGAGATCGTTGAATTGTGAAATCCGATCTGAATGTAAGAAGTTTTCATCAAAGAAGAATTTGTTGTCTGTTCGGCATGCATCTGTTCCTGAATCAAAGAAGAATTGTTCGAGGAAGCATTTAGACTTTAAGAAGCCTACTTTGCATGGTGTGTCAGGATCAAATGAAGAAGCAGCAGTGTCACGGCCTGCGATCTATAGCCAAGCTAATCTGGTTGAGATACCGCGCCAAAGTTCGGCTCAAACGGAAAATGGTTCTGGTGAATCATCTGTTAACAGAACTAAAATTTTCAAACGAAAGAGGAAGCGGTCAACTAGCACATGTCAAGATACTGCTTTGAAGAGCTCAGACACATTTGGATCTGATACTCATGGATGTGCGATGAAAATTGATCCACTCGTGGGTCACAATGCTGCGTCTGGTACTTTAAATGTCCTAGATGCCATGGAAGATGTGGAAAATCAGAATGAACTTACTGTCGAGCCTTCTTCAAATACACGTGATGGAGAAGCTGTTATAAGTTTCCACAAGTCCTTGAGTTCACCATTCCCTGTTTCCTCTAATGTTGAATGTGTTTCACATCATGACATAAAAGCATACGAGGACCATCCTCCATCACGGCTAGTTCTGACTGATGAGAAAAAGATGTCTTGTTCAGACAAAGTCAGCGAAGAGTTGATTAACGACAATACTCGCGTCATGGCAGAACTAGACGCTAACGAAGGACAGGGAAATGACTTTGTTGAGGATGATCCAATACTCAGTCGTGATTATATGTGCTCCGAAGAACTTGAGGCGAATTCATCATTAACCACCTGCAGGATACAACGGTCTCCTGAAGACGAGCAAGCGTTCTTTGATGTAAATTCATCGTATTGTCCAGTTGTTGTTGAAAAGGAACCAACTCCTGAACCAGAAAAGAATGTTGCGAATGCACAAACGAAATACTCTGGAGAGCATGAGTTATTAGCACCTAGACCCTCGCCTTCTTGTTACGTGCTTAGACTGATGGGGAAGAACATAACGGTTATGAACAAAGACGAGAATTGTCTTTTTACATTAGGGCTATCCAGTTGAGCAACGAGCGTGGACTGTTTCAGCTTGTGCTGATTTCCATTTCATCGACATAATTTGGTCTTCTGCGATAGATTGAGTTCATTGAAATAGCATCTGATGAAGAGGAACCGGAAAATGTTGACAGACGAGCGTCGAATCTTGTTTCTAAATCTTATATAACTGCTTATACAGCTGTATGTATAGAGTCATGGTAAAGTCTGGTAATTCTAAACCAGTTTTGAGGTTAGACTTATGTACAAGAAATCTTTGAATAATGAGCGCACCTGTGGATCTTACTTTCTTTTTCCATGCATGAAAAGGTTTTTATTGTGTGTCTGTGTGTTCGAAGTGTGGCGACATGTTATCCATTGTTAGCGATTTTCCCTAATCTAGCCCCAACCCTCGAGCATCGAGGTGACTATACCCGTGCCCTGGAGTAAACGTCTTACTAACACACTGCACTTTGTCGACATTATCATCTATTATTTATTGCGTATGAAACATACGCCTGGTTAAATAACCAAGCTGGATGTGGTTTAAACTAGAGACGATTAAATGACTTGCTTTGAAGGAGAAACTATAAATTCAACTCTATTTGTTGGTCCGAGCAAGATACGACTTCTTTTTTAAGTTACTATTTGAACGGAAATTAGAAAGGAAATTTATTTGTGAAATTTGGCACATTCTCTTATAGAGCTTATTTCACTAATTTATGTTCCATTCTCGTGTGTTTGACGACACTAATGGTGTGTCACGTTGAACGATCAGCGCCGTTCATAACAGTAACTCACACGATTCCAGCTCAGAGTATCAAAATAAAAAAACACCGAGTATCAAAATAAAAAAAACAACTCATTAATATGAAACCAAAATTGAAAAGTTGATCAACATGTCTCTCGATTTCAATCAAAGTTGTAGAATCAGTGAAAATGGGTCAATATGAGACTAAAATTAGAAAGAAATACATTATAAGACTGAAATTAAAAAATTAACTATTTTTGAAAATTTCTTTTTACGAATAAAATAGTTTTTAATTCATCAATATCTATTGTTTGTTCCCGTGTGCCTCACCCACACAAGATTCTCCCTCCATCCCTGACACAACACGAAGGAACCCGCAATTCCATTGCCGGTGTTTGACCAAACGCACCGTAAAATTACCAAAATGCCCTCCACCCGCCCCACCACCACCGCCACCACCTACACCACGATCCCGATCTCCGGCTACGACGTCGTTTCCCGATCCACACAAAGCCTCTACGCCGCCCTCTCCCGCTGCCGCAGCTGGCCGGAGTTTCTCGCCACCACCGCAGCCCTAGATCTCCCCTCCTCCCTCTCCGCCGCCTTCCTCCGCTTCCGCCGCAACGCCGCCTACTTCTCCGTCAATTACGCCGTCTTAGTCACCGCCTGCGCCGCCGCGTCGCTGATCGGAACGCCGATCACGCTGATCGTGATCGCCTTCGTGTTCTACCTGTGGCTGATCTTCCATTTCTTCCGCGAAGATCCGCTGCTGGTTTACGACCGCCACGTCAGCGATTGGACCGTGATTTTGGGGCTCGTGGCGGTTACGGTGGCTGCGCTTTACGTTACCGGACCGATGAATAGTTTGTCCGTTGGCATTAGCGTCGGATTAGTCCTTTCGGTGGTGCACGGTGTTTTGAGGAATCCGGAGGGGTTGTTTTTGGACGAAAACGAGGCTGCATCGAACGGTTTGGTTGTTTCCAATTCCACGACGAGTGGTGGTGCTTCGTTTAATCCGCCGGTGTAACTTATTAGACGAACCATCCGCCCGACATTTATAACCACTTTTTTAGTGTATTAAGATTCAGGACACATGTGATCATGATACATAGTGGCGTATAAAATGGCGCAAAAAGGTGGCATAGAAGATCCTCAATGAGAATTTTTTACGTCGTGGTTATTTTGGGATTTGGTTATTATAGTGTGTGGTGTGATTAGAATCTGACTTGTTGTATTGGTTTTGAAAATTGTTGATTGTATTGTATGTATTTCTTTTGATGAATTTGAGGTTGTTGTCTCTTCATTGATGAGTTTGTGTAACTTTGATTTTGTGAGTGATTTGAGTTTTTGTTGATGATGTTGAATTTCCAGTAATGGCAGAAAGAAGCATTACATAAGTGAACAAAATTGAGCTACCTGTTTAATTAACTGCTAACTAACTGTAACAAACAACAGATTATTGTATCTTACTCCTCATTCTAACTAACTTGGCCAATGTTTCTTGAGCAGCTAACGTCTGCGCGTGATTGTGGCCGAGCATCACGGTTCTAATGCCAATGCAAGTCCTGCAGAGCTCTTCGCCGCTGTCAAAAAGGCCGCCCCTTAACAGCAGCTTTGCTCGGGTCTCGAGTAGCGTGGCTTTCAGCAACGTTACTTCTTGCCATACGTGCTCGTCCACTCTTTGATTAGATTGTGTAGTTTTTTTCCAGCATACTGAGCCGTGGCACCAGTCTTGGATTTGGGACACAAAAGACTTCTCTGCTTCTTCGAGCATGTTTGTGCAGACTCTGAGGAGCTCTAGAGCTGAGTTGCACCTTGAGAAATCTGTGAAGGAATGTATTGCTAAGGGGAGAGCTGTGCGTTTGATGAAGAGAATCATATCTATGGGTTTGAGGTGGACGAGTGGGGGTTCGGACTTGAAACCAAATACTATGAATGTCGAGGTCCAGAGGTGGTCTGAGTTTGTCATTGAATTCCCACGCTTCATTACTCCTTGAACTGTTGCTTCGGCAGCAATATAGTCGTGCTTCCTTTTAGCGAACATTTGAGTGATGGAATGGAACTGAATCCAGCATCCCGGCTGCCTGTTGGAAACCCGAGCCAAACCGAGTCTTACTAAGAGAAAAGCTGATTCTTCCTCACTCTTACTCGAGCAGCAGCAGAAAGTGAGCTTCGATAATCTTGTCCATTTCTCATATTTGTTTTTGGTGGAGGGTATATGGTAGGCGGCTGGGGCTAGTAAGTTCACGGGAATTGGTGCAGGGGCAAACCATCCTCCAACTTGAAGCATTCTTGAAGCAAGGCGATTCTTATTTCCATTTGTTTGCTCAAGTATTGAAGCACAAAAGGATAGCACTTTAATAAGGAAAGGACTCGTTCGACAGAATTGCTGATCCGAGGTGCTCAAACTGGAGTAGGTGGTTGGTTCTTCACATTGGATATGGCTCACAGCCTCAAATAAAGCAGATGGTGCAAGTGCTAGTTCAGAAAGCAATGATCCAATCACTGATAAACCAAAACTTGACCTGCCTAGTCTTTCGTCGAATTTAACAAGATACTCGAGTTCTGTAGCCGAATATTCCTTTTTTCTTAGTCCTCTAATCAACTTCATTGCATCAGACAATGGTAAAGGCTGAAGCTCCATAGGATCAAAGGTCATTACTCTTGGGCGCCTTGTGGTGATTATAACATGCGTGCCACCCGTGTTCCTTGGTATCAAGTCATGTAAATCCTTGCCTTCCCACCATTCCTTCTCGGTTTCTAAATTATCGATGATTAGTAAGTAGGGCATGTCACGAAAGAGCTCCCTTTTAACCCTTTTGAATGCTTCTGATTCTTGTTCGTCAAAGCTCCGAATCCTCCCTCGTTCCTTTTCTTCATCAGCGCTCAAATCTAGTCCCATGTTGAGTGATAAATTCAGTACATTTTGCCTGAAATGCCGTGTTTCACCGCCAACCCACAAAACCATTTTGTATCTTTGATAGTACCGGTAAGCAAACTCCAATACTAGTTCTGTTTTCCCAACTCCCTGTGAACCATTTATGCACACAATGCTGCTATTGCCAGAGCTCTTGTGCTTCTCACTTTTCGACTTCTTGTACTTATGTCTCTTCCAAGAATTTCTCCCAATCTCTGGTTCAACCCATGCCTCTAAATTCGGTTCCTTAAATCCACCAACTTCCAAACTAATACAACCACCTTCTTTCTTAACATCTGCCTCACTTTCCTCGTCTGCTAGACCTTCGGATTGTCCTGACATTCCATTTTTATTGGGTGGCATCACACTTTCTTGCTCCAAACGATCCCCGCACCCGAAAAACGCCGTCTCAATTTCCATCATTTCGTTCTCCCTTCCTACAAAGCACTTGTTTCTTGGAAATGGGAACTCTGCAAATGCATCCATCTCCTGTTCTGTGACACTCTTCCTTCCGAGTTTTCTTCTCAGTATCCCTGCAGCTTTTGATACACAATATCTCCAGTTACCGTCATTCGCTTCCAGTTTAAATTCATGGCATTTCACAAGCCCCTCTATCGCTTCTTTACATTCTTTGTTATCAGAATGAGGATTGAACATACAAGCTATTTCATTTGCATCAGTGTCGAAGAATAAAGGAATCAGATTCTTCTTCTGAGCAAAGAATCTGATCTCCTCCAAGCTCATATGGTTAAGAAGGGTACAACTTGTTACCACAACAACACCGTAAGCAACGGAGCATATAACCCTTTCGGCGATCTCATGACTCTGATTGTCTGCATATTTGGCTCTGTCGGCGACAAAGCAAGCAATGCCTTGAACCTCAAGCTCAGACTTAAGCCACTTACAAAACCGTATCAAATTCGGATTCTGGCCATTGAAGCCAATGTAAACATCACAGCTCCTCAGCTTCATATTCGAAGCAGGCGATTTGGCTAAAGAAACTCGAGGAATGGTAAACGTGAATGAAGTCCGAGGTGGAGCTGAATTGAGCTTTTTGTCAATGTGGGAAGTGCTGGGAATGTCGTCGGATTGTGAACCGGAGTACGAAACCGGTGGTGAAGGGTGAGTGCTTGTGGCGACCGAATTTTCTTGCACCGAAGTTACTGTTTCTGTTTTTTCAACTACGGTAGTGGCTGCCGTGGCGCGTGGAGAGACGTACGGTGACTGCAATGCTGAAACAAATGCTGAAGATGGAGGTGAAATGAGTGGAGAGTTTGTTGGAGATGATGATACAGAATCTTGATTTGAAGGCATAGTGTTGACAAGATTTTTCTTACAAGGATTCTTCTTGCAAGAACTTGCTGTCATGATTGTAAGAAACTTGGTATCAAATCCTTTCCCTTCATTCATGTTTAAGTGGTCCCCCTGTACTCAAAACTTGTGTTTGGTTGTAGTTACAACTTTGAAAGAGAAGTTTCCAAGGTTACAAGAAAAATGGCTGTTTTTTTCCTACCAGGTACTTTGAATCCTTCTTTTTACACTTTCATGCTTTTTATTGTACCATTGACAGTAAAAAAATAAAATCTTGACAGCATTGAGAAATCAGAAAGGAAACTGAAGTATATGTTGGATTCTTGCTCTAACTTATGTTGACAGGTGCAATTAAATGATTGTTCAGAAAAATGAATGCAACAGTACAGACTTTGAGCACAGCACAAAAGAAATCCCACATGTGCATTCACCTATCCTCTTCTCCCACTGTGGGCCTACCCACAGAAGACAGAAATGGACCTCAGCTTTTACTGTTCATGACTGGATCAGACAAACAAATCAGTTAAAAGAAACAAATGAGCAAATTTTATAAAATAAAAAAGTGAAAAGAATAAAGAAGTATAGTCTGAACAAGGAAGCTCTTTTCTTTGATTCATCATGATGATATAGTGTGTTATACATATTTGGCACCTTATCATTGAATACCCTTTAGGGGTAAAACAAGATTTATCTACAAAAACCAATTCACTTTACCTGGCTTTTTTTTTCTCACTTGAATGCTAAAAAGAAAACAAGAAAAGGTCATCCTCCTTTTGCCAGAGAGAACAGTTTATCTCTCTCTCTCTCTCTCTTTCTCTGTTTCTCTCACATGAAAATGCTGATACAGATGATGGGAATCTACTACTGTGGGTTGGATCTATGAGTAGTGACGTTTGAATAAAATATAAAAATTAATGCTTGGAAAGGAGCTGCAGAGTGTGAATGTTGTAGTATCCTAAGGTTCTTAGTTTAATGATTTTTTTCTTGGGTTAATGATTTTGTAGGATTATAACGTATGAATTATGGACACGAACACGGAGAGACGAGAGACGGATTCCTTGATCAAACTCTTTATGTGTTCCACACGGACGCCAATGTAGATCCGTACGACACGGACACGGAGGATTTTTTAGAATATCATTGAATTTTTATTAGAATTTTAAGTATAGTAGAAATAACTCATAATTTATTTTGTAAATTACATAAGCTAGATTGGTTACAAAGAGCTCAAGATAAAAAGACACTGGGAAGAGGAAAAATGAACACAGATCTTGTTCTATGTTACCTATGGGCAGAGTGCAGGGGGATTGAAAAATCTATATTTTTTGTTATAGTTAATCAAAATGGCTTCAAATAAAACAAAGTATAGTATCATATCACTAATAACTAATCACTACATACAAAATATGAATGATGGAAAGGCTTTTCTCTATATGTGTACTCATCTGACAATATTTGTGACCAAATTCTTTTTATGGAAATTGAGCCAGGACCAGCCCTAGGACAATGATTTACTAACAAATTGTTGTTCAAATTGAGAGATGAAACTATTTTAAGGGCTCAATGGCAAGTATAAGTAATCCTAAAAAGGGTTCAATCATCAATGCAAATTTTGTTATATCCATGTAAATTAATCCTTTTTGCCCTCCTATACAAGATTTTGAGTTAGTTGAAGTGGATTGATCATGGAATCTTAGTATAATAAATCAAGGTTCAAGATATATAAGAATAGTTAATAAGAGCTTCTTTAATTGAAGGATTTTGTTGGGACACTCAACATGTGCGTGAATTTAATACGATTCTAATTTTGTTTATGTACTCTACTAATTAGAACAAGATTGTAAGATACATGTAAATCATTTAATATAATTATAGGGCAAATTACTGTAATAATTGTACCAAATGCCTCCATTAAATTTTGTATGAAAAGTATACCCACCAATAAATTATTTTCTTCATCATGTTTGCAAATCGCGTTTGGATGGCCTTAAGAGGCCTTATTAATTATTTAATATGGACTAATATCAGGTTTGGATGGACTATGGATTGTAATGGAGGCCCTGTATAAGTGGGTAAAAGTGGGTCAGGGTTGTACTTTCGTGCATATAAATTATCTCACCTCTTCCCTCTAATTATTTAATGCCAAGGCAACCACCATATTAAATAATAAAGGTTTTGGCTTCATAGGGGTTCCAAACGCGTTTATAGAGAAGAAAGATGATGAGATGAAGAAAGAGTTCGACTTGGAGTTGCCTTGAGCTGATGAAGATAAAGAGAAAAATGCTCTTTTGTTTCTAAATGTGACAACGCACACATGATCGCCCTCTTGTACATACCTTTACGTATCTCTCTTGAAAGACATTTATCTCCTCCTCTTGAAGATGTTATTCATATGACAAGAACATATTTAGAAGTTACATTCTGCAGCATTCGTTTCTCCCAAATTCGTGTTGTGTGTTTTACGCAATATTTCTCTAGAAGATCTAAATGTCGTATTCTTTTATTAAAAATTATACTTAAATCTCATTCAAAGTCATAGTATTAGATAGACATAGGGAATTTTTTTTGAACTAGTCCATTAACGTGGTCTTATTTTAATTTTGGTACGATGTTTTTTTTTTTACGTTCAATTCTATAATGTTGAAAACGACAAGTTTCTGGTCCTCCGATAATGGAAACTTACGAAATTGGCCAGGTGTGTTGCACGTGACCAATTGTAGTTAGTACGTTATTGTTAAATCTCGCACTTGTGTCATGTAGCCTAAGGTTGAAAATGTTATTTCTACAAAACTCTTTTTACACATGTGCGAGATTTGAAGATAACATACTACAACTGGTCACTTGCAAGACACTTGATCAATTCAAGCAAATGCGAATGTTTCCATTTTCGAGGACCAAATTGAACGGTTTCAATATTATGGGACTGAAATTGAAAAGAAAATAAGAAGAAGGAAAAATCGAATGAGATTTAAAGTATAAATAGATTACAAAAAATATATGATCTAATTCTTTTATTAAAAAAAAAAAAAAAAAAGATCTCGTGTAAAGCTTCAACCTTTATTGCATAAAAAAAAAGTAAAATTACCAAAAATCAAACAAATAATTAACAGCCATAACTCTCCAAAATCCATCACAAATCTAGGGTTCCCATTCCGATACCAAATCGTAAGTCAATTCTTGATTATTGCTTATGTTGATCTCGAATCATTTTCAATTTTGTTCGATTCAAAATCGTTGCTTTTTGATGAAATTGAATTGATTTTGGAATTAGGGCTTGAATTTCATCTGGGTTTTAATCGAATGTTATTTTGCGATAGTGTCTTACGAGCTGAAATAGTTCTTGATTTTGATGAAATTGAATTGATTTTGGAATTAGGGCTTGAATTTCATCTGGGTTTTAATCGAATGTTATTTTGCGATAGTGTCTTACGAGCTGAAATAGTTCTTGATTTTGATGAAATTGATTTGATTTTGGAATTAGGGCTTGAATTTCATCTGGGTTTTAATCGAATGTTATTTTGCGATAGTGTCTTACGAGCTGAAATAGTTCTTGATTTTGATGAAATTGATTTGATTTTGGAATTAGGGATTGGATTTCATCTGGGTATTAATTGAATTTTATTTTGCGATAGTGTCGTACGAGCTGAAATAGTTCTTGATTTTGGTCAGTTGGGAAAGGGTCGTGTTGAAAGCACTAAAAAAGCAAGCTAGAGGAGAACGAACGAGTCCAAATTGAGAAGGAAAATTCTCGCTCCAGCATGGAATCTGACTCACGGAGCTCGAATCTTGTATTCTTGCAGGGAATAAGAAATGATAGGGCGTTTACTTATGATGAGGGTCAGGGTAGTGATCGGCAAGTGAGCAACGGATTTCAAGGTCCGGAAGATGAAAAAAGTAATAACAATGATTCCTCTTCAGATCAGGACCCTCTTGGTGAATCTATCGCTGCACTTGAAAGAGGTTCGTGCGCATTTTTTAGTTTCAGTATAGTATGGCAAATGTAACAAAACAAACTATTATAAAGCAGTCTCATGGAAAACAAGAACCTAAACGAACTCTCAAATCTCAATGTATACCATGTTTCTTGATCACTCTGAGTTCCGACTTTGTACCCATTGATTTATAGGCGGAGGGTGCTTAAACCTTACTCTTTTAATATAGTTATATGCATAAAAGTTGTATGTATGATTTAGGGGAGCATATATTTGACAAGTACATTAGGATGCTCATATGAATTCTTCATATGATTAAGTCCAGTTGATTTGAAATTGAAAGGAGAGTATTGTTTATCCATGCATCACTTCGTTAAACCCCAAAATCCAAGTAAAAGGCGGACGCTAATATGTACTTTATGCATGTTTATTTAGATATTTTCTCTTACCCAAGAAGGATAACAGTTCATGATAGCACGATATAGATGTAGTTGTAGATGCAACATCAAACAAGTTGGATATAATTGCATCATAGGCCAGATTATACTAAAATGCATTTGACAGTGGTGAACCTAGTATTATTTTCCTAAGAAAATAGAATTGACTCGGACAACCATATTGTCATTCATTGGCTTTTGTTGATTGAAAAAAAAAAAAACTGTTTACCTGTGTCGTGTCACACTTTAAACATAGACAGATGGACCCGTACTCTTACTTTTCTTATACACCTAAAAATGATTATTTTTTGTGGTTTCGTTCTATTATTGATGTATACACCTAAAAATGTTCCTTTTGTCGTGTCATTTTATTGTTGATGTATCTTTATATGTAAAGCTCTTTTGGCCGTGGAAAATCCTGATGTGAAAAAGTAACAGCAGTATTGTATTCCCTTATTACTTATACTTTATCTTGAACCAAAATTTGTGCGTTGCATATGATGAATTTGTAACTCCATCCTCTGTTTTAGGAAAAATTGCGTCATTTTCCGTTTGATGCTTTCATCATTAATGGGTTTAATTTTTGCAGAGGTGCTAAAGATTAAGGAAGTCGGCAAAGATGTCCAAGTTGATGACTCAATTGCAGACTCCCTTATTAAGCTAAAACTCGAGAAATCGCCTTCTAACGAGGATGGTGAGAGTTCTTCAAACAAAGATGTAGAAAGAGAACTTGACTGTTTTAAACAAAAGTTTGAAGCTGAAGTGGAGTATTTGGTTCTATCATCAATGGTCCAAAATCTGAGAGTTGCAGCCGTAGAACAAATTTCCATTTTGGAAGAACAAAGAACTCGGGTTTCAGACCAAACCCAAATAATGGACAAGCTTGAAGGTATCGAAAATAAGGCTGTGATGATTGAAAAAGAATCCAAGAAACTCGAAAGTATATGCAATGAAATTGCTATAGCTGACGAAACGATGAAATTACAGAAGAAGGTGTTCAAGTACACCTCTTGTCTCTTTTTGCAAATAATAGTTCTTGTAGTCATTTTAGTTGTCTTTATTTCCCAGTTATCGCTAAATTATGTGGAGGTTGTTCCGACTTAGCGATAAGAGGCTTTTCCTTCGATGATGCTATTTTGATGCTCTGTATAAATGAAACCTCGAGCTTATGGTCTTTTGTTGCAAGGGAATTTTAATGTTGTATCATAGCTGAAACTGCAGCTCTCATTTTGTTTGTAGAAGTTTTGGATATGAATTTGGTGAAAAGTAATAATAATAATAATGTAGTTATATAGTTAGTTTGCATGAAAAGTTTCTTTGTTAATAAAGTCATTTGGCATCAATTTTCTTCCTAATAAAGTCTGCCCTTCATTTTTGATATTGAACTTTTGTTTCTAAGATGACTATTTACCTGGTAAACATTTGGAATTGTTAGATTTGTAGAGGTTTTCAAGAGTATTTAACAATTATTATGAATGGCTTGAAAAATCTATATTTTTTGTTATAGTTAAATAAAAATGGCTTCAAATAAAACAAAGTATAGTATCATATCACTATTCTATGTTTTGTTTATGTACTCTACTAATTAGAACAAGATTGTAAGATACAGGTAATTAAGTTGTTTCATAAGTGCTGGCTCGGTAAATAATAAGCAAATCATTTAGTTATAGAGGTTAATGTGGTTCAAGAAAGATGGATCAATCAGAATTATTTTGTCTACAAGAATATTGTAATAATTGCACCATATGTATCCTGATTAATTTGTCCATAAAAATTTACATACATGATTGCTTTTTTTTTGATAGGTAAACATATTTCATTCATACTCAAGGTAAAAAGTACATCCAAGAGCCGAAAGAAAAACTGATTACAACAAAAGCATAAACTAATCTGCCACTGCCAATAGAAACATAAGGAAAATAGAAGGAGAAACAACCGCCCTGCAGCTCGACATAAATGTTAACCAACAGACCAACAACAATGAGACCAACCACAATGATGGTGAAGATAGTCGATTTGCTCTGTATAGCACAAGAGCGAACCAAAAGCTTTTCTGACGCAGAGAAGAACCACTCTAACTTCAACCGGGGTTTCCGACAATCGGAAATATAAACAGCCATGAATACTCCATTCAATTCTGAAAAGAAGAGTATGAGTTTCCATCTAAGCCTTTCAATGTCGATTTCCTGCAAATTAGAAGCACCACCAACAATTTTCCACCAAAAGTACCATACAACAACCATAAGCAGATATATGAAACTAATAAATAAACTAGGATACAGAAAAGAAAATCTAATTAAGTAAAACAGAGATAGAGGATTGGATCCACACAAAAAATACCCTATCCCAACACAAGATAGGTATGGTGTGTATGCAACCAGATAAAAAAGATGGCAAATGATTCGATCCCTTGTGCTATGACTGAAATCCCGACTAAGATAAAGAGTGAAACTCCGCAATAGTAGCAGCAATGGAGATGAAGCACGTTTTGACCCAAAGTCGAGTAGACAACAGAGGGCTTCTGCAGAAAAATGACGATTGCGGCTAGTGAGAATCCGACTCTTCATGGCTAAGGTCGGAAAAGTGATGAGCGGAGGTGAGTTGGAGGTGAAACGGGAATGAAAGGGGCACATAAATGGACTGGAAAAATTGAAGAAAACAAATATCCAAGAGAAGAAACAAGAGAAGAACTACCAGATCTCGAGGAGAAAGGTAAAGAAAGTCGTAAGAGATCGACGGAAAACAAGACCACCAGCTTAGAGGCGGCGGTAGAAGAAAAACCCTAGAAAAGGGAAGGGAAGCACTATTCTCTTAGAGAGAGAAAGTGCATGAGGTACATACTAGTTACTTACTTACGCTTTATTAGTGTTGGCATACATGATTGCTTAGTAATCCTACAAAAGTTTTAATTCACTTCCACAAAAAAATGAGTTACGACTTACGAGCCTCAATTTTGAGACGTATTGCCGAAATTGTCATGCAAGCAGCGCCACGAGAGCAACTTAATGGGCTTGAAACTTGTCAATATAGTAGATTGAAATTGGCATGTTGCCAATATAGCAGGTCAACTTTGATATTTTTACGATTTTAAAACGAAAAGAACAATCAACGTGTTAAAATACCGTTGTGGTGCTCCGTGGAAATTTCAGATGTACGTGTCAAAATTGGGTTAATTTTGATACGAGTGCCAACTTAATGGACTTAAATTGAATTTCAATATAGTGGGTAAAAATAAAAATGATGACGAACACAGTGTGCCAATTTTGAAAATTCTCATGATAACAAATATACGACCTTTGTTGCACAGACACGATGGCCCACTAAACAAATTTCCTCATAATCGACTTTGTGCATAAGCAATGTTTTATCATTCGCTATGAGAAGGCGTTGGTACTATATGTCTTCCAAGTAGAAATTGGGATGGTATCTTGGGTCGTTGTCATGATACTTGTAGGCGTAGTGGAGCAACATAGACTAACACAAGCAAGTGGAAGAGGTTGCAGTTCGCTTTCCATTTTATCACAAGTTTCTTAGTACTTGTATGTCGGGGTTTCTGAAGAACTCGAGTACGTATGTTGCACATTGAGAGTTCTTCAATACCAAATACTAATTGTCGACCGGTAAGCAGGCAACGAAGAGTTATTTTTGCACATTGATTGTATCTATAGTTATGAGCATAACCTCAAAGAATGGTCAACGAGGGTGAATACCTTCGATCATCTATATAGGTTCTTTTTATGGTTAACCGCATTGATTGACATGAATCTTATTATCTTCATCATGTTGCAAATCGCTTTTGTCGTATAACAATATAGAAGAAAGAGGATGACACGAAGGAATACTTGGAGCTCGAGTTGCCTTGAGCTAATGAAGATAAAGAGAAAAAAATGCACTTTTGTTTCTCCCAAAGCCTTGATTTGGAGAGATTATTTGGTGCATCTTATGTATGTGCATCCACTACCAATACACGGTGTAGATGTGGTGTTGAGTGGTTATTCTTACAATTTAGGAATCTCCTTTTAATCTCAACAATTGATTATACATACAACACACACATGTATATAATAATTTCTCCTAAATTTGTGTTTTACGCGATAATATCTCCAAATTTCATCCTTTCTATACCAAATTTCTGACTCCGCCCCATAGCTAAATGTACTTATTCTATTATTCACGTCAATATATTTTATTGTTAATTACAATATATTTAGTTTAAATGTCACAAGTTCCTCAAATAAATAATTTCATTTTGTGAAATAGAGTACCAAAAATAGTTTTTTTTGGGTACTAAAAGAAGGACTTAGACAAAATCTGACGTTATCATGTGCATTTGATCTACCACAAATCACACACTTGTTGTCCGGTGGGCCCACTTCCATCACCCCCCACGTTGTAAAGCTTCCACCTTTATTGCATAAAAAAGTGAAAATGACCAAAAATCAAATAAATAATTAACAGCCATAACTCTCCAAAATCCATCACAAATCTAGGGTTCCCATTCCGATCCCAAATCGTAAGTCAATTCTCCCAATTATTGCTTAATTGAGATCTCGATGTCGATCCATTTCTTATTTCGTTTGGTTCAATAAAAATCATTGCTTTATATGAAATTGAATTGATTTTGGAAATTGGGATTGAATTTCATCTGGGTTTTAATTGATTTCATCTGGGTTTCATCTGAGCTGAAATAGTTCTTGATTTGGTATTGATCTTGATTTGAACAGTTATTTGTAGAATTGGGGTTTTTGATTTTGTGTTTTAAATGGATTTGGGAAGTGGGTCTTCATTAGTTGAATCATTGGCAGACACTGAAGAGACTAGGAATTTTAATGATAAAATGGGAAATAATGGTGAATTTAAGGTTCAAGGGAATGGGAATGGGAATGGGTCTCATGTAGGTGGAATTAATGATGGTGGTGATGATGAGTTGTTATCGGAGGCGAAGGGGAAGGATCCCGTGGAGGCGACGCCTCCGAAGAAAGGGTATGGATTGAAGAAATGGAGAAGGATCAGGAGGGATGTGAGTAAGAGTGGGGACAGTGTTGTCGATTCTGGTAATAAGATGGTGGGACGTGATTTGTCGAGTTCGGTTGTCAGTTCGAGTAAACGGGTGCAAGTTTACGCGGAGAGGAATCAAAAGAGCGAGGGTTCTGCTTCGTCGACGAATGCGGTGGTCAAGAGTTTTTACGATGCATTTGCTCTGATTGGTGATCCGGGGATGCAGAAGGGACCGTTGTTCTCTGCTGGAACGGATTCGGAGAACAGCGAGGATCGGAGCAGCAAGTCGTCGACCGCTGCGAGTGCGCCAAAGGGGAAGTACGAGAGACCGGTGGTTGTGGGGTTTGGGGATGATAAGAGTAGGGTGATGACGAGGACGTCTAGTGGAAAGAATTTGACTCACTCGGTGCAGCGTGGTCAGTTGGGGAAGGGTCGTGTTGAGAGCACTAAGAAAGCTAGAGGAGAACGGGTTAAAATTGAGAAGGAAAATTCTCGCTCCAGCATGGAGTCTGACTCGCGTAGCTCAAATTTTGTATTCCTGCAGGGCACTCACTCCACGAGCAATGGAGTACGAAATGATAGGGCATTTAGTTATGATGGAGAAATTGGTGATGAGGTGCAGGACAGTGAACGGCAGGTTAAGAATGGATTTCAAGGTCCGGAAGATGGAGTTGCTGACTCGTCTTGGGAGGTTAAAGATGGAAAATCCAATAATCATGATTCCTCTACAGATCAGGATCCTCTTATTGAATCTCTCTCTGCCCTCCAGTCTGCCCAAGAAGCACTTGAAAGAGGTTCGTGCACATCTTTTAGTTTACTCGTTTAAGTTATTGTTTTGCAAGCATATATCTGTCTTGAACATGTACAGGATTATTTGAAAGGTGTATTAAATGTAAAATTTTGTACGGATGTGGATCATTTTATCTTAGCTTAGCTACTGTACAAGAATAAAGGAAATGAACAAATGAAAAAGAATGGATCCAAGGATCACGCAATATTGTTTTTCTGGTCATTCTCAACTTGACAGTTGTGAAGGAATATTTGAGCATTTTATCTATGTGATTGAAAATGGATGGCGTCATTTCTATCTACGACGTCAGGACAAATCTCCCTTCGTGGACTTGATTGGTTGAAGGCGCACATGCCAAAAAGGCGATTTAATTTTTTAAATACCTATGTTTAAAACATTTGATTTCGTTGTGGATCAAAGTTTCTGAGCGTTCTTGGAAAGTAGTGAGACGTTCCCATTTCTGACTAATTTTTACGAATTTTCTGAAACACGTTAAAGATCTTAAAACATTGCAAAAGTTTCTAATATTTTGCAGACCGAGACATACTTCAGAGATGAAACTTGATCCATAAATTTCATATCCGTATGAAAATGGGAAAAAAAAATCTTTTTAGTTTTGACTATTATTGTTCTGTCCTATTCATTCCTTATTATGATCTGTCAAACCTTTGGATACCATATTAGTCTACTATCAATTCAGTTTAGTATGGCAAATGCAACATAACAAACTATTATAAAGCAGTCTCATGGAAAACAAGAACCTAAACGAACTCTCAATGCATACCACGTTTCTTGATCACTCTGAGTTCCTTCTTTGTACCCATTGAGTTCTAGCGGGAGGGAAAGTGGTTGGCCAATAGGGCCCCCCCTACCAGCAGCCTTGCTTGAACCTTACTATTTTAATATAGTTATATGCATAAAATTTGTGTGTATGAGTTAGGGGAGCATATATTTGACAAGATCATTACCTATTTTAGGATGCTCATATGAATTCTTTATATGATTAAGTCCAGTTGATTTGAAATTGAAAAGAGTACTGGACCTTGTGCAGAGAGTATTATTTATCTATGCAATACTTTGTTAAACCCCAAAATCCAAGTAAAGGCTAATATGTGCTTTATGCTTGTTTATGGAGATATTTTCTCTTACCCAAGAAGGATAGCGGTTCATGATAGCACGATATAAATGACGTTGTAGATGCAACATCCAACAGTTGGATATAATTGTATCATATGCCAGATTATACTAAAATGCATTTGACAGTCGTGAACCTAGTAGAATTTTCCTAAGAAAATAGAATTGGCTCGGACAACCATTTTGTCATTATTAGCTTTTGTTGATTGAAAAAAACAACTGTGCCTGTGTCGTGTCACACTTTAAACATAGACAGATGGGCCTGTACTCTTACTTTTCTTATACACCTAAAAATGATTCTTTGTCGTAGTTTCGTTCTATTATTGATGTATCCACCTAAAAATGTTTCTTTTGTCGTTTCATTCTATTGCTGATGTATCTTTCTATGTAAAGCTCTCTTTTGGCCGTGGAAAATCATTATGTGAAAAACTAACAGCAGTATTTTATTTCCTTATTCTTAAACTTTATCTTGAACCAAAATCTATGTTCCATTTTGTGAATAATGAATTTGTAACTCCATTCTCTGTTTTAGGAAACTTTCCTTCATTTTCCGCTTTATGCTTTCATCATTAATGGGTTGAATTTTTGCAGAGGTGCTAAAGATTAAGGAAATCGGCAAAGATGTCCAACTTGATGATTCAATTTCAGACTTGCTTATTAAGCTCAAACTCGAGAAATCACCTTCTAACGAGGATTATGAGAGTTCTTCAAACAAAGATGTGGAAAGAGAACTTGACCTCTTTAAGCAAAAGTTTGAAGCTGAAGTGGAGTATTTGGTTCTATCAACAATGGTCCAGAATTTGAGGGTTGTAGCCGTAGATCAAATTTCCATTTTGGATGAACAAAGAACTCGGGTTTCGGACCACACCCAAAAAATGGACAAGCTTGAAGGTATCAAAAATAAGGCTGTGATGATTGAAAAAGAATCCAAGAAACTCGAAAGTATATGCAATGAAATTGCTATAGCTGATGAAACGATGAAATTACAGAACAAGGTGTGCAAGTACGCCTCTTGTTTCTTTGTGCAAGTAATAGTTCTTGTAGTCATTTTAGTAGTCTTTATTTCCCAGTTATCGCCAAATTATGTGGAGGTCGTTCCGACTTAGCGATAAGTGGCGTTTCCTTCGATGATGCTATTTTGATGCACATTTGCCGTTCATTGTTTACTTCCTTCATTGAAGAAGTAAATGTATAGATGAAACCTTGAGTCTATGGTCTTTTGTTGCAAGGGAATTTTCGTTTTGTATCATAGCTGAAACTGCAGCTCTCATTTTGTTTGTAGAAGTTTTGGATATGAATTTGGTGAGAAGATGTAATAATGTAGTTATATAGTTAGTTTGCATGAAAAGTATCTTTGTTAATAAATTCATTTGGCAATAATTTTCTTCCTAAAGTATCTTTGTTAATAAAATCATTTGTCATATGGATACAAAACCAATTCTGTGTTTTAATTTTTTAGCTTATGCAGCTTTTATTCAGTATACGACTACTAATGTTAAGTCCAACCTTTTTCACTCATTCTGAGTTTGTAGTGCCATTTAATATAATTTTGGTTGCTACAAATGGAAGTAATATTAAAGTTTTTTAGCTTGGTTTTACTTTCATGTTTTACAACATAATGTTGATGGTCATCACTTATCAGACCTAACTTTCGTTCACGATTTATTGAAGTTGATATTATAAGCAAATTGATACGAGAGAAAATTCAACTGATTAATATGTATATAGTAGATGCCAAATGAGAGGAGTTGACAGAGGTTGATGACCGGATGCCCCTATTTTGACAACTGCAACTGGTAAATACTTAGGGAAAAAATCACATACCCCTATTCTATTGCCCCAAAATCACTTACCCACTATCATATTTTTTTATCACGTATTCCCTATTCTATTCTAATCTCATTACATTCCCCTCAAGAAGAAATTAACCCATTAATCTCTCCAAATTGCGCACGTGCAGCTCGTGTGCCACACTAATCAGGGGCAATTTCGTCCATTCAAATACCCCAATACAATATAACAGTCATATATTTAACAAAAAACCCCAATTTCGTCTATTCAAGTGGCCTAGTTTCATTATTCCCAAATAGACTAATCTTAATCTCGTAAGAAGGTTTTGTTACATGCTCCAAGAATCAGGTAAAACCTCAATTCCAATCTCTTTTTTCGTGTAATCTTGTTTTAAATTACTCCAATTAAGTTTGTAATGTTTGTTTTCATAGCAAAATGGATCGTATGAGTATTGGCTGTAGAGATTAACCCACCCATGTGCAAGAGACGAGTTATTGGATTTAGAGATTTAGGATTTTCGAAATTTGAGAAAAAACATTATAATTGTTGATTTGAGTGAATTGGAGGGCATTCTCGATTGTAATGTGTTGAGTTATTTGAATTGACGAAATTGCCCCTAATTAGTGTGGCACACGAGCTGCATGTGCGCAATTTGAAAAGATTAATGGGTTAATTTCGTCTTGGAGTGAATGTAATGAGATTAGAATAGGATAAGGGGGTAAGTAATAAAAAAAATAGGATAAGGGATAAGTGATTTTGGGGTAATAGGATAGGGAGTATGTGATTTTTTCTCAATACTTAATCAGAATAATCATTTGTTCTTTGATATTTAGCATCATCCACAACATTTCAACTCAAGCACAAGTATAATTAACAAACTTGCTCCACACCAAAATCGCTCGTTCACCATAAAACTTTTCAAGTGACTTTCGCCGATATCTTCACTATCCTACTCTCAATCTCCTCAAAAACGAAACGTCTCAAGGATGATGGATGAATAAACTACTTGAGGCATGCTAAAAGACGAGACACAGAAACAGACAAAACGATTTGCAACATAAATGCATTTGAGGTGCATAGGAAATACGACTCCTAGATATGTATGCATCAAATGAGATTTGGACACGAGGGGGATGGGAAATCAGCTTTTAGATAAAAGCAGCTCGGCTTCCACCCCTCCGGCTATGCCTGTCATAAGCCGTGTTGAATTTATCGACCAGCTCATTCATGGTGCTGCAGCAGAAACGAGAACTCGAATATGTCAGATACGCAATCAAGTTGTAGTTAGTTTTATCTTTTACATGTTGCAGCTAAACGTGCTGAATCTAAGAGCTTTTGAGTTCTTGGTATTAGTGAAGTGCATTGGGTTAAGGACAAATTACTTAAGGTAACGAGTGTATAGAAAAATAAAGGAATATGGAGAGAATGTCGTATCAAGTTCTAGTTACTCCAAAAGATAATTCCACTTAGATATATCCGTGTCAGCTCATGCAGCAGAACATCTACTACATGCCATAATAATGAGACGTGTGTCTCAGTCCTGGTTAGATCTTAAGGAGGATTCATCGTGCAAAGTAATAAATATAATTTCAACCTCAACAATTTTGCTTCCTGTTCATTTAGCATTGCAAAATAAGATCTAGTCTTCAACAGAGAGAGAGAGAGAGAGAGAGAGAGAGAGAGAGAGAGAGAGAGAGAGAGGAACAGGAATTTCATAGCCATACCTGGAGCAGTTGGTGAACATTGCAAGGTAAGAAATCAATAAGGTGTCATTGTACTCCTGCAAGTACATGGATAGATCACCGGTTAATAAATAAGAAAGAAAAACCACAAGAGTCTATATTCTCAAATTCAAATGTAGCCAGCAGAGAGAAAAAAAAAAGTCCATTAGTGAACAAACAGAATAAATTCAATAAAACTGATATTTTGCCAGTTTACAGGGAAGCAAAGCACGGGTCTACAGTTGAAGCTACACGTAGGAAAATTAGAATTGAAGGAACTCACCATCAAGAAATCATCTTGGAACTTTTCAGATTCAATAGCTGGTAATCTTCTCAGGAGACTAGACACTTGCCTTAGAAGTGAGTTCTCACAAGGAATTTCTCCTGAATGAAGGATCATAAGACAAAAATCATATAAATTCCCTATAAAAAAGCATAGCGAGATTCATTCATCACAATGGCAATATGACATGCTATCCTTCGAAATGAATCATATAAATATTCAAAAGATTATACGCCATACAGCACAGAATTAAGAGTAGATAAGCCTAAAAACTGCAGTTAAAATATCTTTCCTCTGCAAAATGCAAATAGAACTAGAAACACGTGTCCAAAATGGACTTCAAATTTCTCTCATAGATGCTCTGCCTGTCTTACTAGATGTGCATTGAAGATAAATAACAAAGTTCAGACAAACCTTTCTGCATGGCAAGAAGATAGTGGTGTAGCACTCTAATTCTGCTATTCAGCATCTTGATAGCACTATGTATGCCCGTAAGGTGAGCAGCCACTGAAACAAAACCTCAATTGTTGAATTATATAATACTAGATGGAAAGAAAAAGAAAAAAAGAAGGAAAAGTCCAAGCAATAATAGAAAGCTTAGGTCACAATGTAAACTATTTAGCAGAAAAAGAGAGACTCACATTGAGTAGCAGCTGAACCCCCATCAGAGGGTTTAAGATGTGCGACGTGATCGACTGAGATACGTTCAGCTTCCACAGTCTGACAAAAAAGTAAAGAGATCAGTCCACCAACGCCCAGCTTTTGAATGAAGCGCAAATAAAATATGATGCAAGAGAACATACCTCAATGGTGTAGCTTGCTGTGACAAAGATAAGCTGTGGAATGGCATCAATAACATGCAATTCTGTGCGGAAAATGGACAGTCCATAAGAAGGAAGAAGAATGTGATATTAACAAAATTTCTAAATAAGTAATGTATCTATACAAACACATATATATTATCCACAATCGAATATAATATATATATATAGTCCACATGCTATATAAATGACCAGGGTACAACCACCATTATATGGCTAGCAAATATCAATATTTACTGAGCCCAAACCATAATAAATAACTTTTTCCTTAGGCATAATTCTAGACGCCATAGCTCTCGCTTTGCAAAGTCACAATTTTCAAACAAATAGAAATGAGGCAAACAATGGGTTGGCTGTGAGTTAAACAGAGAAACGAAAGAGTCTATTAGCAAGAAACATTCAGTCTCGGGTTCTTTCTCGAACAAGTTTTCAGAAATTTAGAAAATTTGCCCTTGCGGACGTTACACATTGAAAGTAAGATTACACTGAGAGCTCCATTTGATTTGGTATTTTGATATAATAAAAGAATTTTGGTTCACCTAGTTTTCAAACTTGTGCTACGGCAATGCCAGAGAATGGATGTAGATTACGGAAATCATTGTAAGTAATAGCCTAACAAAATTTGAGTATAAATAGCATACAGGTTAAGATGTGCATTTCCAGATATCAAAGAATACAAAATACAAACAATACCACTTTCATAGATTGTAATAGGCAAATCCTTCTGTGCAGGATTAATAGCCGGATTAAGAAGAACATACACTGGGCTCTCGTTGATATCCATCAGCTGTAAGAAACACAACCTTATCAGCATAATTTGAAACACATAAGAACCTCTATCAATCAATTCGAACAGTCATCAACTCCACAACATCAAAACACAACAGAATAATATTTCTAGACCAAAATCAAGTGCCTCGCGTTCATCTCATTTATCCAACGATAACTGGTTTTAGTAAACTAAATTGAAAAGTACGCCCAGCTAGTGTTAATCAACACCACTAATATCAGGTATAGGGTGTAACTTTGTGTGAACCTTATAACAGGCAAAATTAAGCACTCATGGCTTCGCAAGAAAAGCAAATAAACCATCACGACATTCTCCGTATAACTTGAAATGCATAAGAATGCACCTCTATCATTCAACACAACTAGACACCAAATGAGTAACATCACAACACAACAAAAACAAATTCATGGAATACGAAACTAGACAGACACCTTCATCAGCTTTTGGCAATGACGTGTTGCATAATCAGACTCTACTAAAGACAGGTAATAAAACGAGACAAGGCACTCATAGCTTCGCGACAAAACCAAATCAACCGTCACACGCAATCCTCCGTATAACGCGAACCACCTAAAAACCTCTATCATTGAGCACAAATAGACATCAAATGCTACAACATTCAGCACCGTGAATCACAATACCACGATCAACTTAATGCCACTCAACTCACAACAGGTAACAAACATAACGAGAGGTTTAAGCACACTCACAGCTTTGTGAATAACCATATCCGACTCCTCCGCATCGCTCCCCGTCGAATACCACCCGAGCACGTAGAAATTCGGAAACACCTTCTTATCTGCTCATCAACATTAACATCAAAAATCACAAACCCTAACCTAACCCTAACCAACACACACAAACAGTATTATTACGCACAGAGCTCCTGCTTCTTTTCGAGGAAAGGGCGGTCGAGCGAGTGAGTTTCGGAATCGTAGAGGAGCTCGAAGCTGTTGAAGATCTCGACGGTGCGGCCGCGCTGGACGCCGATGACGCAGCCGAACACGCGCGGCGGAGGTGCTGACGTGGCGTCGGATTGGGATTGGGACTGGGACTTGACGCGGGTGTAGTGATCCGAAATGTTGACGATCACGAGCGGGTGGAGCTTGAAGGTGAGGCCACTGCTCGATGATGACGCCATTGTTATGGAATTCGAACAAGAGAGGGTTTTTCAGAATCTTCTCCTCTTTCCCTTTTTGTTTAATGCTTTTTTCTTCTTCTTCTTCTTCTTCTTCTTTTTGTTAATAATATAATTTAGTTCATTAGTTTATTAAAATAGCTTATATGATTTATATAATAATTACCAATAGAAAGAAAGAGATGGTTTATGTGTAGATATAATTAATTGATGAACATCCTTTTGTGATCAATTATATAAATATGTCATAACATCACAACTATAAATACACATTCATTATTAATTTGCAAGGGGAGCTCTTATTTTTCTCTAATGAGTAGCTCAGTCTGTGTAGCTTAATATATGTAATTGTTAACGGGGTAGAAAATCACCTACTTAAAATAAGCGATTATTCAATTACCGAAATTACTTGGTATATAATTTATATTCATAAATGACACCGCATTATAACACGGTTTAAATACCGGTATACTTCGTTAAAAATTATACTATTCATATATCGTAAATCACGACACACGCCTATCAATCGGATTTATAGCTAAAGATTACGGGAACATCCCCTCTCCGAAGCCTCGATGCCATCAGACCATCCACTTCGATAGCCAAACTCAAAGTGTAATGCCTTATTGAAGACTGAGAGCCATCAGAAGTACTTGCCACAAAGGTCCCTACGAAGAACAATGCCATATTGAGGCACTACGGCCCTCGGAGCCCCTATCCCGAAGGCCGGATCCAAAGACAGGAGCCATAATCAGTACAAAAGACATCAAAAAACATACTACGAGGACCTAGACAAAGAAGCACTGCTCCACGAGGACAAAGGAGCCCTCGGAGTCCATATCCAAGCAAAAGCACTCCTCGGAGAACAGAAAACAGGAGAGTCGGCCCCTTGGAACCCCTCAGAGCCTTCGGATAAGATAAGATTTATCCTCGTCAGTGCCCCGTCAACAGAGATATCTTCTCACACATGCATACCGACACCTATACTCACACATGCATAACAACACGTGTATTAACACATGCACAATGACACTTGCCCCTAAAAGACCTCTATAAAAAGGGGGCAAGAACCATAGAACAAGAGGGGGTTCGGGAAGAGGGAGAAAAGAGGGAGAAAAGATCGAGAGAAAAAGAGAGACATATACGCAACCTGCGAACAAATAACTCTTTCTTTCTCTCCTCCCCTCGGAGAACACTCCCCTACCCTCGGAGAACACTCTCCTCCCCTCGGAGAACTCTCCACGAGGACAACTCCTCCAACATATGCAATCGATAAAATCAACATGCGCCAAATAACCAACACCGAGAACCGAACAAAAATAGGAATTACGAGTGGCTTGATTCCCAATCGGGGGATACGTAGGCATCTCGAAAAATACCCGGGTCCAGCCGCAAATCAATAAAAACCAACAATCCCCTCGGGTCGGGATCGGCGTTCCAACCCAAAAATAATTCAGTTAATTAGGATATAATTCCAAACCCGTTAACAAAATGACGTCGTCTGTGGGAAACGCCGTTGAATCCTTGAGCAAGCCCGAGGAGATCGCTGCGAAAACCAAAAGGGGAAGCAGGTGCTACAGCCACGGGGCGATACACTCTGAAGCTAAGTTTTGCTTTCTCCACAATTGCGTGATTCGATTCCAATCTTGGATATCTCCTTGAAAATCATAAGATTTCCTAAATTGCTATATAAGTATATATATAAGTGTATATATACGGAGTCTGTAAAAGACTTGTAAATAAACTTGGGCAGGAGGGGATTTTTTGGCCTACTGCCTGAGAGTTGCAGAGAAAATCTGCAAATGAAGAATGAAAGAAAATGAGAGAACAGAGAAGAAGAAAATAAATAAAATAAAGAGAAGAGAAGTTTCTCCGAGAGGAGTTCGAACACAAGACCTCTCTAATAAAATATCCTGCTCATACCAGTGGGACAAGCTTCTATTGCTTTATAACCCTAGATTTAGGAGTAAAAGTTTATTAACCTCTTATGATACTCACGAGTATCCGTGTATGAAATCGAACTTTTCTAAGTGTGGTAGCTTTGAGCATCGGAACAAGTACTAAGCACTCTCAGGGCATAGCACTTACGAACACTCAAAACGGGAGCTCGCGACGACCCCTACCCACGAGGTAAACGGGAACTCGCAACGACCCCGACCACGAGGTTCGCAGGTGACCACCCCCAAAGGAGTCAATATATATATATATATATATAAAATACGATGACTACGGCTACCCACGCGGGCAATCGAGAGTGATTCACAGGTATTTACACGAGGAATCAAAAACTCTCTAAATATGGCGGAAAAAGTACAAATTATTGCCAATATGTATTTATTCCCAAACCAAATACAACGGGTCTTATTCTCGGACTTTACGAGGAATACACACCCATTCACCAAGATCGTTGTATAATTTTATCATGAGATAAATAGTTTTTCCATCGGAAACACGAAGAGAGTATAAATATACCCAAAATCTATAATCCATGAGGTCTTCGTGCTTAAATATGGACTATGCTCTATATATTTTTGAACACTGACGTTGCCGGAGGAAACTTCGAGCAAAGCTAGCTATTTGTTTAAGCTACATGCAGGCCTTATAGAACCTCGGATGAAGCGTGACGAACGCCATGTAGAAGAAAGGGGTTTCGCAGGGAGTTATGAGGAGAATTCCTTGATAATGAATTAGCGCGCATGGAATGAGGAGGCATCTGGACTCCAGATAAGTGCTACGAACCTCTTACGCAGTTTTGATTTCGATAAACTTATACTATAAGTATAAAATTCAACAGAGAGACATAACTTTATCTTTCCAAACAAGCAAACTCCAAAAGTGAAAGCTTGCAACGGAAACCTTTAGGATTAAGTGAAAACATTCACTAATCCCAATATATATACTAAGGGAATATCCCAAAAAGATTTATAAACAAAATAAAAGATAAAACGATGGCGTAAGAGGCCTACGATGCCTCAAAAAGCCTTACTGTGTCTTAAAGCGTGCCCCCTCCGGGTAGGAAGACCCTACTCCGAGGACCGCACAGTCTTGAACAAACAAACTATATTTTTCCAAGGCATTGCCTGCACAAAATAACGGGAATGTAAAACTTCCCGAAGAAAGAAATGAGTAAACAATTAAAGAGAATATTAGTCCTAGATCAAAAGGATTAATAAATGGACAATACTGTTGTCACGAGTACTTCCGATGAGTTGTACCCACTCCCAACGAGGAGGCCCATCGGGTGTGACCAATACCGCTCGATTACTAACCCAAATCGGTAGGAATGGCCATCTGACGAGGGCACCTAGCGTCCCTCGGAAAGTCACGATGAGTCAAAACCAGATATCAGGGTGGCATCGGATAAAAAGCGAACCCGGATGGATCCACCTGATTCAGATATCCATCACAACACCGAGCAGGGCCCCAACGGACTCCCGAGTCCCATAAAACACTCCCGACGAGGAGGCCCATCGGGTGTGACCAATATCGCTCGGTTACTAACCCAAAGCGGTATGAGTGACCATCCGACGAGGGCACCTAAGAGTCCTTGGAAAGTCACGATGAATAAAGAAAAGATATCAACGCGGCATCGAAAAAAAAGTAAACCCCGATGGATTCGCGAGACTCCGATATCCATCAATGCGCCAAGAGGGACCACTACAAAGGTTAAAAAAAAATAAAAAAAAAAAAAAAAAAACCTCTCGCCTCAATGAAGGCACGCCTCAACGAAGGCAACACGAAGAAAGAAAAACCCTCCCGCCTCAAAGAAGGCATCAGGGGTGAAAAATTTCTCGCTTCAATGAAGGCATCGAAAATAAAAAACTTCTCGCCTCTAAGAAGGCAACCACGATATTCCCCTCGCCTCTTCTAAGGTAAGCAAAAAACTGGGGGGGGGGGGGGGCTTATGTTAAACGGATATAAACATCGAATGACAAAGGCCTACGATACCCTAAAATAGTTTCCCGATACCTTACCAAGGCTTTCCGAGTCCTATATGAGACTCGGATGCCTTTCGAGGATCTACGGGACAATCACGACGCAATAACCGACAAGGACCTACAAGGTTCTAAAAAATTCTACGATACCTCTCTAGAAAATCCGCGATACTCGTACCCTTTAACCTATTAAGTTTCTAGTGCAGTCATAATGACCGACTGCACTAAAAACTGGGGGGCTTTGTTAACAAGGTAGAAAATCACCTACTTAAAATAAGCGATTATTCAATTACCGAAATTACTTGGTATATAATTTATATTCATAAATGACACCGCATTATAACACGGTTTAAATACCGGTATACTTCGTTAAAAATTATACTATTCATATATCGTAAATCACGACACACGCCTATCAATCGGATTTATAGCTAAAGAATACGGGAACATCCCCTCTCCGAAGCCTCGATGCCATCGGACCATCCACTTCGATAGCCAAACTCAAAGTGTAATGCCTTATTGAAGACCGAGAGCCATCAGAAGTACTTGCCACAAAGGTCCCTACGAAGAACAATGCCATATTGAGGCACTACGGCCCTCGGAGCCCCTATCCCGAAGGCCGGATCCAAAGACAGGAGCCATAATCAGATACAAAAGACATCAAAAAACATACTACGAGGACCTAGACAAAGAAGCACTGCTCCACGAGGACAAAGGATCCCTCGGAGTCCATATCCAAGCAAAAGCACTCCTCGGAGAACAGAAAACAGGAGAGTCGGCCCCTTGGAACCCCTCGGAGCCTTCGGATAAGATAAGATTTATCCTCGTCAGTGCCCCGTCAACAGAGATATCTTCTCACACATGCATACCGACACCTATACTCACACATGCATAACAACACGTGTATTAACACATGCACAATGACACTTGCCCCTAAAAGACCTCTATAAAAAGGGGGCAAGAACCATAGAACAAGAGGGGGTTCGGGAAGAGGGAGAAAAGAGGGAGAAAAGATCGAGAGAAAAAGAGAGACATATACGCAACCTGCGAACAAATAACTCCTTCTTTCTCTCCTCCCCTCGGAGAACACTCCCCTACCCTCGGAGAACACTCTCCTCCCCTCGGAGAACTCTCCCCTCCCCTCGGAGAACTCTCCACGAGGACAACTCCTCCAACATATGCAATCGATAAAATCAACATGCGCCAAATAACCAACACCGAGAACCGAACAAAAATAGGAATTACGAGTGGCTTGATTCCCAATCGGGGGATACGTAGGCATCTCGGAAAATACCCGGGTCCAGCCGCAAATCAATAAAAACCAACAATCCCCTCGGGTCGGGATCGGCGTTCCAACCCAAAAATAATTCAGTTAATTAGGATATAATTCCAAACCCGTTAACAGTAATGGTATAAGTTTAACAACTTCGCGTATGCAAACCTAAGCAACTTTTATATATATAGTTCGACATATGCAACAAACTCAACCAAAGATCTAACAACAATCTCACTATGGGGCCACAACTACTTAAACACCATATCAGTCAATCATTATCCACTTCCAGCTCAGTACAATGAACTACGTTCGTCTCGATTCCCATAACAAGATAGAACAAGATATTTAGGCAGTTTGGTTTAGTCTCGTTATCTCAAGTTTACTCTTAAATCAATAAATGCTCGTCCCCTGCCCGTGTATGTTATTTTCTAAAATCAAAATTAATTTGTTATTTCATTTTATTAAAATAGAGTAATGGCAAATATATAAATTTTGCCTAATAAAGAAAGGCAACTAAAATTTGGGGATTTTTCTTTTTAAAATAAAAAAAAAAGTATGAAGAACTTTGGGTTAAAAATAATCTCTAAAAAAAAGACCCAAAATCCAACCCATATTGTAACATCCATAAATTTTCCTAGTACACATATATATATATATATATATATATATATATAAATAAATAATATAAGTATTATATAGATACTTCTTAAAGAAAAGAAATAGATTATTATTTGGTTAATTGTCTTTTAGCCCTTCATCTTTTAAAAATCATTATTTGGCCCCAAATATTTTAAAATATTGATTTAATCCTTTTAATTTAAATTTAGATAAAATAATAAAAACAAATAATTATTGAAATCATATTTTTTTCTTCCCTATGACTCCAATAAGTAATGGTTGGGACATGACGAAACATAATAGTCCCACACATTAAAAGCTTGAATGAAAAAAGTCTTCACAATAATAATTTCATATAATTAACAATAGGATATATGTGAATAAAATATTGTTACATCAAACTTGACTAAAAATTCTAAAAAAAGCACAGTAAATGCTTGAATATAGTAATCTAAATAGTATCGAAATTGTTGGTGAGTTAATTACCCCAATCATGTGAGTTTACCTATAAATAAAAGCTTTTTTCTTTGTAAAAATTTCACACCAAAATTCCTTGAGAGTTCGCATATGCCTTCTTCACCAAAGTTATTCCATTTTTCGTCCTCTACTCAAATAAAATATTTCTAAAAGTTCCTAAACTAAAAAATTGTGAGAAAAAGTTCAAATTCTAATTCTTTCTAAAAAATCCAATTTTACCCCTAAACTTGAAAGATATAAAAACAATATCAAGGCTTAAAATCTTGGAAAACTGCTTTATACACATATTTCTAAGTGTGTTTAGAACAAAAACCCTCAAAAATATTTGGAATTGCAATTGATTAGAATGGACGATTAAAGGTAATTTTAAGTTTGCTGTAATTTTAAGCCATAATAGCATATCTTTTTTGATTCTTCAAATTAACCTATGTTAACAATCAAAAAAAAAAAAATTAACCTATGCATAATGATACTAATCTTAAAATTGATCATATGTAGCAGTTAATAAAGTCATGATGATATGTTAAAACCCGTTTGTTATAAGTTTTAATCAAGTATAAGTAATAATTATGCCTTTTCTTTTAATCACATATTGTAGGAAAAATATTCGTACTTAATTTCTCTTTTATTCCAAATCAATGTGTGAAATTGTGTTATGGTCTAAGTTATAACCTGATTATATAACCTTGTTTCCAAGTTAATAATTAAGCTTCCTCTTAAATTAGTTCTACAAAATTATATCTTTGTGACTCCTATATATGTAACAATATGTATTGTTAATAGGTAGTAAGCATAGAAAATTCTATAAATTATTAGATACGAGTCTCATGTTAAATAAAAAGTTTATTTATGTTATAATTAATAGGTAACTTTAAAATAAAATAAGTACGCCTAAATAGTTCATACATGGATTTTATTAAAAAAACTAATTACCTTACGGTGAAATCGCGAGAACCGAGTTAAAATGTGATTATTTGTCATCTTTCTATTTATTGACTTGGTTGTAACCAAATGTTAAAGATAAAAAGGACATATGAGAAAATATAACAAGCTATACAAGTTAATTATTTAGTTTAAACTTATTAACACATTTAAATTTATTTAGAAGACGCCGCAAAATTTTTCGAACAAGAAGTTATTGTCGCACGTGAGATTTATAATACTTTTAAGCCTTGTTTGGCACATGGCTTGATGAGTTTGGACTGAGTACTTGTGATTCTTGGTTCTAAATGGAGAACAACTTATTCTTTTAACAAAATCGTTTTCATTTATGATCTCATTTCGTAACCTAATCATTTTGATTAATGTTGAAATATTCTTGGACCATGGATTTTTAATCATTTTTCATAATTACAACAATTTTAGAATATGATAATCCACATGTTGGTTCTTGAACTGTGCAACGAGCAACGAACTATGTTCATGACATGTAGCTCAAAAGCAACAGACACTGTCTAGGTTACTAGCTTATTGTTTATCTGTTATACCTATTGGGACGCCTTTGGGAAGTTGGGCCCAAGTATTGAGACGGTTTACTGCTGGGCAACAAGAGTTGTTGGTTTAAGTAAATTCGCTTAATACCCATTTATCTAGGCGCTGCTTGCAGTCAGGAGTTGGCTATAACCGCGTGCTAGGTTGACTTGTACTCGAGCATGTCTCTTGATCTATTCGCGAGGTCGCTCCTCGTTGGGAGGTACAATGTAGTATATTGGATGAAATAAGGTTGAATGTGTTATATGAGATGCACGAGTTCATTATCTTGTTATTCGTTTGTTATTTTTTACCTTTCAGTTCTAATGTTTTTCCTTTCATACAATATCAAATTCCACATATTTGTTACATCTACTATTGTTACTGAAGTCACCAAAGAGTTACATCTCCTGTTATTTTTCTCTGTCAATTCCTCAGAATAAGCGAGGCTTAGCAAGACAGTTGGAACAAACTACTCTGGACGTGTGAGATTTAAAATAAATTATAAATCAAAAGTGTGTGAAAGTAAAAATAAATCTCTAATAATTGTGTATTTTATTACGTATTCGATATTTTGAGTTTCGTGTGGATTGTAATAATAAACTCTATGAATCTTGAAAGCTTCCGTTATAATAGATAAGTTTGTATTTGGTTTTATTGTGGTTCTATTTTAGTGAGCCTATATGAGGTAGCATTAAGGTTCAAATTGGAAATTTGCAAATCCTATTCGGAGACCTAAACGAGAATTTAGAGTTAGGCACCTCACCCACACCCTATTACCTAACAAAAATATAATAAAGGGATAAAAACATGAAGCCCCCCCAACCTATTGACACTTTTACGACTTGCCCCCTAACCTATTTTTGTAAGCACTTTGCTCCATAACCTGTGCACGTATGTTCTATTTACCCCACAAGTGTATTTTATGTCTGAATAATTTCAATTTGGGGTGCTTTTCGCCGTTTTTTTTGTCATCAACTTCCAAAATACATCTAATACAACACATATGAGTCGGGTGGAAGGGAATATGACGGTCAAAAAAGGGCAAAAATACGGTGGTAGGTAAATATAACAAGTCATCAAAGGTTAAAAGGCAAAGTGTTCATAAAAATATATTAGGGAAACAAGTCGCAAAAGTTCGAATAGGTTAGGTCGACGCTTTTGCCCTTATAATAAATATATCAACAAAAAATAATAATTTAACCCCTGCCACATTTCCCAATACGATTAAAGCCCCCATTTTTTCATTTCTTCTGCAAAAAGACATAATATATATACACACACATATACATACACACATACATACACATAATTCATTCCAACCTCAAAATCTAATCATCATCCCCAGTCAAATTTCAACACCACTAAATTATTTTTAATTAGTTTTCAGTTGACGGTGGTGATATGGCGGTGCGTGAGCTCGTGACTGGCGGCGCCGGTCAGTGTGTGGTCCCGGGCTCCTCTTCCTCCGCTAACCCCTTCGGTGCTCTCGCCAACGCCCTCATCGGCTCCTCCTCCAAAACTCAGGTTCGTTCAGCTAATTCATGTAGCTTTGATAGTATATATATATATATATATATATATATATATATATATATGTATATGCATACTCGATGGATCGTGATGATTGATGGTTCAATTGATTGATGATTACTGTGGTTGGTGTTGGTTAAGTGGAGAAACTGTGGTGAGTAATCATTTTGGCGATGAGCTAGGAGGAATTGAGTTGGTTAAGTGGAATTCGGTGATGGAGTAGGGAAATTACTTGTTCTGCGGTTGATTGATTGGGAAATTGCGTTTAATTCGTGCTAGTTAAGTGCGGAAGCTGCGATGATGATTCGTTTGCGGAGGATTGGTGTGAATTGAAGCTGATTAGGCTGTCGTCGTGGTTGGGTTGTCCAGCTAATTAGTTAACCTCTTATAGTAATAATACTTGATGTAGGGTAAACTAAGTGTTTTTTTGTTGGACGTTACTAATTTATTCATGCATTTCTGTCTGATGTACAATGGTTTTTTAATGAGCTACAGAAGGTTCCAGTTTCCGTTGACCCGATAATGTGATGGTTGGGGGGGGGGGTGTTAGACAGGGGATTTAGATTTCTCAGGGAGATTTATCTATGAACGTATTATGGTCTGCTTCCCAGTATATTTTCAGTTCAGTTGGATTAGAGTTGACCTTTTGAATATATGAATATCCAGCGAATACAAGGTCTGCAAGTTTTCTGCTCTTTTGTCGGGGCGAAGGCATTTGTCTTTGGTATATTATTTGTTAATTATAGCTACATGATTTACAAGTTGGGGGCGTTTAGTGGTTAATTATAGTGGTAAGGAACCTCGTCTGTTATTTGAAATTTGGAGAAAATTTCCAAATAGCAAGTATTTTCTCATACATTTCAGATTCGCTACACCTCAATAGTGAAAAATATGATTTACTACACAAGATAGATAATTAACAGTGCTATCATTTTAAAAGCTTTTTCTTTTATTGTTTCTTGGTGCTGGATGGTTTATATCGTGTGCTGCTATCGTGGATACTCCTTTGATGGATATTACACCACTGGAATGCAATTTATTGGCTCACACTTCCCTTATTGTCGTGAGCTGATCTACGGAAACCAGTTAGTATATTTTGACTCATTGATCAAATAAACACTTCGTTATTATGACCAAGCAGGAAAGACTGCGGGAGATTCCTACATCAAGTAATACAACTTATGATGGGAATTCATATGTTGGGGTGCAAGAGCCCTTTGCAGTTCTTCCAGGGTCAGAGCTTGAACAACATGCATTACATCCTAATGCCCAGGTTGATATTTCTCTGTTTCACGAATTTTACTTTTTGGATGTTGGATCTGTTTTAAATTCTTCTTTTTTCTGCCAGGGGTCGCAATTTCTTCAAGGCTTCCGGTCTGCAGACCAGAATAGGTTTGCAGATGCTTGGGATGAGATACAGAGGCCTCAAATGAGTGGACCAACAAATTTACCTTTAGAGCAGCCAGGGTTCCAACAAGATTTTGATGGTAACTTGGGGAGTTACTTGCTATTGTGGTTCCTGTCATGTCATGTCTCAGTTTCTCTTATGATGTCGTTAATTACTTTGGGAGGAAGGATTGCCGTTTTTTTTTTTTTTTTTTTTTTTTTTTCTGTCTCGAGGAAGCATCCGCTTTTCACAAACTTTGATTTCTGACCAGCCATTTTCCTTCATCAGGGCCACCTCAAAGAGTGCTGTCAAATTTTTTGCAATCTTTTCTTCACAGCGGCCAAGGTGGCATGGCTTTTCGTCCCACGTCACTTCCTTTGTTAGGATTGTCTGAAGGAGACAAGAAATGCATACGTGATCGTAGCAGTATTATGGCTCGTCATCTTTTTGCAGATAAGAGCGAAGACTTTATTCATGCACAGGTTATTTTCATATGCTTGACAACCGTGTTAAAATGATTTATTTCCGTATAATTCTATAATTTATTAAAACGAATTGTTGTTTATGTCTGACATGTACATGTTCCTCCCCTGCTGTAATGATACTTTTAGGTGTTTGGAATAGTTTTAGATTCAAGCTCTGCCTGCGCCGTTGATTCAACTTATTGAACTTTGAGTAGTGGTGAATGCATTTCACTTGTTTGGATAACTCTGTCAGGTTCTCTATTTTCACAGTACATTTTTGGACTCCGTGTCTATAGAATAGCTGTATTCCGTTAACCTCATCAGTACCTTGGGTCATCTGAGTGTCATCGTCATTTATCATTTTGGTACGATTCAAGAAGTTCAAACATCACTGAATCCTCGTGCCATGTCTAAAGAAGAAATCATCCATGAGATTGAATTTGTATTTAGATAAAATCCTCACTTCATAATGGAGTATTATCTGATGAAAGTATAGGGATATGGTCTGTGTTCTTTTTGGTTGTAAGAATTCCTTTTCTTGTTCTGCTTGTGAACATCTGTGGACGTACAGCAACATTTGATAAGATGTTCTTTCCCATGTTAATGTTGATAGTTGATAAATATGTGGCAGAGCCCTTAAATTGGCTGCTTTGTGAGGTTAATTCATGTTTCTTACATTAGTAAGCTTCTGGTGGTACTTTTCGCTCCGTTGAAATAATTTATTTGTAACCTTTTCAGGTAAATGCCCTTTTGTCGTCTTTAGAAATCGACGATGATTTTCGGGCTAGAGGCCCTATGCCTGGGAGATATCCAGAGATGGAGGAGTATTGGAATGAGTCACAAAGTATGAGACCTGGGCCCCCTGCGATGGATGGATGGGTTTCTGAGTTCAATCACCAGCAGGCTGGCCTTGATGATCCAAACTTGTGGGTTCAGTCATTCCAACGACAACATGGTGCCAACGGTTGGGCATCTGAATTTGAGCATGTAAGTATGTTGTATCACATACATTTCTTTGACTGATTCAATATCATGTGGTGTAGATAGTTTCAAGATGGTGACATAGTGATGATAGGATAACTGGTCAACTGTGCAGTAGTTGCTGATATTTGCAAATCCAATAAATGTATAAGTGTTTTAGATTAGTAATATTTATCTTGACAAATAAGTTTCATTCTCTAAAAACTTTGATGATTTGTAAACAACCTATCAGGAAGCAACAGTTTAAGATCATGTGAACAAAGTTTGATGTTTTTACAACCTATAACGAAGAGTACATAACACCTCAAATTAGTATGAATATGAGTTCTTATGATCCGTATCTACACTTAAGGGGATTGTATCTATCAAATAAGAGGGCAGTCCATGCGCACTTGAGTTCTGGCGCATTTTGTTGTGCTCACTGAGAACACATCTTCTACAAATTGCATGCTGATATCTGCTATATGATTTTCCTAAAATTTCAGGAGCACTCCCAGCTAGCTTCAGTTCATCAACTAAGAGGTCCTAACTTTTCTAATATAGCTTCCACGGAGCACAGTCGGATGCTGGCAGAGACTCTAGCTCGAAACAATGACCCAAAGTTTCAGGTAATGGTGATCTTTCAAAATTTGCATGTAGTGAGTGCTTCTTCATCTTGTAATTTGCTCGTATTGTACTTTTGTGCTCAATATTCTGTAGAGCACGATCGTATACCCTACAAATTGGGCATACGATCTCAGAAGATAACGTACATGGTCTGGGTTATTGATAATGTGCTTCTCTACTCAAGTTTCGTGGATTGTATTTGCAAATTTGTAATTAGAAATTGAGCTGAGCAGAAAATAGATGTCATCATATGAGAGGGTGTGTTCTCATCAGGTTTTATTTTCTTGTATTGCTATTTTTTTTTCTAACTTTTCAATAACTATTTCTGGGTGCACAGAATTCAAAATTCCTACAGTTTGTATCAAAAATGAGCCGCGGGGAAGTAAATATTGAGGGTAATCAAATCACGCCAGCTTCAATATCTGCACCTGGAGACTGGGCCACAGAATATGAGCAACAGCATGGTGCAGGCCAGTCATGGGCTAACCAGTTTGCTAATGAGCAGGCAAGTACAGACTTAGTAAAAATGTTATGAGCGAGGGCTATATTAATCCCTTAGTTTTATCTTCTCTTCTCTGGAATATCGAAGAGGCTTCATTATTTATTGATGTAATGCTCACCATATCCTCCAACTTGTTCAATTGAGTAAAATTATCAACGTTGATGTTTTCCTTCTTGCATATAGTTATCTGTTCATGAGAACGCTTTTGAGCATGTTAACCTTTAACCATTTACGCGAATATGTTGGTATCTGAACTCTTTTTCTCTTCAGCTTTCTCACGGACCTCATGGATGGGCAAATGAGTTTGCTGCTGAGCGGGAGCTACATGGAACATCAGATGAATGGGTCAATGACTTTTCCAAGTTAAATGTCAACGACTGGACTGAAGAATTTGAACGTCAAGTTGCTGATGGAACGTTGGGTGAAACTTCTGATAATTGGGCAGATGTCTATGATGAGTAAGATATAACATTTTCGGGAAATGATGGGATGAAAGTAGACTCTCAAGTTTATCGATTATTGAGCTTAATACATTATGCTTTTACTTTTGGCCTTCTTTACTGTGTTATAATGTGATCAGATTGTTTACAGCATCACTGGCAGCAAAGTTACGTGCGTAATATTCATGCCCAAATTTGTCGTACATAACGGACAAGCCTGTTGATTTTGTAGCTTTTCAGGAATGGGTAGTCTGTGACATACTACAAACTTTTCGTACACCTGCCACAGTATTATTTGAATTAAAACTACATGCATTGAGACAAACATGTTTGCTTTCCACATTCTGTTTCCTTATAATGGGCGAAAATAGCACACTTGAGAAGAAGTTACAAGAGAGTTATTGGGCAGGCCTTACCTCAAACTATGGCTTGGGGTCAAATGGAAGGCGGCAAAGTAAAAAGCAGCTCCTGGTTAGCCAATCAGTGGGCAGGGTTACTTTGTACAAAAGAAACCAATGTCTAGAAATCAGTGACAGCTGACATGAGCGAATTGTAGCCTTAATAATCTATCTTCTATTGGTTCATAACTAGAGATATTAAAATTTAACCACTGTCGATGGATACATTGTGTAGAGTAATTTGCTTTGTTGGATATTGCCATCCAAATTAAGGATCACTTCTTAGTGTTAGACAGAACAATACAGGGTATGTTTTTTCAAAAAAGAAGAAGTATATTATTTAGCATAATATAAAAAACAGGGATAAAATGTAAACATTATAGTGTTTTGAAACTCTGAACATAAAGCAGAATAAATATTTTTTGTCTGTAGCACGTCATGTTTGAGCCCAATGCCTTTGGCGTGAGCCACTGAATATAATTATGGTTTTGATATGCAGGTACCTAAATGAGCAAACAGCATTAAGATCAGGGGCATCGAGGGGTGTGTATGAGTTCTCTGATCTAAATCCTTATGTTGGCCATCCTAACCCTTTGAAGGAAGGGCAAGAGCTGTTCCGCAAGGGGCTTTTAAGTGAAGCTGTTCTTGCTTTGGAGGCTGAGGTTTTGAAGAACCCTGAGAATGCAGAGGGTTGGCGGTTACTTGGTATAGCACATGCCGAGAATGATGATGATCAACAGGTTAGTATTGTATGTATTCAATGCACAGTTTTTATATTGGCTTTGCTATCCTTTTTTGCCCCAAGTTCAGTGGATTTTACTGTTCTATTTATGTGATACTCATGACTGCATTAGATTCTTGGAGATGAGCCATAGGAGAATTTAATTAGATTTTAATTCAACAGTTTTTTTTTTACTTGTTAACTTTGTGGTATAACTTTATATTGATTTCTGTAAATCGTATGTGTGATATTCTTATCACAGGCTATTGCAGCCATGATGCGTGCCCAGGAGGTTGATCCAACAAACTTGGAAGTGTTACTGTCTCTTGGTGTGAGCCATACAAATGGTTAGTAGTTGCAGGCCAAAATTAAATGAAACACTGGTCGGCCCAAAATTGATTGAGCTAGTATTGCAATTATCAATGTTATTTAACTTAACTATTGTATGTTCATAAGATGCTTTCTCAACTTAAGTTAATAAGCTGAAACATGTTGATCTTCACACAATATTCTGTAATTTATTTTATACTACATTGCCTCTAAGAAGTTACTTACTGTATGTAAATATTAAAGAATGATGTATTCATTTCTATTCTTATATTTTCCAGAGTTGGAACAGGCTGCTGCATTGAAATACTTGTATAGTTGGCTACGCCATCATCCCAAGTTTGGGACGATCGTTCCTCCAGATCAGCCTGAGAATCTGTATTATGCTGACGTAAGGAACTGTTTTGACTGCCTATATAAGAAACCTGTATACGCGAGAAGCATTTATGATTAATCGGTTATGTTTTTGGCCAGTCCTTCATTAATCTCATAGTAGTATAAAGCTTGCCTGTCTTCGTTCGTTTAGGATCGTATTTCTTGGTTTTAATATTATTTTTGTAAAACATCTGGATGGAAAGATATTCATTCTGGTGGTTTTGAATGCTGTGGAATAGGTGGCTAGGTTGTTCAATGATGCAGCTCAACTGTCACCTGAAGATGCTGATGTACATATAGTGCTTGGAGTGCTGTACAACTTATCCAGAGAATATGACAAAGCCATTGAAGCTTTTCAGACGTCTTTAAAACTCAGACCACGAGATTATTCACTCTGGAATAAGCTTGGTGCAACACAAGCTAATAGTGTCCAGAGTGCTGATGCTATTAGTGCTTATCAACAGGTAACTTACCCAAAACTTCTTTCTCATCTATTCATCTTGATACAGTGTGATGCACTGTGGTATACGGTATGATGGCTTTTTCTGATGCTATGGGCTTATGTTGTAATTTTTCTCTCTTCAGAAGTTGTAGTGTTTTTAATAAATCCATATGCAAAGTGGACAGCAGTGCTTACCGTTATGAATTAGATTCAAAAACCTTATACTACAATAAACCCAGTTTTAGTGTGTGTGGAACACCGAGCTTTTTAACTATCAGGGCTTGTCCCTAAAAGAAATCGTGTCAGAGAACAAGTGACGTGCTTGACAATATTATTTTAAGTCCTTGCAAGTCTTCTAAGCTACTGAATACCTGTGAAAAAAGACAGCTCTAGAAACTGTAGGTAGTGACTTGGCATCCAACTGATCCACGTATAGTAAATGAGTTATGCATATTGGTTATGCGATTGTTTGAAACTATAAATTTGTATTAATTCCTTGAAATGTCATGAAATTATATGTGAAAACCTTGAATTCATTTTAGGACAAGTGAAGAAGGTCTTCTATATACCATGGTTGATATCTGAACCTGCATTTTCTCCCTTCCTTTTTTCTTCTGTTTTATTTTTTTTTGGGTTACAATAGTTGATGAGACCCTCAAGTGTCCCTAGTTGACAATTGGTGGCTTGTTGCATTCTGATACTGGCATGATTTATTTTGTTCCCGATTACCCAAGACCCAACTCAGCTGGCCATAATGTAGCTTCTCTATTATCTTTCAGGCTTTGGATTTGAAGCCTAATTACGTGCGTGCGTGGGCAAACATGGGCATTAGCTACGCCAACCAGGTAATTTCTACCTACTGAAATGTGGAGTGATTGTTATGCATGCATCATTTGCTGACAGAAGAAGGATTTAGTTGACAAGATTATGGCTAAAGCAGTATAATTTGTATTCAAGATGTACTCATGGCAGAAAGACAGCAAGTTGGAAGTTATTAGACTCACCAAGACCCCTTCTGATGTATAAAAGATGAAAATTTATTCTCCCATACGAAATATGGTTATCATAGTTCTGTATTTCACATTGAGTTCAATCATACACCCACACACAGCATGTCCTTTATCCTGGAGAGTAGAGTTTATTTCAACTTTTTTGGATCTTGATGCTTTTCATCTTTGCTCCCAACATTGAACTCAAAATCCAGTGGTTCTCGTCGAACTAAATTTACTGTGCCACGGTAATCACTTGATTTTAACAAAGTATTTCATGTTCAGGGTATGTATGAGGAGTCAATTCGTTACTATGTGCGAGCCTTGGCTATGAATCCAAAGGCTGATAATGCCTGGCAATATTTGAGAATCTCATTGAGGTATTTACCTTCAACTAACAGTATCTGGCATTATGATAGCCATTTACTGAAAATTCATTTACATCTTTGCCTTTATTTTTGCAGCTGTGCGTCACGGAACGATATGCTTGATGCTTGCGACTCGAAGAATCTCGATGTCCTCCAAAAGGAGTTTCCCCTGTGAGAAAACTTAGCTAGTATCAGTACATTGTCAGATGGAGAAATAAAAGCCGCAATAGTTGTAGAAATGCTTCGAAGTGTGTCGATCCGATCTGCTACTGTTATAGAATCCAAATATTTATGAATTTATAGGAGGCATAATAAGGAAATAATCTCCATGTCTGTTTTCTCAAGTTCTTTGCTGATGTACATTTGCTCATTTAGCTAATGAGGCTGTTGTACTTATATTTAAAGATGAAGGGGCACTTTCTGTAATTCTTATTTCGTATGTAACTTGAATTTGTGTTCAGAATATTGATAAAGAGCAAATCACCAACAAAAGGTTTATAAAAATTACGTTTGTTTTCTTATTTGTGCTTAGTCATTTGGGGCTGTTTTTGTTAAGAAAATAAATTATAGTGTGTTTGTAAATATACAGAAAAGTTGTTTTCATTTTTTCCACAAAATAAAATAAAATTAGATGCTTGCAAATTGCAACGTTCTCTCAGTAAGTAATGTAGAATTGATATTATGATTTCTACAATGCATGGTTATAATCTTAGACACAAAAATTTGAGAAATTAGATATGACTGCATGTTCAAAATCGTTTCAATATATTATCGGCCGACTGTAGGTGAACTTGTATTGCTTACAAAATTTCCATTAGCAAACCTCTACTCAAGTGATCTATAGCCACAACAAAGTGAATCCCAGTGTCAAATTCCAGACCTAAAGAAAAACCAGCACTCGGAAATTGAGAGCCGGTTGTTATTCCGTTCATGTGCAGACGAGTGCTCCAGAAATTTTCCGACACGCAAAGGCTTTGTATATTCATAACCACTTTCTCCAACTAATCGATCTTTTATCAAAAGACAAGAATCTCGGGAGACTGAGGAGACTATTCGCTCGAGTAATACCTTCGAGGGCGAACCATTCCTCGTCATCTGCTGTTGAAAGACACTCTGCTAAACTTCTTTTGGACTGGCCAATTTCATTCTCTGTCGTCTTTTCCTCCACTTCCTCAGCAAAGGCCACTATTTCGCTAGTCGTATCTTGAGGTTCGAGAGGAGTATGAGAAGCAACAGCATCTACAATTTGGTTCTCGGTGTCGACTTGTGACGAAACTGTTTTTGTTTCTTCTTGGGAAGCCTTCTTGTTTTCTTCTTCAGGAACTTCTATCGTGTCGTTTTGTGCTTTCAGGAACAAACAAACGACAGCACAGTCATCGGTTTTTGAGGTCGGGTACTTTAGCCGCCACGCTCTAGTAGCACAATCGACAAGAGCTCTGGATGCCGTTCCACGACTAGGAGCTGACGCCACAATGTCTACTGCTTCCTTAATTGAGAGAACATCCCACACCTGTATCGAAAATTTGTTACTTAAAATCAAAACGAGCTGGGATTGTTGGAAGAACAATAAAAGTGAACGCTAAAACGTAGGCATTCTGTTAAAAAGCTTATCTAGTAATAATACCCCATCAGTGGCAAGAACAACGAACTCATCTCTATCAGTAATATGGTGGTGATAAACATCTGGGACGGAAATCAAACCGAAATCCTTTAGACAAAAGTCCCCAAAGGCTCTAGCCATGGCCAAGCCAGGTGAATTGCTGTTAGGCAACCATACGCGCGAGACTTCTGGTTCATCTTGTAGTGCAAAAACCCGCCCTTTACATTTCTGGATCCTAGCCGCTTCTCCTGAAATACAAAAGACGAAGATATTTAGCTTTATCACTGAACATGTGCAATGTTCAAATAAAGGGCTTGTTAATAGCATGTGTAAGACAAGAGAAAACCAAGTGAGACGAAGAGAAATACTTGGGAGATTCGGTTTCAAGTCCACAGTTAATTGTACAGCCATCAGAACATTGTCCTCATCTCGTGTCGCCAATACTGCTCTTGAGTCGCCAACATTTCCGATTATAAGATCCTGACCCTGGATAATCATTTCCATAAGACATCCCATAGCACATTAGCAATTAAGAGGAAAAAGGAAATAACCACCGATCTTTTACCTCATGCTATATAATCAACATACTAATCAAAAGTTACACCGAATTCTGAAAATACAATACGATATGCACAAGTAACTACCTGTTTTATCAATGCAACAGCAGTTGAACCACTACAATGGCAATCAATAGTAGGATGCAGCTTTAGTTCCTTATCCATTAACTCGAACGCCTTCAACATTGAACTTTTTAGCGGAATATGCAGTTTAGGGACTTCCGTATTTTCCTCCGGTTCAGCCGATTCAAAGACATCATCATCATCATTGTCATTATTATCAGCAATCATGACATCATCAAAACCTCTCATTCCTTCACCATTTCCATTCTCATGCAAATTTCCATTCACACCCTCGGCACTTTGGTTATTTTCAAGTATACTCTCCCACAGTGAACGCAGCAAAACTGGAAGGGAGTCGCGAACTTTTCTTGCAACCACGTGACCGTAAGGACCATGACCATCAAACACACCGCAAAAAGTTGCATTGCCATTGCATTTAGTAGAGAAATTCTACCAAAATAAACAACTCAAGAAAGTCATTAACTAAACCTGAAAAACACAATAACAAGATCGACCATTCTTGCATTTCTTCAGAAACTTAGAACAACATATTTTCTTCAACAAAGCATAATAATTGTGTAAATTGTAAACCGATCTGTTATGCTTAATAGACACATTATGACCGTGTGAACAAAATAGACATATTAAGCTACTTACGGCCACCTTGCTAACTTTTTATGTATCTATAATACTTAATTGTCGCACATCAATACGGAAAACAAATAAAAGCAACAAAAACACAGGAATTTGTTTGTCAAGGGCAACTCCAAGCCAACATTTTCACTATATTTTGATGAGTAGTCAATTACTATTACAATTAAAACTACAAATACTAGTTATGTTAGGTATAATCCTAAATACTAATTACGAATAAGTTAGATTACGAAAAGCTGACCTGAATTTACAATACTTCACGCTCTAAACCCAACTAAAATTTACCAAAATAACCATTAGTAAACTAGTGAGCTACACTCCGTATACATTACTACGAATATTCAACTATGATGCACAGATGCAGTGATATACATTTCTAAAACAAATTTGTACCACGTTGTATGTCTGACAAGTGTCGAACACAAATACGACACGACACAAAAACGTGTGGTTTTTGGCGTGTCGGTGCATCAAAGGTATTCTACAATGTAAAACTACACAAGGAATACTTTGTCTATTCTTCGACGCGATAATTTGTCAGTTCATTAAAACATAGGGCATTAATGTACCAAAATTCACTACACTAACTTGTCATTAACTTAACTACCACCATAATTAACTACTAAACCAACTATTGCAAGAACAATTACACAAAAAAATAATTCATAAACTAAACTTATAAAGCACAATGTACCTCCCAAAAGAGCATGGCATCTTGATTAGTCCCTTTCTTCCCCTGTTGAGTGTACAAGCTCGCAATGCAGCTCGACCCATTAGAGTACAACCGCCCTGAAATCTGATTCAAAGCACCCTCATTGCAAATACCCACATCATCATTACTATTTTTATCAACACCCTTTTCGCCATTTGTCTTTCTTTTACCATTAATGGTTGAATTACAAATACCCATTAAATAAAAATCCAATCTTTTTCAGCTCAGAGTAAAAATTGTTTGAAATTTGAAAAGGGGAGAAAGGAAAATGGTGAGAATAACAAGGCAAGATTCAGGTGGGTTGGTGCCGATTTTTTGACTTTTTAAGTAGCTAAGATTTTAGTGACAATTTAATGATTTTTTGTTTTGTTTCTTTCCTAGGAAAAAATTAATGGTTTTTGGACATGGGGTTCTGTTGTCTGAAAATTTAATGTTGGTTTATTTCAATTTGGTGTGGGAGCGTGTGAGCGTTAATGCAACGGTTGAATTTGGGACCGAGGTCAATGTGGCTACACGTGCGAGGCTTTGGTTTTGCTAAGTTGTGAGTTTAATTATTGATAGAGGTGAGTGGTAGATTTCATTTAGGGATTCATACATTATGACTTATGTCATTATGTGTATACTCTTTGAGACTTTAATTTAATTATAGAAATATATTTTTATTGGATTCTGGGATATGTTTCTCCATTTTCTAATTTATGAGGTACTCTGCCGGTCCACCATGTAAGTTTTGTTTTCTTACGTAGTCTAATCTATGGTTAGAGGTTTACTTTGTTGCGTTCCCTCGTTCTTATGTTTGGACACAAAAATACTCGCTTTATGTCGTAACTATAGCTAGGGTTCACGGGATCCTAGGACAAAGACTTTCCTTCTTCCTAGCAAGAAAATGTTGACACGAACATGTAGTGGAAATCCCGTCATGTGATTCAAGGCTAGCTGAAGAATTGCAGCGCTCTGAAGAGATTGTGAGTGCTATCGAGAACAATAAGACATGCACGAGGATTCTTTGAAAGAGCAGCTCCCTTGCCTATCCTGTTTGTCCGTAATCCACATCCTTAATCCCAATATAGAGACTCAAATAGTTGAATAACTTACCTGGTAGGCGCGATAATTTGACTTTTCTAATAATTTGACTTTTGAGAAAGAAGAAACGACTTCGCGTTATTCTAAAAGCTATATAAGTATTTACGCAACTATTCCTAAACATATTTATCTATTAATGAAAGAATTGGGTTGGGGGGGGGGGGGGGGGGGGGAATCATTTTCTAATTTTTTACATATATATCTATATATTGAGAAATTACAAATATTATCTATGTATTGTGTTTAATTATCAAAAAAATCCTCCCCACATACAAAATTTGGATACGTGACCCGGCAACAATTACGTTAATTCCACTACACCTGCTTTTTAGCAAAAGGATTCTAATGAGAAGCACCAACTATAAACAAAACCAAGAAGACAATTGGGGTATAAGAAGAACTAAAATTATAAACAAATTATACAAAAGCCGCACCAGAAAAGAAAAGGAACAAAAACACAATTATTTTCCAACAAATGAAAAAATCTATCTCTATTATATCCACAAACAACTCTTCTTCTTCAGCCTTCAATTGCTCCTATCATATACATCAGTAAATGTCATGGTAGCCTGAGAAACAGGCGCCGAGGTTATTGTATCCGAACCAGACGAGTCGAAATTCGATGACGTACGAATCTTGTCGTTCTCTTCTTTCGGCATGCTATTGATCTTCAAGTCCATGAAATCAGACACTATTCCTGGTTTTGTGATTGTACTTCCGTCGATGCCTCGTTCACTTGTAAGCATGCGGACAACGTTTGACATGGAAGGTCGGAGCTTTGGATTCTCTTGAGTACAGAGTAAAGCAATCTTCAAGAATATGCAAGCTTGTTTTGCATTGAAATCTCCATTCATTGATGTGTCGACTAATTGTACCAGCTCGTTTCTTTCGTAGAGTTGCCATGTCTGAATTAAGAAACAAAAAAGAACTTAGTCCTAATGTATTTCAAAGGGACTTTATACAGCCAAATTTACAACACATTCTTACTTCTACTTTAATATATAATCCTATAGTAGTATAATCGTTGTAAGTGCATACCCTTTCAAGAATGTATTGTTCGTCGATGGGCAACCTGAGATTAGTATTGGATCTCCCACTAATTATTTCAATAAGAAGAACACCGAAACTGTAAATATCCGCTCTCCGTGTCAAGTGGCCTCTTACTGCGTATTCAGGAGCCAAATAACCCCTGCAATCGACGACAGACCTCAACTTTAATAACACATTTCACGATTAAGAAAATAAACACATGTCGCCAAGTCACAATGTTCGTTAAATTACAATCTTCGGTTCATCCATTGAACTAAATTTATGAACAAAGTTCACCATGATGCATAATTAGTTGATCATGGTTGTAACAGTTTCCATCAGATTTTAACAACTTACATCGTTCCAGCCACACGTGTACTGACATGAGTCACATTAGAAGGTATAAGTCTAGCAAGACCAAAGTCTGATATCTTTGGAGTCAAATCCTTGTCGAGAAGAATATTGCTCGCTTTGATGTCCCGATGAACGATGTGCGGCCTCACTTCCTCGTGAAGATAAGCAAGTCCCCTCGCAACTCCAACGCATATTTTAACCCTTTTTTCCCAGCTAAAGTGGATACTACTGTGGACTCCACCTGGATAACAATAAGCGGATCAAACTTATAACCAAGTACAAGGATGCTAAAATAGAGATGCGAGATCAAAATATAGGAAGCTTCACATACCAAGAAGAGTTTGTGCTAGGCTGTTATTCTCGAGGTAGCTGTAGACGAGAATCCTATGATGTCCTTCCACACAACAACCATATAGCTTCACCAGATTCTCGTGCTCTATATCTGAAATCACTTTAATCTCCGTCAAGAATTCTCGTACTCCTTGTCTTGACTCAGCCGACAGAACTTTAATCGCCGCCATTTGTCTGTTCCGAAGCTTCCCCTACTTAATCCAACAACCATTATCACCTCCAACAATCCAAATCTCCAAATCCAACTATATATATGAAAAGAATTAACTAGTTACCTTATAAACAGAACCAAATCCTCCCTCCCCGATTTTTTTCGCGGGACTAAAATCATTGGTCGCAATTCGCAGCTCCTTGTACGAATATACATTAACATTCTGCACTCCTGAGAGCTCTGTATATAACACAATTAACTCAACTTCTTTCAATCACCAATGATTATGCTTAAACAAAAATTGGCACAAAATTTGGAATTATACAATTTGTGGAGTACATTTAAAAGTAGTAGTTTGAAAATGTACCATGATCAAACTCAGTGCCTCTACTTTGTGTATCCAATTCTCTACAACAGAAGAAAGGAAGGCCTTTCATAACTCTAATGATTTTTGCTTCAAGCAAATTACTTCACAAGAGGAAAAATATCACACCCTGCCACAAAAAAAAAAAACAATAATTCATAATTCATAATTGCACTGGACACGAACACGAACACGACACGAATTTCCTTAAACAAATTCCTACTACTTGGTGTGTCCGACACTAACACGACAAGACACGGGCTCGTGCAGCATTTTGAAGTGTAGGTGCATCATAGACGCTAAATTATTACCAAAACAACATGATATAGGCTTGAAGAACAAGAATGAACAAGGTAAAATTGAAGTATTGGTGACTTAACAAAGTAAAGTCAACAATTGAGCAAAAAGTAGCAAGATTACAAGAACCCACAAACCAAATTCGACTCACAGGCAATTGAAACTAAGATTAAACATCAATACGTACTGAAAATAACAAAGGGAGTCCCTTTTTGTGATAAAACGAAAAAAGTTAAAGAAAAAAAGGAGCACCTGAATAGTAAGCAAGAACAGAGGTTTGTGGTGATTCCTTAATCTTGATTATAGTTTCGGCATCATGGTAATGATATTGAAGGGATTTGTGTAGTAATTAAAACATGGTCTAACGTTTGACTGGGTTGGTCTGAACTCTGAACAAAGAGAGTTGGAAGAAAAAGTCAACCCTCATGGAAGACCAATTTCATTTCTTTATTGTCGGGCTCCTCTAGGTTCTACTTTATCATTATTCTAATTCCTCCCAAAAAAAAAAAAGTTCTATTTTATCATTGATGTCACTTTTGTTAGTGTTGATGCAATCTTTTGTAGCAATGTGTTTGTTGGGGATAAGATTCTAATCTAGCTAGAAGGATCTCCAAAAATTAATTAAAGAAGAAGAAAGACTAAATTTAAGATAACTAAAGTTTTACTTATTTTTTGAATGAATGAAAGTTACAAGACTTGGACTATTTATACTAATAAACTTAGACAAAATAAACCTAGACTACTAATGGAAATAGAAATCTAATACTACTCTAATTAAATAAAGATTCATAATCTAAGACTAACATAAGACTCATAGTATAAGAATATCATAACTTAATAAACTAATTTCATAATCAGTAAATCCTACGGCCTTCATCTTGGGCCGTATCAATCCTTCCCCCTTAAGAGGGTCTTGCCCTCAATACCTTTTTTCGTTTTCTCCAAATCATAGTCACTATGACTTTATAACCAGCATGAAAAACCATCAAATTATTGCTATGACTCACCATCTTTGAATTGCTTGTATTCTGTGCAAGAAAAAAAAGGCTCTTTTAGTTTTAATTTGAGATTGTGGTAAGATTGCCCTCTTGACTTTGAATCTCAGTATTTCCACGTTGGTATTAAGTTTTGTGGCCTCATTTGGTTTTTTGAAGAAAACTTCAAAATCAAGATCTTGAGTGTTGTAGATTGTTGACGACGGTGGCGATGTTGGTGGCGGTGGAGTAGGCGATTGTAGTGGAGGATTTTCTGAACGTGCACTCAAATCTCTTTCAATCTTTGACAATAAGCCAGACATATGATTGAACTGGCGAGACATATCTTCGTTGGAATTTCACATTGCTTCCACAATTTTTGACATTTTGGAGAAACGCTCATCCATGGAGTTTAGCATGATGGAGAATGAGTCCGTGAAATTGGACGTCTTGAAGAGCAAAACATCCATGATTTTTTTTTTGGATACAGTGAGTTCAAAAGATGAAAGCACCAATTGTTAGGGATAAGGTTCTATTCGAGCTAGAACGAGCTCCAAGAATTAATTAAGGAAGAAGCGAGACTAAATTTAAGATAACTAAAGTTTTACTTATTTTCTGAATGAATATATGAAAGTTACAAGACTTGGACTACTAATAAACCTAGACAAAATAAACCTAGACTACTAAAGGAAATAGAAATCTAATACTACTCTAATTAAATAAAGATTCATAATCTAAGACTAACATAAGACTCCTAGTATAAGAATAACATAACTTAATAAACTAATTTCCTAATCAGTAAACCCTACGACCTTCATCTTGGGCCGTATCAGTGTTATTTCATGTGGAATCATTATATTTACTACGTGTAAATAAATGAGATTTTCATGCATACTTGAGAGGTAGTTGGCAAGGGCGGACTCACAAAATTATTTCATCTTGAGCTACGATAAAGGTCGTTAGAGCCGTCTCCGTTATTTTTTCATCCTCTTAATTTATATTAGAGTCCTACATACAAATCTTTCTTTCGTAAATAAACTACAAATCATACAAGGATTGTATTTTTTTTTGGCTGAAAATAGTAAAAATTTGATTTATAATGAGTGATAGTAGGCTCAAAGATATAGAATGTTCTTTAGGTGGTATAAATTTTAAGTAGAGATATTTATGTACTAAACTTGTGTAAAAGCTACATGGGCTAGAGCTTAGGTGAGTGACTACTTTGGTCCTCCGTGGTTGTTAGATAAAAAAATTATGACTTGAGGTATTTTAGGATTGGACGCAGTTGAAGCTACACCACCAACGGTTGAATTCGACTGTGGCATCATTGATCCGACTATGGCCCACTATTTTTGAAGGTGATTCAATTTTGTTCAGCCTTAGTTCATAATCTTATTCTATTGTGGTCCTTCAAATTTCTTCAGAACGGTCGAATTGATAGTTAGACCACGATTAGTTTGAATGTCGCTACGACTAAATAAAAGACATAAGGTTCAATTATAATAAGTTTACATTGATCCGACTATGGCTCATTATTTTTGAAGGTGATTTAATTTTGTTCAACCTTGTTCATAATCTTATTCTATTGTGGTCCTTCAAATTTCTTCAGAACGGTCGAATTGATAGTTAGACCACAGTTAGTTTGAATGTCGCTACGACTGAATAAAAGACATAAGGTTCAATTATAATAAGTTTAGACTTATGTACTCACATATTACGGAATTAATCACATAGAAATACCTCACCCATGATCGGAATAATGTGTATCAATTTTTTATTTTTGGATTGTTGAATTATTGTGCGTCGTCAAATCATCATTAATATGACCATGAGTACCACCAATTCTGCAACTCTATCGACTTTGTACTAAAGGGTCTAGGTTAAGTTAGCTCTGCCTTAGTTCACCTACAATTTTGAGTGTTGTTGAGATCAAGTTGGTACATGACGTGAAAAATACTACTGGGAGTATCGAGTCGTTCAACAAAGATGTTGCGCATCAAACGTGTGATATCTACGCTCAAAGCCATCACAAATGATGTTATGGAAAATTTGGGATAATTAGTTTCTTTATTTCACATTTTATTGGAAGCAAACCTATTATTTTTTACTGTTTCCACATATATATTAATGTCATTCTTACTATATTTGAAACTTTTTATATAGTATTATAGGTATTATGACATCAACAAACTATACAATGCCAAAGATTAATAAATACAAGTATAACAATGTTACCAACATCTTGCGCGTATATTTAATCGGAAGTTTACACACTTGAACTGATAACTATTTATATGTATTATATTTATGAGTTGAACTTCTTATCAAATATATATATATATATATATATATATATATATATATTTATCTATGAGTTGAACTGAACATGAAGCTCAAATATTTCTAATTAAGCACTTATGTCAAAATCGCTAATGAATAAATTAACTATTGTACACTCAAATTCGAATAGAACTAAACATAAAGGCTCTTTATCAATAGTTGCCTGATATATATTTTCACATTTTATTTACCATCAAGAGGATAAATTTAGTAATAATTTCTAGATACGTATGTAAGGTGGGTGCGGGACGGGTACCACATGCGGATACCCATAAATATAATGGGTCTGTTTTATGTGTTTTATTGCATGCAATAGATGTAATAAGGAACAATACTTCTTGATAAATTATAAGTCAAAGTAAATATCTTTTACCTATAATTTAACTTGTTCAACGCGTAACACCAATAAACACGCTATCACGGTACACCAATATATATATATATATATATATATACACACACATATATATATATATATATATGTATATCTATAATTCGCCGGCAATCTTACTTCGTTGCGAGAAGAATTAGTTAAATACACCTTTTATATTGACCTAATTAATGCCGGAAGAAACTTCCTACTATTAGAAATAGCCGTTAAATTGTATATGTGGGATCATAATCTATTATAAAATTTAGTTACAGTAATTAGAAATAAGAGCTAGGTAAACTGGATATATATGATATGAGTCTATTTTGGTCTTATTTCGTCATGGTAATAGAACACAGTAATACAATACAATGGGAATATAAATAACCAAAATAATGTTAATCCACTTGAAATAACCGGACTAACTTTGTCCGAAACACCTACTATCTATTACAGATCTTGCACTGATTTAAATACAAGAATAACACTAAATATGCAGCGCATCGAATTGCGGTTGTTCGATACGCGCCTCGAATAGTGCCGGTTCGATGCCGAGTCAATGCTATATAATCTTGACAGTACGTTGGAACGTATCGAATCTTGTTTCGTGTCGAATCGAGGGACGTATCGAATAGAGGAACGTATCGAATGGCTGGATTCGATGTGGTCAGGTCGGAACTCAGGTTCGATCTCCCTCTGAATGCTCAAAATCGCCCTATATATAGCAACCTGCACTGTGGGGCCCGAGGACAACTGTAAAATACGCATCGAATCATATCAATTCGATGCGCGCATCGAATCATACCTATTCGATGCGCTGAAGATATCGAATGGGCCTGATTCGATACGTTAATGGGCCGACCCAACTCTATTGCTGGCCCAGTCCTAAAATACCCCCATCACATAGTCCCCCCCAGTTTGGGAGACGTTAATAGAATAATGACGACTTCCAAACTCACAACATTTTTATATTAAGAATTTTTGGGCATCGAATTGTAACAATTCGATGCGTGAAATTATGGGTATCGAATCGTGATTCGTTCGATGCGCGCATCGAATTATGAAAATTCGATGCGTCCAAAACAGTTGCGGCCCAGGGGCCTATATATAAGGGACCACATGTCTGACATTTCTTGTTTTTATCCGGAGGGAATATTTTTGTTTGCTTCTGGACCGCATCGAACGCAATCTGTTCGACACGGAACGTATCGAATCTCCGATATTCGACACGTTGCTGATTATTTAATTTTATAGAAAAATTATTAAAATTTATTATTAGGCTGATATGGCTCGTATAAAATCTCGAAGTCGCAGCAAAATTGTTCTATCTCCTGAGAATATTCATGCTGCTCAGGGAATGGGTGAACGAAATGAGCAAAATGAGCCTTCAGGTGCGGGTCCATCTAATTTATCTTCGCGGAACCCTTCTACCATAAGACTTGGAGGTATTAGTGCGGGCACTCGGGTGCCAATAGTGAGTGACTTTGAACGTCAAGAAAACTTTGTTACGAGGAGATTGGTGATGACACCAACCGATACCGGTGGACGTATTAAAATCGGCACCAACCGCCAAATTGAGATAATGGAGGGCATCGATGCAGAAGACGATAAAATCGCTGCCAACTTAGCTAAGTTTAATGCCGCTCATCCCCATTTCAGGGAAAAACGTAATGTAGAAATAGCGAGTTCTTCCCGCTCAACCGATGAGACCTGGTATGAAGCCGCTAAACGAAAATCAGAGGAGGATATATCCGCTCGCGAAGCTCAGAGCATTCCTCCACCCAAGAGGCCTCGACCTTCAGGGAATCCAAGACCTGCTCCGCCTGAAAGCCTTAGTAATTATGACTTTCTCAATGATGAAAACTCAGAATCATTGAGTGCCACATTGGGCGGATACCGACTGAGAGAGGAGCAGGCTGGAGAGATTATGCAAAGTTTGTGGCCGCAATTGGATCGTCAAAATGTAATCAACCGATTGGGGTGTCAAGGTTTGGCTCGCTTTGGGCGCCTTTTCTTTGCTGCTGTCATCTTAGCTGTTTATCGGCTATGCAGAGATTATAGCGGGCTAGCTGAGGTGCAAAATCAACACAACGCTGTTGTCGACAATCTACGTACTACTATCAATAATGGAAAGTACAGTCGCCAAAATGCACTGAAACGCGCCAGAGAGTCAGAATTGAAAGCATCTAAGGCCATTCGTGATAAACATGATGCCGAAGTGAAGGCCAAGAAAACGGAAGAGGACGCAATAGCTTTGCGTGCTGAAATCGATGCGTTGAAAAAGGATAACGAATCCCTAAAACGCGTGAATCGTTCTCTCGAGGCTTCAAATACAGATGCTGAGAATGCCATTTCCAACTTGCGTCGTCGAATTCAGTATTTTGAATCTGAAGAATATAGATGTGCTGTTGTTGAAGAATTTAGGCAGAGTAATGTATGTAAATTTCTGGAATTATTACGCGGTGCTGCTGACATGCAGTATGGAATGGACGTATGCGTTGGTCAGGTAGGGCATCTTGGATATCTTGGAGAAGGTTTTCGCAATGACATGCTTGATGTAAGGCGTAACGCAAAAATGGAAACACCCAAAGATAACAGTGATGATGACGATGATGAGTTACACACACCTCGTTCTGGCGATCCATTCTATACGGTGTGGCGGGACCGTAAAAAACCAAAAAAGTCCCATTCAAGCCCCTTAAAGTCCAAATCACCTCATGCATCCAAGGGTAAAGAGAAGATTCCCCCCAGCACTACTCCGAGCGATTCGAAAAATGTTAAAAGGGTTCTTCATGATGTTTTTGGTTCGGGCGATAGTGAGCCAGAATTGCCACCTAGAACTTCCAGGTCTACGATTCTTCTTAGAAGTCCTCCGAAAACAACTGGTTTCAAAGATACTCACCCTGCAATTCCGGCTAAAAGAAAGAAGGTGAGCAGTGCGTTTAAGGCTTCAGGTCCTTCAACAGTTCTTCTAGGTATAAAATGTCCTGCTCAGAGTGACTTGGCCCCTGCGCTGACCAGCAAGAAGGGTGAACCAGGATTATCAGTTAGTGCACAGTGTATAATTTCTCCTAGTAGGTATCAACTCGAAGATCCTGCTGATAGAGCAGAAATTGTCTTGCCTGACAATTGGGCACAAACTGAGGAATTAATCCTGACAGAAGATCAGATTCAGGGCAATTGTGCCAATTTTGCACGTTCAATGGGATTTCGTGAGGAGTCCCCCCCATTCATCGGAAGAGTAGCGATAGTTTGGCTACACTATTTTGTGGTTATTAAATTCATATTTTGTACAAAACCTTGTAATTCGTAAATGGTTGCTTTTTCAATGAAAATGACTCAACCGTTTGACATTATCTGCTTTTTGGTACGCATTCATTCGTTAAATGGTATTTATAACGTATTCCATACTCGATATTTCATCAATTTGCTCGTTGTTGTGATTTTGCCAAATTAATATCCTACTTTCATTTGCAGTAAGATTATGAGCATTTTGAGTTGTGACTGTTTTTGTTAGGGTAATATTGTTTTACCTAATTGACATGTCAACTGGGTTATTCCTGCATAGGTTATGAATTGCATCGGGCTTTATTATCCCTTCGTCATGTTCTTCCTTTTGGCATGCGAGGTGACTCATTTTATGCCTTCTTACTCCTCCATGATGTTTTCTTTTTGACATGCGTGGGTGGACCACTTTGGGCCTTCTTACCCCTCCGTCATGTTCTTCTTTCTGGCATGCGGGGGTGGACCACTTTGAGCCTTCTTACCCCTCCGTCATGTTTTTCTTTCTGGCATACGGGGTTGGACCACTTTGAGCCTTCTTACCCCTCCGTCATGTTTTCTTTTTGACATGCGTGAGTGGACCACTTTGGGCCTTCTTACCCCTCCGTCATATTCTTCCTTCTGGCATGCGGGGATGGACCACTTTGGGCCTTCTTACCCCTCCGTCATGTTCTTCTCTGCATCATTTAATAAATAAAGATTTTCAGTTAATAATAATTTCTAAACAGAATCAGCGTAAATGTGTGTGTAAGAAACATATATTTAATGAAAATTCTTCTATTTATGCATAATAACGCCTGAGATGTTGCACATTCCATGGGCGTTTCTGTTGAACTCCTCTTAGAGTCTCCAAATAATAATATCCTTGTGAACTTGCTCGTGTGACTCTAAAAGGCCCTTCCCATTTTGGTTCAAGCTTCCCGATATGCTGTTTAGCTGCAAGGCTTCTAAGAACCAAGTCTCCTACTTCAAAACTTCTGAATTGGACTCTCTTATCATAGCTTTTGGCCATTGCAGCTTTATATGCAACAATACACTGATAAGCATCCTCTCTTGTGGATCCTATCACATCCAGATCCATCTGTCGCAACCTGGCTGATTGTTCCAGATCATAATCAGTGATTCTGCGCGTTGGCATACCTATTTCCGCAGGCAATACTGCTTCAGTGCCATAGACAAGAACGAAATGGGTTTCCCCTGTCGATGTTCTCAGGGTCGTCCTATATGCCCATAATATTCCTTGAAGCTCTGCTGGCCATGTTTTTCCTGTGGCTCTGACTCTCCTTTCAAGATAATCCTTCAATGTTTTGTTAGTGGATTCTGTTTGGCCATTGGATTGTGGGTGATATACCGACGTGAGATTGTGTGATATCTTTAATTCCCCAAACCACGATTTAATGTGCTTCCCAGTAAATTGCGTTCCGTTATCACACACAATGGACCTCGGTATACCGAATCGGCATATAATGTATTTCCAGATGAACTCGATCATATTATTCTCCGTGATTGACGTTATAGGTTCCGCCTCGACCCATTTTGTATAATACTCCACTGCCACTATTAGATATCGTTTTTGACCTTTGCCCGGTGGAAACGAACCAACTATATCAATTCCCCATTGATCAAAAGGACATGCCACGTCGATTGGTTGCAGTTGAAGTGCCGGTCTGTGAATAAGGCGAGCATGGTATTGGCAACTGTCACATTTTCTCGAATAAGCTGTTGCATCTTTACGTAGAGTTGGCCAGTAATATCCTTGACGTAATATTCGTTGAGCTAATGCTCGGCCCTCGGAATGATTTCCGCATCTACCTGCGTGGATCTCTTCCATGACATATTCAGCTTGCGTAGGGGTCAAACATCTTAACAACGGTCCTTCGAAAGACCTTTTATACAACTCTCCATTACTGATAGTGAACCTGTAAGCCTTGTAACGCATCCTGCGTCGAGCATTCGGATCCGCTGGTAATATGCCCTGTTGAAGATAAATCATAATTTCATCCTTCCAAGACGGGTCCTCTTGTATTGTCAATATAAATTCCACTCTGACTTCTGTTGTGATATATTTTGATTTCCCAATCAAAGGTTTGTCAGCAACCATAAGTGTGATTCTTTTTTCTGCCAAAATTTCTGAAGAACTTGCAAATTTAGAAAGTGCATCTGCTTTGGCATTGTCGTCCCTGGGGATTTGAGTTATATCAAAAAATTTGAACCTCCTTGCCAACTCTTTAACTTTTGCAGCATATAGCTTCATAGTTTCCTCACGTGTTTCATATTTTCCGGAGAAATGATTTGCCACCAAAAACGAATCGGTGAACACATCTAGATGTTCGATGTTGAGTCCGAGTGCCATTTTAATCCCTACAATTATTGCTTCATATTCAGCTTCGTTATTTGTCACCATGTAATTCAAGCTGATGGCAAATTCAAATTCCCTCCGCTCTGGGGACAGAAAATGTATTCCAATTCCCCCCCGTGAGTTGTGGCAGATCCATCAGTATGCAATATCCATGTCGTCGTTGCTCTACTGGTTCCTTCTTGGTTTGATATAGAAAATATACAACATGCGGTCTCCACTACACTGTTCCCCAGGGTTTCGGCCATGAAATCTGCTAGGGCTTGCGCTTTGACCGCGACTCGCGGCTTAAATTCCAACCCAAACTCACTGAGTTCAATCGCCCATTTCACCAGTCTACCAGAGGTTTCTGGTTTCGCCAATACTTGCTTCAATGGTTTGTCAGTCACCACAGTAATCGGATGAGATTGAAAATACGGTTTCAACTTTCGAGCTGTAACAACAATCGCCAATGCAAACAGTTCTATCTCCAAATAATTTCTCTCCGCCCCCTGTAGTACTCTGCTCACATAATGTATTGGTAGTTGCTGAGCTCCTCTCTGTTTAAGTAGTACTGTACTGATTGCATTTGCAGATACTGCCAGATAGAGATACAACATTTCATTCTCCTCCGGTTTTGCTAACAACGGCGGGCTTACTAGATATTTCTTCATTTGCCTAAAAGCCTCTTCACATTCCGGAGTCCAGATAAAATTTTTGTTCCGTTTCATCACTTTAAAGAAATTGAGGTTCTTTTCGGCAGATGTTGATATAAATCTTCCCAAGGCCGTCAGGCGGCCCACCAAGCATTGTACGTCTCTCACCGTCCTAGGCGAAGGCAAATCCAGTACTGCTTTTATTTTATCCGGATTAGCCTCGATTCCTCTCTCATTTACCACATATCCTAGAAACTTTCCAGCCGTCACTCCAAAAGTGCATTTTTTAGGGTTTTGTTTCATTCCATATGTCCTCATTATGGTGAATGCCTCATCCAGATGTCGCACATGTTCATCAGCTTTAAGACTCTTTACAAGCATATCGTCAATATATACTTCCATTGACTTCCCAATTTGATGGTAAAACATTTTAGCCACCAACCTCTGAAATGTTGCTCCCGCATTCTTTAATCCGAAAGGCATCACCCTATAGCAGTACACTCCGGTATCAGTTACAAATGCCGTTTTACTCTGATCTTGCACTGCCATGAAGATTTGATGAAAACCACTCTTTGCATCCATCATACTCACTAATGCACATCCTGCTGTAGAATCTACTAGTAGATCTATCCGCGGCAAAGGAAATGGATCTCTCGGGCAATGCTTGTTTAAGTCAGTATAATCCACACACATTCTCCATGTAGCTTCCTTCTTTAAGACCAACACAATATTGCTCAACCATTCTGAGAATCTTATAGCGTAAATATGTCGAGCTGCTAAGAGTTCCTGCACCTCTCTTTCGGCTGCTTCATTCTTTTCTTTGCTGAAATTCCGCTTCTTCTGCCGTATCAGTTTCGCACTCTTATCTACATTCAGATGATGTACAATGACTCTCGAGTCTATCCCTTGAAGGTCTGAATCAGACCACGCAAATATATCTGAATTACGGCGAAGACAATCTACCAAAGCTGCTTCTATCATCCAGTCCATTTCTGCTCCAATCTTGATTACTTTTTCAGAACTTTCTTTGAAAAGCTGTACGATTTTGAATCCTCCCAAAGGTTCCATCTTGCATTCTTGCCATTGCTTCAGCAACTGACTTTCTATTTTATCTTGCCCCTGTTTTTTAGGCTCAATCCTATCTTGTCTCGGATCTGACTTTGTTCTGAACTTTTTCTCTGTTTGCTGTTTCTCAACCACATTCAAGTGCCTTTTATTTGTCATCCTAGCTACTCTATCTAAAAAACAGTGTTTACGGTGTTCCCACAGACGGCGCCAATATTTTGGTCTTATTTCGTCATGGTAATAGAACACAGTAATACAATACAATGGGAATATAAATAACCAAAATAATGTTAATCCACTTGAAATAACCGGACTAACTTTGTCCGAAACACCTACTATCTATTACAGATCTTACACTGATTTAAATACAAGAATAACACTAAATATGCAGCGCATCAAATTGCGGTTGTTCGATACGTGCCTCGAATAGTGCCGGTTCGATGCCGAGTCAATGCTATATAATCTTGACAGTACGTTGGAACGTATCGAATCTTGTTTCGTGTCGAATCGAGGGACGTATCGAATAGAGGAACGTATCGAATGGCTGGATTCGATGTGGTCAGGTCGGGACTCAGGTTCGATCTCTCTCTGAATGCTCAAAATCGCCCTATATATAGCAACCCGTATTGTGGGGCCCGAGGACAGCTGTAAAATACGCATCGAATCATATCAATTCGATGCGCGCATCGAATCATACCTATTCGATGCGCTGAAGATATCGAATGGGCCTGATTCGATACGTTAATGGGCCGGCCCAACTCTATTGCTGGCCCAGTCCTAAAATACCCCCATCAGAGTCTTGTATTAGGCGCGTATATATCGTAATCTCTCACTATTATGATGCAATATATATTTATATAGATTTAATTAGCAGCACTTGCTTATTAGATTCAATTGTCCCAAGTCCCAACCACCGAATATTTTACCAGTCAAAAGAAAACAATATTTAACCATCCAAAACAGATTAAAACAATTAGAGGCATTAGTTATATATTGAAACTACTCATGCATATTCTAATTGATTGGGTAACTGTGAAAATATTAAATATTACATTCTAATTAGGTTACCCTAAATTTGTGACAAAATCTTTAAGCTTAAATTTGTTGGAGCAATAAACATTATTTGCCCATTGATTAACCTAAGTTTATGTCTCTAAAGTCATCTCGAAACATATTCTATTGGCAACCAATGACTGACTCTCACGTGCCCCAAATTAAACTAAAATATCCATCAAAATAAGGAATTAAAACTTCTGTCCCATAATTCTAAAAAAAAGAAAAAAAGAAATAAAAACTTATGTACGTACCTCAATTTTCAGACCAGGTTAAAAGACTTGCATGCTATTTGAATAATTTGATAATGTTTGCTCTCACACCATATCCACAAGACCACAACCGATCCACAATAACACCGCCACGTGTCAAAATGAGTATCACCAAATTCTTACAAATTATCATGAAACTATAGCTTATAATAGTATTATCAAAGGACAAAATTCACACATTTGAAGATAATAATAATATTCCGACATGGCAACCACAGTTATGGGTTCACTCAACCTTAAACCAGCGCCGTTCGCCGCCCCCGCCGCCGTAAGAGGGCTGCCGTCGCTCGCCAGAACCGCCACCTTCAAAGTTCAGGCTAGTGGTGTCAAGAAACTCAAAACCGACAAGCCATATGGTAATAAAATATTTTTTATCAAGTTTTATTAATTAATTATATTAATTATATTCCTATTTAGTTATTGGCTAATTAATTAGTTAGTGGATGTTTACTATAATTAACTAGTGTATATCTTTGTAATTCAGGAGTTAATGGAAGTATGGACTTGAGGAACGGTGTCGATGCCTCTGGCAGAAAGCCAACGGTATTTCTCTTGCGCTAATAATCCTAATAACAATAATAATAATTATGATAATCATAGTAATAGTAGTAGCTAGTAATATTGAGTCTTAATTATTGTTATGAATTACAACTCAATGTTGATGTAAGGCAATTAGCAATTGGTCTATAGACTTGATCTATGTAGGTAATTATAATTGTATAAATTAGGGTCCTATATAAACTTGTATACATATAATTCTTACTTAGGCCGGTCTGAAAACCTTGTGACCATCATTTCATTATATCATTTAGAAAGGTACAATATATTAATCATCATTTAGAAAGGAAGTAGACGATTTTTAAAAAAGGAATTTAATTTGGATTAGTTGAATCAGGAATTCAACATAAGAGAGTTCTTAATTATTGTACCACATTTTTTGATAAACGAACTTGTTTTGCCACCATATCAATCATAAGTTCATAGTCATAGTCATAGCTTCGGTAAGTATCTTACTACTTTCCCACTATGCATCCGCTAATGGGAGAATTATCTGACTAGTATATATATAAAATGTTCTCAACATCGTTTTGTGTTTAATGAAACTTTTACTATTATTGATATCATATATTTAATATCTCCTCTTTGGATATATTATTCTTATATTTTGATTTATATTGGTATGATGCTTAGGGAAAGGGTGTCTACCAGTACGTCGACAAATATGGTGCCAACGTCGATGGATACAGGTGACATATACTAAAGTCGTAAAATCGGTTTCACACACACACATATATATCTATCTATCTATCTAATGCTACACACGATTTAATTACACGTGCAGCCCCGTCTACAATGAGGATGACTGGGCTCCAAGCGGATCAGTGTACGCTGGCGGTAAGTAGACACATAATTTGAGATTTTAGGAACTCCAGTTGTTAATTATCCATAACACAGGCACATACACCATACAACACATGACAAAAGTATGAACACGTGTGAATTTTTAAAATGTAGGTGCATTGTAGTTAAATAACTTTAATTTGTTGTCTGAAAAATATGTATTTGGTAATGCAGGAAAGACAGGCTTAGCCATATGGGCTGTCACATTGACTGGTCTTCTTGCTGGAGGAGCCCTCCTTGTGTACAACACCAGTGCTTTGGCACAGTAAAATCTGTAATCAATTATACTTTCATTACATGCTGCTCTAGTTTGTGTGGAAATTAATCAATACTTTTCGGTACTATGTTCTGTTAAATATTATGTGGAACTTTTATGACAATATTGTGTATTTGATATTAATTGTGAATTTCTTGTAGATGTGTAATGTCGATATATATTGTTGTGTTGATTGCCTCTAGCTAGAACATCTAGACACTAGAGTCTAGAGTATTGTACAATCATTAATATGATTCAATCTATGCTATCCAGTGGGGAGTGTCCAGTGCACTCACATGGGGTGTGTGTGGGGTTCACTAGTTTGTGAGAGACTGGGCGCTACACCTACAGTGTAACCAGTGTTATTAAAACCGGCCCGGACCGGCTGGTCGAACTGGTTCGATCGATCCATGCTTCGAATCATTCTGGGCCAGAAAAAGCGACCCAAAACCGCCACCCGGTGGGCCGGTGAAACGGACCGGCCCGCTTCACATGTAAAAAAAAAAATAAAAAGTTCAGCGAAAAAACGAAACAAAACATAAAGGCCTTAATTGCAATTTCAGCCAATTCTCACAACACTCAATATTCATTCTCTCACGTATACAATAGTAAGATTTAATTCTTTTTTAAGTTCATTCTTTTAAAGATTTAAGTTAATGATTTATATTTGTTCTTATTATAACTTATAATTTCTAATTTATCATTCTAAATATCATACACAATTTTAAATTTCAGATTATGATTTTCATGCTTGGAACGATTTTATTTTGTTCTTCAATAATCAGTAATCAATATGATTTTTGGTACTTTGTTTCTAATGTGTTCTTACTTGTTAATTGTTATGGCATGCAACCATGCATAGGTTAGTATTTAAAAAAAAACTTAAAAGAATAGGTTCCAATGTTTATGATGAGTAAGTGGTAAAAAAGTTGTTTCATGATCATTTATGTGTTGTTCTTTAATTGATTTATACCTTTTTAGGAGGATACAAAGTTGAGTAGTAAACAATGATATATTTTGGTGAGTGATGATTATTGGTTTGATATTGTAAATTTTTGATGTGATTGTGGGAGTAGAATTGTGTTTATTTATTATGAATTAGAAGTAGAAAAATCAATTTTGAAGGTATTATTTAAAATTATGATAATGAATATGTTGTACTACATCGTATATGTCGTTGTGAAGGAGGTTTGACTACTTGACTACATTGATCGGTCGGACCAGTGGTTCAAACGGTTCGAACCAGTAAAATCAGTAACCAGTAACTAATTGTTATGGCATGAAACCATGCATAGGTTAGTATTTAAAAAAAAAACTTAAAAGAACAGGTTCCAATGTTTATGATGAGTAAGTGGTAAAAAAGTTGTTTCATGATCATTCATGTGTTGTTCTTTAATTGATTTATACCTTTTTAGGAGGATACAAAGTTGAGTAGTAAACAATGATATATTTTGGTGAGTGATGATTATTGGTTTGATATTGTAAATTTTTGATGTGATTGTGGGAGTAGAGTTGTGTTTATTTATTATGAACTAGTAAAAAAGCGCACGCGGAGACCGCGTGCAAAATTTATTTTCGTGTAAATAGTTTTCTTTTAACACGCGTTTGTTACTGTAATTTATCTGATGACAATCAAAAATGTATACAATAGACATGAGTATAAAATTGTTTATGTACCTAAAATATTGGCATAAAATTGTTTAAGTACCTAAAATATTAACATGAGTTCACGTGCAATTTTATTTATTTTTTGTTATAAAGAGTATTTTGGTTTTAATGTATATGTTATTCAACTTTGTATATTCATTACAATGACATTTTTTAACTTCATTACTTGATATTATAACTTCAAATTATGAATGGACCAAAAAGAACAAAAATATTTTGATATCTAAAATGCCAAACCATAATTTTAGTTTTAAATTTCAATCAAATTTAAATGCATAAATTTCACAGGAAAAGAGAGCATGTACAGTACAAAAAGAAGAGTCTATGTATGGTCGCCTCGACACCAAAAAAATAAAATAAAAAAATGACTAAATTAATTTGATTTGAATAATAATTTTGTTTTACAATAACTAATAAAAATTGAGAGGCGCTAAACTAATTACTAATAACAGTGAATAAAATATTCTCTTTGTCAAAAGAAAAGTATACATGTAAAGGAATCTTACGCCGTCAAACTTAAAGCCAAAAAACAAAACGTTAAATAAATAGCTCACAAATTGCAGTGCTATTAAAAATTAAAAAACAAAAATCTTACTGCCAAAAATGTTATAACTAAGAGGAAATAACGAAACCACCGTTGCACTAATTAAGTTCCAACATAAGTCAAGGTAGATTCAAATATTCAACTATCCACATTTGACTCATCTCTACATTCTGCAAAAAAGAAAAAGAAAAGGAGCAAGTTGATTTAGAGAAAAACATGACTATAAAATGTATTTTATGCTTATCTACTGACATGATTAAGAAAGAAGAATAGTTTTCTAATTTAAAAAAAAGGAAAAAAGTATGAGTTAGTTAGAAGATACCCACTAACCCGCATCATTTAAACCTTCCACATTATTACATAAATAATGTACCTTATAGTTAATCGTGAAAAAAAAATCTACATTACCATTCAAAAGAAGTATGGAAAAAAAAATCTACATTTACCTCCTATATATATGTTTTTTTTGGACAAATACCTCCTATATATATGTTTATTTACTTTGGATCGAGAAAAGAAGTATGGAAATTATAAAGACACAAAGAAAAGAAAGAAAGAAGTACAAAATTTATTCTAAAGGAAATTAGAAAAAAACGTACCTTTAAGTTAATCTTCTTCCAGAAAACATTCTTAATGCTTATCTACAAATTAAATAACGTACCTTTTTGGTTAATCAGAGTCGTCCAAATAATGCAGTTCAAATAACAGGAGGTAATAATTCTCAAATATAAAAATTACAAAAATGACTCTAAAATGTATTTCATGTTTTAAGATAGAAGATATACATATCAACCATTATGAGATAGAATCTAGAAGAGATATCAATAGTTAATATAGACATAATGAAACAAACCAAAAAAATAGGATCTAATATCAAAATTTAAGAGAAATAATATGTAACCTTATTAGTGGCTTCATCAGCTTTCATTATGAGCAATTCTGAACTTGTAGAAAACTTCTGAACTGCAATAAGGAAGTGAAAACTCATAAAAGTTAATGATAACTCAAACTTCATGCAGAATTAATAGCCTCAAAAAGAATAACTGGATGAAATTCCTCAACATTGCAGCAATTGTAATGAAGGAAAAATAGTATAGGGATAAAAGAAGATACTGCAATGAAACTAAAATGAAAATAAAAGAATCATGAAAAGATTTCCTAAAAAGAGGAAACAATTGGAAAACTGAAATGACAATTACAAATGCCTCATGCGGATATGTGGAGTGATTTACGGAAATGATACACCTTAACTCAATAAAGTGTAACAAAGTTGTCCAGATTCGAGATTGGACCTTCTCCTAGAAGAAAATGTAGAGAGAAATAGAAATTTTTGATAATATATTCATAAGCATCAAGTTCAACATTCTGATAATATAAATACACCCACTACTCAACTGCTAAACTACCCACTACTTACAATTACGAAATTATAATTACAGAAATTAAAATAATTACATTAATATAATTACAAATTATAATTCATAGTCTTGCAACCTTTTGGGCCTGATTCTGATACGCTTGAGCCGAAGTGATGAAATGGGCTGCTGATCCGTATCAATGCCGCCCCCTGAAGACTGGACCGAGTCCGCACGGTCCAAGTTAGTCGGCCCATCAGCTGAAGAAGATAAATCTGCACCCTTAGATTGACCAAAGTCATCACCACCATTCATTTGAGGGTAAAGCTGATATAAATCTTCTGCATCTAACCATTCAGTTTCTTCACTCCCCAACCCTACCCAGCTAACCAAAAGCTGCGCCACCCTCTTCCCATTTCTCCATATGACCCGCCGCTCCAAAATTCTATCGGGCTTGCTCACCAATTTTCCGTCAGTCGTGCTCGGTGGTAGCGGCGGCGCTGTGGACGGAGGCGGACCCACGGACTGTCGGAGCAAAGAAACGTGAAAGACGTTGTGAATCTTAGCCGTAGAGGGGAGATCGAGTTCATAAGCCACGGTGCCGATCCGACGAACAATCCAAAACTGTCCATAGTAGCGGCAACTGAGCTTGTGCATCGCCGATGGCCGGAGGCTCACTTGTCGATAAGCTCGGAGCTTGACGTACACCCATTCACCCACAGTAAACACTTTCTCCGATCGACTCTTATTTGCTTGCGTGACCATACGGATCTGAGCCTTGTTCATATGTGCCTTAATATCTGTCAATAATTGTTCACGTGTCGTGAAAGTCGAGTCAAGGCATGCGTTTTGTGATGATCCGGGTAGATATGTAGGCGTTGATAATGGGGGTCGGCCAAATAGAGCTTGAAAGGGCGTTGTGTTAATACTACTGTGATGGCATGTATTATACCACTGTTGAGCCATAGGAAGAAAACGAACCCAATGAGTAGGCTGATCCATAGTAAAACAACGCAAATAACACTCTAAACTGCGATTCACCACCTCCGTTTATCCATCGGATTGCGGGTGATAAGCGGTACTGTAGTGTAGCTTTGTACCCAACTGCCGAAAAAGTTCTTTCCAAAACGAACTGAGAAAAATAGTGTCTCTGTCCGAAACTATAGTTTGAGGTAAACCATAGACGCTATAGATATCCGTTAGAAAGATATTTGCAAGATAAGCAGCAGAATACGTAGGAGGCAACGCAATAAAGTGTGCGAACTTACTCAATCGATCAACGATAACCCAAACATCTGTTTTACCTTGTGACTTTGGTAAATGTGTGATAAAATCCATGCTAATATCTGTCCACACTTGTGTTGGTATAGGAAGAGGGTTGAGTAAACCATAGGGCTTGCAAGTCAAATACTTCTGTTGCTGGCACACATGACATTCTGTGATATATTTGTGCACTGAATCTTTGAGTTTTGACCAATAAAACAAGCTTGCAATGCGTGCTAAAGTACCTTTGACGCCCGAATGTCCTCCAACAGGGGTAGCATGAAATTCTTTCAATATGATTTGCTTAACCTCCTCATTATCTGGAATGTACAGCCTGTTTTTGTAATATAGCAAACCATTCTTTAGGTGATAATGTGTTGGGCCCTTGTCCTCTTTGCATTGCTCCACTAACTGAATGATATCTTGCGAGGTACTGTTGAGTTGCTGGATTTGAGCCAACAAGGAAGAAGAGACCACCGTAAGGGTCAAACATGAAGGAATTTCAACTCGGGATAACGCATCAGCAACACGGTTCTCCTTGCCAGGTGTGTAACGAACCTCAAAATCAAACCCAAATAGTTTTACTAACCATTTTTGCTGTTCGGCTGTGTTGAGAGATTGCGTGAGTAAATGGCGAAGACTTTGTTGATCTGTATATATGATAAATTTTTGCCCCAACAAATAGTGTCGCCATTTCTTAACTGCCTCGGTTAACCCGTAAAGTTCCTTTATGTATGCAGATTCAGAACTCATCCGCGAAGACATCTTACGACTGAAGAAAGCAATCGGATGTTGGTTTTGGGACAGCACGGCACCAATGGCAACAAAAGATGCATCAGTCGTCAACTCAAAGGATTTATCAAAGTCTGGCAGAATTAGAATAGGAAGTTTTGTCATGTGTTGTTTTAATTCCTCAAAGGCCTGCTGAGCCAATGTATCCCATGTAAAACTGCTATCTTTTAATAAAGAGGTGAGAGGAGCGGCGACGGTAGCGTAGTGGCGAACAAATCGCCGATAGTATCCCGTTAACCCCAAAAATCTCCGTAGGGCCGTCTGAGAGTTAGGCACGGGCCAATCTAGAATGGCTGCAATCTTGTCATCATCCACACTTACACCTGCTGCACTAATCACATGCCCCAAATAATTAACTGAATTAACAGCAAAAACACACTTAGAAAATTTGGCAAAGTAGTGATTAGATTCTAGGAGAGAAAAAATCATCCTCAAGTGTGTGAAATGCTCCTCTTCCGTCGTACTGTAAATCAGAATATCGTCAAAAAATACCAACACGAATTTCCTTAAATACGAACGAAGCAGATCATTCATAGCAGCCTGGAAAGTTGATGGCGCGTTTGTCAGACCGAAAGGCATGACGACAAACTCATAATGACCATCACAAGTACGGAATGCTGTCTTATGAATATCTTTTTCAGCCACACGGATTTGATGATATCCAGATCTCAAATCAAGCTTCGTATAAATCGTTGCCCCATGCAACTCATCCATCAATTCATCAACAGTGGGGATTGGGAACTTATCCTTCACTGTTATTGCATTTAATGCCCGATAATCAGCACAAAAACGCATCGTTGCATCCTTCTTTTTAACTAATAAAACTGGGGATGAAAATGGGCTTGTGCTTGGGCGAATCTGTCCGATTTGTAGCATTTCAGTGATCATTTGTGTCATAATGGGCTTCTGGTAGTGTGAGTATCTGTATGGCTTAATGTTCACTGGTTTGCTATTGGGTTTCAAATGTATGTGATGATCATGAAGGCGATGAGGTGGGAGTTGATTCGGAACGTCAAAAATGGATCGATATTCCTGAATGATACTCTCAACCATAGAATTCGTGTGTTGACACTGATCTGCCGTCATAGAGAACATACTGGGCACAAATGAAATCGAGATAGCATGCATAGAACGTACAGACCCATTAAGCATCATGCGCTTTAACTGAGTAGCAATTGCATTAGAGTAACTAGATTCCCCAATCAAAGTAATCTCTTTATTACCAACATTGAAACTCAAACGCGGAATGTTATAATTCGCCGAGTAATCCCCTAGCATGCACAACCACTGAACCCCAAACACCACATCAGCACCTTGAATCGGTAAAACAAGCATAGAAAGTGGAAATTGTGTACCTTGCACCGAAACAATGGTTTGACACAAACCATTACATTGTAGAGTTGCACCATTCCCAACCATTACTCTAATTTCATCTTGAGCCAAAATCGGAATTTTCAAATCATCAGCAACATCTGATTGGATAATATTGTGTGTGCTTCCCGAATCAACAAGGATGGTAACCTTCCGTCCGTTAATGTAACCAGTAACTCGAAGTGTTTGTGGCATAAAAACACCCATGTAAGCTGCCATAGAAAGATAGAACTCCACAGTGTTGGTTACGGTATTCTGAGTCATTAATCCAATAGGAGGTACAATGGGTGGGGTACTGCCCTCTTCTGAGGAAGCAACCTCATCCACCAGTTCTACATGCTCCACATCTTCACCAGAAATAAGTGTTAAAAATTGAGGTGTTTTACATTTATGTCCGAAAACATACTTCTCATCACAATTATAGCAAAGTCCCCTTGCTCTTCTTTCTTGCATTTCTGTCTGCGATAACCGTCGAATAGGAAAGGACTGTTGTTGCCGAACAATTGGCGCCGCAGGTTTTGGTGTTGCCAAAATCGGTTCAGATCTGAAAGGTGCAGTCGGCCTTTGATAAGATGGACGGTAACGTGTTTCCTTGAATTTAGCTTCCACTAATTTGGCCAGATCCAAAGCATGATGAACATCCACAGGCTTAAGAATAGCCAATTCAGCCCTAATGTCTGGTTTTAAACCAGAAACAAAACAATTCATAAGTGCTTCCTCGGGCAGCCATTTAACAAAGTTTGCAATTCTCTCAAACTCTTCATAAAATTCATCAACTGACCCAACTTGTCGCAACTTAAACAACAAAGCTTGATGATTTTCAAAAGTAGAAGGACCAAAACGTCGTAACAAATCTCGAGAAAATTGCTCCCAGTCATGCACTTTCTCGTTGTTAGACATCCAAGTAAACCAATTCGAAGCCCTGCCTTGCATATTAAAGGATACCAATCCTACTCGATCTTCATCAGGAATATGATATAACCGAAAATACCTTTCAGCATGAGCAACCCAATCCATAGCATTAGAGCCATCAAAAGAAGTAAGTGTTACCTGAGGGGGCTTAGGTGTCGAATATGAACTGCTACCACCACTGTATAAGGGATTCATTGTGTGTGAAATCCTTGGACTGCCAGCACCCGCGGTTTCGACTCCAGTAGGTTTGTTCAACAATGATGCCATATAAATACGCAATTCATCCATTTGTTCGCGCATTCTAGCAAACTGTTCCCTTGATTCGTCCCTTTGTTGATCATTATTCGCACGTATATCAGCCAACTCTTGCTGAACTTGTAACAATGAATCTGCCAAAGAAACATCATGGCCTGTTGAAGCCTCTGCCTGATTTTTGCGAGCCATACTCAATGAAAGCACCAAATGATACACCTTAACTCAATAAAGTGTAACAAAGTTGTCCAGATTCGAGATTGGACCTTCTCCTAGAAGAAAATGTAGAGAGAAATCGAAATTTTTGATAATATATTCATAAGCATCAAGTTCAACATTCTGATAATATAAATACACCCACTACTCAACTGCTAAACTACCCACTACTTACAATTACGAAATTATAATTACAGAAATTAAAATAATTACATTAATATAATTACAAATTATAATTCATAGTCTTGCAACCTTTTGGGCCTGATTCTGATACGCTTGGGCCGAAGTGATGAAATGGGCTGCTGATCCGTATCATTTACGGGTAGTTATAATTCAAATTTGAACATGTTTTGGAATAGAAAAATAGAATAACGTAGTTAAGTGATATATTTTTTAAAATAACTGCTGAAGGAGAAAAAAAGGGGAGTGGATAGATCTTTTATTTTTATCTGCCATTACACACGGTGGTTACAAATTTTATTTTATCTTGATTTTTTTTTTCTTTTTTATCGAAAGTTTTTCTTTTGTCTTTTTAATTGCAGCAGTTTTTGGAAATCCGCACGATTTTTAAGGAAGAGAAAACATAGCAGAAGAGAACGTGGGTAAAGAGAGAGAGTGACCGTCTATTTGTTGATCTTAATTGTAAAAAATATTATAAACCCGAAAATTAAGGAAATTTAAAAAAATGGGTAGTTTTGGAGTTTGGTCTACAATGTGAGAGGAGTACCGATTTGCTTATATTATTAATAGATTAGGAGTAGAAAAATCAATTTTGAAGGTATTATTTAAAATTATGATAATGAATATGTTGTACTACATCGTATATGTCGCTGTGAAGGAGGTTTGACTACTTGACTACATTGACCGGTCGGACCAGTGGTTCAAACGGTTCGAACCAGTAAAATCAGTAACCAGTGATGTACCGGGTCGACAGCTGGTCCGATTCTGAAAACACTGAGTGTAACATAGATAAAATCCATTAATACCAAACAATAGAAGACTTTATTTGACGGATAACAGATCAGACTAACGAGGTAGGTACAAAACAACAATCAAACTTGTGTGTTCAACTCACGTAGTCACGTAAAGTTGAATACATAAATTCTATTTTTTCGCACATTTTAGTTGAGAAAATTTCGGTCATGGTGAAGTTGTATATGAATGCATGAATTCTCTTGTTTTTTTTTCTTTTCTTTTCGTTCCTTTGTCAATCCCTTTTTGCTGACATGTTATGGAACAATAATAACTCGTGTAGAGTTGAATACATACATGCCACTGTATATGGTGTCGAGACATCGACTTCGACTGATTGTATGTTAAATGTATCTTAAAAAAATATTTCTCCACCATTGCCCTAGAAAATAATAGTTTTTTTTCATGAAACTAATGCCTCATATGATTATGAGGTGTTGAACTTTTATTTTTTTGTGAGAAAGTGTTGAACTTATATCCTCTAGGTATATATATATATATATATATATATATATATATATATATATATATATATATATATATATATATATATGGTTTGCAATATATAACTCACACAATGTCTAAGGCCCAATGACTCAAAGAACCTAGTTGGGCCATTACTCTTAATGCGGATATAATAGGCCCACCCCTTAATAATGATGTATTCTGCTCAATATGTTGCACGAATACGGTCGGTCAAGAGTTGTTCGTGTCCTATACGTGTCAGATACAAATACACCTCATATACAATTCATATATGTATTCTATATGCCGTGTAGCATATTCTAATTAAAAAAAAATCCATGAACACGTACTAAACAAGTTATGAGGTCGTATCTAATACATATCCGTCAAATAATAAGACGTAGTTAAACAATAAAAAATAAAAGTGAAGTTAATTTGCTTTATTAACATTATTACATTATAAATTTCCTTAATATTCTTGCAGAAGATGTTTGATGCATTAGTAATTTGAGTGTTTTATTTGGTATTGTAGGATTGTGGATATTCTTATATAGGCTTTCATTTGTTTATTGTGTTTAAAGCTGAATATTTTTCATATTAATATGTTAATATGTAAGTGAATTTTAAATATTATTGTCTCACATTTGTATTCAAATTATATTTATATAAAATAATTATTAATGTAAAATATTCGACGTATCTTAGCCGTATTCTAATGTGCAATTCTAAAAAAAAATAGTATTCATGTATATGTATCTTGTTAGATACGTATATTCTGCGTCTGTGCTGCATATATGCTAATTAAAAATAGTGAGCTGTTGCACAAAAATAAATTACGTTAAAGGATGGAAACTTTTCAGACGTTAACTATATATGAAACACAATTTGAATCTGTACCTGATTGAATAAATAATTACTCACCGTATAATAATCTGTTTCATCATTCTATAATGTAACGTTAATAACTCATGACTCATGATTATTAAAATACAACATACATAAGGTTTTATTGAAGTCACTTTTTCGATTAGGATATTGTTGGAACTGTATCTAGTTTGAAGGTAGTTGATACAGCTGTTTTTTGTGACATATAGATATGCTGGTGTGTTTGAGGTTTTTTAATGAAATGTTTTATTACTTAATTAATAGTTGGCAATAAAAAATAAAGGAATAAGAAAAAAATATATTGTCTGGTTGTTGTGAGACTGGTAATAAGTTCCTTTCAAAAAAATCCCTTGTACTTAGGAATAGTATAATCACAAACTGAGATATTTTTGGCTCCACAAACCAACCTCCTAACTTTCGAAGTTAGAATTAATCATTGCCATCTATTAGGAAATTTAACTCGCATAAAATAATGACAATACGATTAAATAAATGTAAGGTCCTTGTTGTTTGTTGCAACTACAAAAATTCCACTAGTCAAAGGACTGCTGATGAAAACTATTAATAACATTGGAAAATTTAGAAGACACTAGAATTAGTGTGCTCGCGACTCGGCGCACAACTTTATTTGCAATATCACTATTTATCTCTTGTATCTTCGCTTTCACTACAAGAAATTCGCTCATTTCCGACGGCCTCCGACGGAATCGGCCGTCGAAAATGAGCGAAAGTCTTTTCCGACGGCACCTGACCGTCGGAAAAGGTCTTTTCCGACGGCAGGTCCCCGTCGGAAAGTTCCGACGGGCTTCACTCGTCGGAAAAGACCTCTCCGTCGGCCTAGTGCCGACGGAAATGATCTTTTCCGACGGGTGAAGCCCGTCGAAAAAGAACAAAAAAAAAATAAAAAAAAAGCTACCCTTTTCCGACGGCACCATTCTGTCGGAAAAGGGTCTTTTCCGACGGCATGGTGCCGTCGGAAATGAGCGTCTCCGGAAGCTTTTTGACGCGGATCGCTGACATGGCACCATTCCCCCTCCAAAATCTATAAATACCCCCAAATTTTACACCTAAAATTCATTCATTCATACACAAACACTCAAATTATATCTCCCTAACTACATTTCTTCTCTCAATTCTTTCTTCAATTATTTTTCTTACTTATATTTTCTTTATGTATATTTTGTTTTCTTACACATATCATATATTATTCTTAATACTTTCATAATAAACTATTTTTATTAATCTATATATATTACAAATTAGTTTATATTTATGTTTTTCGTACCAAATAATTCATTTTTTATAATTTATATATATTATTAATGTTTTTATATATATATATATATATGTTTTAATTATAGCCTTTTCCGAAAATTCGGACAAAATTTGAGATGATAATTAACAAAAAATTATTTTTTCCGTAATTTTTTTTTTAATATTTATGATTATTATTTCCGACGGCACGATGCCGTCGGAAAAGGTCTTTTCCTACGGAAGCTTTTCCGTCGACCATTTCCGACGGATTAAACCGTCGGAAAAGACCATTTCCGACGGGAAATAGGCCTTTTCCGACGGGTTTTGTGCCGTCGGAAATGGCCGTTTTTCTTGTAGTGTTTTCACTACATTAATTAGAGGTTATCTTACAAAATTTGCAAAATTGTCTCTAGGTCTTAACATTCTTTCATCATAAATTGAAGTGCAAATTCAAAAATCAATTGAAAGGTTGTATCAAAACCGCTTCATATATATATATATATATATAGTATAGTGTACACTAGTAGTAGACCTTTATAGTATATTAGATGTCATTTATTTTCACATTTTGTAGTAAATATTAGTTCCCTCTCCCCCCCCCCCCCCCCCCCCCCCCTCAGAATGAAGCTAACAAGCTAAGATACAAATTCTAAGATCAAACTAAAACTAACTACAAAATGAAGTAAAATTAAATCTCAAAAGCTGCTATGAGAACCAACCGACATACATATGTACCTATAAATATAGTTTTGTGAAGTAATAAAACCAAACACTCCATGAAAATAAAGTCATACCAAATCTCAGTAGTGATATCATGACGATTTGTTTTTTCCCTCTCACACAATTGTCTTCTTACCTGTTTAATTAGATATAATTACATAAGTGAAAGTGATAGTCAAATATAATCTTACTTATAATTAAACAGTAATATGTCCACTTTTGTTGTGTAACGCTTGGCACGGTTTGATCATTACGCAATTACACTCATATGATTTCATCTGCTTTGACATTCGATATAATTAGGAAGAAAAATATTGGCGTATGTGTCATATCTTAATTCGAATGCTATGCTTACTTTTAAAGGGAGATATTTGACATCCATCATTTTCATTCTTGGTCATTATTATAATTGTGAACATATGGGATGGGTGCAGAAACCCGCGGGGATTGGGAATCCGGCCCTCAGGAATTGGCGGGGATCGGGAGCTCGCTGCCGCTCCCGATCCGCACCGCGGAGTGCGGAACTCCCGCAGTCGCGGGAGTTCCGCGGATTTCGGGAACCTGTCGGGGTCCCGCGATCCCGAAATTGTGGCGATTGGTGGTGGCGCGGCTGATGTGGTGGTGGTGGTGGCGGTGGCGTCGGGTTGCGATGGTGCGGTGGTGGAGGTGAAAGGTTGCTCGGTGGTGTTGGTGGGCGTTTTGGTGCCGAGAACAATGGCATTGTGGATGATGGTGGTTGAAGAAGATGGTGGTTTTGGTTGTGGGCGGTGGATCCGATCAGATTTTGCAGAGGTGGGCGACGGCGGTGAAGGGTCGTACGTGAAAAGAGGAAGGAAGGGTGACGACTGATCTGGACCGTTGGGATTGATTAGATGGTGAGGACTGATTTGGACCGTTGGATGGAGAGGGCTGATTTGGGCTAGGGTTTTTGGAATTATTGGGCTGTTGAATTAATTCAGGCCCACTACCCAATTCAGTAGTGGGAGTTATGTACTTATGGCCCAAATATTTTTTTTATTGGCCCTCCCACCCCTACCGCATCTCCCAGGAATTTTCGGGAGTTGGTGCGGCGGAGATGGTAATGGCGCCGGTGAGGTGGCGCGGCAGAGAAGGAGCGGCCGAGCCGCGGCGGAGATGGTGTTGTGTGTGAGTGTGTGTGATGTGTGTGTGTGTGTTATGTGTGTGTTGTGTGTGTGTTTTGTGTGTGCTGTGTTGTGTGTATAAACCTGAAGCGAAAAAAAAAATAGACACTGGAAATGCCGGATTCCCGCGGTCGGATCGGGAGCTACCATTGGATCCCGATCCGACCCGCGGGTGTTACTGCGGGAATTTTCTCCTGCAGCAGCGGGTCGGATTCTCTGCCGGATTTTCCCCGATTCGGGGAAAATCCGGTCGGGTCGGATCGGTTCGCGGGAACCTGACCCGGCCCTCCAACCCCTAGTTGTAGGGCTGTAAAGACATATGTTTAGTGAAGATGTCTGCTACTTGATCCTTGGATTGTATGTGAATAATCTTGAGAAGTTTTTGTTGGATCTTTTCCCTACCAAAGAAGTAGTCAATCTGAAGATGCTTGATCCTTTCATGGTGCACTGGATTGTTAGCAATACATAAGGCACCTCTGTTATCAGTGAAGAGGAGAGGAAGCTTGCAGTTTGTGAAAGAGAGGTCCATGAGTAACTGTTTGAGCCAGATAATATCACAAGTGGCAGCTGCAATTGCTCTGTATTCAGCTTCATATGATGATCTGCTGATTGTAGTTTGCTTCTTGGCTTTCCAGGAGATCAAAGAAGTTCCTAAGTATATGGCATACCCTGTGATGCTTCTTCTGGTCTCCTTGCAACCTCCCCAATCACTGTCACAATAGGATTTCAGGTGAGGCTCAGAGTTAGAAGAATAAAAGATCCCTTTACATGGAGAAGTCTTGAGATATCTCAGGACTTTGTGAGCAGCTGCAAGATGAGCTTCAGTAGGTTTTGCCATGAACTGACTTAGACATTGTATACTGTAACATAAATCAGGTCTAGTGATAGTCAAATATAATAACCTACCAACAAGCCTTCTGTAAAGAGAGGGATCAGTTAGAGCAGGAGAATTGTCATTATATAGCTTAGTACTAGAATCCGTTGGAATAGAAGAAGGTTTGCAAGCAAGATAGCATGTTTCACTAAGAATATCTAAAGCATATTTCTCTGGCATAAAGCAATACCCTTAGAATTTCTGGCTACTTCAATTCCCAATATATACTTGAGATCACCTAGATCCTTGATAGTGAACTGTTCATCTAGATGTTGCTTAATCTTATTAATAGCATCAAGGTTGTTGCCTGTCAAGATAATATCATCAACATATACACAGAGAGCGGTAATGCTTTGACCAGTTTGAAGAGTAAATAATGAACAATCTGAGACAGTTTGTGTGAAACCATAAGATAGTAAACAAGTAGTGAGTTTAGTGTACCACTGTCTAGATGCCTGTTTAAGGCCATACAAACTCTTCTTGAGGAGGAAAACCCTTTGATCTGAAGGTTCACCGTATCTAGGATGCAGTTTCATGTATATTTCTTCATCAAGATCTCCATGAAGAAAGGCATTATTAACATCCAGTTGCTTTAGGGACCAGTTTTGAGAGGCATCTAGTGCAATGAGGACTCTGACAGTAGTGATCTTAGCAACTAGAGAGAAGGTGTCAAAGTAATCCAGGCCTTTTTCTTGAGTATACCCCTTTGCCACTAGCCTTGCTTTAAATCTTTCCACAGAACCATCTGCCTTGTATTTGATCTTGTACACCCATCTGCAACGAACACAATTATGTCCCTGCGGAAGATTTGTTAGCTCCCAAGTGTTGGTTTTCTCTAGAGCTGCAATCTCCGCTTGCATAGCCTTCTGCCATTCAGGGTGTTTGTTAGCTTGAGAAAATGTTTTAGGCTCAGTAAGTGTTGTAATGGAAGTGGTGAATGCTTTGTGTTGAGGTCCCAGTCTGGAAGTACTGATATATTGAGAAATTGGGTATTTGACTGAGGAACTGTTGGCTTTATGGAGAGATTGAGGAAGAGAGTAATCATAAGCCTGTAAGTATGCAGGTGGAGCAGTGTGTCTGGCAGACCTTCTGGTAATTTTAGTTGTGGAAAGGATAGAGGAGTCATTGGTATTCCCAGTGTGCTGAACATTATCTGTTGGCTCAGAATTTCCTGTATCAAAGGTTTGAGTATGAGAAGGAAGAGGAGCCATATTGTGACTAGACTCCATAGTGAAGGAGTGCTCATTATCCACTGGTTGTTCATTGTCAGGAGTAGCAGGGAAGTTGTAATTGTTGTTGTAAGTTGAACTATCATCTGAAGTAGTAGGATACTGAACCCGCTGAGGCAGTGGATGAGGATCATGTGCTGAATTCTGAGAAACACTTAATAAAAGGACCAGTGCAGAATTTATTGTTTTGAGAGTTATGTTTTGTAGAAAAATCAGTGGTAGACTTCCTGTTCTTCAGAGGAAAGATGTGCTCATAAAACAATACATTTCTAGAAAAAAAAAAGTTTGTTAGTGAGAATGTCCATAAGTAAGTACCCTTTAGTACAAGAGGGATAACCTAGAAAAATGCACTGAGTGGCTCTAGGATCAAACTTGTGTCTTTGAGCAGTAATGGTAGATGCATATCATAAACACCCAAAGCTTCTGAGTAAGTTATAATCAACAACTTTTTTATATAGCAATTCATAAGGAGTTTTATTATTAATAACTTTTGAAGGTAACCTGTTAATAATGAAGGCTACTGTGGAGATGCAGTTGTTCCAGTAGGTGAGAGGGACTCCAGATTGGAATCTCAGTGATCTGGCAACTTGAAGAAGGTGCTGGTGTTTCCTCTCCACCAGGCCATTCTGCTGAGGAGTCTCTACACAACTGCTTGATGAGTAATACCATGATGATTATAGAAGGCTGGCATTTTGAACTCACTGCATTATCTGATCTAAGTATCTTTATATTCACAGAAGATTGGTTAAACACAAGTTTCTGAAAGGTGACAAGAATAGGCCCGACTTCAGATTTGAGTTTCGTGAGGTACACCCAAGTACATATAGAATAGTCATCAACAATGGTTAAAAAATATCTATACCCTTCATGAGAGGTAACTGAGAAGGGACCTCAAATGTCACAGTGAATTAACTCAAAAATGCAGTTAGTTATACTAGTGCTGACAGGAAATAGAAGATGTTTTTGCTTAGAGAAATGACAGACATCACAATGTTGCTCTTTATTAATTTTGAAATGAGGGATACATTTGATAGATTGAAGCTTTTCAACAGAGGTGTGGTCAAGTCTATTGTGCCAGAATTGAAAATCACTTCTAGTTACAGAGTTACAAGTTTGAAGAAAAGGAGCAACATTGTTTGCAGAGATAAAAGGCTGCAAGATGTACAAATTATTTCTCAGATCAGCAAAACCAATCATCTTCTTGAGCCTAGAATCTTGTAACAAACAATGAGTATGCATAAAGGTCAACTGAATGTTTGTATGTTTAGTAAGCTTAAAGATGGAAATAAAATTATGACTAAAACTAGGGACAAACAGAACATTACGCAGTGTGACATTGTTGGTCAACATGACAGAACCAATATGAGTGGCAGTAGTAGTACTATTATTAGGTAACTGAATAAGCACAGTAAAAGACTTAGGAGTAGAAATGAACCACCTAATATCACATATCATTTGATATGTTGCACCTGTGTCAAAGATCCAAACCTAACTATAATTATTAAGGGAAGTAGAGTTAAGAGCAAAAGATCCAGAAGTACCAGGCTTGGTGGTGACAGTAGCAACATAATGATGAGGGGGCTTATTAGTATAAGGCACCATTTTGTTTTGCTTAGCTTTCTTGAAAGCCCAAAATTCTTCAAAGAGGTATTTCTGAGAAGTGGAAGACTGGGACTGTAAAGCAGCTGAGTTGGAGTCACTCATCATGACTGAGGCCATAGCAGAGTTGGCATTGTGTGATGAGTTGTTGTTGGTTCTTCTGCCTGTGGGGCCATTCCAACCAAGAGGGTACCCATGAAGCTAAAAACATGAGTCAATAGTGTGGCCATGAAAGTTACAGTGAGAGCACTTGAGTTTATTTTTCTCTTCCTTGCTCAGTCTCTTCTTGGCAGTATTGTTGTTAGATGACTGAGAGTAATTAGCAGGGTTGGGGTAGAATTAAAGTTCCTTTGGCGTGTGAATAAAGACATAGATTCAAGAGTACCAGTGGAGGCAGAATACACTTCTCTTTGGTTTTCCTCTTGAAGTAGTAGAGAGTAAACTCTAGATAGAGTAGGAAGGGGAGCCGTCATAAGTATCTGGATCCTTATAGCAGATTAGGTGTCATTCAAACCCATGAAAAACTTCAGAACACAGTCACTTTGTTGTAGTTTAGTCATTGTCCTGTTAACATTGCAAGTGCAATGCCCACATGTGCAAGCAGCAATGGGCCTTTGACTGATCAGTTCATCCCATAGAGTCTTGAAGGCATTGTAGTACTCAGGGATAGAATTACCAGATTGATGAACAGAAGCCAATGACTTTTGAAGGTGATACACCCTGGACTTGTCAGTTCTTGAGTACCTAGTTTTCAAATCTTCCCACAACTCCAGAGCAGAGGTATGAAAAAAGTAAACTTTGCTTGATCTCATACACCACAGAATTCAAAAGCCAAGAGAGAACCAGTTCATTAGCCCTTATCCAATAAAGATACTTGACAGCATCACTACTAGGGGGTTGTGGCATAGAACCATCAATGAAACACATCTTATTCTTCACAGTGAGGGCCATAAGGATACCCTTACTCCAAGACAAGTAGTTTTTCCCATCTAACTTGTCACTGACAATAGATTGGCCAGTAAAATCATGTGATCCTAGGAAGAAAACCGAGCTAGAGTCTTCACTAGGATTCTTAGTAACAACAAGGGTGGTAGAACTGGAATCAGCAGGGGTAGTCATAGTGAAAGGGGAAGAATTAGGGTAGATATCACAGAATCCAAAATTGAAGCGCACAAATCACAAAAATCGACAAAATTAGGGTTCATATATCCCAAATTCAGACAAAAGAAACCGATCAGAATCGAACGACGAGCGAATCTAACCGACAAAGATGGAATGCAACGGAAAAACCTCAGGATTCGTGGAATCCAGCGACTGATACCATGTTAAAGTGATGAACACATGTTAAAGTGATCGTGTTCATCAACTGGTGATCGTGTTCATCTGCTCTCGGATCAAATCGAAAAGAAAAGAGAAAGATTGCATATTATTGATGAAATCGAATATTACATGATCGAGAGAGAAAAATCTTTCTCCATTGTTGTTCGTGAATTGCAGAAATCAAAATTACAGAATGAAATGAGCTAAGAACTATTTATATGGTTAACTAATCCTAACGGTAACAATTAAGTTAGCCGCTTTCTATAAAAGGAAATAAACTAATTAAACATAAAATTAATTACAACTAATTACTTGCTAAAATAGGAAAGTATGGAAAAATATAAAATAAGGCTGTTAATAAAAAAGGCTCATGCAAAAACAGCTTCTGTAATTTTTGTTAATCTCTTTTTTATTGAGTATTATTTGATAACTATTGCCACTAATCAACATAATTGTATAAGTCATCAATTTTCTTAAAGAATCGCTATGGTACGTAGAATTTCATAACTGTACATGATGTTGATGAGAGATCACCTAAAAGAATTAGTCAAATTTATTCCATTAGATTATTTTCAAATAGTTCATGAGATAACACAATGAATCTGAGCACGTAAGTCGAAAAAATCATGTATGTCTCTAATAAGCTGCACATCATACTAACAATGTGATTGAGAATTTTTTATTCTCGATTATGATTTATGATAGGTGATCTTTAATGAATATAACCCTAAATTCAACCTCGAAGAACTTCAAATAATCTCAACATGCTCATCACAATTTGCGAGTTCAATAAACACCACCATTAAATATAATGTACCCTTTAATTATAAAATACAAAAGAATTATGAATCAAAAGTTTTTTTTCGACAATAAGAATTATATTAAAGAGTATAAGATGTACCCAAAGAAAATGATTACAAGATGCTATTCAAGCAAATCAATGGAAAATTCATCCAATCACAAAAAGAAAAAGAAAACTCTCGCCTAGTTAATTTAATCCACTGCCAAGATTTATAACTAGGAATAAATAAATCAGTCGTCTCTCTCTAAAAACACACACGGAGGTGTGACAAAAGTGCGATTTTGATGGGAAAAAATTCCTCCGCCAGAAATGGCGAAGAAGAGAACGAAAGAAGAAATTGAACGCAAACATAGAGATTTTAGAGAGGGACAAGACACGGGAAATCAAAGGATGGCAGCAGTAGGGGACGAGACAGGGGTGAGAAAGAGGAATTAGGGCTGGAGGAAGAGGAATTAGGGCTTGAGGATGATGATTTAGAACATGAACAAGAGGAATCGGGGCTTGAAGAACAACAAACCGAAAATGATTTCCAGGACATTCACTTGGATCCAAGAGGGGAAAATATGTCGGAGCTCACCCGCAGAGAATGAGGAAGAGGTGGAAGAGTTGTTCGTCGGAAACCGAAGGCCGGAGAACGGGTGCAGGATTGAGTATACAAAACCAATGGACCATACCATGCTCTAATTCACTATAGAAGATGTGCAGGAAACGAGGAATTATTGGGGATTTGCATTATATGGAAAAATTATTGGCATGACATACCTTTTGATGCAATGAAAATGTACGTCGAAGCTCGTTGGCCTCACAAGTCGTCCATTCATGTAGCTGATAAGCAAATATTTGTGTTTAGATTCGAAATGAAGGGGATATGATGGAGGTATTTGAGGGGGAGGGGGCATGGATGGTTAAGGGGAATTATTTGCTAATGTTGAAGGAATGGGAACCGGGGCAACCACTTGATCCTAGTACACTGCAGAATTATCCCACATGGATTCAACTCCCTGGACTAGATTTTCAGTTTTGGTCACCGCATATGTTAGGTAAAATAGCAAGCCTTATAGGCAAACCATGCTATATTGATAAGTTGACTAAGAACAAGGACATACTAGCTTGTGCTAGAGTCATAGTGGAGCTACAAACATGGGAGAAACTGGTGGAGATGATACAACTAAAAGGACCAACATGAGAGGTCTATGATCAGAAAGTGGTGTATGGGAGGAAGCCATTCCAATGCTTCAAGTGCCATAAATTTGGACATGGAGCAAAAGAATGCATACCAAGGAAGGAGTGGGTCGGAAAAGATAAAGAGGAGACAGGAATAAGAGGAGGAATAGCACCAGAAAAGCTGCAAACAAAACAACAAATGGAGACTCTAAAGAAAGTGAGGGCAGAAGAGATAGAAAGTCAATTGGAGACTGGGCAAGTTATAATAGACATAAGGGTGGAAGGAAAAAATAACAATCACCACAGAGGAACATACAAACAAGACCAACATGTCAAAAGATAGACCAGAGTAGAGAGAGGAGATCAGAAATAGACGAAAATTGAGAGGAAAACATGGGGCTATTAAAGACGCACAACATGAGGAGGACTAGAGAAAAGTAACAACAAATAAATTAAGAAGAATTGAGAATTACAAGTTAGAACATAAGGCATAAAGGAGTGGTAAAGGAAACAAAGGAAATAGTGGAATAACATCCAAAAGGGCTTTAGGCCCCAATGGATAGCATGAATCTTTGTGGCTGGAATTTGTGAGGATTGAATGATCCTCTCAAGCAGGGGGCTTGGAAACAAGCTATGAGAGAGAATAAATGTTGCTTAGGAGCAATTTTGGAAACAAGACTAAAAAAAGAAGGACTGGAAAAAGTAAGAAGGACTGGAAAAAGTGAAAAAGAGCTTTGGGACTCAGTGGAGTATATAGAGTAATATTGACCTAGCAAATAACTGTAGAATCATATTGGTGTGGGAGGATAATAAGGTGGATATACAGATTATCATGAAGACATATCAGATTATTCACAATAGAGTGACTTATTGGGACAAGAAATGGGATTTTCTATGCACTTTTATTTATGCACACAACAAAATGGAGGAAAGGAAAGAATTATGGAGAGATTTAGATAGACTACAGAGGAACATTAGCTCACCCTGGATCCTTATAGGAGACTGGAATGTGGTACTAAGCAAAGAAGAGAAATGGAATGAGAATAAGGGGGAGGAGACAGTGAGTGGTGAACTGAAAGAAGTTATGGAGAAGTTGAAGTTGACAGATCACCAGTATTGTGGCCTAAGGTTCACCTGAACCAATGGACACACATATTGCAAACTGGACATGGTTGCAATCAATAAAGAGTGGATGATGGCCCAGTGGGACTCTAGTGTTGATTTCCTGCCACGAGGAATATCAGACCATGCTCTAGCTTATATAAGGATGACAAACACTAATACAAAACAAAGTGTACCCTTCATATTTAAGAATGCTTGGGCACTAGACATGGAGTTTCTCCCTCTGGTTACACATGCATGGGGAGAAGAAGTACATGGTTGTTACATGTACCAATTAGTTAAGAAGATCCAGAAAGTGAGAGAGCAAGTGAAGAAGCTAAACAGTAGAAAATATCAGGATTTGGAAAAGAATGCAGACAAGTGTCTGAAAGCATTAATGGAGAGTCAAGTGAAGGATCTGCATGATCCTACTATCACAGACAACCAAGAGAACTTAAATAAGTTGAGGGTTGAGTATGAGGATATCCAGAGGAAGTTGTTGAGTCAAATTACACAGGCAGCAAAGATGGAGTGGCTGAAGGATGGAGATACCTGCTCCAGGCTATTTTTCAGCAGAATAAAAATGAGAAGGAAAAGTAATAGTATTCTTGCTCTTCAAAACACAAAGGGGATCTGCTCACTAAAAATGGAGGATATTGTTCAGCATATTATCAAGTTCTACACAGAGCTTTTGGGGACAGAGCAGTAGATTATTGAGTTTGATAAGACCATAACCATGCAATCTACTGAGTTTGATAAGACCATAACCATGCAAGGCCCTATAGATGAATGGGGAGCTTAAAAGGGAATGCACAAATGAGGAGATCAAGATAGTCATTTTTAGCATGAATGGTTACAAAAGTCCTGGGCTAGATGGGATGAGCTCCAGATTCTATAAAGCTAGTTGGAGTGTGACAGAAAACCTGATATGTTCACTCATCGAGGAAGTTTTCAGCTCATGGAAATTGTTAAAGCAGATTAACGCTACTTCTGTTTGTCTTATCCCTAAAATCATGCACCCTACTAGAATCTCTGAATACAGACCTATCTCTTGCTGCAATGTCATATATAAATCTATAACCAAGATTCTTGCTAAAAAGATAAAAAATATGATGCCTGATTTGATCCTTAATAGCCAATCAACTTTTGTGCAGGGCAGAGACCTTTACCAAAATATTTTTCTTGTACAAGAATTAAAAAGAGGATATGGTAGGAAGAATATATCCCCTAGATATATGCTCAAAATAGACATTCAAAATGCCTATGATACTTTGAATTGGAGATTTCTGGAGAATGTGCTTAGGAGTTATGATTTTGATGAGAAATTTGTGGACCTTACTATGTTACGCATTACCTGCCCTAGGTACTCATTTAGTATTAATGGGAGACTAGAAGGTAACATGGAGGGTAAACAGGGACTAAGGCAGGGGGACCGGGGGGTCCCCCTGCCTTAGTCCCTGGGGGGACCCCCTTTCCCTATACTTGTATGTTTTTTGTATGGATTACCTTGCAAGATTGCTTGAATACAAGACAGAATCAAATAAAAACTTCCACTTTCATCCTAGATGCAGTAGAACTAATATCTACGATTTGACCTTTGCTGATGACTTATTGCGTTTTGGCATGGGGACATGGAGTCTATGCAAATTTTGAAGGAAGCAATACAGGAACTTTCATGCATGTCTGGACTCCAAATCAGTGTTGATAAAAGCAACACGTCACGCACCGAAAAAAAATAACATTTTCAATTTATTTTAGTTTAATTTGCACTTTAGTCCTTCAACTTACACAAATAAGGATTTTGACACCAATTAGTTTTAAAATTTGCAAATTTAGTCCTAAACATTTATGATTAGCTTATGATAGCCTTTACACAATTTATGTGTTCTTAAATTAGGTTCATAAATCCTAAATAATAATGATTATTTCGAAATTAGCTTAAAACATGTTAATTATATAGTTATCTCCTTAATTATGTATATATATCTTTTATATAATAACTATAATTGCACTCAATTACAAGTTGTGAATTATTTAAGATGATTATATGATCTGAATTTGATATTATAAGGTGTATAAAGTAAAAAAAAAAAAGTGATAAAGAGACAACTATACAAGTTGCCAACTTGTTACTATAATTGCACATGAACCTATCAGCATCACTCAACACTCTAGATCTGACTTTGAACAATTTTAGTTGTCATATTACTCACGTGAATGTATCGTTTTTCTTCATTATATTCAACCATTTTGAGTCTAGTTTCATAAAAACATTGTTTCAGAATTTTTTCCGTTGTCCTTCTACCCTCCAAAGACCAAAACTTTTCATTGTGTAGAAAAACTGCTTTCGAATCCAAGCACTAAAAACACCATAACGCATCCAAATCAAGTCCCAAAATTCTGAAATTTTAGATCCAGATTCCCCTTTAAGTTAGACATCTTTCATATTCAGACACCATTTCCAAAAGAGAAGTTTTTGAAGGCCGAAAGCAAGCAACAGTCAGCCTCTGTCCAGAAAGTCCGAAAACAACTTCTATCACACAAGGATTTTTACAAAATAGTAAAACTCTTTCTTTATCACTCCTACTTCATAAATTTATTCCTATATATATGTTTATTCTTTAAAAAATATTTAACTATGATATTCATTTCTTTACAAAGGTCAATTTAGTATAAGAATCTATGCATGCCACTATTTTAGTTATTTGTTTTAGAATACTATGTAATATTTTACCAATCTCTTCATATGATGCTTAATATCAAGAGTTGAAATGCGAATTCATGATAGATCTACTATATTGAAGGTTATTTAAGCAAATCACTCATTAGATCATAGTTTAGACGGCAAAGATAGTAGTAGCCGAGCATGTTTTATTTTTACTAATGATGATGCATGTTTTTAAGTGATCTTTAGTTAACTTTCATATTAATCCTCTGTATGGATCTTTGATGTATATTAGGACACGATTCTCTCACATTTTAACTTAGTTAGTATTAAAGGGTAGCGTAATTACTAGTTAGAACAACTTATGAAAAACATAAACTTATTAGCTAATTGTATAACTATTAACACTTTATAAACCTATTTAGAGATTGGTGAAGTTAACGAGGACAACTAGCGGCAATTGTGTGGAAAAGGTGAGGTTTGATTTTGATTATTTCAGCCCCGTTTGGCACCCGGCCCTGAGGAACTTGGACAGAAAAATCGTGATTTTTGTTCCCGAATCACGAGCCACTTCTTTCATCATTTATATTGCCTTTATGTTTCATTTACTATTCTCTTTGGCGATTCAGTTTCTTTTATCTATTGTTACTTCATGTTCAAATGCTAAATATTTGACCTGTCAATTCATAATTGTATTACTTGATCTAATATGATAAACTATATATTGATTATTGGACTGTGCAAATGAGCAACGGATATTATCCAACTTACTAGCTCAAATGATAATATGTTTCACCCATTGGGACGCCTTTGGAAAGTTTGGTCTGGGATTGTGTTAATTTACTGCTGGGCAGTAAGGGCTGTCAGTTTAAGTAGTTTTGCATAATACCCATCGATCTAGGCTCCGCGTATAGTCAGGAGTTGATTATATCCCGCGTGATAGATAGACGTGTACTCGAGCATGTCTTTTCCTTTTGTTGCGAGGTTACTCCTTGCTGGGAGGTATAAGGTAGTATATTCGTTGATATAAGGTTGAATCTAGTTGTTATGTGCACATGTTCATTTTCATTACTTCATGTTCATATGTTATTGACGCTCAATAGTTATTTCTTGCCATTCTTTACCGTTCAGATCATTTTCGAATTTGACTTATTCTTGTTCAATTTACCGCCTAAACCTATAAATCTCACTAAGTCATTAAAGACTTATTCCTCTTTTATTTTGTATGTCCATTCCTCAGAATAAAAGGTGAGTTACGTGTGGATGGTGTGAGCGATTTTCCAAATCAAGAAGTTATTTTGCTAACTGTGATTTTGAGTATGCATTTCAATAATCATAAATATTTTAAATAACTAAGTATTGTTACTTTTATTCAACTATGACGTTGTTATTTGTATTTTATCAAGGCTTCCGCTGTGATATGTAATAAATTGATTTTCTTTGTGTATGGTATGATCCTGGCCGTGAGACATTTCCTTTAGGCTAAATTAATATCGAGTTTATTTCTGTGTTGTTTGAACATGGAACGAGTTTGATATTAAATAAATCTCGAGGTGCGGTCCTCACAGTATGGTATCAGAGCCAATGTTTTAAAAGAAGGTTTAAAAGTCATAATTTTAAAAGTTTAAACCTAGCAAAACATAACTTTTTTTTTCATTATTTGGCGAGAATTTTTTTTAAATGGTCTAAAAGAATGCTAATCCTAATGCTATACTATTTGGCCATAGTATTTCGTGATTAGCAATACATGAACTTTATGTTATATGCTTTTTGTTGTCTGGTATTAGATATACCATATATTTGCCATGAATAATTGACCCTTATTTTTTCTCTTATTAAATGAGGTTTACGTACTTACTTTTAAGAACGATTAACTAACAAATCAAACTATATTTTATTATGGTGTGTAGAATGTCTACCCGTCGTACTCGAAATCAGGCAGGTATCGAACCTTCGCAGCCATCTCCAGTTAGTAATGCTCAATTCTCAAACCCTGGACACACTACCGATGGACAGGTACCTGAGACGGGTATGAATGACCATGAACAAGAAGCTCCCTCCATGTATGCTTTCTTTCAGAATCAGTTTATGTAGTTTGCTCGACAACAAGCAACAACTAGTGGGTCTACATTGCAACCTGAAGATCAACTCTTTGAAAGGTTTCTCCGCTTCCAGCCTCCTAAATTTCTAGGAGAACCTGATGATCAAAAAGCCGAGTCGTGGATTAACGAGATGGAAAAGATTTTCACTGTCACCAACTATAGTGAAGAAAAACAAGTCAATTTTGCTGCTTTTCGTCTGGAGCAAGATGCAGCGCACTGGTGGCGTATAGTAGATCAACGTTGGAAGAGCAATGGCACACCTCGCACTTGGGGTAACTTTGTCAAGGAATTTTATGGCAAATATATTCCTCAAGTGATGCAGATTCGTCGGGAGAAAGAGTTCCTATATTTAATTCAAGGACACATGACAGTCGCTTAGTACGAGGCTGGATTCACCCGATTAATCCAGTATGCACCTCATTATTTGGCCGATGAGGAGCGGCGAGTGAGAAAGTTCATTGAAAGACTTAAATTGGAGATCCGTTGGGCCGTAATCTCTATCGACCTAACAACTTATGAATTTGCCGTGGAGAAAGCACTACGTGTCGAAATCTGAGATTAAAGAACTTGTGAAGTTTGAAGAAAGGGTGAAGAGGAACATGCCAGCTTCCTCAATGGCTCATGGAGGAGAAAAACAAAGTAATGGGAAGAAATATCCCCAAACAAACCAAGCCAATATGGTTAAGACGGGCTAGCCGTCCATCGCATCACAAGTTCAGAATATGCCAAAAGGACCTTGTGGATTCTGTGGCCATCCAAACCAC